>JARQOC010000005.1:512267848-513467848 GCA_033576535.1 Allobates femoralis
TTTTTTTCCTCTTACCATTGGATAGGTTATTTTTGTTACAAGGGTTTTAAAATGTATTCAGGACTCAATGCACACAAATGCGTTATGGTTTTATAAGACCTACACATTGTATGACACCATGGGTGACCAGAAAAATACCTACATTGAGGTTGGGGTTAGGGTTACAGTTATGGCCACTTTACACGCGGCAACAGAAAGATAGAGACCGGCAGGTGTCAGAGACAATTGTACTTTTACCTTCAAAACACCTTGAAGTAGCTGCGTGTAAATCAGGTATCTGCAAGGTGTTTTGAAGGTAAAAAGTACAATTGTCTCCGACATCTGCCGGTTTCTATCCTCCTGTTGCCGCGTGTAAAGTGGCCATTAGGGTTAAGGTTTAGGAGCTAGGATTAAGGATTAGGTGTAAGGGTTAGCTGTTAGAGTTAGTGGTTAGGGTCAGGTGTTTGGATTAGCGGTTAGGATTAAGGGTTAGGTGTTAGGGTTACCTGTTAGGATTAAGGGTTAGGTGTTAGGGTTACCTGTTAGGATTAAGGATTAGGTGTAAGGGTTATCTGTTAGAGTTAGCAGTTAGGGTCAGGTGTTAGGGTTAGTGGTTAGGATTAAGGGTTTGGTGTTAGGGTTAGCTGTTAGGATTAAGCATTAGGTGTAAGCGTTAGCTGTTAAGGTACCTTTACACGCCGCTACAGAAGGTTAGAAACCACCGGGTGTCGGAGACAATTGTATCTTGCACCGTCAAAACACCGCGAGGTAGCGGCGTGTAATTCAGGTTGTTGCCACCGGTCACTGTCGACACCTGTCTTTCAGCCGGGCTCAAAAACAGGTAGGTTTAAACCTTATGGTAGCGGCGTGTAATTGAGGAACAGGAAGGTATTTTCGTCACCTAGTGAACTCCCTGGGGCGTGACACAGCCTCCAGGATACCGCGCCCCATCAACGATCATTGGTGGAAGATCCTGCGTTACGATTGGTTGTCCCTGCATAGGGCAGCATATTTAAGGAGCTGACCAGTCACACTACACAATTGTAATAGCATCATGGATTAGCCAGCCTTCCTGTGCTCGCTGGCCAATCATGATGCTATTGCTTTGTCCAATCACCGTACGAGCGTCTCGTAATCCACAACTCTGGCACGCCTATGTGTTGTCCCTGCTGCCCTAGGTCCGCCCATATTCCCTTGTGGTAGCGGAGTGTAAATGAGGGAAGGTGCTCTACAGAAGGTAATCTGCGGCACCCGACGGTGCTTCCAGGGATAGAAAAAACCTACTGTGGAGCACCTTGTAGCTTCATGTAAATGCGGTATCAGGTACCGTTAGGAACCGTTGAAACGTGCACTTGCACGTGAGACACCCGGTGGCTTCTAACCTTCTGTAGCGGCGTGTAAAGGTACCTTTAGAGTTAGCGGTTAGGGTCAGGTGTTAGGGTTAGCGGTTAGGATTAAGGGTTAGGTGTTAGGGTTAGCTGTTAGGATTAAGGGTTAGGTGTTAGAGTTAGCGGTTAGGGTCAGGTGTTAGGGTTAGCAGTTAGGATTAAGGTTTAGGTGTTAGGGTTAGATGTTATGGTACCTTTACAAGCCGCTACAGAAGGTTAGAAACAACCGGGTGTCTCACGTGCACGTGCACGTTTCAACGGTTCCTAACGTTACCTTATACCGCATTTACACGCCGCTACAAGGTGCTCTACAGTAGGTTTTTTCTATCCCTAGATGCACCGACGGGTGCCGCAGGTTACCTTCTGTAGAGCACCTTCCCTCATTTACACACCGCTACCACAAGGCAATATGGGGGACCTGGGGCAGCAGGGACAACACATAGGCGTGACAGAGTTGTAGATTACGAGACGCTCGTACGGTGATTGGACAATGCAATAGCATCATGATTGGCCAGCGCAGGAAGGCTGGCTAATACATGATGCTATTGCAATTGTGTAGTGTGACTGGTCAGCTCCTTAAATATGCTGCCCTATGCAGGGACAACCAATCGTAATGCAGGAGCTTCCACCAATGATCGCTGATGGGGCGCGGTATCCCGGAGGCTGTGTCACACCCCAGGGAGTTCACTAGGTGTCACAAAAACCTTCCTGTTCCTCGTTTATACGCCGCTACCATCGGGTTGAAACCAACCCGTTTTTTCAGCACTGCTCAATGACAGGTGTCGACAGTGACCGGTGGCAACAATCTGAATTACACGCCCTACCTCGCTGTGTTTTGACAGTGCAAGATACAATTGTCTCCGACACCCGTTTATTTCTAACCTTCTGTAGCGGCGTGTAAAGGTACCATTAGGGTTAGCAGTTAGGATTAAGGATTAGATGTTAGGGTTAGCAATTAGGATTAAGGTTGCCCGTGGGCATTTTTCCTCGTGGGCAATTTTCAGGGAATCAACACCATGAGATGGCATTACTAGGGTCTATATATAGTAATACATTATAAGAAATGATATTAGGGCCAATGTATTTTTCCAAGTGCCCCAATTTAATTAAAGCCTTTTAGAAGTTTGTTTTTTTTTCAATTAAATTCTGGATTAATTAAAAAAGTTGGAAAATAAATAAATCTTGGGTTCACAGTATCAATGGATTCCAAAGTTTATAGAAGGAATAATTGAGGATCAGCACAATATAGAATTCTATGAAATGATAAACCAGAATTGTTATTTGATAGGCACTGCAAGTTTTTAACCTATATAGGAAAGCTGACAGGTCATCTTTAAACTCATAGTTAAAAAGCTTAGAGAAGATGCTGTGTGAATATGTAATACAGACTGCTGTGAGGGGGCAAAAAGATTAGGTGTTTATAGCTACACAATGTGGTATAGAATGACAATCAGGTGTGTTTTTACCTGTATAATTACAGTATAAACAGTTAACAGTTAAAGAGAACCTGTCACCCCCTGTTACTTTCAAAACTGAAAGCACCACTGAATACAGAGTGTCTGCTGCATTCAGGGAAGGTGTGTACCATGTCTCTATTCCCCCATAACCCGAAAAAAATCACTTTGGAAAGTTTAGAGTTAAGAGGTCCGAGGGTCTTATCTGTTTATGCTGTGCTCACTGCCAGCCCCAGCGGCGTATCTATGGGGGTGCAGGCGGATCCTTTGCCCCGGGCGCAACTCAGAGGGGATGCCAGCGCCATCATCAGGCCTGACAGCAGTTCCCACCCCTGGGTCACGTCGCGCCGCGCTGACTGACACAGACAGGATAGCGGTCTCCCTGCAGGCAGGAGGTGAATCCTTTGTGAGAGAGTTGTGAGGAGAGCACGTGACAGGTTATCAGCCTGGAGATGTTGGGCACCCCCTGCCGCGCTCTGGAGGTGTCAGGAAGCTTCAGTCCTCGCTCCCTCCTCCCTCCTTCTCTCCGATCTCCCGCCCTCCTTGCACGTAATACATATTGTGGACTCTACCACCACAGCATCCTAGCCCTGAGCCCTCAGACACCCCGCGGAATACACAAAGCCCCGGTGAGAGGAGCATATGCCCGCTCCTAGCGCACAGCTGGGGGGATCTAGTCATTGGGATGTGTGATGTGGGCGCTTTGCTCTCCACAGGCTCGCCAATCTGTGATCCGCGCTGATCCCCAGCGATCGCTGCCTGTGCCCTGCTGTGCCACCCCCCGCAGGGATGTGCGGGAGGATGCTCTCGGATTACGGCTCTGGATTCAGCAGTTTCACCACAGGTAAGTGCTGGAGATAGTGAGATGAGTGCCACCTCCACAGCACTGAGCCACCCGAGGGCAGGACTACTATATAACACCCTGTGCCCCTCACCAGTGCGGGATGACAGCCTGGAAGTGGGCACAGTGTACAGCCATGTGGCCCTCACGACTATGGGATGACAGTCTGGAAGTGGGCACAGTGTACAGCCATGTGCCCCTCACCACTATGGGATGACAGTCTGGAAGTGGGCACAGTGTACAGCCATGTGCCCCCCACCACTATGGGATGACAGTCTGGAAGTGGGCACAGTGTACAGTCTGGAAGTGGGCACAGTGTACAGCCATGTGGCCCTCACGACTATGGTATGACAGTCTGGAAGTGGGCGCAGTGTACAGCCATGTGCCCCTCACCACTATGGGATGCCCTGTGCCATGTGTCCTCCGGGTTGAGAGTACCTCTACCTCCCACAGGCCATTGTGTGCAGACCTAAGGATGTGTGGATAGAAGTATAGAAATATGTCTAATGTGTGTGTATATGTCTATATATACATACGTGTGTGTGTATATGATATACACGCCGACAGTGGCGTATCTTGGGGGGTCCAGCCAGATCCCGGGTGCCAGAAAACCTAGTTACAACCGCTGGCCAGCCCAGTCCTCCCGCCTCCAGCCTGTGTGTTTCGCCTCCTTGTGGGTGTCTGCCCTCCTCTTCGGCTCCACACACAAACACACACAGGCAGAAGACCAGCCTGGCAGCGAGCAACAGCATACATAGATGAGATCCATCGGACCTCTTAACTCTAAACTTTCCAACGTGTTTTTTTTTTCGGGTTTGGGGGGTAGAGACATGGTACACACCTTCCCTGAATGCAGCATACACACTGCATTCAGCGGTGCTTTCACTTTCGAAAGCACCAGGAGGGGAAGGGGGGTGACAGGTCCTCTTTAAATAACTTTACATAATCTACTTACCTAAGGGCTAAAAAAACACACAAACATGTACAAATGTTTATTTAGTTAAATTTTTATATTTATAATATTTAAAAAGTTGTGTAGAAACTCTTTACAAGAAATAAGAAACTTTGTGAGACATTTTATACAGGAAAATGCATCTTTCTTCATGTATTCCACTTGTTTTTTCCTACCTCACCCCTTCCTCCTTTCCCCAGGGTTAGAAGAGTGTATTAAAAATCACTTGTTCACCAAACTCAGACAATTGTCATCTGTATTGTCATCCTTGTGTATTTTATGGCCATGTGGCATCTGATTTTATACATCAACAGTTTATAATGAAAATGTCACAGTTTCCTAGATTAAAGGAATCCTGTCACCAGTTTTTTTGGGTTTTAATGCGTGCCAACACCATTACCTGATGTGAATGGGGTGCCTGTAAACCCCGTTATCCCCTCAGATGTGCCCCTGTATGCCTCTGAAAAAAAGTTTTATACTTGTCCCCGCGCTCTATGTAAGTTGTATAGTCCAGTCCAATGGGTGTCCCCAGATTGCAAACAGCACCTCCCGGTTCCCTTCAAACACTGCCTCTTCTAATTACAAGAGGATGAAAGTCTCTACCTCACCCACACAGTCTCGCTCCTGCACAGTGTAATAGGAGACCTACACAGGCGCGCCTCACTGGGCCTTATTGAACCACCTGTGACTACACTGTGCAGGCGTGACACTTCAGGCATTGTGTTGATGATGTAGAGATATCATTCACTAACTTATAATTACAAGAGGTGGCGTTTGAAGTTTAGCGAGTGTAGCACTGGCCACAATTTAGAAACCCCCATCAGACCAAACTACATACAGTGAGGGACAAGTATAAAACTCTTCTGAGGTATGCAGGGGCACAGGTGAGGATATAACGGGGTTATAGTAACCCCACTCACATGAAGTTAAAGGTGATGGATAGGATTTAAAACCCAAACAACTGGTAACAGGATCCCTGTTTATCCACAAAAATGGATGCAATATGGAATGTTCTGTGTGGGATCTAATTTTTTGTTGCGCACACCATAGACTTGAATGGGCAAGTCTCATCCAATATAATGAAGAGGTTAGTGCGTGCTTCCCTTTTTTTGTGAAAAAGTATAAGACTGGCATCACCATACACGTAGGTGCTGGCAGAAAATAATAATACTTACAAAAAAGGAGGATATCTGCCGCGACACTACTATAAATATAAGAAATGTAAATCAATGAGTGGCACTAGAGAAAAGAGGATCAAACTGTATTGTGTATATATGTAATGCAGAAACTGCCCTGTGCTAAATATGAAAATCAGAGGTCTTAGTCTCGATAGTGGCCACTAATGTGGGTTTACACACACCAATTTATCTGTTCAATCTCTGAACCAATCTCTGGTTGCAGTGAAATCATGGATACATTGCTCCATTTTGTGGCTGTGTACAACATGGAGCAATCTGTCCATGATTTCACTGCAACCAGAGATTGGTTCAGAGATTGAACAGATAAATTGTGTGTGTAAACCCACCATAAGGATCAAGCCTGGCACCCACTTCAAGGAGCCTCCACTGCCAGGTCCTGACACTATGCCCTAGTGAGATTGTGAAATGTGTATAGGCTTATATGTCCATGGATGTAATTAAAAACAGGAATCAGGTGTGTGTCAGGACCTCACAATGGTGTCCAAGTGTGGCTACCAGACTAAGGGAAGGAAAAAAAGGGAAAATTATATATAATGGGAGTTCAGTCAAAACAGTCAATATGTGAAAAAATATAAGACTGGCATCACCATACACGTAGGTGCTGGCAGAAAATAATAATACTTACAAAAAAGGAGGATATCTGCCTCGACACTACTATAAATATAAGAAATGTAAATCAATGAGTGGCACTAGAGAAAAGAGGATCAAACTGTATTGTGTATATATGTAATGCAGAAACTGCCCTGTGCTAAATATGAAAATCCCTTTTTTTCACATGAACAGCCTGTATGAAAAAACCTTTCCTCTGAACAGCACTATTTAATTACATTGGAAAATCTGCTATCCAAATTTACTCAGACTGCACACATCCACTTGTCTGAACAAGTAATTACTCTAAATTTACCGGTAAAACCTGCCTATAGAGAGTAGAAGGGTAATCAGATCACTGAGAGATCAGGTTACAGTCCCTGCCCATAACTGTTCAGGTAGAAGAGAGGACGAAGTTGAGAAAAGGACAACGTTGATGCAAAGCCAGTAAGACACACACAGCCATATAAAGGCACTGCTACTGCTTCTAATAAGTGTTTATTAAGGCTTCTGATCCAACTTTTGATTAGCTGGTGAGATATCATCTGTGCATCACGCTGCAACGCTGACATTGCACCATCTCAGCTAAGGAAAAGCTGTGAGATTCCTGTGCCTCATATCCAACTGCCAAAGGATTTTGTGGCTGTATGGTTAGGTACTCCCCACTTTTCTACATTCTGTTGTAAAAAATTAACTTTTTGTGAAAGTCATATTATTACAGGATGGTAGAGTCCAGAAAATAATACTGTATCTTTTATTTTTTGTCCCACTAATAAAACAGGATTCATATAGAATATACATCAATATCAATGGAAAGGATAAGAATCCTGTAAAAAGCCTTCCCTAAATCTCATTAAAAAGAACCATTCTTTCCAATAGGAGGCAAAACATGGTAACATTTCCTGCTTTGCTCAGATACGGTATTTATATAAAAAAGAAATAACAAATCTTTGATTTCTTATTTGTCACAAATATTAAAAAATTAACAATAGTTCCATTTATTTAGTAAATAGATTTTCTTTTTTAGGAGTAATCAGATCACATTTTTGTGTAACATCAATTGCAGAGAACAGGTTTTTGGAGATAACAGTACAGGAGGAAATGTAAAGCAATACCAGCAAACGTACATAAAGAACCAAGGTTTCTTTTAGGTCAGACCTGGAGATTAGTCAGACGGCAGTAAGAAAATTCTAGTAAGTACATAATCAAGCTGTATTCGGGAGGCAATGTAGGAGAGAAGCAAGCAAGAATCAGGACAATGAAAGTGCTTTCATATAAAGTTATATATAGATAATCAGCAAACTAGGGGTTAGCCATTTTTATTACAATCCATTAGTGATGATACACAAAAAAAATAGCCAAAATATTTTGTAATGGTATTCAGAGAATAAATAGAAAGTATTCTGTCAACAGAACAATACACTTTTATTGTATATGTCCTTTTTTAATAATTAATAATTATTATTTGTGTAAGAATGTACAGAGGAAGCAACCTGCAGTGACCACCCTGAATTAACCACCTGCAGTGACCTCCCTGAATTAACCACCTGCAGTGACTTCCCGGAGTCAACAGGGGGCCTCCTACACTGCCCAGATAAAAAGCTTGGCCTGGGCATGTCAGATGCAGAGAATTGACACAGCCAGTAACATGTGGACCTATATGAGCAGACTTTCATTCCGGGGTCGTTGCTGGCGGGGCTGATAGAGAACATGTTCCTGTTCATTGCATCGAGAAAGAGTCTCCCTTGAGAATAAGCAGTTAATGTGCTACCAGATATGAAAAATGAAAATAGGGAGCACAATGTGAAAGTACCTGGAGGTCTAGTGGGGTAAAATTATAGGGCCAGGTGGCCACTCACCTATTGGGGTTGTGCACCCCTGCACAACCCCAGTTCAGGCTTGCTGAGAGAGGATGGTACCTCTGGGGGATTCCGGACACCGCCGACCTGTCGCTGCTGCTCATATGGCACTTCCGGGTTCTGTCATGTGATCGGACTCTCACGGAAACACGTCACCCGCAGAGCCTATCGTTTGGTTCCCAGGTTTTCGGGTAACCTCAGGTCCTCCAGCTGGCTTCCCTTAGTTGAATCAGTACCCGAAGCTGCTCCTGCTGCTGATCCCTCAGCAATGGAAAGGAAATATAATGGCAAAGTTTGTAGCAGTCTTGTGGAGCACTAGGGTAAAGGAGTGGGCTTTCAATAACTTTGGCGAATAAACAATCTTTATTGTCCCTTTGTTCAGCCACAACGCTTTTCGATAGTATGACACTATCTTCATCAGGTAGTACCTAGCGCTCCACAAGACCCCTACAATTTTTGCCATTATAATGTGTTACCATAGGGAGGATTGCTCTGAGGAGAACATCTCTGGTATTGTGTATAAGAGACCAGATGATCCAATCCATGTGTGTGGAGCCTTTTTGTGGCGATTTGGTCACCGAAGAAGACTGTTGTTCTTGGGTGTTTTTGACGAGAACTCTTTAGGACCTGTGTTCCATGTGGATTTACAGAGTAACTGTAGGTCCTGAGCTCAGAAAAGAGAAAAATAGAGTAATTTTTCAGCTCACCCCTCCACGACCTGTGCATGGACTTTCACAGTGCTTGCAGAAATAGTTGATTCAAAAGAGACAAAGTTCATCCAGCAGTGATAGTGAAGATCCATAGTTAAAAAATGATTTATTAATCCATTAAAAAGTAACACACTAGGTCTGGACAAAAAACATAAAAACTGTAGATAGTACAATGCCGTCAAGACGCTTTTCGGATGCTGGTACTTATTCATTGTAAGTCCTGAGCTCGACCACCGCTTATGGAGCATTTTTCCTGGGTAAAGCGAGGACACTGTTTTTGGCACCAAAAGTTGATCTAATAGGTTGCAGTCGGTGTCATGGGCCTTTGTTGGACTATGGTAGTTAGTTACTAGGGTAACCCTTCTGCTAGGGTGTAGATACACGGTATGTGTGTGTAGGTTTATTAAGAATATAGGTTTAGCAATAAGTTTGTAAATGATAGTGCTACTCCAAAGACTCACTCAGTTGCGCACTCATAGAATTTACATTGTTTAAATAGTAGCATGACATCTTGTTCATTAGTTCTTTGGTAGGCAAATTGTTACAGACGTTCCTGAACTCACTGAAGGAAGTTATTGGAGTCAGCACTTTGATCCTGGTCCTCTGGACTGGGTGTTTGTGAATACTTCTCACAGTGAAAATCAGGGCGTTTATACACATGGAACCATATACTCATAGAATGGTAGAGTTGGAAACGACCTCTTGCGTCATCTGGTCCAACCCCCTGCTCAAAGTAGAATTCACTAAATTATACCAGAAAGATGTCTGTCCAGCCTCTGTCTGAAGACTTCCATTAAGGAGAACTCGCCACCTTAACCACCCCTCCACCTCCCCATGCTGGATATGACCCCCCCCCCATCCTGGGATATGGCCCCCATCATATGTTGCCCAGCGACAGACCCAAAACCTGAAAGATCTGGAGAATATTTCTATGGAGGAGTGGGCCACAATTCCTGCTGTAGTGTGTTCAAACTTGGTCAAGAACTACAGGAAAAATGTCTGACCTCTGTAATTTAAAACAAATGCCTATTTCATGCAAATTAATTATGTAACAATCATACATTGTGATTTTCTAGATTTTTTCAGATTCTGTTTCTCACAGGGGACGTGTACCTACAATAAAAATTACAGACTTCTTTATTCTTTGTAGGTGGGAAAACTGCAACTGCAGTGTATTACAAGGTTATTTTCCACACTGTATAATAAGCATACACAGTGTGACTACACTAAACGTTAACAAAAAAACACTACGAAGACCAATGTTTCACCCATATCATGACCATCTAGTTGCAGTTATACACAGAAGCTCTGTAGATAGTGTAGAGGTGCTGCTCCTAAGAATGTTTTAGGCATACCTGACTTTTAGAGACTGTGCTCACTCTGTGTGCTAAGTTGTGGATTGGTTGGTGCTCCTCTCTCTGAAGTGTGCTAATGGACTAATGCAGACTAAAAAGTGAGGGAAGCAGGAGAAGCTGAAAGTAAAACAAAATGAGCTGAGAGAAGGGAAGCAGGAGAAATCTGCTGTCTGATCGATGTGCACCACAGGACTCAGAGAAGTGTACTAGAGGATTCAAGGATTGCTACCAGAGGACCCAGAGAAGGGTACCAGATGACCTACTAGAGACATGATCCAGAGGACCCCAGGGTTCCTTTGAATTTGAAGAAAAAAAAGAATTGCTTCCCTGCGCTGCAAGGACAGAAGTGCCCACCGACAAGCGTCACTGCATCAGGCTCCGGGACTGGACTCGTCTTCCCAATATCATCACGAGTCTTTACTGTGTGCGTACACATTAGGGAGTAGTGTATGCCTCTATAGCCATGCGGCTTGAGTAGAAGAGGCCAGTAAGGTTGTAGGAGTAGTGTAGTTTTGCATATTTCTTGATTTGCAAATCTACTGTTGAGTATCTGTTTGTGATTGTTGGGCTGACATGTGTCTCAGCATCCCAGCTAGAAATGCAGTAATTTTAAATTGTGTTTTTTCCACAGTATATCCCCATTTGTGAATCTGCTTTATCTTACCTGTTCCTGCCTGTTAACAAAAACCTTTTCCCTTGTTTTGCAACCTCATCTTGTGTACTCTCATTGAACTCTGCAGAATGGTGGTACTCTGCCTATCACTTCAATAGTGTATAGTCTAAGTGTTCTAGTTAATCCAGGATTTATCAATAATGTCTCCAATTCGAGACAATCATTTCCTCTTTTGTTATGGTTGCACTCTCTGTAACCGCAATCATGATGCCCTTGAATACATGGATTCTGAGATATTCTGCCCTCCAAGACTGAAGATAGGCTTAGGCTGGGTTCAGACCATGGTTTTGTTCCTGTCTGTGAAGATCCTGGTTTTTGCAGGACCACATGGACAGGAATGGACAGGACCGGATTTTTAACGCCAGATGCCAGTTCTGTGCATGGATCCGGGATTTTGAGTGATCCGGACATAGAAAGAGCCGAGCCTGTAAAGCACAGGCAAGTGGTTTCAGGGCTGTTAGTTTCGCTTTCGCAATGTATCTACATACATAGTGAAAGTGAAATTAAAGAAGGCAATGGTTAAAAATAAAAAAATGCTCACCTCTCCGCCGAGTGTCCCACGATGCAAGGCATCCATGTTCGATGGCTGCAGGACCTTAATCAGATGACCGGGCGGGGCAGCAACCCAATCAGCTGATGTGTCACATGACATCATCAGCTAAGCGGTTTAAATCAACCACTGATCATTTTTGGTTGGGCGATTTAAACTGCTCAGCTGATGCTGTTATGTGACACATCAGCTGATCGGGTTGCCTCCCCGCTCAATCAGCTGATTCAGGTCCTTGCAGCGATCGGACTTGGACGTCTCACTTTGCGGGAGGTGAGCAATTTTTTTTATATTTTTAACCATTGCTTTCTTTAATTTAATTTTTGCAGTATATATAGATACATTGCTAAAGTGAAATTACACACACGGGAACAGAGCAGTGAATGTGTACTGAACATGCTCAGCATGCTCAATATACTAAAACCAGATCAGTTTTTTCCCGGATCCGGCGCACATAGAGTCCCATGTTATAGGCACAGGATCGCCCCAAATTTGTTTCTCCTGTTTTGTCTGCTTTTTTTCACCGGAGCCCAAAACCACTGCAGACTCCGGTTTTGGGGACGGGGAAAAACAACACAAAACAGAAAACACAAAATAGGACCAATCCGGCACCATAGGGATACATGGAAGCAAAACAGGATCAGGTTCTGTCTGGTTCAAACCGGACAGAACCTGATGCACAAAAATCGTGATGTGAAGCCACCCTTAACCCACTTGGGGCTATTAGACTTTTTATCGTTTTCCCCCTCTTGGTTCCTCAGGCAGACATTTCCCAAAATCAGATCCCGTTTTAAAATATACAAGTATTTTTTCAGAATAACGCGTATCATTTTATTTTCTTCCCCTTCTTTTTTACTTAGACAGTCCTCCTGATTCTTTGCCCTGTTTTTTCATATGCGGCATATACCAGTTTTTTGGGATATTTCTTTTCCTCAAATCTTTTCTTTAATATATAAGCCTGGGTTTCATTGTCTCTCTCCAGTACAGTGTTTCGTAATGCAAAAAAAATTGACTCTATGGAATGTTTTCTTTCCATTTCTTGTAATGGGCACTTCTAAAATCCAAAAATCTGTTGGAATCAACTTTTTTAAAATGCGTTTTTGTGATGATAAACGTCCCCTTGTGGCTAAGTTCCAAATGTAAATACATTATTTTTTCATTATTTATTTCCGAGGTGAATATAATGCCCCAATCATTTTTATTCAGAGTATTTATCATTTACATTGCTTCTTTCTTTTGTACTATTCCAAATAATTATCAAATCGTCTATAAAATGCCTATAAAAATGATTTTCTTTGCATTCTCAGCTTACTTAAAATTGATGAGGACTCGAGTCGCCCCATAAAAAGATATGTGAAACTTGGGGCAACCTGAGTCCCCATCGTGGTTCCGAGCCGCTGCACATATAGTGACCCTTCAAAACTGAAAACATTGTGCCTTAAAATAAATCCCAAACTGTTCTACAGAAAATTCTTTAGTTTAGTTGCAAGACCAATCTCTGTGAGATACCGTATATACTCGCGTATAAGCCAAGTTTTTCAGCCCAAAAATTGGGCTGAAAAGTCCCCCCCCTCGGCTTATACGCGAGTCACTGTATACACTGTATACAGTATACAGGCCGCCCGCCCCCATCAGTATACAGGGCCCCCCCCCCCTTGTGTAGTATACAGGAGCCCCAGAGGTAGTATACAGCAGCCCCAGAGGTAGTATACAGCAGCCCCAGAGGTATATACAGCAGCCCCCCCCATATCAGTATACAGGGCCCTCCCCTTGTGCAGCAATCCTGTAAAGGAATAGATTATTATACTTATCCCTGCCGCTGTCCCGCTGCCGCTGTCCCGCCGCTGCTATCGCGCTCCTCTGGCTTCATCCGGCTTCTTCCGGCTTCCTCCGGTGGGCGCAGGCAATGACGTCTGATTTTGTCAGATTTTTGACCCGGACACAAAAACACTGCAATCTTGTGTCCAGGGCAAAAAAAACAAAACGAAATGTGCCAGATCCTCCCTGACAGCAAAGAACTGGATGGCAAATCACTCCCATGCAGCTCCATCCGGCCCCATAGGAATACTATGGGGCCAGAATCGGATCTGGGGCTGCCCAGTTTACACAGGACAGCCCCATATCCCTAAAATTGTGGTGTGAATATTTAGCATCTTAAAGTATCCTATGCACTTCTTCTATATAATCTTTTCTATTTTGGATCACCACCCTGCCCCCTTTATCTGCTTGGCGTATCACAATGCTTGTACTGTTTTTTTAAACACTTTCTCCTGCTTAGAAATATTATTCAACCTTCTTCCTTTTTTAAAACAACGTATGCTTTCATTCATTTTCTTACAACATTTTTTTGTTTTATCGCTCATTAATGTATCACCATTCTTATGCTTATTTACTTCCAGAAGTCTGAATTCCTCCTATTTTGTACGGGGGAAAATCCAGATTTTGGCTGTACTGGATCTTGTAATGATTGTAACGGGATGTTATTTCATAATATTTGGTTCTAGGGGGGGCGATTCTCTATAAATACTTTGTTTTTTTTTTTGTGCTTTCTTGCTTATTGTCTTATCTTGCGGGGTTTGATTTTTCCAATGTTTCTACCGTATTATTATCTGCTCCTCATTCTTATTTTTTACTTTCTCATTTTCCCCATTCGGCCTTTCTGGTGGTTTTTCCTATGGCTTTTTTTCCTGTGGTTTGGATTTAATTTCGTCCCTTCTTAATTTTTTTATTTTTATGGATACCAAATCATTTTCGAAAGTTTTTAATCTCCTAGTAATATCACTATTAATAACATTAAAAAAATCAAGCGATTTCTATTTTTCAAGTTCTGCTAGCTGCTTTTCACAGAGATGCGCTGCTCCGCTCGCTAGTCCATTGCACTACTCAATCAAAACCGCATCAAACTATATGAACAGTCATCTAACAGATTATTCCATTAATCAGAGAATATCTCATCATCTGGAAAAGTGCTATTGAAATGTATTTTCAGGCCATTTGGCACAATGCTCTGATCAGTACAGATCTGTAAAAAATCAGCATCCATTTGATGTCTTATTTCCAATTTCATATGTTTTTCAAACTCAAAAATTAAACCTGTTAGGCCATGTGCACACGCTGAGCATTTGATGAGTTTTTTACCTCAGGATTTGTAGACAAAACCAGGAGTGGAGCAATCAGAGGGAAAGTCTAATAGAAACACGTCACCACTTCTGTATTTATCACCCACTCCTGGTTTTGGCTACAAATCCTGAGGTAAAAAACTCACCAAATACTCAACGTGTGCACGTGGCCTTATATCTTTTTCACTTCAAAGGTCCATTTGCTCTCCCTTGACCCGCTGCGTTCTTAATGGACGCTAAAAGTTCCCTTCTTATTACTGTCCTATTAGTATAGTATTCCATCTTAAGACATGCCGCTCGCTCTTTCACCTTTCTTGGGCGTTGGTTGTTAGTTTTTCAGCTGATGAGGAGGAATCCTCTGAGTCACAATCTGAAGTAAGGTGATTCCCTGTAGGGTATATATATATATAAAAACAAACATGCGGCGCCAATCTCAGCGCGTTACCAATGTAACTCTTTGGTGCTCTTTTAATAAAGTTTTAAGCCCCCGTCACACATAGCGAGATCGCTGTTATGTCACAGGTTTTGTGATGCAACAGCGACCTCGACAGCGATCTCGCTATGTTTGACGGGGCTTAAAACTTTATTAAAAGAGCACCAGAGAGTTATATTGGTAACGCACTGAGATTGGCGCCGCATGTTTGTTTTTTTATATATACCATATATATATACCCTTTGACATGTAGCAGTGACCGGGCCCCTGGTCGGAATGGCCTGGACAATTTTTTGATCGTCGGGCTCCCGCTGACCACCATGCTTCGGTGTGTTTGACGCCTGAACAACAACATTGTTGGTGACTCAGAACTCAGCCACGTAGGTCTGAGTCGTCAGGCTAGCTGCTGTGCGACAGGGTCCCAACGACCGCTGAGGTCATTATACGGGTCGCCGTACCGTTGCTGCACCGTTGACAAGATCTGACTGTTTGACATCTCACCAGCAACCATGTAGCGACATTCCAGCGATCCTTACCAGGGTGTGTCATTGTCAGAATTGCTGGAATGTCACCAAGTGTGTCGGGACCCTTATGCTCTCAACTCTTGCTATAAAACTTCAAGAATATGGTTTTTCCAAAGCCTCCTCACGTGGTGGAGATTTATTCGGGTCTGCTGCTCGACTTTTCTGATGATTCCTACACCAACAATGGCACTGTTTTACCATCTGCCAAAAATGCATAAGGATCCTGGTAACCCCCTGGGGAGACCAATAATATCTGGAATCGGCTCCCTGACTACAAATGTATCCCACTATATAGACCTTTTCTTGCATGACTTTGTTAAAACTTTATCATCATATCTAAAAGATTCCATACAATTAACAATCTCAAAAATATAGAATGGCAATAAAATTTTTATTTTATTACCATGGATATTAACACATTATATTCCAAGATAGATCACGATTTAGGGATAAAAGACTCTTTGGTCAAAGAAGCGCAGAAAATATCATCCTAAATATACCACTAACATGAAGTTCAATATGTCATGAAAAAAACAATCTTGGAATTACTGTGATATGTTGAAGCGTTCCAGAGTTATAACCTCAGAAAATGAACTGGTCAGAATTGTCAAAATGAGGCTCAGTCCTTAAGGGGTTAAACTGAAGATGCCAACCTTCTCAAGTCCATTTCTCCGAGGCCTCTGGGGAACTTATTTTTTGCTTGGTTACATTCAGAATTGTTCTAACAAAACTACACATGTTTTATTAGTCGAATGTGACCTTTGCTAAAAGTAAGGCCCTTTTCACACCTAAGCAGCCTGTGCGCTTGACTGCCCTGCCTGTCCTACGCTAGCACAAATGCAAAGGTGCAGTTACAGGTAGCTGTAGCCAAGTGCATAGGCGCATGGATGTACTGCTTTTGCACTCAGTTGCGCTCGGTGCCCGCCATTACCTTCTATGGCCGAGCGCAGGAGCCGACATCCCCAAAGCGCGAGTGTGACTGTGCTGACGTCACCGCACATGAGCTTCTCCAGACGCACCTGGAAACGTCACATTTCATGTTTCCGGGTGCGTCTTGAGAAGCGCATGCACGGTGACATCAGCACAGTCACATTCGCACTTCGGGGATGTTATGTCCTGCGCCCGGCTGCGCTCAGCCATAGAAGGTAATGGGGCACCGAGCCCAGGAGTAGTGCATCTATGCACTGATGTGCTTGCCTGCGTTTGCCTGAAAATGCACCTGCACTTGCATTTGCGCTAGCGCAGGCCAGGCAAGCGCAGGCAAAACCAGAAACTCATAGATGTGAACTAGGCCTTTCACGTCTCTGGTAATTTCCCTCACTGATTCTCCCTTTCTGTTTCTTTACCGTCTGTTTTCAGAAGTAGAACATGGATTGTACACTCAGGGGCGTAACTACAACAGGTGAAGGGTTTGTGATTGCACCCAGGCCCCAAAAGTCCCTTTGGCCTATAGAAAAAGACTATTGCTGTTAAAGATTTGTAATAATTGTGGGCCCCGTTGGTGGTTTTGCATCGGGGCCCATGAGCTTCAAGTTACGCAACTGTGTACACTGTTAACAGCTCTTGGATATTTCACTTTATTTATTATTATTAGCAGTCTGTCACATTTTACCCCATTACTCCATTCCAATATTCTTTGTATATTTTTATTTTTCAGCTGTTCGCCTTTAATTTTTCGGCTGTGATCAGAAGAACGTTGCCCTTTTCAGACCATTCATATGCACAATAAACATTGGTTGGTGGCCTGTCCTGGTGTAGAGCACACTGAACAGAAATACATATGTCTGAACAAACTCTTGCACCAGGTAAGAAACAGGTCAATAATTCTTCCGCTCTGGCTTTTTAACCCCTTATAGACTGCTGATATTTACAGTGGTCAACTATTAGCTTTATTCTATTGCTAGGAGATTGTGCAACCATGGGTTGATTGCCTGGTTGTTATGTGGCATTGTTCTATTTTGTTGCTGTGTACAAATGGAACAATATGTCCATGATTTCACTGCTACCAGCAAATTGCCACTGAAATTGCTTAGCAAAATTGCCGCGTGTGAAGGTACCTTTAAACTCCAGAGAGATAAAACATTTTTGTACTGTCTCTGCCCTCCTACACGATGAAGCAGAGCTGGGCACTACAGTTCTAGGATCTATAGATCACTTATAAATCAATAAAATCATATCTGCTCCTCAGCTCTCAACCCTCCCTTTGGGGACAGTCAGGGGTGCATGAAGCCTCCTCCCTGCCGCCTGAGCCGCGGGTGAGTAGCAGGGGGGAAGGCGTGCTGTCAGCGGCCACAGGTGAGGAGCAGGGTGCTGCTATCAGTGGCCACGGGTAAAGGGCGGGGGGTGGGTGCTATCAGCGGCCGCGGGTGAGGAGCGGAGGGGGGTGCTCACGCGGGGTGTGGATTAGCAGGTTTACTGTACCTGCTGCCCTGCTGCAGCCGTCTTCCAAATAGACACATGTGCTGAGAAGCAGCAGGCGCCGCCCCCTTCAGCACTGCCGCTCCCACTGCCTCCTTGCCACCTGAGCCTAAGGGCTCACATTGTCCAATGGACAGTGCGGCCCTGGGGACAGAGAAATTCAGCCTCATGCTATAGTGGTGACAGGAGGTGTGTCGGGGGTGTGGACACTGGGGCACCTGGATCATCAATGGCTGTGAAATATCTCTGTATAGAGCTATGAAGCAGACTCAGGATCTGAGCTTGCTAAGTGGGAGGACTAGTTTAGGGAACTAACACCCCCTTGACTAGTTAAAGGTCTAATTTGCATATCAAAAACTGTCTTAAGACTTTTCCTTTTTTGTGTGCAAAGAAATGAAGGGACTGTTAGGCATGGAATTTTGATATGTGCACAGAATTGCTGGTGGTTTTGGTGGAATTGAGGACAGACATGTTCTCAGGTTCTCGTTAATGTTACCAGATAAAAGAATTTCATAAGGGTTTAAATCAGTTGTCAGAGATATTAAAAAGTTTTTGTAGAGGCAACGAATGTGTGGCGCCCCACATGGTTAGGTGTCACAGTGGGTATTGCCCCCGTAAAAGTGGTGCAACTGCAAGTGGATGCTAGACTGGTGGGTGGGACACATTCCTGCACTCCCACATTAGAATAGGAGTGGGAGGTTACCCTGGAGGGAGATATATTCACCTCTAGGGGGAACAGAGAGAGAACAGAGTCGGGACAGTTGGAGTTGGAGAGGAGTTGAGGAGGAGTGTGGAGCAAGGCGGAAGGTTAACCCGGACAGCTCTACACTGATCCGGAGGGAAGATGAGAGAGGATGCTGAGGGGATCCTGAGAGAGAGTGCCTGACGTGGGAGTCTGGGCCCTATAGAGAAATGGGGAACCCCAGCGTGGAGCGACCATACTCCAGGGAATTCCCCAGTCCACCACGGGAACGCCGGACCCGAGGAAACGGCCAGAGTCTACCTCTGAAGTCGTCAACCGGCTGCTGCGGTCTGTTCACTAGCTGCGGCACCCTGCCAGATGGAGCGGTCTGCCTGCTTCCCCACCATGAGTGAGGGAAGCCCCAAGTCTACCTACAAGGGCCATTGGGTATAGACTCATCCTAGGTGGGGAAGAAAGGACACGGCATAAGGACTAAGGCATACCACGGGCACCACCATACCACCTGGCATCCACTTGCAGCCACCCGTAGAGCTACCTGTTTCTTTAACAACTTTTGCTGACTTGTATGCTGATGACTGTTTACAGTAAAGTACCCGGGAGAGTAACTTTGCCTCCATGTCTTTGTGCTGCAGAACTCAACCTGTTTGCTTTCAGGAACGCTGCCCCAGAGGACCAGCTCCACCTGTATGGAGCTTTGCCATCCTTGCCGCTATACCATCGCCCTCCGGAGGACTTTGGCAGCGCTGGTGAATCCTCACCAGGTACTACAGGTGGCGTCACGTGACAACAACAAACTCTTATCCCCTGTACATAACACCTTATTGAAGTGTCACCCAGGCAACGGGCTCAGGCGCTGCCACCCGTGACATCCCCGTGAAAACCGCTCCGAGTCTGATACCCGAGTACCCCAGGGCCTGGGCCTCGACAAATGCACACCTATGAATTTGAAAAATTCTGATCATACATTACTATACAGATATCATAGGGCTTTGTGTGTGCAGAAATATCTCTTAGAACGGAGCTGGGCAAAGTGACCCATGCCATCCACCGCTTGAGTCCTAATAGCGGCAAATACATTGGTGGAGTTTGAAGCTGTCAGCTCTGTCTTCCACCAGTCACCATATGCAAGTGAGACAGCAGATGTGATGACGTCATGTCATTGCATATACTGTGTCTGTGTATTACAGAACAGAGCAGAGCGTAGCACTAGGGGAGCAGGAGGGAGGTGAGTATGTGCTGTTTTTATGTGAGATGCCTGATTATACATAAACGTACTGTGTGGGTGCTCACACTGTATATAGGGGCTATGTAAAGACCATACTGTTTATCAGGAGGCTCATGCTGTATTTACAGAGACTACTTAGAGGCTTATACTGTATATGGGGGGAATGTGGGGGTTCATACTATATATAGGGACTCATAACGAAGCTATGTGGGAGCACATAATGTATATAGGAGCTATGTGGGTGCTCATAATGTGCATAAAGGGTTTTTAGTTTACATAGGAGAACTTTTTGGGGGGATCATACTTTATATAGCGGAACTGTGTGGGGGACCATATAGGGGCTACTACTGTATATTGGGAACTAAGTGGGGGTCATACTGTGCACAAAGAGATTATTTGGTGGATCATACTGTGTAGGGACTGTGTAGGGGCTCATACCGTGTATAAGGAATATATATAGGCACTCATATTGTAAAAAGAGGCTATGTGATGGCTTGTACTGTATACAGGGGTTCTCATACTGTATATAGGGGGCTGTGCAGAGCTAATTCTGTATATAAGAGGTCTGTGTAGGTTCATACTGTATGTAGGTAATATAAACTTGGCACTCATATGGATTTGGTTGCAGAAAAATGTATTCAAATGATGGTACTCTAGCACAAATGTTTCTGCCCTGAATTTTGGGCCTTCATCAGTGTGCTCATAGAGTATTACAGTATTGCAGCCTGTCAGAGATATTCTGGGTGAAGCAGGAGGTGGGCAAAATAGCTACGGTAATTATTAAGCAGGAATGAGATGATGGTGCTTGTGGCGTGACCACGGAGTCCACCACTAGGTCAGAGTAAACATTGAGCACATTGATAAAAGCCCAAATTTCAGGGCCGAAACGTTTGTGCTAGACTACTATCACTTTAATAAATTTTTCTGCAACCAAATCCATATGAGCGCCAAGTTTATATTACATATGGAAGGAATTGGAAACTACTTGAGCACCAATATGGAAGTGCCATTACATTATTTTCATACTGTATGTAGAGGCCTGTGTTGGGGCTCATACTATATATAGGAGGGCTGTGTTGGGCTTCATACTGTATATAAGAGGGCAATGTGTGCGATCATACTGTATATAGGGGTGCTCATACTGTATGTAGGGCAGCTGTGTGGAGCTGATGCTGTCCATAGGAGACCTGTGTGTATGTAGGGGGATGTCAGTGTACCTAGGTACTTCTGCTCAATATTAAGTGATACAATTAATATCAATTCAAACTAATAATATAATTAATATTAATATTGAACTAAATTAATTTCAGCCTATTGGTTCTGTCCTTCAGAACAGTTACTGTCTCTCATGTGGCCCCTCTGGAAAATTAATTCCCCATCCCTGTCATAGGAGATACAGAGTCCAGTGAGTTATGCCATCATTTTTTCTCAAGAATACCTTCTAGTGCAGGGGTCAGGAACCTAAGGCTCACGAGCCAGGTGTGACTCTTTTGATGGCTGCATCTGGCTCGCAGCCAAATCGGGTGCCTGACGCCATGTTTCGGGTGCCGCTGTGCCTGCCACCCCTGTGCGGTTTTCTGGATGCTGCTCTGTCCCTACTGCTGTACCCATACACGTTAAGCCAATCAGAGCCCAGCAGGTGCAGCCCAATCAGATTCCCGCAGCATTAATAACGATGGACCCAGCGCAAACCAGTATAACTACACCTGGTGATGTTTCAGTACCAAAAAAAAAAAAAAAAAAAAAAAAAAAGGAGGGGGGGGGTGATGACAACCGTGGATTTTTTCAAAACCAAATTTACATGCTTTATTTATAAGCTCAGATTGACATTAAAATACTTAAAGTAATACTAAAGCATGTAAATTTGGTTTTGAAAAAATCCACGGTTGTCATCTCCTCCCCCTTTTTTTTTTTTTTGGTATTGAAACATCACCAGGTGTAGTTAAACTGGTTTGCGCTGGGTCCATCGTTATTAATTTTTCAAACCTTTAGGTATTAAGACACAAGAGCACAGGTGTACTTAGGACCTCCTAGCAGCAACCTGTGTTTGGGGTCACCCTCACCCCAAAGATATTTTTAGCTTGCTCCATTGTAAAATTTTTATCAATATAATTGACTAATAAGATTCCCGCAGCAGTTGGCCAATCAGATTGCTACATGTGACGTCATGCGCCACTGTTTGGCCCACAGTTGATGGCCTCTGATTGGCTTAAACCGTATGGGTACAGCTGCGGGGACAGAGTGGCACCCGGAAGACTACAAAGCACGGACCGCAGTGGATCAGTGAGTATGTCTTTGTGTGTGTGGTTTTCTTTACAGGTACCGGCACCATGGTGGGGGCTGTAAAGGGCTAAAAAGGGGATAGTAAAGAAAGGTGTGGAGGCTCCACCACTAGGGATGAGCGAGTCCTAAATTACTCGGAATCACTAGACCCGCACGAGTCCGAGCCCAGGACTCGCTACTCGTTGCGAGTCTAGCGAGTCCAATGTTAATGAATAGGGAACCGAGTAATAACGAATAATGCTATTTCCAAATCGCTGATGTGTCTCTGAAAGTGTGCGAGTCCAAACTCGCAGGTTTTTCTCTTATTTGGAGCCGATGATGGGAGGGGGAAGCGATTCTCGGGCACACACCATGCTGTAAAAGCAAACATTTTATAATTTCTGGTGGCTTTCTGGGGGCTTGTAAAACAAGTAGCAGGTACTATTTCGTGAAAGGTACACACTAGAGGCTTAGGGCCCTTTCACATCTGCGTTTTTCGTAATTCGCGACAGATGCGGTGAAAAAACCGCATCTGCCGCGTTTACCGCATAACCGTTCCACTTGCGGCGCGGTTGCGGTTTTTTCTATGCAAAGTATAGGCATACTTGCGGCAGGTGCGGCAAGTGCGGTTTTGCACTTGCGGCAGGTGCGGCCGCGGAAAAAACCGCAGTAAGCCGCACCTGCCGCAAGTATGCCTATACTTTGCATAGAAAAAACCGCAACCGCGCCGCAAGTGGAACGGTTATGCGGTAAACGCGGCAGATGCGGTTTTTTCACCGCATCTGCCGCGAATTACGAAAAACGCAGTTGTGAAAGCACCCTGCGATATTTTAAGACAGATGGATGGTACCGTGCGAGCTGCAGGCAGGACACCGTACAGCAACGCACTGGTACAGGAAAAAATTGTTTAGTACGCAGAACCAGGCACTGTTAGGCTGCGGTGCTGGCTGCGTGCAAGTTTACAAGTACCGTGCGAGCTGCAGGCAGGACACCGTACAGCAACGCACTGGCACAGGAAAAAATTGTTTAGTACGCAGAACCAGGCACTGTTAGGCTGCGGTGCTGGCTGCGTGCAAGTTTACAAGTACCGTGCGAGCTGCAGGCAGGACACCGTACAGCAACGCACTGGCACAGGAAAAAATTGTTTAGTACGCAGAACCAGGCACTGTTAGGCTGCGGTGCTGGCTGCGTGCAAGTTTACAAGTACCGTGCGAGCTGCAGGCAGGACACCGTACAGCAACGCACTAGCACAGGAAATTTTTTGTGGAAAAATGGCACCAAAATTATTTGGTAGACTAGTGCCAAAAATAAGAAAAAGCTTAGGATTACAGCTCTGAGGAAAGCTGGGTGAACTAAGCTCTGAGGATGGTGCTGGATTCACTGTAAGGCTGCTCCTATCTCCCTTCCTTACAGTCCTGTACAGCAATCCTCCGTCCTGGTAGTTCTGAAAAGAACTTTTGGGTTATGTGTGAGGAATCTTGACTCCTACACTCCGTCCTGTTAGTTCTGAAAAGAACTTTTGGGTTATATGTGACTCCTACACTGCCTAACTGTCCCTAGATCTGCTCCAAGTCTCCCTGCACTAGGTCAGCTCTTCTCAGGAATGTGCCCAAAATGGCGGGGGCAAGCCTTATATACTGCCTTGCCTGTCATAGATGACATAGGCATCACGATGGACAGCAGCCAATCATAGTCCTGACACAACCAAAGCTGCTATGGCATTACTGACTATGATTGGCTGTCTTCACAAGTTTTCTGACCTAACACGCAATGCTGACTAGTAACATAAAAGATTCTGGATTCGCGAGTCCCGAATAGAGAATACAGGACTCGGAATCGCAGACTCGCTAGGATTCGGACTCGTAGACTCGCTCAGACTCGCTGCTGTTTGGGGAGATTCAAGCTATATAGTGATGTGATAGAGCGAGTCTAGCGAGTCTAGCGAGTGAGATAAAGTAAACTCTGACAAAACTAAGATTGCCATTGACTTGCATTGGACTCGTTACTGAGCGAGTATTCGCTAAAAGACTCGCCGATTACCGAGTCCAGCGAGTCCCTTAAGAATCGCCGAGTAACGAGTCCTAGCGAGTAGACTCGCTCATCCCTATCCACCACCCTATATCCACCAGGGTTCCCAGGCAATGAAAAGACAGCAGACGTCCATCGAAGAATTTTTGAAAATAAATCCAATGCCACATGCGGTTAATTCCATTATTCTTTAAATGCGAAACATATAGATGCCCCTGTGGGGCTGCTATACACGTTTAGGAGCTATGCTCCTTATTCGTTAGCCTATAGAACAATGATAAAACACACACATATATACAAATAAAAGCACGAGTAACAGGGGCACCTGTATTCCATTATCGATAATTACATCTCAGAATTTTAACCCCTATACTGCCAACTAGGTGAGGTGATATTAGAAACTATCATACATATATATATATACAAATACATTAGCAAAAAATAGAACAGTCACGTGCTTGTAAAATTGAGATAAAATGAAAGAAAGAAGAAAAAAAAAAAAAAATGAAAAAAATCTTTCAATGTTTTATGCAGATCATTTCACAAATTATCTCTATCATTATAACACTATCGTTCCATTTAATAGAAATAGAATAAATCATTCTTAAAGTTGAGACCATACAGAGATCGTGTATTTAGCTGCAAGATCCATAGTTTTTCTCTTTCATGCAGTTTCCTTTCCCAATCACCACTTCGGTATGGTGAGGAAACTCTTTCAATGCCCATGATTTTTAGGGACCTTAAATTACCTGCATGCATATCCCTAAAATGTCTGGATAATCCAGACAATCCTGTTCTCAATGATTTGGAATAAGGATTGGCAGCTGTAAGATGTTCAGAAATTTTTACTTTTAAAGTGCAGCCGACATAGCTTTTTGCGCAATCCACACATGTGGCCAAATAAACGATATGTGTGGTATTGCAGTTTATATAAGTTTGAATCTGAAATTCTTCATTTGTAGATATGCTCTTAAATGACTTGCCCACTGTCACATATACCGCACTTGTCACCGCCACATTTGTACATGCCCTTATAAGTCAACCATGTACAAGGTTTTTCTGCACGTTCTTTAAAGATACTAGGTGAAATACTGCTACCGATGTTTTTTCCTTTCCTATGAATAACTTTCACCCCAGATTCAAGGATATTCAGGAGAGAATCATCCTGATATAATATAGAGATATTCCTATGGAAAATTTTCCTGATGTTATGAAAATCAGTGCTATATGGAGTAGAAAAAACTAGACCTCTGTTATTATCATTGGTTTTTGGTTCTGATTTATTCTTTAACAAATCTTTTCTGTCTCTATCATGGACGATAGTTTTAGCACGTTCTATCATCCATGATCGATAATTTCTCTTTCTGAGTCGGTTTTCAATGACTAAACTTTCACTAATATAATCCTCTTTTGTGCTACAACTACGTTTAGCACGTATTAGTTCTCCCACAGGAAGGTTTTTAATGATGTGTTTGGGATGGCAGCTATCAGCTCTTAAAATTGAATTCCCACTGATGTGCTTGCGATAAAGGAATAAATCCGACTGTTTTTTCACATCCTGTGAGAACCAGGTCCAA
Source organism: Allobates femoralis (assembly GCA_033576535.1). Classification (NCBI taxonomy): domain Eukaryota; kingdom Metazoa; phylum Chordata; class Amphibia; order Anura; family Aromobatidae; genus Allobates; species Allobates femoralis. The sequence goes on from JARQOC010000005.1 coordinate 512,293,683, forward strand.
AAAGGGGGTACTGTTAGTATGTACTTCCATAGTAAATTTTAAGTTGTAATCATTACTATGGAACCATACCAACATTGAGGAAGGATCTGGTACGGGAGAATCTACAGACGACACGACCCAAATTAGGATCATATCGTCTATATATCTCCCGTACCAGGAAATTGCTGATCCGTAAGGATGCGAATCTAAGTAAATGAATTGTTCTTCCCAGCTTTTCATGTATAAATTTGCCAATGAGAGCGAGAATTTCGCCCCCATTGGACAGCCACATCTCTGCAGATAAAATTTTCCATTAAAAAGAAAATAGTTACTCCTCAATAAAAATTGCAAGCACAACACTAGAAACTCTTTTGTGGCATTACCAAACACATCAGTTTTTTTCAAAAATTGTTCCACCACCCATATTGATTTTTCATGCGGAATGGATGAGTACAATTGTACTACATCACAAGTGATCCATTTTGAGCCTTTTTTCCAGGTCATGTGTTCTAAAGCCTGGACAAGATGTGTGGAATCTTTTATACGACCTGGCATGCACTCCAAAAGGATTTGGAGCCTATCATCCACCCACTCAGAAAGCTTTTCGTGCAGGGATCCAATCCCTGCCACGATTGGCCTCAGAGGTGGGGGGAAGACAGACTTATGCACCTTGGGGAGGGCATGAAAGATTGGTACAATAGGTTTTTCTACGAAAAGAAAATCTTTTGTTTTATCATCAATGGCTCCTAAGTAGACTCCTTCTTCTAACAATTTTTAAAATTCACATGAAAAGGATTTTGTGGGGTCATCTGACAAGGGACGGTACGTGGTGTCATCTGACAGCATTTCCATCACCAATTTTTTATATAAATCTGACTCCAACACTATCACGGACCCCCCCTTGTCAGAAGACCTCACAACTATGTTTTTATTGTTCCTCTGCTCAGTCAAGGCTGACCGTTCCAAAACAGACAAATTATTATTTGCCTGATTTTTTGCCTTTAATAAATTTCGGAGGTCTCTCTCCATTGCCCCCTGAAAAGCATCCATAGCTGGTGTTCTTGAGGCAAAGGGATAAAAGGTGGGATTAGAATATTTCCTTTTGCATGCAATTAATTTATTACTCCTGCATTTCTCAATTTCATCATGTAAAGAATTACTCTGTAAACTTTGCAAAAATACAGGTGCCCCTGTTACTCGTGCTTTTATTTGTATATATGTGTGTGTTTTATCATTGTTCTATAGGCTAACGAATAAGGAGCATAGCTCCACGTGTATAGCAGCCCCACAGGGGCATCTGTATGTTTCGCATTTAAAGAATAAAGGAATTAACCGCATGTGGTATTGGATCTATTTTCTAAAAAGGGGATGATGGGGGTACTGCATGGGAATGATGGGGGTACTGCAAGGGGTTGATGGGGATACTGCATAGGGATGATGGGGATACTGCATGAGAATGATGGTGTACTGCATGGAGATGATGGGGTACTGCATGGGGATGATGGGGATACTGCATGGGGATTATGGGGGTACTGCAAGTGGATGATGGGATACTGCAAGGGGATGGGGATACTGCAAGGGAATGATGAGGTTACTGTAAGGGGATGATGGGGGTAGTGCATCGGGATGATGGAGTTACTGCAAGGGAATGATGAGGGATACTACATTGGGATAATGGGGGAACTGTAAAGGGATGATGGGGGTACTTCAAGGGGATGATAGGGGTACCATATTGAGGGCTGCAAGGGGATGATGGAGAGACCATATCGGGGGCTGCAAAGAGCTGCAAGCAGATGATGGGGGTGCCATTTTGGGGGCTGCAAAGGGCTGCAAGGGTAATCATTATTGGTAGCAACAGCATAACGTTATTAAAAAGAATTAAGAGACTTACTGTACTTTGTGTTGGTCTTACATAAGATACACACATTTATTTTTATTTAGTTTTAAACATATTGTACGGCTCTCACAGAATTATATTTTAAAATATGTGTCGATCATGGCTCTCTCAGCCAAAAAGGTTCCTGACCCCTGGTCTAGTGTATATCTCTGTATTCACCACACAGATCAGGGACTGTATGACAGCACACTGGGGCTGTGTGACTACTAGAGATGTGAATGGCCCCTGTGTACTGCCAGGCAGACTCCTTACACAAATGCCGGTGACGTCTGTATGAGCAATAAGTGGCTGTAAGTGCTGTACATGTATCATGCTCTCAGCTGGTATAAAAGCAGGTCGCTAATAATGTAGGTTGAAATATTGTGCAATTTCCATTTGCAGAACTTTGCATCCTGTGAAAGAAAATATTGTAGAAAGTACCGTAATGACTTAAATAAAACTGTTTAATTTCTATATACGGTAAATACTATTTAAAACAGGTAAACCACAGTACATTACACATACCACGAATGCAGAAATTGTTACTTTTACACAGTGTGTGCACACGTTAGCCTCAATTCATCAGTTTTCACACCAGAACTCTGATATAAAAGATTCAATTCTATGCTGTGCCTTAATTTAGGGACATTTAGGGATTTCACACCTGTTGGCAAGAACAGGGACATAGGAAAGGGTGGGACACAACAGTTCGTCTAATTCGTAACAAAATCTGACTCAAGTACCTGAATGGAGGGAGATTTGTGGTGTAGTGCACAGGGTCGCAGGCAACTTGCATAGCTTCCAACCGTCCCAAGTTCAGATGTATTGTCACGATTTTAAGGCTCAGTCCGCCACGTCAGGGCTTTGTCCTAACTTCGTCTCACCTTTTCCCCGGAGGCGGGGATCTCTGCATGAACATAAATTCAATAAACTATTCTGTGCTCTGATATTCCCAGTGTCACATCTCGCCAGAACCTACTCCTGCGACATCTTCTTCTGTCATCAGGCACTGCCAGATTCACTTTGTAGAAGGTGCTGGTGATAGAGGAGAATTCAGAGACAGAAACTCTGATCAGCTCAAGCTCTGCCCATCCACTAAGGTTAGAGTGTCTGGGACCTGCAATACTTTCCAGTCTGGACGTGTGTTCTGTCCAGCTGAAGTCATCAGTTCCTGGCTTCAAGCTTCAAGCTTCACACCCTACTAAAGCCTTCAGTTTACTGCTGATAGCTCACAGATTAAGCGTGTGTTTCCCTGGTGAGGTGTGATGGTTTCTTCTGCTCTGTATTGGACTTTTCCTGTTTTACCTCAGTTTGCATTTTGGACACTTTTCCTATTTGATGATTTTGTACTTTGCTGCGATCTAAGTTTTACCCGCCTTCCCGACTACTCTAACAGATCCTGAATTTGTTCTTTTCATGCCGTCCCGGTTTTGACCCTCGCTGTCGACCATTCCTGTCTTTGATGCCCACCTCAGGACAGCAGCAATCTTCTGGACTCTGTTGTAAATCCAGTCCCCTTGTTATGCTCACCCAGGTTTGAACAGGAGTACTGCAGCAGTACTGCACCCACCGGACCCCAGATGGTTAGTGGAGCTGACCCTTTTGAGTAGGAACTAGCAGGAGAATGACTTAAATAAAAGTACAGTCTTTATTAGGTTTACATCTACAGAAGTAACCAAGGTCTGCTAATAATAAGACAGCTTAGAGGAGCTTGCAGGCTGTCGTGTGGATGGGACAGCTTCTGACGCTGACAGGGACCAGCAAGAGCAGAGTCCAACACAGATGGATAGAAGAGTAATACAGGCTCACCGATGACGGAGGCAGGCTGGCTTGGCTTAACAGGCTCGCTGGAGGCAAATGCCGAGAGTTAGACTTGACAGGCTTGCTCGAGGCAAGCGCAGGCAGACGGACATAGTAGACTCACTTGAGGCAGGCATTAAGGTGAGACAAGGTAATAGTAATAGCAAGGACAAGATATAAGGCGAAGGCAAGGTACCTGACAACAAGAAACTTTAATAAGGGCAGGAAACATTGCTAAGGTACCTTAAGGAGGGTTGCCTTATGTACATTTAGCATCTCAGCAATAGGCTGATAGGCACTTCCAATTCTGTGTGTAATAGCTCTTTAAATCTTAGCAGGATGCAGTGGGCATCACCTAAGGAAGGCTCTGAAAGAACTCCTCAGTGATTGCAGACTCCTGCCAGAGAAAGCTGCATACAGGGGACAAGGAGACATTTCTGGATCGTGGACTGGGTAAGAGATCTGTATGGGAGAGAGGACAACAGCCTGGGCAGATTATACAGAGCCACGTGCTAGGTACCGATCTGCCCAGTGGAGACTGATCTCGTGGCTGGAGGCAGGACACCCCTGTATAGTGGTTGAAGTGTGTCAATGTTTCTTGGGATTAGGCCAAATGAAGGACCTTGTCCCTATTCTGTCCAAGATAGCAGTTTTAAGCAGAGAGATGTCACACCCAGAAGTTGAACTCATAATCTGCTAGGTCACAGGCAGCAGCTCCAGCAATGAGCCACAGCTCACACTGAAGAAGATCAATGAATTTGGTATGCCTGAGCTGTATTGCAAGCAGTGAACCCAGAAAGAAATGTATTAAGGTATATAGAGATACAGTACATCTGTACATAGGAGTGTATTTCTATGTACCTGTATTCAAGATGTGAAGAAAAATAAAAAAAGTGAAACACATAAAAACATTAAATTTTTTATTTTTCCCCATGTAACGTAGGTGGTTGGCTACAACGAGGCAATCAACAGGGAGGCAGTGGTGAGTGAACCAACACTAACATATTAACTATGTACAAATCAAAGGTTAGGAATATAACTATGTGATATTAGTTTAGCAGAAGAGAATCAAATTGTTATGCAGTAGATAAATCAGTAACACAAATTTCCAAAATACAATCACAGTATAACTCTAACCGTGACTCTGGTCACTAATGGTCACCATTGGCATTAATGTTCTCTAGGTCCTTCTAACAAGGAAATGTAAGTGTCAATCTATTCATTATTATAATCTATTTATTAAAACAATATTGTACAGTATACCGGCCATAGCAGGGTCAGAGACACTACTCGCCAGGCCTTAAGTGCAATCGGGGATTTTCTCTCACACACTATGCAGGCTGGCTGCCTCCGTGCTCTGAAGTGTGGCCTAAGTCCCTGCTCAATACTGTTTCTCTGCACAGGAAGCAATGATGCAGCTCTGGATCTTGACAGGCATAGTCTTTGGCTTGTCCACAAAGTTGGGGCTCTCGGGTTCCGCTACTTGCGTCAATTACGGTTCTTCAACTGGCATTGATTACTGCTCTGCTCCGCTCGTGGGTTTCAGGCTTCCACTGGGTTTCAGGCTTTTATCTTCCTCTCAGATAGTGTCACCGATCTTCCTTACTGCTTAGGTCACAGATTGTCCTCTCACTTAGGGTCACCGATCTTTCTCTGTGCTCAGACCTCCTAGGGGATGTGGTTGCTCTCTGACCCTTCTGTGCCGATGGGGCTATAAGCCCACTTCACAAACACCTGTCATTACTGATCAAGATTCTGGTGCCAACTACTTTTCTACTGGGCCTGACCAGTATGGATGAGCGAGTATACTCGCTACTATTCAGTATTCGCCGAATAGTAGCGGTATTCAGGCTACTCGCTACTCGGGAGTAGCGAGTAGTCCTAATACTTTCACAGTGTATCTATAGATACACTGCGAAAGTAGCCTAAAAGTAATTAAAAGTTGTTAAAAAATAATAAACTTACATACTCACCTTCCGACACCTGCACCGTGACCGGTAGAGAAGACATCCGATCGCTGGACAAGGACCTTTCACTACCAGCCAATCAGATGGTGCCATGTCACAACCACGTGATCGCTAGCGGCCACCTGATTGGCCAATTTGCAAGGTCCTAGATGTACTATCAGGACCTTGCAAACTGGCCAATCAGGTTGCCGCTAGTGATGATGTAGTTGTGACGTGGCGCCATCTGATTGGCCAGATCGCTACTGGCTATCTGATTTGCTGGTAGTGAAAGGTCCTTGTCCAGCAATCGGATGTCTTCTCTGCTGGTCCCATTGCAGGCGTCGGACAGGTGAGTGTGTAAGTTTATTATTTTTTAACAACTTTTACTCACTTTTAGGCTACTTTCGCAGTGTATCTATATATACACTGCGAAAATATTCATACTCGCTATACTCGCAACTAGTAGCGAGTACCTCTAACTACTCGTTGCGAGTATAGCGAGCACGAATATTAAGGTACTCGCTCATCCCTACTCACCAGGCCTTTTATGTTTAGTAACTGCATCACAGGTGTCACCTGACAAGCTATATCTTCTAAATTCTTACCTCTAGGAAACACTGAGCTTTTTATTTCCTGTATATTCACATAACCGGCCATTATAGCTGTTTTACTGTTTTTGGCCAGCAGATGGCAATATTTACTTGCAGACATTTCTGTAACCCTTACACCCTCTTTATCTTTTTCAAAAGTTGGGAGGCAAGTGTCATCACTAGAAATTGCAGAAACCAGGATTGGTAAGTCCAGTCACCCAAACAGACACTCAACACACTCCGGTCCCATTGCAAGGGACTCTAAGCCCAGCAATGTGATGGCGGGAGAAGACAGGTGGTGGGTGGGAAGTTAGCACAGGAAATGGTCAGAAAAGGGGAGAAAATCAGAAAACACCACAGGAGGTTAGTCAGTCAAGAGTTAGTTAGCCCGAGAGCCAGTCTGTGAGCAGTCAGAGAAACACCAGAAGCAAGGGACGGAGGAGAACAAGAGACTGTGAGGACACGGACCCGGCGACCTGTACTATCATGAGGCTTGTTCTGGGTCCCGGGCTACAGACCGTAGAGAGACAGAAGGAGTCCTAGGGGTGTGAATAGTGAGCAATCCACCCATGCGCCCAAATTAGCTGGGAAGCTGAAGGACGGGGCAGGAACCAGGGATCCAGACCTGAGATGGCGGGGACCCTCCAAGATCCAACCACAAAACCAGCTGGTTGCGGGGTCTTTATGGCCCATGACCCAACCCCCGGCACAGTGAAGAGAAGGCTGCCGTACTAGGGCCAGGGGACCAAGCAGGTCGCCCGACGAAGGCCCATGGCTGCTGGATCGGAGCTTTGCATGCAGAGGCACGTGCAGGAGGGAGGAAAATAGGCAGCGCTGAGAAAAAAGGCCCACGGAAAGGAACTCAAGGGGGTGGACTGGATGAGCCATCCTGGCTGCTAAAAGACTACCAGAGCCTCCAATGCACTGGCTTATAACATGAAATGCCTGATGAGAAAAGACAAGTAAACTGGGTTGAAGCTCAGCACTGTGTCAGACTGTGTATTCTGCACATGAGGAGAGGTAGACTGAAACGCTGAGCAGTCAGCAGGAGCCTGCCTGAGAGTGTCCCTGATCCCTGCCAGGAGCCAGCTCAGCCCCGCTGGCGTTCTATTCCCTAAATCACCTCCATAGACTATTCGGTTGTCCTGGGGATCTGCTCTTCCTGTGGAGAGCCAAACCATCACAGCTGCTACCCCCATCATCCCCAGAGGTCCCGACTGCAGCAAGGGCTAGACCCTTCCACGGGAGGCGTCACAACACTCTTTTATTTTACTTTTATATTTTTCTTTTCATTCCTTTTTCAGACTTCCCTTTTTTAACTGATCGCCCGACAATGGGACCACGGACCGGGTCCCGCCACCATGACTTCCTACAGCCCCGACAAGATAGAGAGGGCCCGATTCCGAGTACCCCACTGTCCCCGCTGGGGCGAGTCACAAGCACTTGTCAGACACTCCAGATTCATGAAAAGGTGTGCACCTCTTCACAAATTTCCAGAATCTGACTCCAGTACACCCCACATGAAGACCCATGTGAATTACTTTTAAAATCAGGTGAACCTGTCAAGTTTTTCAAGCAGAAGAGTGGGTAAAAAATGCAGAAGTGGTAATGTGTCTAAATTATACTTTTAAGCCGCATCGTAGAAGATAAGAAAAACATTCTTCCTATTCATTAAAGTTTCCCTGGCTTTGTAAAATGGAGGGGTCATTAGCACTAATGTTAATGTACTAGAGTAGAATAGGGAGGCAATAAATCTATTGTTAATTCCTTTCTGTAAATTATACAAGTGCTTCTCAATAACTTAGAATATCATTAAAAAGATAATTTATTTCAGTACTTCAATACAAAAAGTGAAACACATACAGTATATTATATATAGAGTCATTACAAACAGAGTGATCTCTTTTAATTGTTTATTTCTGTTAATGTTCATGATTATGGCTTACAGCCAATGAAAACCCAAAAGGCATTATCTCAGAAAATTAGAATAATTAACACAAAACACCTGCAAAGGCTTAATAAGCATTTAAAAGTATCCCTTAGTCTGGTTTAGTAGGCTACACAATCATAAGGAAGACTGCTGACTTGACAGATTTCCAGAAGGCAGTCACTGACACACTCCACAAGGAGGGTAAGCCACAAAAGGCCATTACTAAAGAAGCTGGCTGTTCAGAGTGCTGTATCCAAGCATATTAATGGAAAGTTGAGTGGAAGGAAAATGTGTGGTAGAAAAAGGTGCACAAGCACCAGAGATAAGCGCAGCCTTGAAAGGATTGTTAAAAAAAGACCAATCAAAATTTGAGGAGACTCACAAGGAGTGGACTTCTGTTGGAAACAGTGCACAAAGGTATCCACGACATGGGCTACAACTGTCGCATTCCTTGTGTCGAGCCACTCATGCCCTATAGACAACACAAGAAGCGTCTTACCTGGGCCAAGGAGAAAAAGAACTGGACTGTTACTCAGTGGCCCAAGGTGTTGTTTTCAGATGAAAGTATATTTTGTATTTCATTTGGAAATCAAAGTCCCCCGAGTATGGAGGAAGAGTGGAGAGGCCACAATCCAAGCTGCTTGAGGTCTAGTGTGAAGTCTGCACAATCAGTGATGGTTTGGGGAGCCATGTCATCTGCTGGTGTAGGTTCACTGTGTTTTATCAAGACCAAACTCAGCGCTACCGTCCACCAGAACATTTTAGAGCACTTCAGGTTTCCCTCTGCTGACAAGCTTTTTGGAGATGGAGGTTTCATTTTCCAGCAGGACCTGGCCCCTCTCCACACTGACCAAAGTACCAATACTTGGTTTAATAACCACATTATCACTGAGCTTGATTGGCCAGCAAACTCTCCTGACCTAAACCCTATAGAGAATCTATGGGGTATTGTCAAGAGGAAGATGAGAGACACCAGAACCAACAATGCAGACGACCTGAAGGCTGCTATCAAAACAACCTGGGCTTCCATAACACCTCAGCAGCCACAGGCTGATCACCTCCATGCCACGCCGCATTGAAGCAGTCATTCATGCAAAAGGAGCCCCAACCAAGTATTGATTGCATTTACTGTACATACTTTTCAGTAGGCCAACATTTATGATTTAAAAATCATTATTTGAGTGGGTCTTGTGTAATATTCTAATTTAATAATAATGACTTTTGGGCTTTCATTGGTAGTAAGCCATAATCATCAACATTTACTGAAATAAGCACTTGAAATAGATCCCTCTGTGTATAATGACTCTATATAATATATGCGTTTCACTTCATGTATTGAATTACTGAAATAAATTATCTTTTTGATGATATTCTAATTTATTGAGATGTACCTGTATATGGATGCAAGTTAATAAAATATGCACCGGATGTAACTGAAAGGTTTATTTATGCAAAAAAAGAAAATTGTCAAGAAGTTTGAAGTTCCAGTTGTCATGGAAACACCAGATTTTTTCCCTGGTATTGAGAATTCCTATTTATTGTTGAGTAGAGGCCACCAAGTGAACATTATACCATGTGGTTATTATTGATATTCATGTATATGTATTCTGCCTGCAGTTAAATGCAAAATACTAAAAAAACAACCTTTTTTTAGTTTATCGAACTGCAATGGCAATCATTCAGTATTCCTATAGAGATGAACTCTGTATGAAATCTACAGGGAATACAGCGCCTCAATGAAGGTTCATCTTGCCAGACCTGTGATTGATTCCGGTGTTCTCCGGTAATGAAGAACTTTAAATGTTGATGCCGTCCAGAATTTTCACTAAAACAATTTAGCTACACTTATAAAATAAACCCCCAACAAACTAGTGTATAGTAGATGTTATTCAGTAGATCGTAATTCTCAGATCTTTTATTTAGTTTGCTGTACAATGAAAATGAAGTTGAATTCCCTGTTCAAAGCTGTGGCTCCACTTTTTGAGTGCACTTGTTTTTAGACTTTCAGGCCCTTCATTATATAAACCAGAGTTTCCCAACTCCAGTCCTCAAGGCCCACCAACAGTTCATGCTTTCAGGATTGCCTTAGCATTTGACAGTTGGAACCATCACCTGTGCTGGAGATTACATTTCTAAATGTCAAATGCTAAGGAAATCCTGAAAACATGCACTGTTGGTGGTCCAGAGGACTGGAGTTGGGGAACACTGATATAAACCATTTGCGTGTGATGGATATTACTCATGCTTAGGTGAGCTGAGGGGCGTGCCTGGGCTGGTTGCTCCCCACCCCTCAGCCATAAATGGGTTAGCTCAACATGCACCTGATGTCGCTAATCAGTTCATTTCTGTGCTGTGACTTCTTGTGAGCAGACGCTGATCTGAAGCTGCTGTTTCTTTCTCCATTGGAAGCTGCTGGGTTCTGTGGTCCGTGGGTGGAGGTAGGGGCTTATGCCTAGGGCTTCTCAGGAGTTTTAGGGTCTTAGGCTGGCGGCTCGGACCTCCTCACCTTCAGAGGTACCTCTGAGTACAGGGCGAGTGAGGGGCCCCAGTATCAGGGCCAGAGCAGGCTCCCTTGACTCCCTACGCCCAACTCTGTCCTACTTCTGGGTACCCTGGCCCCCCCAGCATGACACCATTGTTTCCTATGTGAACTGCCACCTATAATCATCTGGTCTAATATCACCACTTGGGTGCTGCAGCAATTCCATGTAGCCTAGTGCTGCTGCTACTGAATCTTCTTCAGTTTCTTTGTGTTTTCTGTACATGATGTACAGTTCCACTTACTGAAAATGACTGATGGCACTAAACGATCACCAGTCGGAAAATATCTACCATTGAATATTTTGTTTACACAGACAGACTGCGGTACACGATAACCACTGAACATTATGTAAAAGATCACCCAGAGCCGCAATTAATTTCAGCATCAGAAGTCCTTTTTAAACAGAAGACATAATCATTTCACCCGATAAACAAGCATTTTGTGATATGGTGATCATCACCCTGTTTACACTGCAAGATTATCAAAAAGGGGCATTCCTAGAAAAGCTCGGTCATGACAATTTTTCAGTGTAAAGGCATCTGCAAAGCCCCACTCCAGCTTTTTTGTTTATTTTATTGATGGAGTGGGGCTTTAAGTCCCTTGGCCCAGTCTTAAATTCACCTGCTGCCATCATCATCTTTTTCAAGTGTCGCACCTGTCAGTCTCCACCGATTTGTGATGTTGACAGCCCCAGTGTTTCATGGAGAGTACCAGAGGTCACAACTCAATACATATCTATAAGAGCGTTGTTCTGGCCCCATTCTGGCTCTCATAGAGAAGCATTGAGTGCCTGTGATGTAATTTCTGACTTTTTGCAAGTCAGAAGTTACAGGCACAAGATGGCACTGCAGGACCAGTGTGGCACTGAAAAAGGTAAAAACGCTGGAGGGTGAGCAGAATACTAGGGGCAGAGAACTTGGATTTAAAGCACCACTCCAGCTTTGAGAAAAAAACAACAAAATGCTGAAGTGGTGCTTTAACCCCTTAATGATCAATGACGGCTATACCCATCATGGCTTTGAACTGTTGTAGCACCCCTGCGGGGGATTGCCACAGGATCCACCAGTGCAGGGAGAGATGTACACCTTGGCACACACAGCTCCCAACACCTTCCACCCCAGACCTGGAGGAGAAGCTGCACTGGCTGCCTTTAAGCCAGATCCCCTATCAAGGCCCAGGCCTGAGGGGAGGAGTCAGTTAGTTAGTTCCAGGCAGTTAGCCAGTAGACAGTACAGAAGGAAGGACTGAAAGGAGCTGGTTGCTGGGACCAAGCCAGGCCCAAAACCAGGAAGCTTTACCCAGCTGTGCAACGCCCTAGGGAGAGGGACGGAGGACAGTGGAAGAAGTAGGAAGAAAGAAGAAGGGAACATACCTGGTATCCCTTTAGCCCACCCGGACACCAGAGTCCCAAGCTGCTATTCATCTAAAGTGTAGCAGAGGAAGCCCGGACCAAACCAGGAGGATTTAGTCCCCCTGAAGTTACACCAAGTGAGACACCAATCCTGACCAAGCACAGGACCAGGGACCTAAGCAGAGAATAGGGAACCCCACAGCAAGGTCCTCATTGTCGGTTGTGAAGTAGTACCCTGAGAGGGAGAAAGAGCGGCAGGTTCAGCTCCAGGCAGAACTTACCCCAATCACCGCACACACTAACAGAGGAGGCCTCACAACTCTCCAAGGTGAACATCCCAAGCTGCACCGAAACCTGGTTACCCTCCTGGACCGTGCCTGGACTGTGCGTGTTACCGAACATCAGTAAAAAGGTGCCAAAACAAAGACTATTGTGCGTGTGCCTGCTTCACCGACACCGCCTGCAGCGTTCACAGCAGAACCACTACTACTACTCCCCTCATCCACCCCGCTGCCCTGAGGTAAAGGTCCACCTGTGGGGAGCTGTACTACCAAAGCTGTATTTACATCATCTCAGCGGCCGGCCGCAGCGCTGGTAACCCTATTACCAGGTACCACAGGTGGCGTCAGATTACCATTCCCCTATCATCCTCACCCCAACCCTGCCATTGAGGGTTCAGGGCACAGTACCGGGAACTGACCAGCTGTGATCCCTCACTGAAGTGACCACCTGTCCCGGTATTTGAGTACCCCCTACCCTGTCGAACAACTCACTGTCACTGCATGTAAACACTCTATTTGGTCAAAGAAATGCAGAAAATATCAACCTAAATTTACAACTAACTTGAAGTCCAATATGTCATGAAAAATCAGTCCTGGAATCACTAGGATATGTTGAAGCATTCCAGTGTTATAACCTCATAAAGTGACACTGGTCAGAATTGCAAAAATGAGTCTTAGTCCTTAATCTGCAAAATGATCTTTTCTGTCCCTCACTAAAATGAGTAGGGCACTGCATGTAATATGCATGCTGCTTCATGGAGCAGAGTCCACAACCTTTCATGTGCCTTTTCTTGCTTACAATTCGGAAAGATCTATAAAAAAAATAATAGTGTATCATAGATATGAGCTGGTGATGCCTCCCTCTGTGATGTTTCTTGGACAACTGTGGCGCCCCTGCGGATCCAGTCGCCACAGCGGTACTGCAACCCTGTTGAGGTGTAGTACCCCATTCTCGGGTAAGGGAAGCACAGACCATAGTTTGAATTGGCCAAGTTTGAATTGGCTTATTAGGAAAAGGCAAATGAAATATGTTTTTATTAATTACTGTGTTTCAATTTTAAAATGCTTTAAGGAACATAATATTTTTATTAAACACCATAAATTAGACAATTGGCATTCTGAAGATCAAATTGATTAACATCATCAAGAATTGAGAAACTTTTTAATGGCTATGTTCACACAACCACAATATGCTGACATATTAAGGACCTTTCTATAACTTTAAAGAGAATCTGTCACCAGAATGTATTGACCCAAATGACAGCCAAATAAAGTACGGCATAGACTTTAGTTTAATGCTGGGTCATTTACTAAGCTATTCTTAAGCAAAAAAAAATGAAAAACCCTCAACATCATGGGGTAATCTACTCCAACCCTATTAGACCTCTCTGTTACAAGCTTCTGCTTTGTAGTCCTTACTATTCATGAGCGTTAGCTATTCTCACCTACCACCACTGATTGGCAACTTAGTGAGCATATGATGGCCTCAAATTCCAACCCTGCAGCCAGCAGTAGAAATATGTAGGGTCTCTCCCGTCACATCTTAGAGGTGCGTGGTGGAGCCCTGGACGCATTGAGTGTAAAGGGCATAGAAAGGGTGCCCAGACCGGCAAGGGGCGGAGATTGGGATCGGCTATTGCTCTGTAGAGAAGCTCATTGGAAATTAGCCTTGAACGCTCGACATCCAGAAGGGCTAAATTTTCGCACAGATTTACTATACTTTTACTGATCCAATTTGGGATTGATTTGGGTGCAGATTCCCAGATGGGTTTTGTACATACTAACGCACAGGGAATAGCGGTGGCCAACTATAACTTTATCATGCGCTCAGTAAACATCTTCATCTATTTTGTCGTCAGGAATATTGTAATGGTTTAACAAGTTTGGGAAATGAGTGGAGGACTGATATTGTTTTTGAGGGTTTAATTTGTTCCTTTGTTCATGATGATTTACGTGTTGAAAATATAAAAAACGTGGAATGATTATAATCAGTACATAGGATAACATATTCTGGTTGAGAAAAAGCAAGAGAGTTTTTTTATTGCTCAGTAAAAAGGAGCAAGATTATAAGCAATTTCTTCTGGACTTATATCTGATTAATAATTCTGATATGCATCTGATTAATTGTAAGAGTTATTGTTACAAGCAAATCTTGCAAAAATGTATGGAAATACGTGGTTTCTATGCCTAAGGCTGCTTTCACATCATGTTTTTTGCACATCAGTGGTAATCCTTGAATTTCAAGGATCACACGGACAGGCATGGATCTGTGCCAACAGATGCCACTGATGCCCACGGATCCCTCATCAGTTTGCTGAAATATGGCTTTACCTTGTTTCTGAGCATACGCAGTACAGCAAATCGGATCCGATTTGATCTGTCACCATAGAGCTCCATGTTATTTGAAACGGACAGCAACGGATCTGTTTCTGTCAGATTTTTTTCAAGGCAAGCCAAAATCGGAGCAAACTCCGATATTGGGGATGGGAAAAAATCTGACACAAATGGATCCATCACAAAACTGACACAATCTGATGCCAATAAGGACCAATCCGTACTCATCCGTGCCCATAGGGATACATGGAGACCAAATTGGATCCGTGGCTATCCATTTTACAACGGATAGCCACGGATGAACAAAAATCGTGGTGTGAAAGCAGCCTAACAGATATAAAGGGTTAAAGGGAGAACCTACTGATTACAGGTACTGATTACAGGTGTTTCTGGTTCTAATTAATCACCATGTTCATGTAGGTGTGATGGTGGGGTTACACGTCCCGATATCGCCACGATATCGGAGGCAACGGCGCGGGAGCGCGCATCTTTTGAGCACTTTTCCCGATATCACATCGCCGGTTTACACACTGTGATATCGGGAAACAACGTCCCTCCGATGTGTACGCCCACCAACCCAGTAACAACCATTTAACATGGGAGTTAATGGGTGAGGTGCGAGTACACATCGGAGTTGGGCTGTCACACGCTGCGATGCTGCTACAACGGCCATGCGATATCGGGGAGTTGAATAGCTCTGCTATTCAACTCCGATATCGTTTTGGCATCGTTCCAGCATCGCGTTGTACGCTCAAACCGTACAACGCGCAAACGATATCGGCTCCAACTCGCGACCCACGTGACTTTTTGTCGGAGTTGGGTCGGAGTTGGACGCCGATATCGCGGCGTGTAAACCCACCATTAGGGTTGTGTGTTAGTTCTTTATATATATGTGGTTTAGTCACATTTTTATATGCCTATGTTTAAGGAGTTTTCTGAAACGTGTCAGCCATGGAGGGGGGGCTTTGTACCCCAGAATGATGATTTTAATCTTGGATGATTGAATAAAGAATTGGATTACCTTTTAACCACAAGCAAGTTTGGTGCTGCATTATTTCCCTGCTTTCTACATTGGTACATGGAGTCCAGATGCGAATCCTGTGCACTGACAGTCTCTGAAAATAGTGGTGAGCATATCCTGTCCCCATTCCCTGGTTGATATAACATTACCCACTCTCTGTGATATAGTCTGTAATTAGCTGTTGCGCTCCCACCTACTGTGACGGCATCTGTGATTGGCTGCCACTGGCACCGAACCTGCTATCATAGGGGTGAAAAATAAATCATTTAAAAAATTTGCATAGGGTTCTACCATATTTTTGATTCTCAGCGCAGATAAAGCAGCCAGCTATGGGATTCCACACCCAGCTGTGTGGTTTTACCTTGGCCGGCAATCAAAAATACAGGGGAACCCATTTTTTTTAAATGATTTAAATAAATAATTTTAAAAAATTCATTGGATCTGCCGTATTTTTGATTAAAGACAAAAAAAGGGGGGGGGACAAGAGGCGCAATAGTGCCCTTATCACTAGACACTAGGACGTGAAAGTGGTGAAAAATGCAATTCACTCACCTATTCCAGTTGTGTGACCCACAACTGGTTTGAAGGCTCATAGATTAGTATCCTGATGGCTGCTGCAGGACTCCCACCGGCTCCACGCACGTGGAGATGTATCAAACAATATAGGGAAAGACGGTGCTATCCGGTCCGCGCTGCCAGGTTCATTTATATCAAAGAACACCAGTCATCGATGTTAAGATCCAAATCTTCCTTTATTCACCTCCTACGCGTTTCAGTGCCCACCTGGCACCTTCATCAGGGATCTGATTTGGATCTTAACATCGATGACTGGTGTTCTTTGATATAAATGAACCTGGCAGCGCGGACCGGATAGCACCGTCTTTCCCTATATTGTTTGTATTTTTGATTGTCAGCCAACATAAAACCATGCATCTGGGGGTTGGTATTCTGAGTCTGGTGAGGTCCATAGTTATTGGGCCCCTCAGGCTACAGAATAGCAGCTGCCTTGTAAATTGGCAAATTCATTAGAAGCGACAATTCCTGGTGCTTTTGTGCCCCCCTGCAGTTCGGTCACCACTATGGTACTACACCTATCTAATAGGTGTGACATCATGCTCGCAGATAAGAAAGGAAAGCTTTATATGAGACCACCAACACACACTCAACACTATCCATACTCCAGGCCAGGGAGATACTGGGTGGAAGAGACTCACAATCAGATCAATCCCCATCTGGTGACTGGAGGGAGGTGTGAGGTTAGTGGTGGGAGGCAAAGAGTAAGGAGTAAATTCTAGGATTTGCAGTCGAGCTGGGGACAGAGCAGGACATGGGTCAGCCGCAAACTCTCATGCCTGAGGACTCCAAATCTGCAGCTGACCGGCTAGGTCAGGCAGAGAAAATAGCTGCACAGGGGCACCAGCCCCGATTCGGTCTGGATATCTTCAGGACCAGTTGAGAAACTGGAGGTCACTGGGTTGCATGTACAGTGACTACCATCCTGGACTCTCCCAAGGCTAATTAACTTTTAGGGTCAAGAGGACTTACACTCAGAGGATCCATAGTCACCTGTCCTTGGGACTTGTAACCACAGGACAATAGATGGGCAAGGAGTATCAAAGTGTCAGAGAGGAAAGGGCAGCAAGGAAGGCCATATTCCCTGTGTCTCAGCAGAGTGGACCTGGACTACCTCTGAGCTGGTCAGGCTGCAATCCTGGTGGATACAGTACCCAGGATGTGTTGTGTCTGCACTCAACTCAAGTAAAGGTGACCGGTAAGAGCTGCAAGAATCTTGTGTCTGTTTACTCTTTCCTGCACCTCTTTGCACCCCTGCACCAACAGCTACTACAACTACCACTATCACTCATTTACCTTTACTATACCTCAGGGGCCCACTCTGTCTGAGGGGAGTGCTCCAACTAGCTCCCACACAACCTATCCCCTGGGTACTACCACATGCAGCGCTGGTCGTCCTTGTTTAGAAACCTCAGATGGCACCACGACAAAGTTTTCCCCTTTAAATTCCCCTTTTTCAATGACCAGTTGCGGCCACAACCTGCAGGGAAGGCCACCGTGACATCCCTTGAACTGTTAACTCCTGGAGTTGAGTACCCTGGCTCTATGACCGCTGCACTTTACCCGGTTCTTCCTGATGCCCTGGTGTGGTGGAATCGGGGTGATAGAAGATGTTAATGAGTATTGACAGCTTGTCATTAAGTCCTAGATTGGTAATACCAGGCCTCTATGAGGTGATAGAAGGGGTAGGGGACTTAGATTAAAAAAAATTCTAGTGTCGTGCTTTAACTAAAAGAGCAAATGTACACGTTTCCCTGACTGTGTGATCAGTGGTTTCTATGCTCTACGTTTCCTTATTATTATTTTTTTATATTGTGGCTTACATCTAAGGTAAAGAGTGTAACTAAACCAAACACATTTCCCACCTCACAGACTTTGATCCTTGATGCTTCAATGTTAGAAGTTGGACGTACGGATGATTAGTGCTGTGAGGTTATAATTACATAACCTTAAATCCATTGTTTTTGCTGTTTTATTAATTAACAAATTGTTTGCAAGGAAATGGATGATGTGACATGAATGGAATTCCATAATTAATATTTTGCTAAATAATTTGCGGTGTGACTATTTTATTCACACTGAGTAACCGTAATGGGTGACATTGTGCTTCACATGAATGAACCGACTCCAATTTGTCTGTTGACAGCGCAGTGCGGATTAAATTGGCCACCTACACTGTGTTCTCTGCTCACTGAACTTGAGCATCATTAGCATGTTCGGGAAACTACGAGTATATCTGATGTGCACAGCAGGTCATCTGCAGGCCACCAGCACGGACAGACTATTCTCCATGAACTTTGCATGGCCTAGCTAAAACTGTACAATATCAAGCCTGGAGGAAAGTTCAATGAGCTAGGTAGCGGCTCCGCTAATGATCAGGTGGAAGGGTAGGATGTTATTGCTTCATGCCTTACATTGTATGATCAATGTATTAAAATGAATATGTACAGACTATTAGATGTTTGTAATATCAGTGATATGTCCAGATTAAGTAATGTGCGTTAAATCTATGATATAAAATACAAAATCTTTATACCGAATGGATTTAATTAGAAAACCACTTTTTTGTGTGACTTATTAACCCCTTAATGCCAACTGTTGCGTATTCGCGTCATACCAGTTCCATTTATTGGTATGCATATGTGCATCTGTCATGTATATTTTAATTCTGGCAATAAGGGGTTAACAAAAAAGTATACCACACTGTCTGGGCACTTGTATATTGAAATTACAACACTAGGAAGGAAAGGTCTTGGAACGATAAAAATCACAGGATAGGTAGACATTTTAATGATTTGCAAACAATGAAAAATGGAAACAGATTTTTCAAATCATCTTAATTTATCGCAGAAATCCCCACCCTTTCACTCCTTGGCTGCTATCAATGAGGTTATCAATGGTTGTCTGAGGAGTGTTCTGCTACACTGAATGCACTTGGGCAAATCATCAAGATCCGCTACTGGCAACTCCTATTTCTTTGCAATTTCTGAGCAATGACGTTCCAGATGTGCGTGATGGAAGACATTTCCGAAGACTATAGTAGCAGTAGCACAAGCAACATGCAACCTGGCATCACATGTTGAAAGATGGTGATAAAGTTTTCAATTTTCCATGTTTTTATATAAAAAAAAATTGAAACTTGGCAGTTTTCATATTGTCCACAGAACATGATACTAGGCTGATACCGCATGTCCTGTTCGAATGCCAACAGTATTATTATCATTGCAGATTTCATTAGAATGACTGATAACACTTTTATATCCAGTAGATAACACAAAATCTACCATTCATAATAGGTGATGATCACAGCGCACTTCCTTTCCCCATCCTGCTCATTGACACATGCCCATAGTAAAGCACACCCAGAAAACTTTCCTGTAAAAGTCAATGAGTTAAAATCACTTCAATGGCGTCATGCCGCTGGGGCACACACTAACTTCCTCCCCTATCTGATCATTAGTGGATTATTATGGCAGCTGGAGTCTGCTGAAAGGCCTCATCACCACCACTTGGTACTGCCGTGAGAAGCCCAGCCTTTACCTGAGCTTCATTAAAGACCCTGGTTTCACAATATAATGTATTACTGATGTTCTGAATATATAATACAGACAATATAGTGCAAGGAAAAAAAATCTAAGTGCTAAAATTGTCATTTTTAGTCACTGCACATCCCCAAAATAGGCAAGATATATGTGATCAGAACCCAATATGTACTGCAAAACAGATACAAAAAAGAACTACTGTTCAGCATCAAATAAGAAAGCTCTCACAGTTTCATAAGCAGAAAAATAAAAAATGTATGGGTTTTTTTTATTTCTATCAAGTTCAGATTTTTGTTACACTAAAATATATATTTCTTTTCCTTCACCAAATTTGGGGTGTGTCATATAATCTGGTACATTTTATAAAGCAAAAACTACGGACAATCACACCAATACAAAATGGAAATATCATCAAAATATTGATAGTAATTTAAATAATTAAAGCAAAATGTCTTTTTTTTTTAAAGAAACAGATAGCAGTGGGGCGCTTATAGGGTTAAACCTGGTGGTCCAGTGGTGTGTGAAGAAAGTAGTGAAACCACTCACCTGACCGGGTGGTGCACCCCTGCACAACGCTCGAAGATGCCTGTGATCAGTATAGACGAAGGCTCCAGTCTCTCCCAATGATCATGTGACCGGATGACGTCTTGACGGGTCCTTCAGCTCCAGTGTTTCTCTGTCCGTGCAGTTCCAGCTGCAGCCTTCAAAGAGGGATAGTGATAAGAAGAAGGGGAATAGTGGGGTCAGGCAGAGCGCTAGGCACAAAGGATAGGAGCAGATAAGGATTGTTGATACAGACCTTTATTACTTTATAACTTTTTTTTTTATGTCCAAAATATTTTTATTGAATAGATATAATCATACAAATTAATGGATTTTACAATCTAGTTCAATAGGAAGAATATCAGAATCGTACAGTTCAGATTAACTTTTTTTTTTAAAGAACATTAAAACCTACAATGTTTAACACAATTAGTCATTTCATGATGACACGTTCCTTTTAAAATGATATATTTTTTGCTTCAAATCATGCATCTTCTTATGGATAAGTGTAATGGTGGGTTTACACTCTAGGATATCGTTAGCGATATCCTTGGAACGATCACGTGACAGTGATCATTCCGACATCGTTAGTGCGCTGTAACGATATCCTATGCGGCAGCACAACTGTTAAATAGGAGAGGAAGGAGTGAGCGATGTAATAAAGCGGCAGGAATAGGAGCTTTTGAACGATATCGTTCATCATGGTGTCACACTGAACGATGCTGCTTCCTGAAGAAGCGTTAATTGGACGACGAGCGATAGATTTGAGGTCAGGATCTCAAATCTAGGATGAACGATCCAACGATCTTTTCATCCTATATCGTTCGTTTACACGCAACGGCACCCGAACGACATCTTTTCAACTATCAAAATTCTGTGACGTTTCAAGGATATCGTTCAGGATATCCTAGCATGTAAACCCACCATAAGTTTTATATCCAGAACTTGTTGTAATGACCCAAGGTTGCTAGTGTAGAAGCTGCTTCTCCAGTCTAGCTTAAGGAAGGGTATCCTGATCTGAGATATCCCTCATATTGGTGAACAGAAAAATTTCCCCCAAAAAATGCCCACATGGTTGGAGTTAAGGTTAGGTTTAGGGATAAGGTGTTAGGATTAGGTGTAATGGTCCCTTTACACGCCGCTACAGAAGGTTGAAAACAACCGGGTTACGGAGACAAATGTATCTTGCACCGTCAAATCAACCCAAGGTAGCGGCGTGTAAACTAGGTTCTTGCCACCTGTCTCTTTCGGCACCTGTTTCAGAGCAGTGCTCTAAAACAGGTTGATTTCAGCCCGATGGTAGCGGCGTCTAAATAAGGTACGGTAAGGTTTTTTCGCCACCTAGTGAACTCCCTGGGGCATGACACAGCCTCCGGGAAACCGCCCCCCTTCAGCGATCATTGGTGGAAGCTCCTGCGTTACAATTGATTGTCGCTGCATAGGGCGGCATATTTAAGGAGCTGACCAGTCACACTACACAATTGCCAGCAGGGGGCACTGGAAACAAGCCAGAGAGCAGACAACATGGCCACCACTGAGCAGAATGTAGAGACAATGACCAACAATATGACTGAACCTGAAACCAGAGAGATGGAAGAGAGAAGAGAACCAGCCACCAGCAAAGCCAGCATCACAGCCCCCCATCAGCAGCACTGTAACCCCCCCAAGACACCACAAAGTCCTGATATTGTCCTAATAAAAACATGTCCGTACAATCCGCTGTACAAACATTGAACAGGCAACAAAGGTCATCAGCAATCCATGGTTTACCAACCCAAAGCATATTATTATACAAACGGGTACAAACAATCTGCCAGACCAGCACCAGCAGATTGCAGAACAACTGACTAAACTGGCAAAGACGACAAAACTACAATTCCCAGACACCAAAATCATTCTGTCATCGCTGCTCCCAAGAAAGGATATATCCAAGGAAACCACCCAAACCATCAACATGGAACTGACTGAAAGGATCAAGGCTGTGTCAAACGTGACCCTGGCACAACACCTCTCCATAAACCACCGTCACCTGTATGATAATAAACACCTCAACAAACAAGGGGTCACCCTCCTGGCCAAAGAGCTGAAAGACATCGTGCTAAACAGAGACCCCTGGCCTGGATCCAACAGTGACCATGACCACACTGAAAGATTCCTGAGAATGAAAGAGCAGAAAACCCCAATCCTACCTCCGGATGCTGGAAACAAAGCTCCTCACCCAGTATCAGACCATCAGAGGAGGAGACCACCACGAGGGGACCACCGAGCCCACACAGACACATGCAGCCAATATCAGGCCATCAGAGATGGAGACCTCCACAGTGGGGACCACCGAGACCACACAGACACATGCAGCCAATATCAGACCATCAGAGATGGAGACCTCCACAGAGGGGACCACCAAGCCCATACAGACACATGCAGAGCAGAGATAGGGATGAGTTAAAGACCCTGGTCAGCGCACTGTATGAGAGACTAATGTGACTGGATGGAACCAGGCACCTCTACAAATCAGAAAGAACTCCAGTGCGTCCCACACAGCCATACTCATTACAAGGTATATACACACAAGATACACAGAACAATGTCTTCACTTACAATCAGCAGCTGGAATATTCAGGGTCTCAACGCCTCGACCTTTGGATGTAAAACAAAGGACCCTGATTTTATACAAAGACTGAAAAATATAGACATTCAGATCCTCCTGGAAACAATGACCAGAGCCGAAAACGAATCCCCAGTGCCTATTGGATACAAGGAATTCTCGGTCCATGCCCAGAAAAATAAAAACATCAAACAGGGCCGGGGCTCAGGAGGAATACTGATCTGGTATAAAGAGGAGCTCCACCAGTACATCAAACCGGTGAAGAGAGGAGGCAGCCACATATGGATCAGAATCAGCAGCTCCATCCTCACCTCTCAGTCTGATGTCTACCTCTGCGCCACCTATATACCACCGCCAGAGTCCCCCTACTTCAATCCAGACTGTTTCGAGATCTTACAAGGAGAAGCCGCGCATTATCAAGCACTGGGCAAAGTTCTCATCTTTGGAGACCTCAATGCAAGAACTGGGAGAGAGAGAGACTTCCTGACCACGGATGGAAACATCTACATACTTGGAGCAGAGAATGACGGCCAGGACTCTGTACACACGGAGAGAAACAGCTATGACAGCACAGTCAACAAAAGTGGCAGAAAGCTCCTGAACGTATGTAGAAGTTTAGGACTTCATATCCTTAATGGACGAAGCAAGGGTGACTCCCTAGGAAGGTATACACTAAACTCCCATGTAGGGAGGAGTGTAGTAGATTACGCCATTACAGACATAAACCTGGCGGATGTCAGCACCTTCATAGTCACCCCACAAACGCACCTGTCAGACCACAGCCAACTTCTTCTGTACATGAAATCTACAGAGAAACCATCCACTCAGAAGCCACAGCAGAGCGGTCTCTTCAGCCGGCCTCCATCCTATAAATGGTCCAAATGTCGGCATTAAAGTATAAAGAAGCTTCCAGCAGCCCTGAAATACAGCGGATGCTCCACCACTTCTACAACTACGAGTACAAGCCGAACCCAGAGGGAGTGAGCCAAGCCGCAAAGGACCTCAACAATATATTCCATGCAATGGCCAGACTGTCCGACCTTAAAAAAGTCAACTACAAGAGACCTAAAGAAACACAGGTCAATGGTTGGTTTGACAGAGAATGTAAAGCCGTACGGAAGACCCTGAGAACAGCCTCCAACAAGAAACACAGAGACCCCAACCACCCGGGCCTGAGGGAAGCCTATGACACCATACAAAGGCAATACAAAACCATCCTCAGGAGGAAGAAGCAGAGTTACATCTCTACCAAGCTTAACCAACTCCAAGACGCCCTCCAAGACAACTCCTTCTGGGAACTATGGAACCACATGGGCACAAAAAAAGAAAAACAACACCTATATCCAAAATGGCAACATCTGGCTCCAGTACTTCAGAGACCTCTATAAAGACATCCCAAAGGAAGAACTAAGCCAAGAACAGGAAAACATAATGGCAAAACTAAAAGCAATGGAGGAAAAAATCAAAAACTTCCAAAACCCGGTGGATACACCTATAACACTACAGGAAGTAGCCGATAGGATCTCTTCCATAAGGTGTAGAAAAGCCGGTGGCCTGGATGGGATCCTACCAGAAATGCTGAAGCACAGCCCACCAGAAATACAGGCTGCAATGGTCAAACTGTTCAATATTGTGCTGATGGCCGGCTACTTCCCCCGTACCTGGAACCAAGGCCTCATTACACCCATCCACAAGAGTGGGGACAGGTATGACCCAGCCAACTACCGGGGGATATATGTCAGCAGCAACCTGGGAAAACTGTTCAACAGCATCCTGAACAAGAGGATCCTCACCTTCCTCACCGAGCACAACGTCCTCAGCAAGAGCCAAGCAGGGTTCATGCCGAACCACCGCACTACTGACCACATCTACACCCTGCACAGCCTCATTCAGAGACACGTCCGCAATACAAAGAATGGGAAGATATATGCCTGCTTTGTGGACTTTAAAAAGGCCTTTGATTCGGTGTGGCACCCGGGCTTATTCCTGAAACTGCTGGAGAGCGGAATAGGAGGAAAGACCTACGATGTCATCAAAAGCTCCTACACCGAGAACCTCTGCAGTGCGAGTGTGAACGGCAAAAGAACGGATTATTTCCAATAGAGCCGTGGAGTCAGACAAGGCTGCAGTCTAAGTCCAACGCTCTTTAATATCTATATCAATGAGCTGGCTACCGCCCTGGAATCCTCCACCGCATCGGGTCTCACCCTCCATGACGCTCAGGTGAAATTCTTGCTGTACGCAGATGACCTGCTGCTGCTGTCACCAACCGAGAAAGGCCTCCAAGACAACCTGAAAATCCTAGAGAAATTCAGCTCCACCTGGGCCCTACCGGTCAATCTAAAGAAAACCAACATCATGGTGTTCCAGAGGAGAAGGAGAAGATCAGACCAGCACCCATCATTTGTCCTCAACAACTGCGACCTCACAGGAACAGACAAATATACCTACCTGGGCCTAGAGATTCACCGGTCAGGGAGCTTCAAACAGGCCATAGAGACCCTGAAAGACAAGGCTTGCAAAACCTTCTATGCCATCCGAAGGAAACTCTACCATCTGAAGCCACCAGTGAGGGTCTGGCTAAAAATCTTCGACTCCATCATCGCCCCAATCCTCCTGTATGGCAGTGAAGTCTGGGGTCCTCACACCTACCCAGACTGGTCAAGGTGGGATTCCAGCCCAACAGAAATATTCCACCTGGAATTCTGTAAGCACCTTCTCCAGGTCCACCGGAGCACCTCCAACAGTGCCTGTCGGGCAGAGCTGGGCAGATTCCCTCTACACCTAACGGTTCTAAAGAGGGCGCTGTCATTCCGGGCTCACCTACATAGGAGCAATCCAAGCTCCCATCACCATAAAGCCCTGATACATATAGGTGAAACAGGAAAACCAGGACCCTCGGAACAGCCCAGCCAAGCCCAACACAACCGGAACACCAATCACAGCCTGACAAAAGCCCGAATCAGGAAGATGGTAGAGGAGGGCCAGGAGAGGTATGTCAGTGACTGGAAGAACGATATCTTCAGCTCACAGAAACTGACCATGTACCGGAGTCTACAGAGAGACTACAAACTGGCCCCATATCTGGAGAAACTCCCGGATCCCAGAGACCGCAAGATCCTGAGCCGATATAGACTCAGTGCCCACAGTCTGGCCATCGAGTCCGGCCGACACAGGCAGAGATACAAGCCCAGGGAGGAAAGACTGTGCCAACACTGTGATCAGGAGGCCCTGGAGGACGAAACCCACTTCCTGCTACACTGCTCCAAATACTCAGCAGTGAGGGACACTCACTTCAGGAGACTCTCGCATCTCCTCCCGGATTTCATCACCATGAAGGAGGAAGAAAAAACATCTATCCTGCTGGGAGAAGAAGAGAGAGCAGTGGAGATAGCAGTGCGGTTTGTGAGCGAATGCCATAGACTGCGAGAAAAAGATCTATGATGCCATGGACTCTATAGCCTCCACATTGGATCTGCCCCCATCCACCTTTCCTATGCCATGGACTATAGCCCCCACCCTGGACTTGCCCCATCCACCCTCCCTATGCCATGGACTATAGCCCCCCCATCCTGGATCCATCCCATCCACCTTCCCTACAGCTCCTACCCAACATCCCCACAGTCCCTATCTCTATTCCCTTTATACAATTGCTTTGGCAAAACTGAGATGTATTTGGTCCTGCCAATAAAGCTTCTTTGAATCTTGAATCTTGAATCAATTGCAATTGCGTCATGTATTAGGCAGCCTTCCTGCACTGGCTGGCCAATCATGATGTTATTGCTGTGTCCAATCACCGTACGAGCGTCTCGTAATCCACATCTCTGGCACGCCTATGTGTTGTACCTGCTGCACCAGGTCCTCCCATATTACCCTCTGTAGCGGCGTGTAAATGAGGGACGGTGCTCTGTAGAAGGTAGCTTGAGGCACCCGGCGGTGCATCCAGAGATAGATTAAACCTTCTGTAGAGCACCTTGTAGCGGCATGTAAAGGCGGTATCGGGTACCGTTTTCAACCGTTGGTACGTGCTCGTGCACGTGAAACACCCGGTTGTTTTCTAACCTTCTGTAGCGGCGTGTAAAGGTACCATTAGGGTTAGGTTTTAGGGTTAGATTTAGAGGTTAGGTGTTAAGGTTAGGGATTAGGGTTAGAGGTTAGGGTTAGGAGTTAGGTGTTAGGGGATACTGTTAGGCGTTAGGGTTAGGGGTTAGGGATGCCTGTAGGCATTTTTCCTTGTGCACATTTTTCTGGAAACCCCTCATATTGTATGCTGTATATGCTCTAATAGGGCAGAAGGAGAAGAGCTGTCTTCATGTTACAATTCCTTTAAAAGGAAAGTGTAATTAGGAAATGAGTAATGACTTATTGTATATTTTTTGGGGGGTTAAATGTTTCTAAACTTTGCCATTTTTTTCACCATCTGTATTAAAAATGAAAATGAGCAATATTGCAATTTTCATATTGTCCTCTGGAGCTTTTCTACACTCTAAGTTCCTATTGTTTTTAAAACTTTTACATGTACATTAGCAGCAATACACTGATGAAGGAATCAAACCTTATCTATTACATCTAATAAGTGTGTTCAAAGGCCATTGTGAAGTGAGGGGGATCAGGGTCAGATTTGTCACCACTTATTGTGAATGGTGAATCCTGTGCTAACTGCTGTGTATAGAGGTGTAACTTGTTATTGCAGTTCTCCCTCTGCTGATAAGGAGCCTGTTGAAAGCTCTTCCTGAAAGGACAGGAAATACGATGCTAAATTAGACCTGGTGGCCATTTTGAATATTACAAATTTACTAGTTTTGCTTTTGTTTAAAATCACGTTATGAAAAAGAAAGATGTTAAAGAAAATAACCATTGAAAAAAATACATGCAACAAAAAATACATAAATTCAGTCATCTTTTTGCATGACATATCTTTAAAGTACCACTACCATAGTAGGGTTTTTTCAGCACTGGAAATCCAAGTCCCCTGTTATATATTCACTTTCCGACAGCTTCATGCTCCAGTCCCGCAGCAGCATCTTGTAACCGTAACTTCTGACTGGCCAGAAGTCAGAATTGACGTCGCAGGCACTCAATACAAGTCTATGAGCACCGGAGCGAGGCCGGAAAGAGGCCCTTATAGAGATGTAATGAGAAGTGACTTGCGTCACGCTCCATGAAATACTAGAGCTATCGGCTGGTCTCTTTTCAATGGAGACTGACCAGAACGATGCAGGAAAAGGATAATGGTGCCAAAAAGTGAGTATCAGACAGGGATCGGGGGACTTAGATTTAAAGCAGCACTCCATTGGTGCAATAAAAATGCTGTCGTGGAGCTTTAAATCTTGAATAGAACATTTGCAATAAGAAGATTAAAATGAACACTTTGGCAACACAATATTTTCTTCAATAAACATCAGCCTCTGGAAGGAAATATTGTAACTGTCTTCTGTTTCCAGTTTAATCAGAGTCAAGCATTAATGATTAGCAGGCTCTTTCAACAAATACATATCATGTGATAATCATATTTGGGCTATATATAACATTGTTACTAAGGGAAGAGTGTATTCACCGCACCTGTGTTTATCCATTGGGATATAGCCAGATCAATTACTACACTTTCTTTTTAATCATGTATTGTATTGTTTTAGGACTGAAATATAGAAAACGTGCTAAATTAACATTGTGGTGAGGTAAGAAAAACTAAGGTAAACTACACATCATCCTGATCTGCCGAGACGATAACTAAAACATTTCCAAGGGACGGTCCCATGGGGACAATTAGCACTTGAGACTGTAATAAGCGAGAGGTGTGTAGAGAAGTTATTCTTGAACTTATATACAGCTCATAACATTTTTTCTTCTATATGAAAAACATTGCTTTCGCTATAGCTACACTATCAGCATAAAGGTCTGGAATAAATTAAATGTGTTATATGTATTACAGGACATGGTCCTGTAAAAATATTAGAGAAGGCAAATACATGAAGCTAATGTAGAATGTAACAGAGGAGATGAGACATGGTAAAACTGCTTACCAATATTTGAAACATGGAGAAAATTAATAGATGTATTGGCCAATCCATGTGAGCCCAATAACCAATGACTAGGTGTTCTCCTGCATGTATGTTACCTAACTAAAATGCCTATATGTGCGATTAAAATCTGCATGTATGGGCAGTTAAGAACCTGGCTAAAATAAGATGGTGAACACACCATGACTATGGGGCGAGGTCAGGCAAAAATGCTTAGTCAGAAAAAAATATACTAATGGCTACTTTACACGTCCCAACATCGTTTCGATATTGTATACAACTGCACGGGAGTGCGCACTTTTTTGACTGTAATCCAAGATCGCATAGGAGCTGTCACACAGGGAGATATCGGCAGGCAACACAACTGCGATGTATACACCCCCTTGTACGCGCGACCCAGGGAACGACCATTTAACATGTGAGCGAATAGGGGAAGTTGTGCTCCAAATCGGTGTTGGGCTGTCACACAGCACAATCCTGCCAGATCGTCCATCCAATATCGGGCAGTTGGAGAGCCTGCACAACTCTTCCCCGATATCGTTTTGGCATCGTTCTTGCATCGAATTGGTCATCTACACCATACAACGCGCGAACGATACCGGTGCCAACGCACGAACCACGTGACTTTTTATCGAAGTTGGACGACGATATCGGGACGTGTAAAGTGGCCATAACAATATATGAAAAAACTGACCGGCAACAACAGCAAGTGTGAACAGGTGATAGCTGAAAACACACATCTATAGGAAAGCATACAGTGCACTCTGGGACACAAGAAAAAGGGAAACATGGTCCAGTAAAACTGCTGTGAAAATACTAGACAAGGCAAATATATGAAGCTAAAATAGATTGTAATAGAGGAAATGAGACATAGTAAAATTGGTTAGGAAAATTTGAAAAAATAGAGAAACTAAGTTGTTGTATTAGCTAATCTATGTGAGTCCAATAACCAATAACATGGTGTACTCCTGAATCGGACACCTAACCTAAAATGTCACTATATGCAATTAAAATCTGCACATGTGGCAGTTAAGAACCTGGCTGAAATAAGATGGTGGACACAACATGGCTATGGGCGGGGGTAGGGCAAGGTGCTCAGTCATACTAACAATATATGAAAAAATTGACTAGTGACACCAACAAGTGTGAACAGGTGCCAGCTGAAAAATCAAATACATCTATAAAAAGCATTCAGCTGGACTCTAGGGTAGTTTTCATATATTGTTAGTATATATTGCCGCTAATAGCAACAGACCACATAGGCAGTATAGGACCTGTAAATTCTGTGGGAGGTACCTGAGCCATTCCCTGAAACCCTGCTCGCAATAATACTTTCAACTGTGTCAACCTCCTGGAAGCTGATACAGATGAACGCAATGACGGAACAGGCAGCTGTCATCTCTGTCGTCCATCATTCTCTTCTGTGTCTGAGCTCTGACATCTTATGACCACTCTGCAGAGCTTTAGAACACATGCTGAGGAGATCGGAGCAGTGGGGAGTAAGGAGAAGAAAGTTCTTTTTTTATTTTAATCTGTAAGTACATTATGGGAGGGACTCTATTGTTTCGACGGCTATGTGAGGCCCTTTTATACTATTTGAGGGACATATAGGGGCCATGATACTGTTTAGAAGGCTGTGGGGTGGCTTTTATACTGTTTGGATGGCTTTATAAGGACCAGGGCCGGACTGGGACCAAAAAGCAGCCCTGGAAAACAAGCCCCACCAGCCCACACACTATAATCAACAAACAGCCCCAATCCGTAAATTTTGCTTTTACGTTGTCGTGGCCCTCACCACATTCTTAAAGGAGTTATCTGAAGAGCAACATGTGAATGGTGCAGCAGAGGGAATAATCATCCACAAATCCATTTACATGGTGCTCTTCAAAGCTCCGTTTGTCAGGATTTTGGGGTCTCAGTGGTCAGCAACACAGACACACAGCCTCAGCCAGCCACACACAGCCTCAGCCAGCCACACACAGCCTCAGCCAGCCACACACAGCCTCAGCCAGCCACACACAGCCTCAGCCAGCCACACAGAGCTACAGCCACCAGCCTCATATAGACGCAGACAGACACACAACCAGCCACCGAGACAGCCAGCCACACAAACAGCCAGCCACACAAAGAGCCAGCCAAAGCCAGCCACACATACAGCTACAGCCACAGCCAGCCACACATACAGCTACAGCCAGCCACACACAAACAGCCAGCCACATAGACAGCAACATAGACAACCATAGCCAGCCACACACAGACCGCCACACACACCACACAGGCAAATAGTCAGCCACACACAGCCAGCCACACACACAGCCAGCCACACAGTCCCAGGCACACACAGCCAAGCAGCCGCAGCCACACACACACACAGTCGCAGCCACACAGCCGCAGCCACACAGTCGCAGGCGCAAAGAGGCACAGCCCCAGCCCCAGAGGCACAGCCCCAGGCACAGAGGCACAGCCCCAGGCACAGAGGCACAGCCCCAGGCAAAGAGGCACAGAGGCACAGCCCCAGGTACAGAGGCACAGCCCCAGGTACAGAGGCACAGAGGCACAGCCCCAGGCACAGAGGCACAGTCCCAGGCACAGAGGCACAGAGGCACAGCCCCAGGCATAGAGGCACAGCCCCAGCCCCAGGCACAGAGGCACAGCCCCAGGCACAGAGGCACAGCACCAGGCACAGAGGCACAGCCCCAGGCACAGAGGCACAGAGGCACAGCCCCAGGCACAGAGGCACAGCCCCAGGCACAGAGGCACAGCCCCAGCCCCAGGCACAGAGGCACAGCCCCAGGCACAGAGGCACAGCACCAGCCCCAGGCATAGAGGCACAGCCCCAGGCACAGAGGCACAGCCCCAGCCCCAGGCATAGAGGCACAGCCCCAGGCACAGAGGCACAGCCCCAGGCACAGAGGCACAGCCCCAGGCACAGAGGCACAGAGGCACAGCCCCAGGCACAGAGGCACAGCCCCAGCCCCAGGCATAGAGGCACAGCCCCAGGCACAGAGGCACAGCCCCAGGCACAGAGGCACAGCCCCAGCCCCAGGCATAGAGGCACAGCCCCAGGCACAGAGGCACAGAGGCACAGCCCCAGGCACAGAGGCACAGCCCCAGCCCCAGGCATAGAGGCACAGCCCCAGGCACAGAGGCACAGCCCCAGGCACAGAGGCACAGCCCCAGCCATAGGCATAGAGGCACAGCCCCAGGCATAGAGGCATGTGCCTCAGCTGATGGTGAAAGTACCTTGCCTTGCTTTCCTCAGCTTTGGCTTGCCGTCTCGCACTGCCCCAGGTCCGCAGCTGACAGGCCACACACAGGAAGAGTGAGGAGGAGACTGTACACTTTCTTCAGGCCAGCTCCACTGGCTGCCTGCACAGGGACCACCGGTAATGGCTGGGGTCGGGGTGGCCGGGCGGTGCGTTTCCATTTCTTGGCGGGAGAGCAGAATGTGTGCTCTCTCCGCCCACAAAGAACGTGCTGTCGTGATTTCGGCACAGCACGGCACAGCACAGCCCGCTCCAATAGAAGTATGAGCCGCTGCCTGGGCCGCCCGCTGATTGGTGTGCAGAGTCTGTGCACCAAAAAGTAAGTCTCTCTCTCATGACTTATAATGCCAATGCACCTTGCTGGCCGGCGCCGCTCCTCAGACCCCCGCTATGCGGGTGGCGGCGGCGACCGCAAAATCATTTAAAAGCAGCCAGGCCTGCGGCGGGAGGAACGGGCGGCCCCCACACCCTGCCACCGGCCGGCCCATCGGGAAAAGTCCCGCTCCTCCCGCCTGTCAGTCTGGGCCTAATAAGGACCATTATAAAATATGCAGGTGTCATGCCCTCGACCCGC
The DNA here is from genome assembly GCA_033576535.1 of Allobates femoralis. NCBI lineage: Eukaryota > Metazoa > Chordata > Amphibia > Anura > Aromobatidae > Allobates > Allobates femoralis. The sequence goes on from JARQOC010000005.1 coordinate 512,326,456, forward strand.
GTGGTCGGTCTCTGCTAAGCAGGGAGATTGGCGCCCACCACGCTCCACTGGTTCTGCTCACCTTGTCCGTGGATCCATGCAGCCATCTACTTCCTCCTCTTCTAGGAACTTGTACCCTCTTGGCAGGTCTCCTGGGATTGCTCTTAGGATGCGCGCACCGCTTTCTGGACATACGTAATGGAGCAGTTCGCCTGTTCCCAATTAGGACTCTGACTGAATGCTGCACTCTGCAGTGCTGAGCGATGGGAAGACTGCTGCCTTGTTTTTTGCCAATACCTCTGTTTTCACAGAATCGTCTGCTGGCAATTCCTTATCCTGGTCCCTCTGGACACTCCAGATACCTCTACCAGAGAGATCAGCCTTTCCGGGATTACAAGGAGCCCCAGGAGCCTCTGCACTGACAGAGCCAGTGTTCAACAGTCTGTCCATATCCACTGTCCAGTATGTATGGGTCGCCCCTCTGGTCCAGGATTTGCATCATTTAGGCCTCCTGTTGTTGCAACCATGTTGTTGCTGGCTCGTGCCTAGGACGTCGGCTCGGAGGACGGGGCGGCGCCGGGAACTAGTTGTGAAAAACTTTTTTTTTTTTTTTTTTACTGCTCTCCCCTCTCCCTTAGACTCTATAGCAAAACCGGGAGTTTTTGCGGGGAAGGGAGGTGTCACAGCGGCAGAGTCGAGGCAGCACAGCAGTCCCTCTATATCATTTCATCAGCGTCTTTAAAGCCTAGATGAAAAGATGAAATAATACTCTGTGCTCCCTGCACTTCCGGGTTTGGTGGGAGCTCCAGGCATTTCTCTGACCCTGTGTGTGACTGCATGCACACGCTCCTGATGTCCCAGCAGCAGGGTAAGTTTACCCCTTCACTGCCAGCGTCAGTGCAGTGTGCATCATGCGCCGCAGAGAAGGAGAGAGGCCGCAGTAGCCAGGAACAGCAGAAGATGGGGATGGTGGAGCGGGGGGTGCAGGGATATAGATGGACACAACAGGGTGCAACGATATGGATGGGACAGGGGTGCAGGGATATGGATGGACACAGCAGAGTGCAGTGATGTGGATGGGACTGGGGAGCAGTGATATGGATGGAAACAGCAGGGTACAGCGATATGGATTGACACAGCAGGGTGCAGGGATATGGATGGACACAGAGGTGGTGCTGGTGCTGGGTGCAGGTGACTGGTGTTGGTGGCAGGTGCTGGTGCCAGGTGCGGGTGCTTGGTGCTGGTGGTGGGTTCCAGGTGCCTGGTGCTGGTGTCTGGATCCGGGTGCGGGCAACCTGGAGACCGGGGAGCCATAGAGGAAAAAGCTGCTGGGTTCCTGTTGCCGGGATGAGGGATCCGGAATCAGGAGCATGGAGTCAGGTAAGGCGCTGTTACAGCCGAAGATAGCAGTCTGGGGGGGACAGAATGGGATGGATGGAATGGATGGATGGTTGGGGTGGCCTGGAAGAGGGGTCACAATGGGATGGATGGAAGAGGCGGCCTGGATGAGAGGGCAGAACGGGATGGATTAATGGATGGATGGGGCGGCTTGGAAAAGGGGGCATAGGATGAATGGATGGGGGCAGCATGGAAAAGGAGGGAAAAGCTGGATGGATGGATGGATGGAAGGGGGGTCAGCATTGAAAAAGGGAGAGAAAATGGAGGGATGGATGGGTGGATGGGGAGAAGGTACATGAATGGTTTTGGTAGATGAGGAAGAAGGTACATAGATGGATGGGTGGATGGGGGAGAAGGTACATGGATGGATGGGGAGGAGAAGTTACATAGAACGTGGGGGGAGAAAGCGACATGAAACGTGGGGGGAGAAGCTATATGGAACATGGGGGAGAATCTACATGGATGAGGGATGGGGGAGAGGCTGCGTGGAACATGGGAGGGGAGAGGCTGCGTGGAACATGGGAATGGGATAGAGGAAGAATGAACTGCATGGAACATTTGGATGGAGGATGAGCTGAATGGGACATATGGGGGGTGAACAGTATGGGGCATGTGGAAGGAGGAAGAGCAGTATGGGACATTTAATCTGCATACACATTTATATAGGGAACGTACTGTTCTGGTGATGTATTGACGGTGGTTCTGATTATGTATTATTGTATTGCTGGTGGTTCTGGTGATGTATTGACTGGTTTCGGTGATGTATTACTGTATTCACAGTGGTTCTGGTAATATACTGACAGGGGTTCTAGTAATGTGTTATTGTATTGCCGGTGGTTCTGGTGATATAGTTATGTGGATGTTGTAATCTTTCACTTAACAGACTTGATCCTAAAACATTATAGGGCAAGTGTGCATGACTAAAAACACAGCTGAATGTCAGCCAAATAATTGACTAAAGCCCCCAAGCACTGTAGATAGGTGTCTGATCACTCGGCTGGCAGCGATCTTGCTCTACTCTCCCATATACAGGAGCAATCATTTTTCCCAGTGTTCCTATATACTGTATGGAAGCTTTCACATCACTGGTTTGCTGATGTTTCCGAACGATTAGGCAGATGGCGCCGGATCTGCCACCTAACGGCTACGCCGATCCGGCAAGCTCCATGCCTTGTCTATGGGGCTTGCGGTTGGGTGCAGCAAGTGCAGTTCTGCCAGATCCGCCACTTGCTGCGGCAAAAAAATCCACTGCTAACCGTGGGATTCTTTTGCGGCTGCAACTGCCGGATTTGACGGATTGCTGCAAAACCGCAATTGCCACAAGCCCCATAGAGAAGGAATGGGAGCTTTCCGCAAATGTACCGCAAGTCGGCTGTTAGGCGGCAGATGCGGTAAATCTGACAGATCGGCCAGATCCGGACAGACCCGCTGATGTGAAAGGGGCCTTAGACATCTCTGGCTGCAGCTTATCACTTAGAGGAAAAAAGGATCTACAGCCAGTAATCAGACATGCTGGATCCTTATTTCCCTCGACCTATCATCAGTTACAGCCCCCATACACATTAGGCTGTCCTCGCAGGTTTAACCAACTTTAGTCTCATGTGTATGGAGGTCTTCACTACTATCTGAAGGCTACGGGCACTGACATCTGTGAACCCCCTGAATGCTGGAATTCAGATAAAAGATAGGACACACAGTTAAAAAGGAAAACCTCAAAAGACTGAACATATGAACAGCAATCTATTTGTACATTGCCATGCATGAGTTCATTCCTTTTAGCATTGTTTTGTAACTTTTTCAGGCGGAATACTGAGCGGATCTGCCTGAAAAATGAAATACACTTAGTCTGATCGGGGGAGCGTGACCGCTGAAGGTGCCTAGGGCGGCCGGTACTACAAATACGGCGCTGGTTGTAACGGGTGTATCCCTGTACAGGAGTTAGCTCTGCCAGTGCTCCACTACGAATGTACAGTGTTGCGATCCAGGGGTCCTCCTCTCAGGCACCTTTCCCTTTTTGTTAATCTTTCCATAATACAGTTAGGGCCAGAAATATTTGGACAGTGACACAATTTTCGCGAGTTGGGCTCTGCATGCCACCACTTTGGATTTGAAATGAAACCTCTACAACAGAATTCAAGTGCAGATTGTAACGTTTAATTTGAAGGGTTGAACAAAAAATATCTGATAGAAAATGTAGGAATTGTACACATTTCTTTACAAACACTCCACATTTTAGGAGGTCAAAAGTAATTGGACAAATAAACATAACCCAAACAAAATATTGTTATTTTCAATAATTTTGTTGGGAATCCTTTGGAGGCAATCACTGCCTTAAGTCTGGAACCCATGGACATCACCAAACGCTGGGTTTCCTCCTTCTTAATGCTTTGCCAGGCCTTTACAGCCGCAGCCTTCAGTCTTGCTTGTTTGTGGGTCTTTCCGTCTTAAGTCTGGATTTGAGCAAGTGAAATGCATGCTCAATTGGGTTAAGATCTGGTGATTGACTTGGCCATTGCAGAATGTTCCACTTTTTTGCACTTATGAACTCCTGGGTAGCTTTGGCTGTATGCTTGGGGTCATTGTCCATCTGTACTATGAAGCGCCATCCAATCAACTTTGCAGCATTTGGCTGAATCTGGGCTGAAAGTATATCCCGGTACACTTCAGAATTCATCCGGCTACTCTTGTCTGCTGTTATGTCATCAATAAACACAAGTGACCCAGTGCCATTGAAAGCCATGCATGCCCATGCCATCACGTTGCCTCCACCATGTTTTACAGAGGATGTGGTGTGCCTTGGATCATGTGCCGTTCCCTTTCTTCTCCAAACTTTTTTCTTCCCATCATTCTGGTACAGGTTGATCTTTGTCTCATCTGTCCATAGAATACTTTTCCAGAACTGAGCTGGCTTCTTGAGGTGTTTTTCAGCAAATTTAACTCTGGCCTGTCTATTTTTGGAATTGATGAATGGTTTGCATCTAGATGTGAACCCTTTGTATTTACTGTCATGGAGTCTTCTCTTTACTGTTGACTTAGAGACAGATACACCTACTTCACTGAGAGTGTTCTGGACTTCAGTTGATGTTGTGAACGGGTTCTTCTTCACCAAATAAAGTATGCGGCGATCATCCACCACTGTTTGTCATCCGTGGACGCCCAGGCCTTTTAGAGTTCCCAAGCTCACCAGTCAATTCCTTTTTTCTCAGAATGTACCCAACTGTTGATTTTGCTACTCCAAGCATGTCTGCTATCTCTCTGATGGATTTTTTCTTTTTTTTCAGCCTCAGGATGTTCTGCTTCACCTCAATTGAGAGTTCCTTTGACCGCATGTTGTCTGGTCACAGCAACAGCTTCCAAATGCAAAACCACACACCTGGAATCCACCCCTGACCTTTTAACTACTTCATTGATTACAGGTTAACGAGGGAGACGCCTTCAGAGTTAATTGCAGCCCTTAGAGTCCATTGTCCAATTACTTTTGGTCCCTTGAAAAAGAGGAGGCTATGCATTACAGAGCTATGATTCCTAAACCCTTTCTCCGATTTTGATGTGGAAACTCTCATATTGCAGCTGGCAGTGTGCACTTTCAGCCCATATTATATATATAATTGTATTTCTGAACATGTTTTTGTAAACAGCTAAAATAACAAAACTTGTGTCACTGTCCAAATATTTCTGGCCCTAACTGTAAATATCCTTGGTTTCATGAAAGTCGCTCTCCTGTCTCTTGAGTATCAAGTATACAGCTGCCACTGCACCATCAGTGGTTTAGTATGTGCACTCTACATCATCATGCCCTGTGGGCGTTATAGCAGGCCATTATACAGTGTGGAGGGTTGTGTGTGGTACATTACACATATTGTGGGCATGCTTTTTAATCATTACATGGACCACATAGTTCACATTCACTTGGTTCTGGACTCTTTTCTGTTACTTTCACGTTTCTCATTTACCCATTTAACATCACAGATACATTTAGCTAATTCAGATAGTCCCACACGGCGTCTGCCTTATCCCACCCACAGGGATACGCTCTGAAGAACTAGTGGGCTGCCGTCAGTCAATGCTCATTTACTATTGCATCACAAAAGCCCAATGGCCCAAGACTCAGTTATATGGTTCACAACATTGATACCAGGGAAGGTGGTTGCCCGGGGATGTTTCCCAAAAGTCTTATCTGGATCCACGTGGGTGGCCAACCGAACTAACCGTATATTTTAAAGTGCTTACGGGTCCTTGGGGTGACCAAGCAGGTCCAGACAAATTTAGATATTAGCCATACTCTAACTACATCTCCCAAAGATGCAGCTCTTCCGTATCTCTGCTTTCCTACAACTCCTAAATGCAATATAGCTGAAGCTTACTTTTTTATCTGAAGGCTCCCCCCCCCATGGGCTGTGTCTATAAAACCTCAGCCCACTCCCTGCCTACAAGGAACCAAGGTAGAAACAAAAAGACCGGAGGTGCTTCCCTGTGAAAAACCCAGTGGTCTAGTGAGGTTAAATGAGCAGAGGGGGTTTGCTGCTCACCTTAGGAGGTTGTGCGTCATGCACAACCTCGGTGTATTGCCTGTGATAGTGGATGTCTGGCCACCGTGTCTCTGGCTCTGCTCTGGCACCTCCGTGCACTGCAGTTCCCGTCTCCGATCATATGGTGTTTGCTTGGTCACATGGGTGGAAGTGATCTCATCACAAGTCCTTTTGCCTTTCAGTGCTTGGAGCACCCTGCCACTCCGGACCACAATCCACACGGGGATGTGTACCAAGGAAAATTAAGAAAGTTGTGGTCCCTATACGAGTGCTGGGGGCTGCAGAGGCACCGGGAAGGATATTAAAGGTGTAACAAACCTCTTTATTAGCAGTAGATACCACGACGCATTTCTGCAGCAGTTCGCTGCCTTCATCAGGTGGATTTCCACCTAATGAAGGTAGCGGACCGCTGTAGAAATGCATCTTGGTATCTATTGCTAATAAAGAGGTTTGTTACACCTTTAATATCCTTCCCTGTGCCTCTGCAGCCCCCAGCACTCGTATAGTGACCACAATTCTCTTAATTTTACAAGGAACCAAGAAGCAGTTATTCTAAAACCGGCCACTCGATGGTCACATTAAACACTCAGATACAGCATTAAGTCTCAGGACCTGTTGAAGCATGAATAAGCGCGAAACGGGGCGCCCATTGTCCGCCCTGCTAACCTCCTCTCCCTGCACTATGCAACCCTTGTACCTTGACATGGGAATAAAAGATTGGACTGCTTGAAAGACCAGTGAGAGCTGCCTCTATCTTTATTGCTTCATTGTAAAGTCTATATGTGATTGATGTAGCTAGACATGATCATAGTGTGGTGCCCCACCGGTCTGGTCGCTACGAAGAGGTACTACACTCAATGAATGGGTGTGGTGTCTCAGTCCTTGAGGAAACGGGATGGTGAACTCAGACCCTCACCAAAAACACCCAACACACCCTGGGACCCAGGGACCATGGGCAGAACCGGGGGGCAGGGCCCAGTCAAAGGGGACAGGGGAAGAACAGGTGGTGGGTGGAAGTAAGTAGTGAGTAGTGCGGAGTAAGCTGAAGCAAGTGAAAGTGTGCAGTTGTGAGTAAGGGGAACAGAAAAGACCCCAGGGGCACAGGTGGAGTGAAAACGACCTGGGCGCCCGGATCCGGGACTAAGATATCGGACAGAGGGGTAGGTCAGAAACCAGGGGACCGGCCCTGAACTTGGCGCAGACACTGTATGCCCGAACCACTGATCCGGAAGCCACGCAGTCTAAAGGAGTGGTGGCCACAGCCTCACTCACCCGCTGAGAAAGCAACAGGACTAGGGTCAGGAGACAGGTACCAGTCGACTGAGAAGGCCTGTGGCTGCTAGATCGGGGCACTGTGTGCAGAGGCGCTGACAGGAGAGGCGAAGAAGAAGAGCTGGGAGAGAGATACCAGAGAACGGAGAGGCACACAAAGGGGTCCTTGGCAAGCTATCCTGGTTCCTTGTGGACAGGACAGACTAGACTTGGTAGATAGAAGCATCGGGTGACCAGTTGTAAATTCAGTGAGTAAACAGGGTACAGAATTTCAATGCTGTGTGAGACTGATTTATTCCCCCACCTGCAGAGCCGCCGACTGCAACAACAGACGAGACATAGTGGCCCAGTGTGACACCGGCCTTGCAAATCCATCGCAATTTAACATATCTGCCCCGGGATACTGCTCCACCTATAGGGAGTGACGACATCAGGCTGCCATACCTACATCCTCGGAGGTCTGACCCATAACGTCCCCTGTTGACCTAGAACTGGAGGTGGGGTCCCGAATTTAACTTCAATAAACTGTATTCCTCATCTATCAATCCCCACTTATTCTAGAACTAACTCCCCCGGGGTTACGGAAGCCGGGTCTCGACCCCCGTGACTCCCCTGCAGCAAATGGAGCCTAGTTCCGAGTGCCCCATGGCCCCAGGTGGGGCAAGTCAATAGGTTTGTAAAGTTGGCCAAAATATCACCAATATGTTTCTCTTTAACTGCATACCTACTGGTTATTTCCTTTGTGTCCTTCAAACAAGACCTCATTGGAGTGGATTGTAGGGCGTATGCGGTTATTGGGGCTTTATCAAGTGCAAAAGTATTGGACATGATTTGGTATTTTAAAGTAGATGTAAAAGAAATTGTATGTTTAATAAGAAAGGGATTTGATATGGTACACTAAACTTTAAGATTTAGCACTAACAAGGAAAATTTTGAAGCATAAACAAAAAAATTGAGACAATTTTTTAAAAAATGTGTATTTACTTTACTTTTGGGGGAATTTGGAAAGTTCTAAATTGGAAACTTGCTTTAAAGAGTACTTTAATCAATCATACACATGAAAATGAGCAATTTTGTAATATATTTTGTGAGAGTAATCTGCTTCTTTCCTGGACTGATTTTACAATCTAAATTCATGGATAAAATTTGTGTTCAGTGAAGATAGATTTTCCCATTATTGAGATATAACAATTGATGCTTTTAAAATTTTATTGAGAAAAGAGGTGAAGCTATAGGCAGACACAGACATTGTGCTGAACATTGTTCTGAAATGACAGTCACAGTTCTGCATGGAACTTTATGTTACGACTGTCTCCCATACGTAGGAGACTGGTAACAGCTCTTGGATTCGAGCTTCATATTTTTCATATTGTTTTGTGGAAACTCAGGATTTTAAATGTATTTGCTTCCTGTTGGCGCAGCTAGGGTTAATTATTCTTTCCTTCCTGATAGCTGGTGGTCAGTTCTATCTCAGGTCCCATATTCCATCTCCTGTTGTTGGTAATAGAATCTGTCTATGCTGACCACTTTGGAGTGAAGGAGTCTCTCGAAGCTGCTGGAGTCCTGTTGTTTGCGGTCCTGGTGTTTGGCTGTAACCTTGGCGTTTTTTTCCTTTTTTCTCTATGTTTTCCCAGTCTGTCTTCCTTCCTGGGTTCTATTATTTCAGTGGTGAAGACTAGTACACTCACCGGCTTTTTCACTAGTCAGTGTGAGCTGAGTTCAAAGCAAGGGACTAGACACGTGATCGTACGATAGGGTAGCTCAGGGGCAAGACATAGGTTGGTGCCAGGAGATGTCCCAATCATCAGGGTCTTCCTCTCCTGTTCCATCCTGTTGCAATCTCTGTGTTGGGCTGGGAACCAGACATTACCCTAGGCCAGGGGTCTCAAACACGCGGCTGTCTGTGTTTGTGTGTGTGTTTGTGTGAGTGATGATGATGATGATGATGATGGTTGTGTGTGTGTGACTGATGATGATTGTGTGTGTGACTGATGATGATGGTAGTGGTGGCTGTGTGTTACTGATGATGATCGTGGTGGTGGCTGTGTGTGATTGATGATAACGGCGGTGGTGACTGTGTGTGACTGAGTATGATGATGGCGGTGGTGACTGTGTGACTGATGATGACGGCTGTGTGTGTATGAAGATGGTGGTTGTGTGTGTTTGTATGATGATGATGATGGTGGCTGTGTGTGTATGATGATGATGAAAATGATTTTGATGATGATGGTGACTGGAAGACAGACTCTTCCGCCCACCCACCTCAGCATCTTCCTCCCACTCACGTCAGCATCTCCCGCCCACCCACCTCAGTCTTCCAGCTGCTGCGGGTGGCCTGAGGGGGTCTCAGAATCCCGCCCTGTCACTGCTGTGGAGGGCGAGCGAGGCCCTGAGAGCAGTGAGGAGGAGTTGCTGCCAGATGTCATCAGGGGAAGATTCCGCGTGGGAGGACCAAGCAGCTCATCGCTGCCGCCGGTATGGTACTGTAACTTAAGCGCGATTACCGGGTCCGGCGGGGGCACAGCAGCACAGACAGTGAGGCAGGGTCCAGGCACTGAGGGTGTGCACTGGGTTCTGTGTGCACTGTGGGCTCTGTGTGCGCTGTGGGCTCTGTGTGCGCTTTGGGCTCCGTGTGCTATGTGGGCTCTGTGAGCTCTGTGTGCACTGTGGGCTCTGTGTGCACTGTGGGCTCTGCGTGCGCTGTAGGCTCTGCGTGCGCTGTGGGCTCTGTGTTCACAGTCCCGTGGGCTCTGTGACCAGGATGGGGACATTACTACAAGAAGAGGACCAGGATGGGGGCATTACTTCAAGAAGAGGACCAGGATGGGGGCATTAATGCAAGAAGAGGACTAGGATGGGGATATTACTACAAGAAGACCAGGATGAGGACATTACTTCAAGAAGGGGACCAGGATGGGGACATTACTTAAAGAAGGGGACCAGGATGGGGACATTACTTCAAGAAGGGACCAGGATGGGGACATTACTTCAAGAAGGGGACCAATATGGGGACATTAGTATAAGATGAGGTCCAAAATGGGGACATTAGTACAAGATGAGGTCCAGGATGGGGACATTAGTACAAAATGAGGGTCAGAATGGTTGACATTAATATACGATGGGGACCAGTATGGGGACATTACTACAAGAAGAGGACCAGGATGGGGGCATTAATGCAAGAAGAGGACTAGGATGGGGATATTACTACAAGAAGACCAGGATGAGGACATTACTTCAAGAAGGGGACCAGGATGGGGACATTACTTAAAGAAGGGGACCAGGATGGGGACATTACTTCAAGAAGGGGACCAGGATGGGGACATTACTTCAAGAAGGGGACCAATATGGGGACATTAGTATAAGATGAGGTCCAAAATGGGGACATTAGTACAAGATGAGGTCCAGGATGGGGACATTAGTACAAAATGAGGGTCAGAATGGTTGACATTAATATACGATGGGGACCAGTATGGGGACATTACTACAAGAAGAGGACCAGGATGGATGACATTAATATACGATGGGGACATTCCTACAAGAAGGGGACCAGGATGGGGACATTCCTACATAAAGGAGATTAGGGTGGGGACATTCCTACAAGAAAGGGACCAGGATTTGGGCATTACTACATTGAGCAAAAAATTCTGGTATTGCTAAAATGTCACTTAGTCCTACAATGAATGCGGCCCCCGATATCAATTTTTTTCTATGTGCAGCCCACCAACCCAGCTGAGTTTGAGACCCCTGCCCTAGGCTATGCACTTTATGATCACTAACTGTCATCACCTACCTCAGTAATAGCAAAATAAGTATTCACAGAAGACACATTTTACCCAGGAATTGATGAATTTTGAGAATTAATGATTATCAGTTCATTGGGAGAAAGAAGCAGATTGGCACAAAATGAGCATCCGGAAGTGGACCCTCTGGGCTGTGACACAAATCGCCACCTGGAGGAGTGAGTCTGGGAGGACCACCGATACTTCTGCTATATCCACAGGAGGTGGAAATAGACTTCGTTAGTAGATGGTCGCCAGATTCAGCCCCAGGTGTACTCGATGCCACGTCAGCTGACTCCAGGGGTTGTCTCTTATGGACAGAGTCTCTGGGTAAAGAGGTGCAGCTGAATGGTTGAAGCTGGCAAGAAGCAAGACTCTGTGTTAGCAGGCAGGTGCAGACTAGTATTCAGCAGGCAGGTACAGACTGGTATATGGTACAGCAGGTGCAGGTAGATACAGACTGGTATATGGGATAGCGAGTGTAGGCAGACACAGATTGCTATACGGCACAGCAGGTATGGGCAGGACATGGGTATAGGCACAAGATAACAGGTACTGCTGTATGGGCACAGGGTACAGGTATTCAGGACTAGGACCTGAAAACTAGCAATGTGTCTGTTGGGCCCCTGCGTCCAGGAGGCCACAAAGGGAACTGCAGCCAGGCAGGTAGGTCAACAGTTGAACACCAACACCCTCATGCCCACACAACCCACGTACAGTAGAGGGCAGCACCCAACCCGGAGCCTAGGAACTCTAAGCAGGCGAGGGGTGGTAGGTTTAGAGCAGTGGGTGGGCACACACGAAGTCAGGGGACAGACAGTAGAAATAGTGAAGGGGGAGGAGGAAGGAGTCAGTAGGCCCAGGGTGCCGAGCTGCAAAGACACAGACCAGCAGCAGGCTAAGGAGCACGGCACAGGCCGAGAGACAGCAGTATGCCGAGTTAATCTGAGAAGGAAAGAATGAATCACACGTCCTGGACAAGTGGGGTGTAAGGAGCGCAGAATCTGAACAGAGCCAGTGTGAGCCGCAGAGAGAAAGCCTATCCGGAGCCAGCACCCCAGGAGTGTGAGGGAAGAGAGGGACGGTGATACCGGGCCCTAGAATTACAGCTGAGATGACAGACTGCAGGCGGAGTAGCCCTTCTATGACACTAGAAGACACAGTAGAGAGAGCCTGGTAGAGCCTCACACGGGAGGACTGCTGGAGGCTAGGCTGAGTAGAGTGTCGGCTCTAGAGGGGACCGTAGTTTCACCCGGCATCCCCAGACAACCGACGGGGGACCACAGCTACACGTTAGGGTCCCTACCCCAAAGGACAGGCAGCTCAGTGACAACCAGGAGGACCCACAGGGGCCCGAGTCACCGCCATACTGTCCGGAGTCACACACAGCCAAGTGAATAACAGAGAGAGTCAACAGCCTTGGAAGGACACAGAGACAGAGTGAGGGGTCACAGAGAGAGAGACCTGGCTGCAGAGAGTAAAGGGAACCCGGAGGGGAGAGTGAGCCCGTGTATTGAGACTTGAACTGGACTGTAAGAACTGTACTGAACTGTAAGCTGAACTAAAGAACTTGAGAAGTAAACACGGTGAACCCTGAATCCTAGCCTCTTGTCTGTCTCTGCATGAGCACTAATCCTTCCATACAGGTCTGCAACTGCTTCCCACCTGCAGAGGCACAGCGTGCAAGCCCCAACACTGAAGGAGGATTCCTGCAACATCTGGACAGTGAGTGAATTGCACTCAGCACCAGGCCTGCACACTACATAATAGACTTTAACCATCACTGCCCCTGGGGAATACAGTTCTGCCCACAGGAACTATTCCATCTCCGCTGCCATTACATCATCCCCAGAGGTTCTGCAGCAGCGGCGGTCCCATCACTGGCCGCATACAGTGGGTGGTGACATCCCCTGTAAATATCCCCTGTTATTGCCAGGGCCCGGGACACGGTCCAGACCAGGACCACCCGTGACTTCCCCAGTAGCAGACCCGGTCCGGTACCGAGTACCCCCGTCCCAGTGGGCTCGGCATGTCTCTTGGGGTTAGACCGCATTGCTCAGGTATCTCCCAATGGAGGAAAGCGTCCAAAATACACTGTGCTTCTCAGCTATAGGCTGAGAAGCACATTCAGGCTAGGACGCACAGGCCCTTTACCAGATGCGAGAATGCGCCGTGCGCCACCTAATCTTTCTCCCAGGAGACCTGCGCAGTGAGAGTAGGCCCTGGAAGCAGGAAGACACAGGTGGGGAGCAGATGTATGGTGCGGGGCCGCCAGTGGGTGAGTATGCTGCAGATGCCAGTCTTCCTGCCACGTGGAGACCAGCGTCATAGCGACCAGGCGCTACACAGATTTCTCTAATAAGAAGATATATTATAAAGTTTCTTATTTTTATGTGTACTAATAATTTATGCAAAATTAATCTGTAACCTTGTACATAACCTAAGAGAAATTCACCCCTGACGTTCAGACTTTCATAGAAAATTTGCTTCATGTACTTTAACTAACACTTATCGATTACGGTAACTCTCCAAACTGTGGTCCCATCACCTAAGCTTCTTGGAGAGCAGGTGCTTTCTACAAAATGCTAATGAAAGATGTTATCAAGGTCTTTATTCAAAGGATAGAGGGGCAACTTAAGCTGTGCTAATAAAGAGAGTAATTGACTGAACTCCCTACTGGGATTTCCTCATCAGGAACGTCATCATTAAACACCTTTTATGAGATTTTATCATGTATTTATAACCTTTCAATTTACAAGATTTAGTTTAGAATTCACTACACATTTCTTGTATATTTTTTTAAAGATTATAAATTACTTATAAATATATTAAAATAATACAAAATGCATAAATTACACAAGTTATGAGTTATAGATGCACTAAAAGCACATCACTATTGGTGATTATAATCAAGCTGCACATTTACTAATGAGCATAAACAACACCAGACCCAGAAGTGCAGTGTTAAGTTAAACATTTAGTGAAACCATGGTGCTCTGACGTTAGCAAAGGTTTTGCTTGGTAAATTCATCATGCAAGAGGAAAATTAATGGAGTTTCTAGACCACCACAGTACCAGAGCAAAGCAACACGGTGGGGTCAGCAGTACACAGAAGACTCAAGTTGCCTAGCCAAGGGGTACCAGAAAGGAGAGAGAGAGTGAGACAGTGCCAGCAGCTCAGCTAGAAGCAGCAGCAGGGCCACACACACAGCGCAGCACGAGGAAGCTGAGGACCCGAAAAGGGTGGCAGCAACCCGGCCTCAGTACAGACTCCGTGGACAATCTGCTACAACATCTGAGTAAAGCTTTGGAAAACTACAGAAACGTGAGTGTGTGTTCCTTGAACCTGTCTCCACTATCAATCCCTTATTATCAAATCCACAATAGACTATAACAACCACTGCCCGGGGAACCCGCCTCTACCTACGGAGAGCAGTACCATCTAAGCTGCCTAACATCATCCCCGGAGGTTCTGCAGCAGCGGTGGTCCCATTCCTGACCACACACCGTGGGTGGCGTCACGATAAACTATTATCCCCTGTAAATATCACCCTTTTACTTGCCAGGGCCCGGGACATGGTCCGGACCAGGCCCTCCATGACATCGCCAGTAGCAATCCGGTCCGGTTCTGAGTACCCCGTCCCAGTGGGCTCGACACCACCACACACAACACCTTCCTGACTCCAGACCAGAAGGGGGAGCTCTGAAACCCAAGTCCAAGTGAAGGTCCCCTGCTATAAATTCTGGCCTAGGGGTGGGGTTAGGCAGTTCAGTTCCTAGGAGGACTGTGAAGAGGACCCGTGGACTGGAGACTAGCCAGCCTGAGGGCCACTAATAGCAGCATACAGCGGGTGGCATCACGACAACCATGCCTGAACTACTAGGCCAGAACCTTTTAAACCTGACTCCGAGGGCCTCGAAACCCCGTGATTTCCCCACCAGTAGCAAGAACAGTAGGCCCGGTCCCGAGTAACCGCCACAGCCCTGGGGCACATCACATGAATTCACTATCGATCCTTCTGTGCATTTCTCTGGGCTACCACTATCTGCCAAGGAGCTCTAATTCCCAAAATCCATGCTTATCATCCATACTAAGGGTCCTTGGCTGGACTGTGCACTGGGTGTTTTCTTTCTGCCTTGGTCCCTCTTCCAGCATCCAGTGAATGTATGACAGATTTTTCAGTGACCTGGCTCCTGATTGAAATTTCGTGCATGCACTGACATTGGCATGCATGCACAGTTTGATTTCTTGACTGGTCTCCAATACAATAGCATCATAGCAATGCATGCACATATTAAGTCTCTAACCAATAACATATTTTAGAGATGTCATTGAACTGAAGGTTTCAATCTGCAAATGTGCTTCATCTGGAGGCATTTTGTTGATTGAATCAAACTGTGCATGCACCGCCCATGGCAATAATGGTGCAGGTTGTTCCTCTCAGGGAAGGGAAGCACTGAGTGGTGTAGCTTCCCGGTAGGATTCTGTCTCTCCTCTTTCCTTAAACCCTAGCCTTAGGGCTGGTGTTCAGCAGTGGACCTTGGGATGAGCATGACACAGCTCATTTACACCCAGTTCTGGTTCTCAGTTTGCACAGAACCTGTTCTCTTCACAGTCCTCCTAGGGACTCAACTTCTTGTTCCTCAGACCAGAATATATAGGGGAGCTCACCCTGAAGCCGGGCTTGGTCTCCCCCTTCTGTCTGGGAAATGTTGGTGTTGTTTGTGTGTTGCCTGAGTGGAATACCTCTTACTGCTCGCTGGTGACACCTAACAATGGTGACACTGTGGCACTATGACTATGGGGTGCCACACTCAGATACCCTATGGAAAATAATGTTTAGGGCAGTGTGGTGCATGGTAGAGATGAGCAAATCTGAACTGTAAAGTTCAGGGTTCGTACTGGACACCTTGTATCCAGTGCTGAACCCCAAACGTGGCATGGCTTTGATTGGCGAACAAACCACATGACTCGGCCTGTAAAAAGGCCGGATCATGGGTCGTGAAGCCATTTTGCTTTGAATTGCTTAAAGGTTTCATTTGGTTGTACCCTTCCAAAAGGCACTGTTTGGGTACTCTGCAACAGGACCTGTGCTGAGGAGCGCTAACAACCAGCTGTAGTCCAACAGTGTGCACCAGTTAGTGTCGTCTTAAAGTACCAAAAAGCGGAATGTGAACACAGTGCACTAAGCTTGTTGGTTTTAATATCTCACAGACCTAATTATGCCCTGCAGCAGGTGCAGTGTTGCAGAGCTGTAACAACCACCTGTATTCCAGCAGCGTGCAGCCGTTAATGTTGGCTTAATCTCCAAAAAAGCTGAGTGTGTACACAGTGTGCTAAGCTTGCTGAGTTTAATATTTCACAAACCTGATACAGCACTGCTGCAGTCACAGTGGTGTAGAGCTGTAATAACCAGCTGTATTTCAGCAATGTGCACCAGTTGGTGTTGGGTTACCCTCCAAAAACAGTCTGTTTCTCCACTGCACCTGGCTCGGCGTGGGTACTCAGAAAAGGGTCTGTGGCGGTACTCTCTGAAAAAGGTCTGTGGGGTCACTCAGCATACAGGCAGTATAATAATCTCCTGTGTATTCTCTCTCTGTAAACAGGCCATCCAAAAATCTACACTTTTTGTGTGCCAAAGAATGAGGAGAACATCAAATAGGAAATGTGTGCATGATTGTGCTGCTGGTGGTGGAGCTGTTTCAGGGTGATGAGTCATTGTGGTAGGTCTATGACTGCTATGCACTGAAATAAAACACCTTTCTCTAGTGCACGCAGGCTACAGGCTGTTCTTCGTCATTTCGTAGATCCTAGTTTCGCTGCATGAAGGTAGGAAAGACAGTTGAACACCCTCACAGCCCACACAACCCACGTAGCAGTAGAAAGCAGCACCCAACCCGGAGCCTGGGTACTCTAGGCAGGCAAGGGGTGGTGGGTTTAGAGACAGTGGGTGGGCCAACAAGCAGGTCAGGTGATAGAGGGTAGATATAGAGCAGGGGGAGGAGAAAGGAGTCAGTAGGCCGGTGTAGGCTGAGCAGCAAAGACAGAAGCACATGTCCTGTCACATCCGGCGCGGTGCATTATGGGCCGTCACGTGATCGGCCCTAGTGCATTATGGGCTTGATCGGCCCCGGCTCCAATAAGCGCATTGTGCATGCGCGGAGTCGGGGCCGATCACGTGATCAAGGCAATAATGCACTGGGGCCGATCACGTGATCACGTGTAGAGGGCGGGAGATTCCAATTAATGGGGCAGAGACGACCCAGAATAATGCCGCCCAGCGGGGCGTGCATTGCAAGATGAAGGTGTGATGAAGGAAGTGAGGCCACGCCTACCCAGTCCCCCAACCACGGGGACTGCAGTAAGTTTAAACTTATTTTACACATCTTTCATAGGGACACTTTAGATAAGAAAAGGATAGACAGGGAGCTGCTAGGAAGGTGTAGGGACAGCTAGAGATAGTGTAGGGCCTTAAAATCGGGTGACAGGTTCCCTTTAAACCTACAGCCCTCTAAATTGACGGTGTTGCTCGCTGGTGGTTTGTGGATATAAATCTCTATTGCATGTCCGAAGAAAGAAGCCAAGCGGCACTCACCGTTCCAGTGGTAGATCCTTTATTAAAATATCCTTCCATCAACAGTCAGGATGGTCAGTGCGGGGAGAGGCCGGTGGATCATTGAGTCAAAAGCCTGTGGGTCTTTGGGACCTAATGATAAGAATGATCTTGTGTTTTTTTTTATAGTCCACTAATATAGTTAGCGTCCCATTTACATTAATCAAATCACATAGTGATAACCTATTCCGGCAGATGTAATAAAAAAAAAAAAGCCTAAAACAGCCTGATAAAAAAGACTGAGCAACTATATGCAGTTCAAAAGGATTGATGGGATCCGACTTAACCGAGATTGTAACTCCGCTTGATAAGATAAGCTGTAGGTAACCTAGGTAACCAAGCAAACATAAGGTTCAAACAAGAATGGCGAGATCCTGCCTCCCTTAGAGCCAGATAGCTGGTAACCTAGGCGACTGTACTAACATAACAATAATTTTTTCCTTCTTGCTTGTCCTTGTTCTGCTCATTTTTGATACTAATGGTGAATATGTGTTTTAAAAATCTGAAAACATTTGCTGGAGTGTAAAATGACATTTCATGTGATCAGGGCCGCCATTATGGGGTTACAGCTCTTAATTTGTAAGGGGCCCCGGGTCTCACTGCAGAGGGTGTGGCCATTGGATCAGGGGCGGGGGACCCGGCCATTACTCCAGGGGCGTGGCCATTGGAGCAGGGAGCAGGCTCCCCTGGGCCCCACCTCTCCTATCTATCACCACCAGGCCCCGGAGCTGTGGGGAAGTAGCTTCGGCAGCGAGCGGTGGGTGCCGCCATGTTCTTTGTGGCCAGCTGCATTCACTAACTGTGCAGCTGGTCAGTAGAGGTTGAGACTTCTACACAGTGACCGCGGATTTCCATTTGGCCGCGGCCATTTTGTTGAGGTCTAAACTTCTACTGACTGGCTGAACGGTTAGTGAATGCAGCCGGCCACAAAGAACATGGTCGGCGCCCACCGCTCACTGCACCCCTGCCGGTGGCTATGACTGGGACTCCCCACCAGTCCCCGGGCTTCCCCATGAGCCCGCTCCTCCTCACCACTCCTCCTCCCTGCTCCTCCCGCAGCCGCCAGTGCCACAAGTTCTGGTGACAGCAGTCGGGCGGAGAGTGGATAACGGCAGCCCCCGAGCTGGCACCAACACCCTGCACAGCCGCAGCCTTGTTCCGGGACATGGAGGTGGTGGCCAGGATCACCGAGAACACCTACAATGTGAGGGCTGGTGCCAAGTGACTAGAGTCAGGACACAGGAGGGAGCTGCTGCCAGTGAGTTAGTGCTCGTCTGTCTCTCTCTGTCTGTCTCTCTCTCTCTCTGTCTGTCTCTCTCTCTCTGTCTCTCTCTCTGTCTGTCTTTCTCAGTCTGTCTGTCTCTCTCAGTCTGTCTGTCTCTCTCTCTATCTGTCTCTCTCTGTCTGTCTCTCTCTCTGTCTGTCTCTCTCTCAGTCTGTCACTCTCAGTCTGTCACTCTCAGTCTGTCACTCTCTTGTCACTCTAGTCTGTCTCTGTTGCACTCTGTCTGTACTCTCACTCTTGCGCTCCACTCAGGCTCTCTGTCTCTCGCTCTCTGGCTCTCTGTCTCTGCTCTCTGTCTCTCGCTCTCTGCCTTTCTCTGGCTCTCTGGCTCTCACTCTCTGTCTCTCATTCTCTGGCTCTCTGTATCTCACTCTCTGGCTCTCTGTATCTAACTCTCTGGCTCTCTGTCTCTCACTCTCTGTATCTCACTCTCTGTCTCACTTCGCTGCTTCTCTCGCTCTCTGTCTCTCTGGCTCTACACAGCACTATACTCTATATACAGGTCCACACTGGATGCTGTATTTGTGCATCTATGTACTGTATGTATATAGTGTGGACCTGTATATGCAGTAGAGTGCTGTCTGCGTATACAAGATATACAATCGTCAGTCTCTGCATATGGCCAGCAGTCTCTGTCTATACGTCCTGCACAGACTCCAATGTGTATACATCCTGCAGCAGTTACTAATGTGCATACGTCTCCCAGCAGTCTCCAATGTGCAGAGGTCCCACAGTCGTCTCCATTGTGCATTTGTCCCGCAGCCATCTCCATTGTGTATTTGTCCCACAGCCATCTCCATTGTGTATAGGGCAGTAGCAGTCTCTATTGTGTATTCTCTATTGTGTGTATAGCTCGCAGCCATCTCCATTGTCTATACGGCCAGCAGCCATCTCCATTGTCTATACCAGGGGTCTGAAACTCCATGCCTCGAGGGCCTCACATAGTCCAGGTTTTCAGGATTTACATAGCATTTGACAGTTGGTAGTCAAATTACCAACTGTCAAATTATAAGGAAATCCTGAAAACCATACGGCCCTCAGCCATTTCTATTTTGTATTCAGCTAGCAGCCGTCTCTATTGTGTATTCTCTATTGTGAATACAGCTATTGTGTAATCAGCCCACAGCAGTCTCAAGTGTGTATGTGTGTAATATATAATCGAGAGAGAGAGTGTAAAAAAAAGGAAAAACAGCACAAAAATATAGAAGAAAAGTTGACTTTATTGCCCAATTGGCGTGCCAGCATTTGGCAAGGAAAGTCTTCTTTTTTCTATTTTTTGTACTGTTTTTCCTTTTTTTACCCTATTGTAAGGAACCGTCTGGATTGCTGGTTGGGAAAGCTTTGCACATAAATTGAGGTAATTTTTGGTGCTGTTCCAATTTTTCACTATAAATATAATGTATGTTTGGGTGCAGGCAGAGCATGGGTGGAGGCGGAGCATGGGTGGAGGCAGAGCATGGGTGGAGGTTGGGCAGAGTCTCAGAGCGGCCCCAAAATTTTGGCAGTAAGGGGCTCCGAAATTCCTAGTGGCAGCCCTGCATGTAATCTCTGATTGTGTTCTTAATGTGCACCTGTGTAACAATGCAGTGATGTGTCAGAAAGCCTCCTTATTAAGTAGGAGGAATTGACGTCAGATGCTATGATCTGGACCCGTTGAAGCGGTCATACCGTGAAACGGAAGCTGTCGTCTGCCAAATCCCCACTCACTCTCCCCGCTCTGACCATCCTGACTGTTGAAGGAAGGATAATTTAATAAAGGATCTACCACTGGAACGGTGAGTGCCTCTTGGCTTATTTCTAAGGACATGTAATATCAAAGGAAGTATTAAACAAAAGAAAACTACTTAAACCGGTGACAAAAACTTTACAAGAATTGGCGATACTGTACTGATGGTATGCAAAAGCAAAGGTCAATTTTAAGTATAAACAAAAAGTCTTCAATTTTGAAACTCTAGAAGAGGGCCTTGAAATGTTGAGAGATCTAAACATTAAGATATCTCCTACTATATAAAAGATTGTAGAATAATTTTACAATATTTATATGGCTGTCAGGGGGCCTTATTGACGGCCTTCTGGAACCACACGAAATCTGTGTTGCACATGGTTCCACGAAGTTATTTATTTTTGTTTTTCCCTTTTCTGTTCTGTTGACATGGTGGCCCTACCTTTAATATACTTAATTTGGATCTAAGCAAATGAGCTGTGCATAATAAGTAACAAAAATATAAAATCTAAAGCGCTCTTCCCTTTAAATGTCCTTTAACATCTTATCATACAATGTTAATGGATTGAATTGAACAAAAGCAATACCTGCTATGGCGGGATTTAAACAAATTTAACACGGAAATAACAGCTATTCAAGAAACTGAGTTCGCCCATAATAAGCTCCCTAAATTTGAAAACAAAAAATATGCTAAGATATATCTAGCTTCAAATGTTTCCAAAAAAGCTGGGGTGGCATTCATAATTAAAAATACCTTGCAATTTGAAGAGATAGAGATTGTTTTGGACCCTGATGGCCGCTTTACACGTCCCGATATCGTCGTCCAACTCCGATAAAAAGTCACGTGGTTCGTGCGTTGGCGCCGATATCGTTTGTGCGTTGTGTGGTGTAAATGTGCAATTCGATGCAAGAACGATGCCAAAACGATATCGGGGAAGAATTGTGCAGGCTCTCCAAGTGCCCGATATTGGATGGACGATCTGGCAGAATGTGCCGTGTGACAGCCCAACACCGACTTGGAGAGCAACTTCCCCTATGCACTCCCATGTTAAATGGTCATTCCCTGTGTCGCTCGTACGAGGGGCGTATACATCACAGTTGTGTTGCCTGCCGATATCTCCCTGTGTGACATCTCCTATGCGATCTTGGATTTCAGCCAAAAAAGTGTGCGCTCCCGTGCTGTTGTATCCAATATCGAAACGATGTTGGGACGTGTAAAGTGGCCATGAGGGCAGATACATCTTACTAACTTGTAAAATAGAAGGAAGAGTGTATACATTGGTTAACTTATATGCCCCGAATAGTGGACATATGGGCTTCTTACACAAGGTAATAGACTTGATTCATACACACTAAAAGGGCTTGCTGCTATTGTTCAGAGATTTTAATGTTATCCCTATTGCCTCCATGGACATTACTAGCAAATTGAGACGTAAAAGCTTAATGTCCCTTCCCTGAGGAAGGTGCCAGGAGGGCACTGAAACGCGTAGGATGCAATAAAGGATTTGATCATATCATATCTGATCGTGAGTTTCTTCCCTGGAATAAGTGGTTCCTGGCAGCGCGGACTGCTGAACACCGTTTCCTTTCCCATTTTTACTGTGTGATTCCACGTGCAAGTGGTCGGTGGGAGTCCAGCAGCAGCCATCCGGATATAACACTATATGTCTGTATACCAGTTGTGGGTCGCACAACTGAAATAGGTGAGTGGTTCCTTTATACCACCGTACTATAAGTGTCTAAGTGATAAGGCACTATTGCGCCTCTTGTTCCCCTTACCCCCTTTTTTTCATTAGAAATTAAAACTAGACATACTAGGAAAAGCAATATTAAAATTGTGGAGATACGGTCAGAAATTTGATTTGGAAAATAATATAGCCTCCAAGCCATCTATTCGTAGACACCCACAGAGAAATCTTGAAGCTAAGATCAGAGCTGAAATCCTTGTGTCTACAGGATTATGATAGAGTGGTCCAATTGGCTGGAACAAACCTTTATAACTGCGAAAATAAAAACTCCAAATTTTTTGCAAATCGTTTAAAAAAAGAAAAGATTAAAAAAAATTTTTACAAATCAACAACAAAGATGGGACACCACTCAAAAACCCCAGACACATAACCAATGAGTTCAAAAAGTATTATGAAGAACTATACAATCTGAAAAATGACAGCTCAATCCTGCAACCTACCAGCCTTATAATTAATAAGTACTTAGATTCTGTTCAACTACCTTCACTAAGCTCTGAGGACAGTAACTTTCTGAACCTACCTTTCACTGTTTTAGAAACAAGACAAGCTATAAATGCTTTAAAAACAGGGAAATCGCCAGGACCGGATGGACTATCAAATGAGTAAATAAAAATTTTGAACCACTGCTGTCCCCTTATATTACTAAACTTTCTAACTCGGCTTCAAAAAAAAAAGATCCACAGAAAATACCTAATTATAGACCCATTTGTCTCATTAATATAATAGCCAAGATAATAGTATATAGATTTTCAAATATCCTCCATAAACTTATTCACTCAGATCAAGCGGACTTTATTAAGAACAGAGGCACTACAGACACCACGCAGAGGGTTCTCCATGTTATCAGCCACATGGGGGGGGATGGGAACCCCAGTGCTTACCATAACTATGGACGCCGAAAAGGCGTTCGATATAGTGCACTGGGAGTTCCTGTTCCTTACTCTCCAACGATTTGGCATCTTGGGAGAAATTTTAAACACCATAAAAGCCCTAAACTCTACTCCAACGGCCAGGGTCCTCACTAATAATTTTGTATCCAACCCATTTCCTCTATTGAATGGAACGCGACAAGGTTGCCCATTATCACTGATATTATTTAATTTTTCCTGGAACCATTCGTCGAAAAAATCAAAACTGAAATAGAAATTTGAGGTGTGCCAATTGATGGGAGGCAACACAAAATGTACCTTTTTGCTGATGACCTAATGGTAATATAGTCAGACCCGTTAAACTCACTTAGAAAACTTATAGCGTTAACTAGAATATTCTCCTGTACATCTTACTATAAGTTAAACTCCCAAAAAACAGAAGCTCTCCCTTTTAATGTAGACCAAACCTTACTGAATTTACTTAAGAAAGAATTTAACCTAGCATGGTCATCTAAAAAGCTTTCTTATTTGGGCATAATTGTGACAAACCCACTCTGTGACATAATAGACGAAAATATGAAGGAGATTACCAAGTGAATCTCTGAAGATATTACTATCTTATCCAAATTATACATTACGTAAATAGGCCGCATTGGATCCTATAAGATTATTATTTTTCCTAAACTCTTGTATGTTTTCAGATCCCTTTCCTTTTGGATCCAGCAGAGATACCTGCAAAAAATTCAAACCCAAATATTCAAAATCATATTGGGGAACAAGTCTCCTAGGATTGCCAGAAGTATGCATATGCGACATAGAAAAAGAGGGGGCTTAAGTGTCCCAAATATTAAAGGGAACCTGTCACCCAAAATCACGTTCCTAACCTCTTAATATCTGTCCCTGCAGCCTTACACTACTATCTAAGCCATCCCTGTCTGACCTTTTATAGTAATATAGGAGTAGAATAAAGTAATTTGCAAACTTACAAAATCAAGGACAGAGGGGCGTTCCTCGCGGCGTCTGGGACAGGTAGGCGGGTCCCTTGGGCCGCGCTACCCCCACCTCACCACTCTATTACGACCTAATGGGCATCATTCCAGCTTGCAAGAGTGCAGGCACGATTTAAATCTCGCGCCCGCATCGTCACCGCTGCGACGCGGTCATGTGACTCCGGGATCTCGTCACTTCCGGTCGCCGCAGGTCTCACACAGGCCGACTTCAGCATGCAATCTGCCCATGCGCTTAGTCAACCTGTGTGAGACCTGCAGCGACCGGAAGTGACTCGATCCCGGAGTCACATGACCGCGTTGCAGCGGGGACGTTATACGCGCAAGATTTAAATTGTGCTTGCACTCTGCAGGCTGGAATGGCGCCCATTAGGCCCACAGTGGACCCGCCTACCCGTCCCAGACGCCACGAGGAACGCCCCTCTGTCCTGGATTTTCTAAGTTTGCAAACTACTTTATGCTACTCCTATATTACTAAAAAAGGTCAGACAGGGATGGCTTAGATAGTAGTTTAAGGCTGCAGGGACAGGTATTAACAGGTTAGGAACGTGATTTTGGGTGACAGGTTCCCTTTAGAGCATACTACTTGACAACCTTAATCACAAATAGTAGAAAATGATGGGAAAAAATAAACACCTCACCTTGGCTAAATATTGAAAATTCTCAGATGATATCTGCCAATCCATATGCTTTCATAGCCTCTTATATTATAAACCCCAAAAAAACTCTCCCACACTTACCAATACTTAAAACTTTTGTAAAAGCTTGGTGCAGCCTAGTCACAATTTCAAGGTCATCCTTTGGGAACACCTTACTAACCTGGCTCCCAACAGAGGTTTGTGAGTACTCTCCCCGTTGATTAAACTTTCAAGTTGGAAAAAAGCAAACAAACAGTATATCGGATATATTAACTGGTCACCAACTGAAACCCTTTATAATATTGAAAAATAAATTTGATCTCTCTGCAACTGAGGAACGAACCTGGTTGAGTATTCATAATGACCTTAAAAATGAAAATTTAAGCCTCTATCTCCCTAGTTATATCGACGCCCTCCTGCAGCAAATTGAAAATAACACATGCTGGAAAAAAAATAAAATTTACCAAATTTTAAGCAACGATATGACCTTTGATAATATAGAATTTATTGAAATATGGGAAAGAGACTTAGATCTTGACTGTAAAATTATTATTGAACAATACTCTCATCTTTTGCCTACCATATACGCATCCATTCCATGTTCCAATATTATAGAAACCCAATACAAGGTAATGACAAAGTGATACTTGTCTCCACATAAATTGTACTTAATCGACTCAAAAAACAGCAACTTATGCTGGAGAAATTGTGGTTCGGTAGGTAGCATTAAGCATATTTTCTGGAACTGTATAAAAATAGAAGAGTATTGGAAAGACATACAAGCCCTTATTAACAAGGTGTTGGGAATCAACTTTCCACTTAGTAGGCAATCTGCTTTGTTACTCATAGGCATTATTGACCTCCCAAAAAAAGAACACCTATTATATCATATTTTGGCTACAGCCAAAACCTTAATTGCGTCAAAATGGCGAGAGGAAGATCCTTATTTCCCATTGTATGTATGAATATGTATTTGCAACTAGAAGTAAGTTACACCATAAATACATGTTAAAATGGTCTTCGTAGGCACACAAGTTTGCACCCTTCTTAAAATTTGTCAGCTAATTTCTAGCTTTCTTTATGTGCAGATCCTTAACATATCATTTATATGTACATAAATATTTTCTTAATTTGACATACCACCGTTTTGAATATCTATTGTTATTAATAATTCCCTTATTTTCCTTCCTCTCTTCCCACATCTTAAAACCACTTTTCTTTACTCATTGTATCCATGCTAACTTTCCCTACAATTTATCCCCCTCCCTCCTTCCCTATTTTATAATTTCTTCCCAACATACAATATATTTTGACTTAAATTTATGTAATCCTATTAATACATGAACTATGTATTATTTCATTTGTCATGGCTTTAATAAAAACATTTAAACATGTATATCCTCTTCCTTTTTGATCATTGTCGATAAGAGCTTAGGATGGGTTGAAACGAGACTTATTTGTTGATTGAATTAAAAGCCTTAAGGGCCCGTTACATGCTACAACATCGTGAACGATATTGTTGAAACATCACGGCTTTTGGGGCAGTTCAACGGCGTCGTTACGATGTTGTTGCGTGTGACACTTAGATACAACCAACGATAAGTCGGCTGATCGTTGATCATAGGTTTATGAACAGGACCATAAACCCGTTGTTGATCGTATGTTCGATCTGCTGCATCGTCGTGTGTGATCTCATTTACGATTTCGCCTATTCAGAACTGAAGCATGTAGGCAATCAAACGACCGCAAGTATCGTTCACTTGTCGCGGAATCGTTGCTGCGTCGTTCATGATATCTGTACGTGTGACACCTCACTAGCAATCAATAAACAATGTTCCAATGATCTCAGCCAGGTCGGACCGTTGGTCGGATTGCTCGGACATTGAAACGTGTAACGGGCCCTTTAGTCATCAATACGTCAGTGGCCTTTATTGTAATCTTTTTACAAAGCTGAATCAGGGGTGCGCTCTAAGACTTTTTAATTTTTCCCATTCACAAAGTTTAATTTTTGGGTTCAGATTCTTCAGTTGGGAAATGCAACCTTTCTGGGAAAATATAAATATTTGATTAATCTCATCTGCTTCATTACATCTGCACATGTGAGTCTAAATCCCCCCATGACAAACATAACAGAATTAAGAAAACAACTGTAAAACAAACAGCTTTGCAATACAAGTATTACACAACCATTGTTTTTGATAATGTTGAGCGTTCCTTAAACTTTCACAGATGGCAAGTCCCAATAAACACTTGGGATACTACATCAAACTTAAACATTCAACTAATCTCTCTTCAAACCTTGCACAGGATCCTTTTCCTCCGCCCCAGGGAACAACACTGCTGAAATCTGGCAAACTTTGAGGAGGACCTGATTGCAGAAGAGGTCACAGTAGAGTTTGTGATGCAACAGCATTTACTAGCACAACATAATGTGAAGTGCATTATAACACGGAGTAAGTCAGGTTAAAAAGAGTATATTGTATGCACAGCTAAATGTAATGCTCAATAGACTGCAATAATATAACTTTCACAGTTTTATAGTTGTTAAAATTAGGCAAAAACATAAGTTCTACCTGCTAGTTCAAGAGAAATTCCTACCATGTTTAAAGAGTTGGTTATATTGGGTATAATACAACCAGGGGCGCAACTACAACAGGTGCAGGGGTTGCAATCGCACCCGGGCCCTGTAACCTAGGGGGCCCCAAAAGTCCCTTTAGTCTATAGAGTGTTATTAATGATTTGCAATAATTGAGGAACCCATTGGAGCTTTCACATCGGGGCCCATGAGCTTCAAGTTACGCCACTGAATAAAACATTGAAAATAGAACAACTTAAAATTGTTTACATAGCAATGTGTATGTCACTTTGGTTCTCCTTGTCTTCCTCTAGGCTCATTGTAAGTGTTGAGAAATATCCACAATCATCAAAAATGGGTGCCTCAGTGGTTAGGACTGTACAGTGGCTCAGACGTTAGCACTGCAGCCTTGCAAACCTGGAGTCTTGGGTTGAGATTCCACGAAGAACGACATCTACAAGGAGTTTGTATGTTTGCCTGGGTTTCTTCCAAGTAATCTGGTTTCCTCCCACTCTCAAAAGACATAGGATGTTTAGATTGTGAGCCCCAATGGAGACAGTGTTGCAAATGTATGTAAAGTGCTATGGAATTAATAGTGCTACATGAATAAATATCATTATTATAAAAATAATAAAGAGTAATTACTAGCGGTCCCCGCTAACACCGGAAGCAGCGGGGCCTGGGGGAGCGCTGTCACTCCCGTCCAGACCCGACAGTGAGTAGAGACCCAGCTAACCGGCTGAAGCCTCGGCCTTGATTTCAGGGCTCCTGAGCTCTCTGGTGCTGCCAAGTCTGCGCAGCATGAGGCACAGCTGTGATCCCCACTAACCCTGGAAGCAGTGGGGCCTCAGGGAGCACTGTCACTCTCGTCCAGACTCGGCATTGAGTGGAGGTCTAGCTAACCGGCTGAAGACACGGCCTCAATTTCCGGGCTCCTTGAACCACTGAGGCTCCGCCCACCGCAGCAGACAGCGTGCCGCTCAGCTGAGGTCCTAGTCTGCACCAAAAGCAAAGACGCCTGAGGGAGCTCCTCCACTCGCCACTCATGACCCCGACCCAGCTGAGAAGCTGCCGGCCTGCCGAACACCCCAGCAACGCACCAAGCCGATCAGGCCGGAGGGCCTACCACACACCTCCACCAGCCCCCGCCATCAATCCACCACCAGCTGGGCAAAGCCATCAACCACCTCCCTGCTACGAACCCACCACCTTCACTCACCCTCTCACTGCCTCCAACCCCTGGCTGCACCTCACCTCTGGCTGCATCCCATCCCTGGCTGCATCTCATCCCTGGCTGCATATCATCCCTGGCTGAATCAATCCCCCAGAGACATCTCATTTCTGGCTACATCCCATCCCCGGCTGCATCTCATCCCTGGCAGCATCCCATCCCTGGCTGCATCTCATCCCTGGCTGCATCTCATCCCTGGCTGCATCTCATCCCTGGCTGAATCAATCGCCCAGAGACATCTCATCCCTGGCTGCATCTCATCCTCGGCTGCATCATATCCCTGACTGCATCTCATCCCTGGATGCTTCTCATACCTTAGCTGCATCCTATGCCTGGTCACACCTCATCTCTGGCTACATCTCATCCTGGCATCACCTCATCGCTGCCTGCATCTCATTCCTGGCTACCGCTCATCCCTGGCTGCACCCCATCCCTGGTTACATCTCATCTCTGACTACTAGGGATGGGCGAATCTACTCGCTAGGACTCGTTACTCGGCGAGTAGTAAGGGACTCGCAGGACTCGGTACTCTGCGAGTTTCCCAGCGTTTACTCGCACGAGTCCAATGCAAATCAATGGCAAACGCTGACAAAACTAGGATTGCCATTGTCTTGCATTAGACTCGGCTACTGTGTCAGTGATAGCAGGGAAACGCGCAAAGTAACTGCTGTTTCTTTGCGAGCCGAGTCCAGCTGTCTTCTCTGTGCAGCTCCAGGGTCCTAGAGCCCGCCTGCTCACAGAGATGATGTAGCAGTGCTGAGATTGTTCTCAGTCTGCTCATTCCCTGTGCATAGACATCTATATCAATGCACAGGGGATGTAGCAGAGAGGACATCGCGTTTTGGACTGCGTCGGACAGAAGAGGATTTTTTTAATTAGAGATGGAGTCCCTAATGGCTTTTTTATTTCAAATAAAAAATTTTCTCTGTGTTGTGTTTTTTTAACCCTTTATTGGAGATTCTTAGTGGCTGGGTCAAACGTGGCCTGACATTAAGAATCTCGAGCTTAATACCAGCTTGTATAACAAAGCTGGTATTAACCCCTTTATTACCCAGCGTGCCACCGCCACCAGGGCCGCTGGAAGAGCGGGGTTCAGCGCCAGAGGATGGCGCTTCAATGAACGCGCCATCTTCTGGGGTGGCTGCGGGCTGCAATTTGCAGCGGGGGGTGCCCAGAAAGCTTGGGCATCCCTGCGCTGCGGATTCCAGCCCCCAGCTGCTTAGCTGTACCTGGCTAGACATAGAAACTGCTCGGAGCCCCACGCATTTTTTTTTTATTATTTCATGAAATTCATGAAATAATTAAAAAAAAAGGCTCCCCTATATTCTTGTGTCCGGCCAGGTACAATAGGCACCTGGGGGTTGGGGGCAGCCTGTCGCTGCCTGCTGGATCCGACTGGTTCCAGAAATACGGCGAAGCCCACGTGAAATTTTTTTCTGACAAATCCATAAAACAATGTAAATAAAAGGGTCTGCATCTTTATTAACCCCTGGACCATGGGCCATCTACACCCTCGGCCTGGGACAACTTATGGAGGCCCACAACCTTCAGTATCATCTCTATGCACAATGACGTCCAGATCTACCTGTCTGAGCCCGACATCACCTCTCTACTATCCAAAATTCCATAATGCCTGTCCGCCATCCTTCTTCTCCGCTCAGTTTCTAAAACTGAACATGGGCAAAACTGAATTCATAGTCTTCCCCCCAAGTCGTTCCCACCCTCTACCAGACCGATCCATCACTGTCAATAGCTGCTCACTCTCCCCAGTCTCCCATGCTAAGTGCCTCAGGGTAATCCTTAACACTTCCCTCCCCTTCACGCCACACATCTAAGCCCTTGCCACCTCCTGGTGACTCCAGCTCAAAAACATTTCCAGGATCCGCACTTTCCTTGACCATGACACTCGCCGATCCTGGCAACCTTCAAAAGGAACCAGAAGACCCATCTCTTCCGACAAGCCTTTAACCTGCCTTCAGACACGGTCGACAGCACCGTCTCACAACCGGCTTTATCCCCTCCTACTGTTTCCCCACCCGTCCCTCATAGACTGTGAGGCCTCGTGTACAGAATCCTCTCCACTAATATACCTGTACATCTGGTACACCGGACCCGTAGAAGCGAGACATCCCGCGAAGCAGTCACCATCGGTCCTAGCACCTCCCTCCCTGCATCATGCACCTGCTGCTGTAATTTTTCTATTAAATTAATCAGCTGCAAACTGGAATGCTGAGTGCCGCCATCTTTTTTTTTTTTTCTTTGTACCTGTACATCTCGTTTGTCCATACACATTGTACTCGTCCTCGTCTGCCCTTTTCATATCTAAAGCACCATGGAATCTATGGCGCTATATTAAAAAATAATAATAATAACTAGACAGGGTGATGGCAGAGGGGGATGAAACTGCAGTCACTTTACTTTTTGAACTGGTGGTTTTTGCTGCCATTTTTCATGACTATTTTGTTCAAAGATCAAAATGTTCTATTTTACTGTCTTCAACAGCTTTTGCAGCTTTTTAACTGGAAAAAGTCACATACGGTATTTTGCAACATAACATGGTGTACAGAAAATGTGACATTTTTAATAAGTTGCATTTTATAAATCAGACTGGAAAACTGGAGAGACCAAAGAAGCGCAGATATGGTCTTAGGCTGGGGTCACAGTACCATTTTTCACATGCATTTTTGGAGACCTGCGTTTTCAAAAACGCATGTAAAAAACGCACCCATAGGCCCCCATGTTAAAAAACGCATGCCCTAATAGCCAAAAAGCATGTGTGACTGTCTCATGCGTTTTTGGAGCATATCAAAAAACGCATGCGTTTCTGTAGAAAACGCATGCGTTTTTGTAGAAAACGCATGCGTTTTTATAACATGGGTTCCTATGGAAAACGCATGCAAAAACGCATGTACAGTTAGTACCTTTTAGTGCTATTCAAAAACGCATGCGTTTCCGGAAACGCATGCGTTTTTGTTAACATGGGCTCCTATGGGAAACGCATGCGTTTTTGAATGGCACTAAAAGGTACTAACTGTACATGCGTTTTTGCATGCGGTTTCCATAGGAACCCATGTTATAAAAACGCATGCGTTTTCTACAGAAACGCATGCGTTTTTCAAAACGCTCAAAAAAATACTACAAGCACTATTTTTAGGTGCAGATTCAAAAACGCACCCAAAAACGCAGGGAGCCATCACACACCTTACAAAACTCATGCTGACATGAAAAAAAGCATGAGTTTTGTTAAATCACTTAAAAAAACGCATGGCAACTCTGACCACAGCCTAATCCAAGATACAACAGCAAACATGAAAAGGAGTAAAATGGTATGTACCCACAGGACAATTTTCCAGCAGTCCTGAATGCAGCAAAACCAGTACTGGTTTCAAGGGTCCTAGAGTCCTTTTCAGGATATTTGGTTTGTACAGGCCCTGCATTTTTATTGCGTTTGTTGCATGTTTTTGCTGCGTTTTTGATGCTGCATTTTTTCAACGTTTTTGTCATTGTCTGCAGCAAAAACGCAGAAAAAAATAGAGCATTATCAATCTTTCCCATCCGCAGCAAAACTGGAGGGATTTGACACTTCTTGACACTTGCAAAACCAACATGTTGGCACAGTGTTTTTATGAAACACATTGGTTTTGCTGGGAAGCCCAACCGCAGGAACAAATTATCATAGTTTAGCATAAAACCAAGGGTAAACTGCAAGCGGAAAATGCAGCAAAAACGCAGGAAAAACGCCCTGTGGGCATAATACCCAAAGGGTTCGCCTCTAGAAGCTGTGAAAGTCACAACTACTATAACAGCGTATCACACGGCTACCGCAGCACCCCAGTAGGAGATATTCAGTGCACGAATAATATAAAAGGGTTAAAGAATATGATTTTGTTCTGAAGAAGAAGAATTGTCTCTGAAACACATTGACAAATAAAGATCACGATTCTTACCAGTCTGGATTTGGTATTACTCCCACGTCAGAACGGCTTTTAACTCTTTCATCTTCCTGCGCTGAATATGAATCAGACTTAGGCTGGGGTCACAGTTGCCATGCGTTTTTTTAAGTGATTTAACAAAACTCATGCTTTTTTTCATGTCAGCATGAGTTTTGTAAGGTGTGTGATGGCTCCCTGCGTTTTTGGGTGCGTTTTTGAATCTGCACCTAAAAATAGTGCTTGTAGTATTTTTTTGAGCGTTTTGAAAAACGCATGCGTTTTTGTAGAAAACGCATGCGTTTTTATAACATGGGTTCCTATGGAAAACGCATGCAAAAACGCATGTACAGTTAGTACCTTTTAGTGCCATTCAAAAACGCATGCGTTTCCCATAGGAGCCCATGTTAACAAAAACGCATGCGTTTCCGGAAACGCATGCGTTTTTGTTAACATGGGCTCCTATGGGAAACGCATGCGTTTTTGAATGGCACTAAAAGGTACTAACTGTACATGCGTTTTTGCATGCGTTTTCCATAGGAACCCATGTTATAAAAACGCATGCGTTTTCTACAAAAACGCATGCGTTTTCTACAGAAACGCATGCGTTTTTGGATATGCTCCAAAAACGCATGGGACAGTCACACATGCTTTTTGGCTATTAGGGCATGCGTTTTTTAACATGGGGGCCTATGGGTGCGTTTTTTACATGCGTTTTTGAAAACGCAGGTCTCCAAAAATGCATGTGAAAAATGGTACTGTGACCCCAGCCTTAGGGTACCTTTACACGCGGCTACATTTCTAGGGTGGCTACAGGTAACTTACTGGTTGCAGTGAAATCTTGGAGACAAGGTTCTATCTTGTTGCTGTGTACAAATGGAATAATCTATCCATGATTTCACTGCAACCAGTAAGTTACCTGTAGCCACCCTAGAAATGCAGCCGCGTGTAAAGGTACCCTTAAGGTACCTTTACACGCCACAACCGTGGCTGGGAATCCTAAAGGCGATATATTGCCCTGGAACAATCGCCATGTAATTGCCTCACATTTGCGGTGTGTAATTGGGGAATTTCGCGGCGATAAATTGCCTGTCGCCTGATTTCAGAGCAGTGCTCAGGAATCAGGCGTCAGGTGAGAGGCGATTTATCACCGCGAAATTCCCTAATTACACACCGCAAATGTGAGGCAATTACTTGGCGATTGTTCCAGGGCAATATATCGCCTTTAGGATTCCCAGCCGTGGTTGCAGCGTGTAAAGGTACATTTAAGGTACCGTTACATGATGCAATATCGATTCGATATCACCTGCAATTTCACGGGAGCACACACGTTTTTGGCACTTTGCCGACATCACTTAGGAGATGTTACACGTAGCAATCGAACATGCAATGGACGATCAGGCGTCCCGGAAGTCGCCTGGCAAATTGCAGAGTAGATGTTGATGATCGTAGTTGCAGCGTCACACAGCACAATCACATTAGAAATGTGGGCGTACTGTTTGACACAGTCAAGGAGATAGGCATACATGACTTTGTATAATCGCGCCCACACCACTCCGATTGGATGGCGAAAGTGCGTTACCATTGGTCAGCCATCTCGGACAACATGGTGGCGACATGGATGCAATTGCCCTTTCGACCATCTCGCTACTCAAGTCATTTGTTGCAGCTCCTGCTAGACACGATGGCATGCCAAACTGCCAGACAGAAACTCTACTGTGGTGCAGTTGACTCACCGTGGCTGGGGCTCCGGTTTAGACAGGCGATGCTTCCTTCCTCCTTGTCACGGGTGGACCGCGCCTGCCGGTAGCGGGGCCCGGTGTAGTGCAGATCAAAGTGTTGAAGACGTCTTGTAGGGAACAGATTAAAGGGGTTTTTAATTTATTCGTGACGCCACCTATGAGTAGTTCGGTAAGGACTACCGACGCTGTGGAACCTCCGGGGGATGGACAGCAGCAAGATGGAACGCTCCCCACAGGCTGAGCGATGATCCCCGGAGGCTGGAGCTGCTTAAGATGTTGTGCGGCAGCTGCGGTTACCTTGTAGTGCGGACAGACAGTTCATAAGGAAGCACGGACACAGAAAGTCTCTGCAACAGGTCTTTACTGTAACCAGCAGGCAGTACATGGTATACAGATTACGGGTAGTGGTCTGGGTGGACTCAGCAGTGATGGTGTCCCTTAGAAATCCGCAGTGTTCCTCCATTCTAACTAAGTGATTGCCAGTGTCGCCCAGGAATACCAGGTCGGGTACGGGGAGGCTGCTTCAATGCCCTATCCATGATGTACGTTCTGGATGTTTTGGGGAGCCTTGGATCCCTCAGTGGGTACACCGCTGGTTAGACGACTGGAAGTTGGCTGTTGGTGGGGTGCTCCTGTGAAGCTGCTCCTCCACGCTTCTGGTTCGCGTAGCAGAGGTGAACTGCTGCCAGCTTCGGTACCAGTGAACCGGCTGTGAGTTGTGGGCACGGGAGTCTTTTGGGAACCCCTGTGAATGATGCCCAATCCCGGTTGGTAAGGTCTCAGGTGCTGACACCCGACCGGTGACGGCCCGGGGGCTGCACGGGGTGCGGAGCCCCGCTCCTCTCCAAGTTCAAGTTCTCTGTTCTAGACTCTGATCTAGACTCCTTCTGTGTAGACTAAGTGTCTGTTCTCCTACACCTCCCTAGCACTCCTCCCACCAGGACCTAGGATTGGCCCTCTGTTCTAGGTGATGCATGCAGGGTTGGATTTCTAAGTTAACCAGGTCACTGCTGTGTCAGAGAATATTGCGGCTGCATTTATGGCTGCAATACCCTCTTGTGACGCACTCGTTGCGGGGCGCCACACTCCCCCTTGGTTGAATACACTTGTCCCCAAGCGTCACACTACCCACATTACAGAGATTTTTGTATTTTATAACAGGTAATAAACACTTTTATTAATGACAGGTCATTGCATGCATAAAAGTGAAGTAGGTAAATAAACAGGTTAACACATTGCGCGGACCCGGCAGGTGGTCGGCTATCCTTAGGTAAAAGTTCAGGCTGTAGCCGCCAAGTTGCGGTGTTATTTTGCAAACAGGAAGAAGTCTCTTTAGCAGAAAAGTTCAAACAACAAGTCACTTATGGAGGGCAGTGTTCCGGACTCGTATAGCGAACCACCCGTCACAGCATACATGTCGCTCATAGGTTACAATGTCCCCTCTATACAAGTCTCGGTTTGGATGCCCTCGCGGTAGGTGCGATTCCACATCACGGCGCCCCACGAACACTTCAGTACTCACACCCTCCTCCCTTACGAATCCCCACCCGGTGGATAAGTTGAAGGTGCTTACCCGTCTGGTTTTACGGAATTGTTCAGGCAATGGAGATTTGCGGCGGGCTTAAGCGCGGGCCTGCATATTGGCTCGCAGCCGAGTGTGCCACTCCTCCCTTCGGATACGACGTACCTCTTCGTCGGAGTGGTGCGGCGTGTGGATACAGTCACTACGGCGTGATGGTTGTTGAACCGCTTGAATTTGGTGGGCAGTCTGTAGAAAAGCCCGGTTCAACGGAACCGGAGAAGATGTTGTTGCGGCGGCACCTGACCAGTGCACCCGAGCAGATCGCCCGGCAGAAGGATTCTTGGTGTCTTCCCAGGCAAACCGGTGTAGAGGTCCTCAGCTGGGCTGTAGGTCTCGTCGTCATCCTCCTCGACCTCTCCTTCGATGACTACGTCGGGCTGCTCGGCTGACGGAGATGATGGAACGGAATCCTCTGGGTCGATGGGTGGCTGTGCTGCAAAGTTATCCTCGGGGTCGTTGTGCAGGACTTCCAGGCTGCCTGCCTCTTCTTCTGTAGCAGCGGGAAGTGGTGTTTCGATCCCGGTCACCAGGTAGGCCTCGGTATTTGCAGAGGAGGCCTCCGGTTCAGGGGAGAAACAGGCGACAGTCTCAGTAGTGTGGAAACTAGTCGCGGGTTCCGCAGGTGGAACCAGGTATGTGTCGGCTTCTTCTGTGGAGCGTATTGGAAGCTCCGGCTCAAGAACGGGGTCGGCTGCGGTTTCAACCGCTGGAACGGGTCGAGCTGTGGCCCTCACAGGAATGATACAGTCTATGGGCTCCGGTGACGAAGCAGGACAGGTGGTGGGTGACGGTGAGGCGGTGGAGAAGCTGGCGACGTCGTCTGGACCTGGAGAAGCTGTACCCGGTCGGCTCTGCTGCATCGCATGATGGAGTCTTCTGCCTAGGGTCGCACTCCAGCTGGGAATCGTCCACTCCACAGTCTCTAGTAACCGCACCCGGAGGTCTTGTAGAGCCTCTAGCCAGAAGTCGGGGCTGCCGTCTATGGTAAGGGCAGGACCCGGACCCGGTTGGCCTATGGCTGCTCTGGCCTCCGCCTCGACCTCCCGCATTAGGTCTTGGAGTCTCATGCTGGCCATTCTCTTCTTCGGAGGGAAACCACACCCGTTCAACCGGTAAGCGTTCTGGTAGAGCTGGTGAAGAAGGTCTGTGACACTTCCATTTCCTCTGGGCTTTTGTAGTCCAATGGTGGGAAAAGTCTTTGGGGTCCGCCCCCATGGTTGATTCGAGCAATCAGGGCGGACAAAGAGTTTGGCACCTTTTGTCTTTAGCCCTCCCACGATGAGGGGGGGGGGGTTGACTCACTCCTGGGCTTGCACATGGCGGATTCTTGGCAGGAACGCCATCTTGGGCGCCATCTTGACCCACGGTGAAAAGGCGGGAAAGTTCTTTTAGGGACGAACAAAGTCCAATTTTTAGACAATAAAGTAATTTTTAAGCACATTATACCCGTTGGGTAACGGGCCTGCTCGTATCCTGTTCGTGACGCCATTTTCTGACTCACCATGGCCGGGGCTCCGGTTTAGACAGGCGATGCTTCCTTCCTCCTTGTCACGGGTGGACCGCGCCTGCCGGTAGCGGGGCCCGGTGTAATGCAGATCAAAGTGTTGAAGACGTCTTGTAGGGAACAGATTAAAGGGGTTTTTAATTTATTCGTGATGCCACCTATGAGTAGTTCGGTAAGGACTACCGACGCTGCGGAACCTCCGGGGGATGGACAGCAGCAAGATGGAACGCTCCCCACAGGCTGAGCGGTGATCCCCGGAGGCTGGAGCTGCTTAAGATGTTGTGCGGCAGCTGCGGTTACCTTATAGTGCGGACGGACAGTTCATAAGGAAGCACGGACACAGAAAGTCTCTGCAACGGCTCTTTACTGTAACCAGCAGGCAGTACATGGTATACAGATTACGGGTAGTGGACCGGGTGGACTCAGCAGTGATGGTGTCCCTTAGAAATCCGCAGTGTTCCTCCATTCTAACTAAGTGATTGCCAGTGTCGCCCAGGAATACCAGGTCGGGTACGGGGAGGCTGCTTCAATGCCCTATCCATGATGTACGTTCTGGATGTTTTGGGGAGCCTTGGATCCCTCAGTGGGTACACCGCTGGTTAGACGACTGGAAGTTGGCTGTTGGTGGGGTGCTCCTGTGAAGCTGCTCCTCCACGCTTCTGGTTCGCGTAGCAGAGGTGAACTGCTGCCAGCTTCGGTACCAGTGAACCGGCTGTGAGTTGTGGGCACGGGAGTCTTTTGGGAACCCCTGTGAATGATGCCCAATCCCGGTTGGTAAGGTCTCAGGTGCTGACACCCGACCGGTGACGGCCCGGGGGCTGCACGGGGTGCGGAGCCCCCGCTCCTCTCCAAGTTCAAGTTCTCTGTTCTAGACTCTGATCTAGACTCCTTCTGTGTAGACTAAGTGTCTGTTCTCCTACACCTCCCTAGCACTCCTCCCACCAGGACCTGGTGGCATCATTGGTGGCACGCTCTTTAAAAGATGGATGTGGCAGCTCCAGCCTGTTCTGTTGCACATGTCCAGATGCAATGACGTGGTAGTGTCTCCTCTTCTGGCAATGCAGGACTGACGGTATGTATTGATAACTGCTCATACTCTTCATCTCTTCAATCTGTATGGGCTGATCTTAGCACTCACTCCAATACCATGTGGTAATGTTGTTGTTGTGACATTCTGCTAGCTTTGTGCTATGAAGGTACCTTAACACGCCGCCACTATCCCTGGCAACTGGTATCAACCGCACGTGCACGCGCATGTTTTTATCGGTTGCTAACGATCGCCGATACCGCTTATAGACGCCGCCATTGCGTTGTCAACTCAAGGTATCGTGGTTCCCCGGAAGTTCCAACAGATCCTGCGGATAACTTGCTGTTGAATACCGTTGCCGCTTCACACGCCGCTATCCACAAAGGAATATGGGCGTACATCTTTTGCGCCCCAAGAACATAGGCGTGACAGAGTTGTGTAATCCGTGACGCTAACACGCTTATTGGACAACACAATAGCGTCATGATTGGCCAGCCTGCGCAGGAAGGCTGGCTAATACATGACACCATTGCAATTGTGCAGTGTGAATGGACAGCTCTTTAAATATCCCTGAGGAAGGTGCCAGGAGGGCACTGAAACGCGTAGGATTCAATAAAGGAACTTTGCTTGAACATCACTGACCCGTGTGTTCTCTGAAGCAAGTGGATCTCGGCAGCGCTGACCATTACACACCTCTATCTTTCCCCCATCTTCCTGAGATTCCATGTGCGAGTGGTTGGAGGAGGTTCAGCGGCAGCCGGCAGGATTTTGATACTACATGTTTGCATACCAGTTGTGGGTCTCACAACTGTTATAGGTGAGTGGTTTACCTATATACCACTGTTTCATAGTGTCTGAGTGCTAGGGCACTATTGCGCCTCTTGTTCCCCTTCCCCTTCTTTTATCTAGCTCTTTAAATATGGCGCCCTGTGAAGGGACAGCCAATCGTAACACAGTAGCCCCCACCAATCATCGCTGATGGGGCGCGGTATCCATGAGGCTGTGGCACGCCCTGGGGAAATCACTAGGCGACGCTGATTCCATCCCTGTCCCCTGTTTAAACACCACTACCATGGCAATTGTGCCTTTCTGTTGCCTTGGATTTTTGAACACGGCTCGGACACAGGTACCCGAAGCAACTGCGAGAAACCTGATCACTTTCCCAAATTACATGCCACCACTTCGTAGCAATTTCAATCCAACAGGCACAAAAATCCCCATTGCCAGGCAGTTGCTACCACGCAGTGGCGGCGTATAAAGGTACCCTAATGGGCCACCTTTTCTTTTGATTTCACATGTTCAGCCCCTGACTGGTGTGATCCTCATAGTGTACACCCCCACAGTTGACATCACATATGTTGTGGTGTGCTGAAAGTGCATTTATGAAAGTTTTTTCCAAATGTTTGGTCTGGTAATGTGTATTGTGAAAATATAAAAATAGGGGTGCCTTAATTGACACATCATACTTTAAACAATGCACATTGGATGTGAGGCCTTTGAATGTGAACTTAACATATCATTACCATGCTGGTGTACCAGCCAGAGCTATGTACGTATTGTTTGCACAATGTTATAAATGTGTACTTAGTTTGGTGTTTACTGGTTCCTAGTACTATGAAATGTGTGGTACCCCATTAATTTGTTTACAAAACACAACATGGGCAGGATTGCGTAGCTAAGGGAACATCACACATACATGTGTGTGTTCCTGACATAATGTGTTTTCATGTTTCAGATGGCTGAGAACCAGGATTGTGTCCGGGCCTTCATAGTGAAGTACCAGGAGCAAGAGTGTTTGTAGTGGACCAACTCACCTGAGTATAAGAACAAGCAGGTGAGGGGAGTGGCATATGATCAGCTCATCAACCTCTCCCAGCAGCACCAACCTGGGGAGAGGTGGATGTGAGTTTTGTTAAGTCAAAGATCAGGAACCTGCAAACAGTGTACAAGAAGGAGCTGAATGCAGTACAATGATCTATGCGGTCTGGGAATGGAGCGGAGGAGGTGTATGTGCCATTTGGTACTTTGACCTCCTCCGTTTCCTCCAGGACCAGCAGCTCCCTTGGCCTACACTGTGCAGCAGGGAACTCGAGCAAAACTCCTCCGCCACTCCCCAAGACCCGGCTCCGCCACAAGAGGTACTTGTCAATTTGGTTTTGTCTACACTGGCTTCAATGGTGGTTAAGTTAACTATGTACATTAAACACTCAGTTCGCAGCCCGTCTATGGCTGTAAATGCGGAGGCCTCCAGGCCCTCGGGTCACCAGCTTGTTGTTCCTCTCCGTGCCGGCATTTTACACCACCTTGTCCTTTAACCCTTCAGGGACACGGGTTACACAGTCACTATTTAAAAGTTCAAGAGTCCTGTGGCATAAATCCCGGCTCTCAACTAGCACACCGGGTTAAGTGCTAAAACACATTATTCACATTCTAAAAACATAAAAGGCAATACTTTTCGGCATAAAGTATAAAAGTAGTAAAAAGGGTACATTACTTTTTAGCAAAAGTATAAAAGTTTTCCAAAAAGTGCAAAACTTCCCAAAACAGCACCAGTGCTTCAAAAATCATTCAAAAGCACTCTGCAAGTTCAGTCTCAATGTGCAGCCTGGTCTCAAAACCAATGGGGAGCACACCAGGTGCTCAACTATATACAAATTAAGTTCATACCATATCATTGTCCATGATACTGATTGTCCATGATTCACATAAAAGACAGACAGGGGAAAAGGCTAGCACTCATTCA
This sequence comes from Allobates femoralis, assembly GCA_033576535.1. Classification (NCBI taxonomy): domain Eukaryota; kingdom Metazoa; phylum Chordata; class Amphibia; order Anura; family Aromobatidae; genus Allobates; species Allobates femoralis. The sequence continues at coordinate 512,367,630 of JARQOC010000005.1, forward strand.
GGATTAGAATGAGGCCAATAAGGATCACATCACATTCACACTTTCAGTTTCTGTAGCAGGATCCAGGTCTTCACTCCTTTTTCTTCTGCTCCATCTTCCACGGTAGAACTTGTGATTCTCTCCTTCTTGGGAATAACTCCAGCGATTCCAAGGCCTGGATCAACAGGTAGCTGCTTGGGGACTGGGTAGTAGCGTCCACTGTGGTCTTTGCCGCAACAGTCTCTTCAGGAGTTGTTGAATCCGGGTTAACAACTGGATCCGTGTGAACAACTGGATCCGGGTACGTTGTTTCAGGATCCTCCAGATCTGAGGGCTCATTCTCCTCCGTTGATGCTAAGGATAGTCTTTTCACTTTAACTCCGTATGGGCCTCTTTCTCCCTTTACAACGTAGGAGATCCACTCGTTTGTCTCGCTTCTCTCCCACCAGCAACGGTGCTGCTCCCCTCTCACCTCAGTTGTTGTAGGCGCAGGTATCAGGGGCTCCGGTAGCGGTAAACATCCCTCCTACAGGGCTCCTAGTGGGTCGATCTCTCTGGTGGTACATCACGGTGCGGCTCTGGGGACGGACTCATCAATAAGGACTTCCGTGCTTTGCTCTTCCTCTCTCAGGGTATTACTGGAGGCGCCAGCCCAGCCGGGCTGCATGGACAGGAATTGTTGGCTTTGGTGTACGTCAATTTGAATCCGGGTCCTCCGCTCAGCTTGGGCCCAGGTCATCTGCTGGGGCAGTAGTCGCAGCACACCCCGCCGGGTGTCTCGGACCTCCGGACTTCTCCTCCCGCCTTCCGCCATGCCGCCTTGATCACTGAAGGTCTTTCCCTGGCCGGGTTCCTCCATGCACTCTTTCGGTGGGCCCTCTAAGATCACTCCAGGTCTTTCTGCAGCAGCGCTCTCTTCGGCGTCCTCGTCTTCCGTCCGTATGTCCCGTAATGGCGACTGCACGGCATGCGGTTTCCTGCCCTGTCTTTCCTGGGCGTCTTCTTCCTCAGCTTCCACCAACTTGTCATTGGTAGCAGCACTTGGGAGCGGAGGCTCTTCTTCAGGATTGATGGCTGGCTCCCCGGAGTTAAGGGGAACCAAGGCGGGCCTTTCTTTTCTCGCTTTGGACCGGGCTGGCCCACGATGGGGGGTCTTGGCACGCCTCCTCTGCACATGGTCTCAGGCTTCCATGGCCGCCATTAAGCCCAGATTTGGCAGGAAAAGTCCAGAACTCAATTTTTAGTCACACAGAGTCCGGTTCTTTTGGACCAGGTCCATCTTGTTCGTGACGCTATGTTGTGGAGCCTACTGGAACGGGGTACTCGGTACCGGACCGGGGTACTGCTGGGGATATCATGGCAGTTTTGGTCCGGACCGTGTCCCGGGTTCTCACAAGTAAAAGGGGTATTTACAGGGATAGTTTGTCGTGACGCCACCCACGGGTTGTGGTCAGTGATGGGACCACCGCTGCAGCACAGCTCTGCCAAGAGGATGGAGGGATGGATGGGCTGCAGCTGGATGGATGAGCCCGCCGCTAGTCAGGTTGCTCCTGGCAGGGTAAAAGGTGTGTAATGCACAGTTCAGAATAACTGGAATCAGACACAGAAACTGAAGCAGGGTTCACCGGGTTTACTCTCAAGTTCTTGCAAGTCACACAGTTCACAGTACAGTTCAGTGGTTGCTGCTGAGCCTCCAACCTTGGTGATAGGAACACGGACCTGGAATCTGTGTTCCCCACCGCTTTGTCTGGGGAGCCAGTGTGTGGTTTCAGTCCCCCTCAGAGCCGACATTCTGGTGTTTGCCTAGCCTACTAAACCCTGGTTTCCCAAGGGCTTACCAGGCTCCTTCTAACCCATGTGATTTCCAGTTACTTCAAGGGAATCTACCCCGCTTGTAGTTGGTCGGTGCTGCCGTGTTCCTGGGACCCAGTAATACTGGTCTGGTCTCTGTCCTCACACTCCCCTGGGATGCCGGCTATGGAAGAGCTTTCTCTTCGTAGATCTGTGTCTCTGTGGATTCTGCGTCTCCAGGGAGCCCAATCCCTCTGGGATGTGTCTCTATCTGCTGTTCTTTACCTCTCGGCTCACTCTGGCCTACTTCTGATCTGTGCTGCTCGGCTCACTCTGGCCTACTTGGTCTTTACTTCTCAGCCTACTCCGGCCTACTAACTCCTTCCTCCTCTTTTCCTCTATTTGTACTATCTGTCACCTGACCTTCCTTCCTTCCACCCACTTTCTTCTAAACCCCACCACTTCCTTCCCGCCTAGAGTCCCGGGCTCCGGGTTGGGTGCTGTGTTCCTGTGGGTGTGTGTGCTGTGAGGGTGTTTGGTGCACAAACTGTCTACCTTCTGCCTGGCTGCAGTTCCCTATGTGGCCACCCCGGTCACAGGGGAGACACATTTGTGTTGTAGATCACCCAAACATTTGTTTAAACTGGGCAAGAGCCTGTGTTAGTAAAATAATGCAATTACAAACAATAATGGGATTATGGGAACATTTATTTTGCCAAATCCCAAAAAGTTTGAGGGTTTTTTGTTACTTTTTTGAAACACCACCCTTGGTTTGTTGGCTTTTTTGGTTGGTGTTACTGTTTTTTTTGGTTTTGACATACACCATTTTGTCATTACCTTGTGAAAATATTTTTTTAAACCATTTGTTTCCAAGGTTTTTTGTGGATTTGTCCAAAAATATTTAAACATTTTTTTTTTTTCTTGGTTAAAAAAATATAAACATTGTGAACATTTACAAACACAAACTCAAACAAGGACACACATAAAAAAACAATTACAGTTGGTCCCCAGGACCATGGCCTTCATGGTGTTGAAGGACCCTCTGGATGATCCCACCAAGCCGCACTAGATGTCGTGTTGCGTACCGCATCTGTCTGTGGGCCTCTTGGTGGGCCACCATCAGGTCCCTCAATGATGGTACACCTATAGTGGGAAAGAAACCCATCACTAACATGAACATACATGTTGGGGCCAGCAATAGCTTGTGAGACACAACAAACCTTACCAACAAAGTCATCCTGATAATTTTCTGGGGAGGGGGAGAGGCTTATGGCCCACCCCTGGGAAGCAGCACTTCTGCCTAGACATAACACAAATAGATAAATACACATTATGTCTCACTGCATTTACATATTGGCCAACAACACATCCACAATAACAAACTAATGCTTTTTAAACACACCAGGACTAACTAAGCCACCATGCTCCATGGGGGCCTCTGGTGACCACTGGCCTATTGGTCTTGGCCCGGTGGTTCCAAGTTTGGTGGCAGGGTTGTTTGTGGTGAAGGGGTCCTGGGCACCATTGGCCCGGGTGAGGCCATCTAGTTTTCGGCTGGGGAGCCTGGTGTTGAGCCACCTGTGGAGGCTGCTGGGGAGCCAGATGGTGAGGCCTCAGGGTCACCAGATGGTGAGGCCGCAGGGGAGCCAGATGGTGAGGCCGCCGGGAGGACTGATGGTGAGGCCGCAGGGGAGCCAGATGGTGAGGCCGCCGGGGAGTCTGATGGTGAGGTTGCAGGGGAGCCAGATGGTGAGCCTGTTGGTGCTGGGTTGGGGTGGCCAGGGTAGTCCTGAGCTATTGGTGAATAATTGCAGTGCGTTTGGTGGTCAAACAAGAATAAGTATATGCATATGTCAGCAACAGGGACTTTGTTCCGCAATAAGATAATGTGTTTCAAGACGTTTTTTTTTTCAGGTCAAATGGGACTGCAATATCATGTGTCCAATGGCACCACGGTCATATAAGTATGTGACACTAGTACTAGTGTCATTGGTACGCAGTCAACAAAATTTAGAATTGTAGGGCCAATACGTAGTGGTGACACTCTATTGTGACAGGAAGTGTGGTGTCCATAAAATATGTCTCATCAATGGACAATACACAAGGTGCCACAATCACAGCCCCACACTGACTGTAGATTTTGGGACATAGTGATCCATCATTGGTGAGAGGCACAGAACATGTGAAGAACATGAGGTAACACTGAGTGGGTGTTTAGTTGGCCATGACGCAAACAACATTGACATTATGGGGACTATAGTTATGTCTCCAATCACCAGAGGGCTATGGGGTGGTATAGGTAGTGATGGTGTGACATTTGAACATTATGTGTGATGTGGTCCATGACAATATGCACATGATGCCTTGATGCTTGGTACACACCTATGTGTTTTGTTGGTAAAGTGTCACCAACAATGGTGTGGGTATGGCATGCTGCACACATTACTGTGGGATGGCCAATGAAGCATGTATCTGCAGGGCCAGCACATGAGCAGTCCTCATGCATGAGCATCATGACTTCTGCCACACTATCTGACAGGCTCCACTTCCATTTGGACAATATCATTTAGATTGTGTTGTCAACAGGTGTGTATGTGGCGTCACATAAGACTCACCACGCAGTGTCTGGATGCAGGCGCGGATGGTGGCAGTGTGGTCCCTCGCCTTGTATTTCATGTCGGCCACCTTCTTAATAATCTGCTTGGCCGACCGCTCCACTCCTAGTCTCCTATGCAGGGCCCTCTGAACTTTGCGTATGATGAACATCTTACGCAGGCGTGGGTGCTGATGCGGGACATCACACCAGTAGTCCAGCCTGTCCAGATAATTAAAAAGTATGAAGAACTCTGTTTCTCTCCATGTTGCAGAGCGCTGTGCAGCAGTCATCTTTATGCAGAGGCCTGGAAAGTACCTAGAAGGCAGGGCCTGATGTCCAACGACGTAATGACGTCATGGCGCAGGGTATGTACACAGAGGATACTTTTACATAAAGGAGTCACCCGCACATAGTGGGTGGCCACACTAAACGCGCCGGTGTCACATACAGTTCAAGACCGCAACGCTGACGCGTCGAACATGGCAGACATATGTGACAATTATTCTAATAAGGGGTTTGACATGACTCAGCATTTATATATGTGCCACATGTAGGATGTAAGATTGCAGCTAGCATCAATGACGATTTCACATGCTGGCTTTGCACTATTTGCCAGTACATACATTGTGCATTGCCACGCTATGTTTTTCGCCTCGCCAATACGCGCCTACGTAATCCACCATAGTACCAAGAGGGTTTTCTCAAAGATTACCCTTCTATACATGCATTTTCTAGACATCTCAAGAAGAAGAAGAAAATGAATGTAGTGGTGTAATCACAGATAACCAAAGATGGCGCCTTTACCAGGGCCATCCAATCACCAGATAATACTAGGCACCAATCGGCGTAGATGGGGTGCGGAAAACACAACCCACAGGCAAGCCTATGGCCTTGGTAGGACGATCAGTGAAATCGACACCAACATCCTTATTGCGGCATCACACTGCACGATCATGCCACATCGCTTATGCAACATCGCCTGATTTAATTGTCTGCACAAAAATCAGGCGATATCAATCCAGCGATAAATTGCAGTCACATCGCCCTGTTACACGACACGACGCATTCACGATATCGATTGCAATTGACCACGCCACGTGACTTTGGGGCGATATTGCAGGCGATATTGAGTTGTGTAACGGTACCTTTAAAGGGAACCTGTCATCCAGATTTAAGCCCCTACACTATCACTAGCTGTCCCTACACCTTCCTAGCTGCTCCCTATCTATCCCTTTCTGATCTAAAGGGACCCTATTAAACATCAGCAAAATAACTTTAAACTTACAGAAGTCCCTGAGGCTGGGGACTGGAAAGGCAGCCCCACACTCCATTCTCCCCTCCTATATGGTGCATTGCATGCCCCGCTGGGCGGCATTATTCTTTATTCCTCCCCGCCTCCACCATTTGGAATCTCCCGTCCTCTGTAGACGTAGTATGCACTGGCCGCGACGTCACATCCGGCGCAGTGCATTATGGGGACGGTCACGTGATCGGCCCCAGTGCATTATGGGCTTGATCACGTGATCAGCCCAACTCTGCGCATGCGCAATGCGCTTGTTGAAGCCGGGCCGATCACTTGATCGGCCCCATAATGCACTGCGCCGGATGTGACGTCGCAGCCAGTGCATACTACGTCTGCATAGGGCGGGAGATTCCAAATGGTGGAGGTGGGGAAGAATAAAGAATAATGCCGCCCAGCGGGACTTGCAATGCACCATCTAGATGGGGAGAATGGAGCGTGGGGCCGCCTTTCCAGTCCCCAGCCTCAGGGACTTCTGTAAGTTTAAAGTTATTTTGCTGATGTTTAATAGGGTCCCTTTAGATCAGAAAGGGATAGATAGAGAGCAGCTGGGAAGGTGTAGGGACAGGTAGTGATAGTGTAGGGACTTAAATCTAGATGACAGGTTCCCTTTAAACATTTGGGAAGTAACATTGATGTAAAAATGAGAAAACTAACTAAGCCACAAAACAAATCTGGAAAAAAATGTGCAACCTGTTTGATGAATTTGTTGCAAATCAAAGAAATCACTAATTGAGAAGTATTCACGCCAAAAAACTGGGAGAGGTTTTGAAAAAAATTAAAAGAGGTAACTGATAGGGATCTAACGTCACACAAGAAAGAGTCTTGTCAAAAATGTGAAGCTTCAAGAACCACAACCACTAATAGCAGTCAGTAAACACTTCCCCCAGACCTTAGATTCTACATTTATTTAAAGTGTTATGCATATCGCAGCTGTTACAGATTTCCACATTCATTCAGACATTGTGGAGAAGGATCTTTTTTTACTTGAGACATACTGCAATGATGACCTTCATCATACAATATTCAGAAGATCACAATCTATTGCACTCGCCATATGCCAATTCAAATCCTTTTATTTTTTCAGACATAACAGGCCAACAAGAGGAGACGTATTACAGGGTTTCGTGTGCACATGTTTTCTTGAGGTCAAGGAGGCGTTGAGTGTGTGAGTACCTGAACGGATCGCAGCCTGTCTTGGAATACTACTCCACCTGTGGACCTGCTGTCTATGAAACAATAGAATGATTTGATTTGGCATATGATGAGTGCCACTATGCTTCACTTTTGGAGCGGCTGCCGCCCTGTGGTGATCTCATGTCCAGTGATACCACCTGTCTCCTCCTTGTGGCACGGCTGGTCGCAGATGCCACAATCAGCCCCATGTCAGGGTTGTAGGGGATGGAGCATCAGTGTTGAGAGATATGGGTTGCCTCTGAGGTGGCTGATAGTATCCTACTAAATGCAATGGTATTTGTAAGCGGCCAAATTTGGTGAGTTTTCTCTATATCTTTAAGTACCAATTCGGTGATTTTTGCATATGATGAGTGCCACAGACTACATTCTCCTAAATTTTGGATTTCGTTATTACTGTCCCATTTAGAACAGCTTATAAAGCCTAACCCAGCTGTGTTTTAAATTGCTTTCTTTCAACAATAATTGGTTGACCTCCTGGATGTTTTCTTACTGCCTGTTGATAGTTCCTGTGGATTCCTGTTTCAATGTATATCACCTTCATCATCAATTACAACATTAAATATAAAGGAAATAGGACTCACAAAAGCAAAAAAAAAGATGTCATAATGTCACAATATTAAACACTCAATTAACATAACACTATCTGCTATCTGCTCAACACAATCTGCCTAGTAATTAGTTACATTCTTTCCTTGCTTCTTTTTGCTACAAGTGCAATTGTCACAGTAGTGATGTAATTATAATAGGCCCATCATCTGGAAAGAACTACTATATATACAATTGTGAGAAGGCGCATACAAAATAAATTGAAATAGGCAAATTAATATTTATCGAACACAGTAGGATTATCATAATTTTTCCTAACATATAAATGTCCACCCTATCCTTTCCATATAACCTTCTAGTTTCTTACAATACAAATGCAATATGTCATCGCCACTTAGCAAGGAACATATGAGACTTTTGTGTGTGTGCTCCTAACTAAATTATAGACACCAGTATGTGTGCATCAGAGTATTCCCCCTGGGACAGACATATATCAGAATCAGCTCTCTTTTTGTCAATGTCCAGCGTTTATTACTTCATCGCCTCAGAGTTATATAAGTATTTCATATACAAACATTATAACATCGTCAATGGTTAACTTATCTTTTGGCATTAACATACATACATTAACATATGCATCCTATTGATTACATTGAAAATTTGTCAGCTCACCTGGAAGACATGCATGGTCCGAGGCTTCACAATCCAGAAAATAAAATAGTACAGACAAGCACTGATTATTTTGTTTTATTTTTGTTCAATATAAAAAACAAACCAAAAGGGCAGGCTACAGACTACAGCATAAGCAATAGGGGGATAAGGTGGATAAAATTATCAGACACAACAACGTGTTTCTAGCCTCAAACAGGGTCCTTATTCAGTGCCTTATGAACAAACATTGTGATATCGTAATTGATGAACTTATTGTTTGGCATTAACATATATACATCCTATTGGTTGAATGTCGGCACCTTTTGCACACTGCTTAAGGTGGGGTCACACGTGGCGATTCTGGCCGGCGATGTCGGAAGCGATGTGCAGGTACACGCTCGCTTCCGACATCGCAGGCCAGCTGTCACACGGCACGACGTTGCCGGTGATGCGGCGGCGATGTGGGCGGAGCCATCGCTTGCTGGGCTGGGCTCAGCCCAGTGAGCGATCCTCAGCAACACTGCGATATAGGCTGGATCGCGCCGCCAACAGTGTCAGACGGCGCGATCCAGCCTAATCGCTGGTCACAGGTTGACAGGTTTATGAACATGTTCATAAACCTGTCAACCTGCGACCAGCGATAATTTGCAGTTGCGTTGCGCTGTTACACAGCGCGACGCACTTGTGATATCGCCCGCGACATCGCTGTTACGTCACTTTTCGGCGATGTCGCGGGCGACATCGCCACGTGTGACCCCACCTTTAAAGTGTGTATACGTCTCGGGTTCCACATTCCAATGTTATCTTAGGCTTTGTTTCTAACAAAGGAGACAATAGTGTATTTCTATCCTAATATACACACTGGTCCTCCATTTCAAGGACAAATATTTTGAGACAGAAATACAGACATTTACAAAATGGAGTCTAGATATAATAAAATGGATCCTGCTATCATAAATACATTATCATGACATGCTAGGAAAACCCCTGACGGGGCACAAGGTACATGTTGAGCCAAGAGGAACATAAGAAAGGGCACCTGGATTGGCATTATTGATAACGTAACATCCCTTCATTAAAATTGAAGCTTCAAGATAGTGGTTAATTGTATCACTGTGTATGGCCACACTAGCATCAACTTATAGTTATAACAAAACCAGGAACATATTGCTGAAATCCACAGATCCACAGATAAATCTTATTTACATTAATATGATCCATCATGGTTCCATCAAGGTGTAGACTACTTAAAAGGATGGAAAATGTGAAGTTCTGAATGTATATGTGAATACAAGGTAAGGAATAATGTATTTGTAACTTGAATAGTGAGGAGCTTCCTAGAAGAGCTCTTATAAAGATGGGCATCCTCTGCCTTCTATCTCATAATAAATTGAGCCAAAAGGAAAGGTGTAAAATCACATATCTGGAATTCACAATGTAATTTCTCCTTTGGAACCACAAAATAGCGCCCCAGAAAACAACTTTACACTATTTACTGATTTTATGTTATAGACTGTATTGCTTGGGTGCACGGTATCACCCTTATTTCCACAAAAATTCCCAAGGGTACCCAATTCTTAAGAGCCACCAGAGCATTTATACTTGTGTATAAAGGATTGTATCCATTGACCTACTATAGTTATCATCACATCACATTAAAACTAGGGAGCCCTGTAAATATTTACTTATTCTCAATAATGGTGTAGAACAAAATGTGCTTCCTACAGAATAAACAGAGCGAAACCTCGTTAGAGCTCGAATCTGTATATAGAAATCCCACCAGATATTTATTACACTTCAAATTGTTTTACCGAGACAAAGACATCTCAGTTTATATTCCGCTCATCCTATGTATGATCTGTCACACACAATCTGATTCATGACCACCCGGTGCAGACCCAGAGGAACAGGAAGCCGAACTTGGGGAAATTCATTTCTACTTTCTTCTTCAGCTAAATTCAGACACTTACCCTGTTATAATACAAATATTAGTCATGGCTGCCAACAGAGAGAGAGATAAGCCATGAATATTTCCAAGTACAGTCAGCAAAATATTAAAAGATAGGTTCAATATAGAGTAGTTCTAGTCACAGTGCTCCTAAATAGCTAACGCCACGCAGTCCAGATTTCCCATACAGCTGAGTGCACATGATCAGTATTAGCTGCATTTTGGACACAGCGGATATCCGCTACGTTCAACAATACAAGTAGGGTGGATGTGATTTCTGGAAATCCCATGCACACTGTGCTTCTACTGTACGCACTGTTATTTCAGCCCCAGTGCCAGTTTCTCCACAGTATGTTAATTTATTGCTGCAGAGTTGGATGTGATCTCCAGTGGGTGAATGCAGGGAAACGCCGCCCTGCCCCGAAATGCAGATCGTGGGCACACTGCAGCTGCGTTCACCCACGGAAATCACCAGCTTCCATCCAGGATGCAGTATCTCCGAATCGTCAACACATACCATGACACAACCCTAATTTAGAGCCCCGAGAGCCGATCAATGCCGTAGAAAATGCTCATATAACCAGCCACAACGCCCTACTGCACACCATAGTGTCCCTTTTGATTACAAGAGTGCCTTCTTTCATAGCCACCAAATCCCACCTAAAAAGCAACGACCTATACAAGGTCATTAATTCTCCCTCTCTTTCTGAATTGAGCCATTGGTTTGTAAGTTCCTCTAACCTATATAAATGTATACTGTTGCAGAACCATTGTGTTCAGGAATAATGCTGTAGACCAATGAACATGTTCTATAATTTTTTTTAACGTCCTCTTCTATATAGTTATGCCCTTGCCAAATTCACTTAGAGATAGTAGATCTGAGCAAAAAAAAAAAACATGCTATCATGGGCCAACACCTAGAACAGAGCAAACTTCCTTACACAGGTGTTCAATGCCAGCACCTTGGGCACCTCTTGAGAATACTAGGCCCCTGCGACATCTTACAATACCGTGTACATAGTGACATGTGAGAGGCCTATCGACAAGGTCCCCATGATGTCGTCATTCAAGTGCCAGCCAAGGTGGTTGGCCCTACCCTCGTCTGCCTGTCATACAGCACTGAAGTGGATGTTGGACCAGGGTAGTACAAATGTTTTTACTCATTGTCAGGGGACAGCCGGGGAGATAATGCAAATATCCCACTGCTGACACCACTAATTTGTCATGAACAGCACTCCCCTTGCTCCAATCATCAGAACAATATGCAATTGATTGATGATTCATGGTCAACACAATGTCAGCTTTCACTGCCAATACTCACCCGATTCCAATGCATGGAATATATATATATATATTTGACCCCTGTTACTGGTAACATTTGGTCTCCTGAGGCTTCTGAGATGCGGTTTATAGAGGAAGAGGAATAAAGGTGTTACATTTTCTATATTAAAACCAAAAAGTAGGCAGCAGTGATGAGCGAGCAGTAAAATGCTCGGGTACTCGATGCACGGGTCGAGCATATCAAGATGCTTGGTTGCTCGACCCGAGCACCGTGCCCAATGTTAACATATGGGAGACCCAAGCATTTTTCCGGCGGCACTCCCGGCAGCCTGGATAAACCCTAAAAAAAGTCACAAATGAATAAGAACAGTGCTCAAATGACATGGGAACAGCATGGGGAAGACCCCTTTAAGCATTTCTGACTCTCAGGTCACTGCGGTGAACAATGATGCCTGAGTATTACGTCACTTTTACGGACTCACAATAAAACGTCTAAAAACGAAACCAAAATGGATTCTCCTGGGGAAAAGATTAACGGCTCATATTCACTTGTGAGACAGTGTTGGTGTATTATATTTTTTTATTACATTAAAGATTTAAAAAAAAAAATTGGGAGGCACTCCGATGCCCCTTTTAAGAGACGTGGAGAAGGGCCTCATTAAATATTGTATGTTACCATTATTAGGAAGTGGGCCCCCATAGTGTTGCCCTATGCAGGCTGCCAAAAATTGGGAGGCACTCTGATGCCCTTTTGAAGACACGGGGAGGAGGGCCTCATTAAATAATGTTCCTATTATTAGGAAGTGGGTCTCCCATAGAGTTTGATCCTCCTTCCTCCCACCATGCCGAGTGCCCGAACAAAACTGATCCCACACTTGGACACTCTGAAGAGCTGTTCACTTTTCCATTTATAGCTTCGGGCCTCTCACCCACTCCACTTGAAGTGGGGCAAGAGGGCATTGTATGTAGTGATGCCCCAATATTTAAGCAGGCGTACAATGGAAGTTGCCAGTACAACTGTTAGGTCTTCCCAAGTCTGGCTGTTCTTTAAGGACTCTAGCGATAATTCCAAAAAGGCCATTTGCACCTCCTGCCATGCCAGCATCAGCAGGGATACCAAAACTACCAGCCTGACCACCACCAGCATGATCAGACACATGGCAGCAAAGCACCCGACTTTGTGGGCCGAATTCCAGGGTCCAGGAGTAGTGTCTAGAGGTGACATCACTGCTTCTTCCACTGTTGTGCGTGCAAGCCAATCCCCTGTCCATAGTACATGCCTCCTATACTGCACACAATCAGAAATACCACCATCAGTAACCACGTCCACATCCTTGTCCCAGCGCATCATTCAGTTTTCCATACTCCAGTCCTTGGAATGCAAGCACAAGTGCACAGCCAACACCCCACAGGCCACACTACTCAATTTGCACATTTCGCGACTGCTTGCGCTCGAAATGTTGCTTTTTAGGCTACTAGAGAAGGAAGCATTCTGCAACCTGATGGCCGTCCCTCATTATTCGGTCCCCTGACACCACAATTTCTCCCGGTGTGCCATCCCCGCATTACACAAGCACGTGTCCCAAAACATTAGCCGTGCCCTTAATAACACTGTTACCGGGAAAGTTCACCTAACTATGGACACGTGGACAAGTGCTTGTGGACAGGGACGGCACATCTCACTGAAGGCACACTGGGTTAACATAGTGAAAGCCGGGACCCAGTCTCCCGACGTCCTCCCGATGCCAAGGATTGCGGGCCCTAACTCAATCAGGGTTGCCCCCACAGTCTATATCTCCTGCACATCATCCTCCTCAGCCTCCTCCTTCTCCTCTTCACCCTCCACATCAGTCAGAAGCTGGAAGAACTGCAGCACTTCCTCGGCCAAGCAGCAACAGGCTGTGTTACAGCTAATATGCATAGGCGACAAACCACACAATGCTGAAGAGTTGTGGACAGCTCTGAAAGAGCCGGCAGATCTGTGGCTCACACCGCTGAACCTACAGCCAGGCATGTTCGAGTGTGACAATGGCCGGAACCTGGTGACGGTTCTGAGGCAAGGCGAGTTCACACATATCCCATGCCTGGCCCATGTGCTCAACCTCATAATTCAGCAGTTTCTTAATCCTACCCGAAGCTGTTGGATCTGCTTGTCAAAGTACGCCGCCTGTGTGCCTATTTGAGAAAGTCACTTACTGCTTCGACCGCCCTTGCCGGATTTCAGCAGTGTTTGCAGCTTCCAGCTCACAGACTGGTGTGTGATGGAATTCGACACTGCAGATGTTAGTCAGGATTTGTGAGCAGAAGAGGGCAGTTTGTTGACTGCCAGTATCAACAAGGCTGTCGGAATTCGCTTCTGACTCCACACATAAGACATCAGGAGTGGACGTGGATGTCCAACATATGTACCATCCTCCAAAACTCTGAGGACTCCACCAAGATGGTGAGCGGCGATGACGGCATCATTAGCATCACCATCCCACTTCTCTGTCTTCTGAACGCTCTCTGCTCAAAATCAAACAGGATGCATTGCAGGCAGAGCACGATGAGATGGAGCAAGGAGCCATACAGGGTGATTACACACAGCCCAGCCTCATCTCATCCCAACATGGATTGGGGGACAATGAGGAAGAGGAAGAAGAACAGAGCTAGTTGCATGCGCTATAGACAGTACTACCTGCTCAACTGTCATACCGTCTGTTCAGTGTGGATGGCCAGAGGACAGGGAGAAGGAGGAGGAGAGTCAGTCGTCCTCTTGGTGAGGACACGGAAGTCTTGCCTGTTACCAGTCTGGCGCGCCTGGCTGACTTTATGTTACGCTGCCTGTCCCGTGACCCTCGTGTTCTCAAAATTTTGGGTGACACTCATTACTGGTTGGTGACACTTTTAGACCCACACTACAAGGAGAACTTTATATCTCTTATTCATGAGGCAGAGAAGTCTACAAAAATGGGGCAGTACCAGAAGGCCTTTGTTGCAGAATTATTTAAAAAATTCACTTCTGAAAACGCTGGCGGCAGAGGTCACAGTTCAGTGGACAACCAAGAAGTACAGGCGAGAGAGACACAACTCCAATCCAGCAGAGGCAGGGGAACACTGTCAAAGTTCTGGGAGAGTTTTTTAATCCCCTCCCATGGCACAGGCCCTGAGGCGTGGGGTACTCTCAAAGGAGTGTAAAGTTTGGGAAGATGCTGAAGGAGTACCATGCCGACTGTGCCTATGTCCTCCATGGTTCCTCTGTGCCTTATAATTATTGGGTATCTAAGCTGGACACGTGGCATGAACTGGCTTTCTACGCCTTGGAAGTCCTTTCCTGCTCTGCCACTAGCTTTTTGTCAGAGCGGGTTTTCAGTGCCACAGGAGGAATTATTACTGATAAGCACACCCGCCTGTCAACTGAAAATGCTGATAGGCTGTCTCTTATCAAAATGAAAATGGGCTGGGTTGGGCGCGCGGGTGTAACTGAACAGGGGTCAAATATAGTTTGAAGTGTTAGCTCTTGTTCCCTTACCAGGTTATGATGAGTCATGTTTCTTTATAGATTGGTCCTATTTTACTTTTACACTATGACACTCATCCTTAGTCTATGCAACATGAATCATATATTTTTTCAATTCCAGAAAACTGAAATAGGACAACTCATTATATAGTCAAGCTTTAAAAATTGATAACATCTTGGTCTGCAAAGGGATTAAAGTCTAGAGTAGCCTCACATATAGATCATTCTTCTATACGTCCTATGTTACTATGTAACATTAACTAGCTAAACAGGTCTCTGGGATATCCATTTTCTTATTCCACTGCATGGACTCGTGTGTTTAGTATCAGGAACTAGTAAAATGTAAAACCTTCTGTAACCTGATAGGAAAATCTTACATTGAATTTCTTAAAGGTTATAATAATACATGGGGAGCTGAATAACCCTCAGGGGGATGAATGTCACCATCCTGCTCACCTTTTTTGCAGTAATGTGCACGATTGTGCTGTTTGTCACATACACACACAGACACACACATACACTACACCAGGGGCGTAACTAGAACTGGCAGGGCCCCATAGCAAACTTTTGAACGGGGCCCCCTCCAAGACACACCCCCAATGACACGCCCCTCCAAGACACGCCCTCAATGACATGCCCCTTGAAGACACACCCCCTTACAGGCCCCAGCAGTATTACAGCAGCCCCAGTGGTATACAGCAGCCTCCCCAGTGGTATATACAGGTCCCAGCAGTATTATAGCAGTCTCCCCAGTGGTATATACAGGCCCCAGCAGTATTACAGCAGCCTCAGTGGTATATACAGGCCCGAGCAGTATTACAGCGGCCCCAGTGGTATATACAGGCCCCAGCAGTATTACAGCAGCCCCAGTGGTATATACAGGCCCCAGCAGTATTATAGCAGCCCCAGTGGTATACAGCAGCCTCCCTAGTGGTATATACAGGCCCCAGCAGTATTGCAGCAGCCCCAGTGGTATACAGCAGCCTCCCCAGTGGTATATACAGGCCCCTGGTGGTGGTATATACAGGCCTCTGGTGGTGGTATATACAGGCCCCTGGTGGTGGTATATACAGGCCCCAGGTGGTGGTATATACAGGCCCCAGGTGGTGGTATACAGGGCCCCTGGTGGTGGTATATACAGGTCCCTGGTGGTGGTATATACAGGCCCCTGGTGGTGGTATACAGGGCCCCTGGTGGTGGTATACAGGGCCCCTGGTGGTGGTATACAGGGCCCCTGGTGGTGGTATACAGGGCCCCTGGTGGTGGTATATACAGGTCCCTGGTGGTGGTATATACAGGCCCCTGGTGGTGGTATACAGGGCCCCTCGTGCCCCGGTGCAAGAATCACTTAGGGGCCCCCTTGGTGAGAAGCGGGTAAGGGGGTGCTAGTGGTGCCGGCCGGGTGAGAAACAGGGGGGGGGACGTGCTAGTGGTGGGCGCCGGCCAGGTGAGAAGCGGTGGGGGGGCGGGTGCTACTGGTGCCGGCTGGGTGAGAAGTGGGGAGGGGGGGTGCTAGTGGTGCCGGCCGGGTGAGAAGCGCACAATTACCTGCTCTGCTTCTCCCGGCTTTTGGTGGGGCGGGCACTGCTGCGCAGCTGCAGGAAGTGATCACTGCAGCTCCTCTTCCGGCTCCTCTTCCGGCGCTATTGCGATCACGGCGGGCGGCTGGGGGTACAGGCAGCAGGGCCCCCGGGGAGCTCGGGGCCCGCCGACCGTACTTACGCCACTGTATCGCAATGACCGGATAGCAACGTAGCGGCGCTGGGTCCGGGCCCCCCACAAGCGCCGGGCCCCAAAGCGACCGCTACGTCTGCTATGCCGGTAGTTACGTCCCTGCACTACACACACTTCTCACTTGTCCTCTGTTCCAATGGTATCATCCTTTCTGTGACCCACAGGCACCGTAGACATCTTGACGATGCCGCGGTCTGCACTTTATTATATAAGCCAAAATCAGCTGCTGACCTCTGATTGGCTGGCAGTTGCTATAGATGTATGTAGCTGCGTCAGGGAGCTTGTCTCTGCACAGTGCAGTAAATATATCATCAAGCGCAGCCCACTGCATCGTCAAGTAGTCCACATTGCCTGCTGGCTGCATGTGGTCCGCGGGCCATGTGTGTGAGACCCCTGCTGTAGAGGAATCAGCTTTATTCTCATTTGCACAAGAAAAGACTAGAAGCAATGGGATGAAACAGAATGGGAGGAGACACAGATTAGATATAACTTTCTGACAGCGACGGCAATCAACAAATGGAACAGGCGGCCACGAGAGGTGGTGAATTCTCCTTCAATGGAAGTCTTCACACAGAGGACGGACAGACATCCATCTGGGATGATTTAGGGAATTCTGCTTTGAGCAGGGGGTTGGACCAGATGACCCAGGAGGCCCCTTCCAACTGTACCATTCTATGATTCTATGATATTAAGTGCATGTGCAATAAGAATGAAACCTATTCTGTAGATAATAGTGCCTGGGATATAGGATGGTGACAATACAGTCAGAAAAGTACTCATATCACACAGATAAAATGCATGTGTAGTAGAAATAGGAACGATGGATGTATATAGTATGTGCCAGGAACACACAAAGCACCAAAGATGAAAGATACATTTATTTACATAATAATGGAAGTCCAACTCGTGTGCAGCACCCACCCCGACACATGTTTCATCATGGCTTTTTTTTATATATATGAAATTTAACAAACTTTTATGTTTAACATTTTACATTGTTATGGACCTTTTATGTGGATTGTTTTTGTGAGTCTCAAACAGTTATTGAGCCAGAATAATAGAGCAACACTAACTACAACTCATTACAAAATAAACCCTCACATGCTATGTTGGCGGAATAGAATAACACTATGATTTTTGGAAAAAGGACAGGAATAAATGAAAGTACAAGAGTAATGAAAGGGATAATATTGAATACCCTTTTTCTTCATATCCCAAACATTATCAAAAGCAATCACAAATAAGCCCTAACACGCATAATGCAAAAATATTTCCAAAGGAACTTTACTCTTGTGGTCAAGTAAAATCAGATACATTTCTTGTCCTCAGGACAGCTAAGGCCCCTTTCACATCAGTGTTTTCGGCCAGATCCAGACAATCCGGCAGATTTACTGCATCTGCCCTTCGGCCGCCTAACGGCCGCACTTTGGCGCTGTTCCGGCAAGCCCCATGCATTCTCCTTGGGGTTTGTGGCAGATGCAGCAAGTGCGGTATTGCCACCATCCAGCACTTGCGGCAGTTGCGGCCATGAAAAAAAACACGCCGTTGTTTTGCGGTTGTTTTGTGCGGCTGCAACTGCCGCAGGTGCTGGATCGTGGCAATACCGCACTTGCCGCAAGCCCCATAGAGAATGAATGGGGGCTTGCCACAAGTGCACCACAAGACGGCCGTTAGGCGGCCGACCCGGCAGATGCAGTAAATCTGCCGGATCGGTTGGATCCGGTCGAAAACGCTGATGTGAAAGGGGCCTTAGCTGTGTCTTTAAAAGTTAATAAAAAATTAAAACATACAGAAAAAGTTTGAAAGAAAAATTAAAGAAGGAGCAAAACCGGGGCAAGATTAATTGCAGATATTTCAGCATCAAGTGATCTCAAAAGCAATCAAGATTGGTGCTCTCGTCAAGCAATCGGTAGACGAAGGTCTGAGGTCACTGACATTCCTTCATAGAGATGCAAATAATATACTGCATCACTCCTGCTCTATTATCACACGCCGCAATTGCACCCTAAAAGTAAGGCGATGTGTCGCTCTGGAAATCGGCTCACGTACAGCGTAAGCAATCCTGCCTAATCCCATCACCGGTTCACAGGCCGTAATCTCAAAGGCAATGTGGGCGTACATGTTCAGCGCGGCGAAGAGATAGGCATGCCGCAGTGGTTTACACCACGCCCCATACGCGCTCTTTGGACAACGCAACAGCGTTACGATTGGTCAGCCTGCTCTGGTAGGCTGGCTAATACATTACGCCATTGCCATTGTGTGGGGCTGGACGGACAGCTCTTCAAATATGGCGCAGTGTCAATTGATAGCCAATGGGAACACAGTAGCCCACACCAATCAGTTCACACAGGGCGCAGACTACAGCACGCTGTGGCACGCCTACGGGAAATCATAGGCGACGCTGATTCCATCACTATCGCCCTATCACATGTCACAACACGGAAATATCGCCTTCATGATTGTGGCTGATTTCAGAGCAGTGCTCAGGTATCAGGCGACAGGCGAGAGGCGATTTATTGCCACAAAATTCCACAATCACACGCCACAACTGTGAAGCAATTTCACGGCGATTGCTCTGGGGTGACATATCACCTTTAGGATTGCCAGCTGATATTGTGGCGTGTGAAGGTACCATAAGATTCTCGGGAACAACAATCGGACCACATTTTTTATCGCCAGTGTGTTTCCACCCTGAATCAAATTATCCTGCTTTTGTGCAAAGTGAGCAGACAACAGGTAGAAATGATTGGCAATTAGCAAGATAGCCCCTATAAAGGAGCAGTTCTGCAGGTGGTGACCACAGACCATTTCTCTGTTCTCATCCTTTTTGTCAGTTGTTTTGGTCACTTTTGCATTTTGTCATTGCTCTTGATGCACCTCCAGGCTATGGGGTACTCGGGGGTCGGGCCGGTGCTGTCTCTCTGGGATCACGGAAGTCTTGACCCGGTCCCGTGGCCTGGGAACAGTCCAAAAAGGGGTATTTACAAGGGATTTGTCGTGATGCCACCCGGGGTATGTGGTTAGTAGAACCACCACTGCCGTATTCCTGCTGGGGAAGGAGACTTGGGGCAGCGTAGATGGTAAGCCCTTCTTAGATAGGTGTAGTGGTAATGGATGGGCCTAGCGAGGGATTGTGCTCGTGTCGAGGTACCAGGCTCGGTGGGTTGTTTAGGGATGTCATGGGGGGCAGCGCTTGATCCCGTGGCCAGGGTGACACTTTAAAAAGGGATGTATTTACAGGGGAATTAGAGTTTTTGTCATGTGACGCCACCTGTATTGTCTGGTGATGGGACACCAGCGCCGCCACAGTCTGTCAGAGGTGGATGGTAATGCGGCTGAGTTGGCAAAGCCCTCTACAGGTAGGGCTGGACCTCCGGGGCAGCGTAGTGTGAAGGGGCAGCTCGAAGTGAAGCTGTAGGTAGGATAGAGAGTGATGGAGCAGTCTATGAGGGACACCGGGAGCGGAGGGGAATGACGCACACACACTGTTGAAGTCTCTTTAACCTTTTTACTGTTGGTACGGCAGGTAAAGATGTCCAGGGCAATGACAGGTGACCAAATGCACAGTGGATCCCCACAGCAAGTGGGTATAAGGCCTCCTCTGTTCCTCTGTGGTAGCTGAAGCCCCGTTTGCATGCAGCCAGACCAGCCTCCTCTCTCTTCCTGTCTCCGCTCTCTGCTCTCTCCTCCTGTGCGGTCCACGGGTTACCCTCTCTGATCACTGCCTTGTGATTCCTCACTGCGGTGTCTGGCTCCCTCTCTCTGGACTCACAGGGGGATCGGGCGACTGAAGTGTCCACGGTGTGACGGGGTTTTCTGTAGTCCTGAAGTATCCTACAGGAGCGGACAGGGGTGAACCTAGCCTCTCTGCTGCCTGAGGCGAACTGTAAAATGACGTGTTCCCCAAGCACAAGGATGTCAGCACCATCACACGCACATGCAAGAATCACATAGAAGAATCCAGAATAAGGATCATTAATGGCAATGGCAGCTTGGCACAAGCTACAGTCACACAATGGTGGCTGCAGCCTTATAGCACAGGAGGCAGCACTGATTGCCACCTATTATCTATGGCACACACCTACAAAACTCTGGGCAGCTCCAATGTGATCACTGCCTGGCACTGACTAGACAGACATGTCACCATGCGGCACCGTCCACACATACAACGACCTGCAGTCTGAGCATCAACAAGCCGCCATTGCACTAAGCTGGGAAAATGGCGCATCTTCCCCAACAGACCACGCCTCCTACCGAAACGCTTAGCCAATTACAAGAGCCGCACACGGGGCTGTAAGGAGCTAATACTCTGTTTCCCTGAAAATAAGACACCGTCTTGTATTAATTTTTGCCCCCAAAGAAGCGCAATGTCTTATTTTCAGGGAACGTCTTATCTCCATGAAGAATTCACATTTATTGATGAACAAAAAAAATGAACATTTATTACATACTGTACAGTAATTATCATCACAGACCAGCATAACCAAACTGTGTCATCCATCATCTGTCTGCAGCCCCCATCACACCCAATGTCCCCCTGCAGCCTCCATATCCATCTGCAGCTCCCATCATCCCCCAATGTCCCCTTGCAGCCTCCATCATCCATCTGCAGCCCCCGTCATCCCCCAATGTCCCCCTGCAGCCTCCATCATCCTTCTGCAGCCCATATCATCACCCAATATGACCCTGCGGCCTCCATCATCCATCTGCAGCCTCCAACATCCCCCAATATCCCCCTGCAGCCTCCATCATTCCCAATGGCCCCCTGCAGCCTCCATCATCCCCCAATGTCCCCCTGCAGCCTCCATCATCCCCCAATGTCCCCCTGCAGCCTCCATCATCCATCTGCAGCCCCCGTCATCCCCCAATGTCCCCCTGCAGCCTCCATCATCCTTCTGCAGCCCATATCATCACCCAATATGACCCTGCGGCCTCCATCATCCATCTGCAGCCCCCATCATCCCCCAATATGTCTCTGTGGCCTCCATCATCCCCCAATGTCCCCCTGCAGAATCCTTCATCACCCAATGTCCCCCTGCAGCCCGCATTGTCCTTCTGCAGCTTCTATCATCACCCAATGTCCCCCTGTAGCCTACATCATCACACAATATCCCCCTGCAGCCCACATCATCCTGCAGCCCCCATCAGCCCCAGGGCCGGCGTTAGGGGGGGGCAGACTAGGCAGTTGCCTAGGGCCCCCACTCTCTTAGGGGACCCCAAAGGAGCTGAACTGAAAATAGCAATAAAACAGTAAAAAAAAATAAAAAAATACACATATTTGGTATCGCTGCGTTCGTAAGAATCTAAGCTGTCCATATACGAAGTAAATTAATCCAATTGGTAAGTGGTGTAACGGGAAAAAAATTAAAACGCCAGAATTGTGTTTTTTGGGCCACCACGTTGTTACAATACAATGCAATAAAAGGCGAGCAAAAATGTTGTATCTGACTCAAAATGGGATCAGTAAAAATGTCAGCTCAGGGCACATAAAGTAAGCCCTCACATAGCCCTATATCTTCAAAAATTAAAACATCATTGGTCTTGGAAAATGGCGAATAAAGCTAATGTATTTTAAATATTATTATTTTTTTTTTTTACAAATTTATGGGGTTTTTTATGATTGAAATAAAAATGTTCAGTATGTTCTTTTTCTGACCTAGATAATCAACTTATGAAGTCACTTTTACCTTATAGTTAACATGATGAATAAAAAACCCAAAAAATTGTGGAATTGCACTTTTTTTGCACTTTTATTTGCAATTTCAAAGCACTTGGAATGTTTTTCTCAGTCTCCAGTACATTTTGTGGCAGAATGAATGATGTCATTCAAAAGTACAACTCATCCCGCAAAAAACAAGCCCTCGTACGGCTATGTGGAAGGAAGAATAAAAACGTTCTGGTTCTTGGAAGAAGCAGAGGGAAAAATAAAAACGAAAAATCGCTCAGTGATAAAAGTTATAAAATCCTTGTAATTGCCGTATAATAGCAGCAGGAGCGCCCCCCGCAGGCTTCAATCTTCACATGTTCATGATGGGAGTAATTAGAGTTTGGGGATCTCCTTCATTCCTACATTTGTAGCCAGTTATCAAGCAGAACTTACAACACATTCCCTGTCCAGGATTAATAAAACTTTACTTCATTCTTTCAAAAACAGCGCCCCCCCTGTGTACAGGAGGCATGTGGTATTACAGCATAGGCCCATTCCCTTCAATTAAGATGAGGTGCAATATCACACACAACCTGTAGACAGGGGTGGCGCTGTTTATGAAAGAAATCAGTCATGTTTATAGAATTCTGGATAACTCCATTAAGATCAATATTCCCACTAGTGACCCCAGAACAACAGGATGGGGCTTCATTCAAATGTATTTCTTTTAGAATATGAAGAATATAGCAGAATTTTGTTAAAGGGAACCTGTCACCTGGATCTAAGCCCCTACACTATCACTACCTGTCCCTGCACCTTCCTAGCAGCTCCCTATCTATCCCTCTCTGAGCTAAATCCGCCCTATAAAACTGCAGAAAAATAACTTATAACTTACAGAAGTCCCTGAGGATGGGGACTGAGAAGGCGGCGCCAGGCTCCATTCAGCCCCTCCTCCATGCAGCAGCACACGCCCCACGGGGCGGCGTTATTCTTTCTTCATCGCCGCCTCCTCCATTTGGAATCTCCCGCCCGCTTTACACCTATCATGTTGTGGTGATGCGACCTCGATGTGTCCCCTGACTGAGACACAGCATATGGGAGATTGTATCTTCTGCTCGGTAGCAGCACACACAGGGTGAGCTACTACTGGAGCTAAGTGCTGATTGAAATCACTGACCCCCAGGTGTGTGGGTTAATAGGAGATGATATGAGCTGCCCTGGGCTGTGGGGAGGGGTGGAGTGTGTCAGGACAGCAGCAGGAGCTGCTGGGATTGTATGAGGTTCTACTCGGCTGTGCCCCGGTGTAACAGGCCAGACTAACCCCCCCGACCAGAATATACTCGGGGTTAAAGTGGCCTAGGCCAGATTATACCCCTCCGTATACCACAGCAGCTTTAGATCAGGGCTCCAAGCAACACATGGGGGCCCGAGGCAGCACAAAGTGGCCCCAGGCAGCAGAAAGTGGCCCTACGCAACATACAGGGGCCCCAGGCAGTGCTAGGGCCCCAGGCAGTGCTAGGGGCCCCAGGCAGTGCACGGGGCCCCAGGCAGTGCACAGGGCCCCAGGCAGCACAAAGTGGCCCCAAGCAGCACAAAGAGGCCCCAAGCAACATACAGGGGCCCCAGGCAGTACTAGGGGCCACAAGCTACACACAGGATCCCAGGCTACACACAGGGGCCCCATGCAGCATACAAGGACCCCAGGCAGTGCACGGGGCCCCAGGGAGTGCACGGGGCCCCAGGCAGTGCACAGGCCCCAGGCAGCACAAAGTGGCCCCAGGCAGCACAAAGTGGCCCCAGGCAACATACAGGGGCCCCAGGCAGTACTAGGGGCCCCAGGCTACACACAGGGTCCCAGGCTACATACAGGGGCCCCATGCAGCATACAAGGGCCCCAGGCAGTACAAAGGGGTCCCAGGCAGCGCATGGGGGCCAGAGGCAGCACACAGGGGCCCCAGGCAGCACAAAGTGGCCCCGGGTGGCCCACTGCCTGGGGCCCCTGTATATTGCCTGTGGTCACTTTGTGCTGCCTGGGGCCCCTGTGTGCTGCCTGGGGCCCTTGTATGCTGCATGGAGCCCTTGTGTGTAGCCTGGGATCCTGTGTGTAGCCTGGGATCCTGTGTGTAGCCTGGGGCCCCTGGTACTGCCTGGGGCCCCTGTATGTTGCCTGGGGCCACTTTGTGCTGCCTGGGGCCACTTTGTGCTGCCTGGGGCCCCGTGCACTGCCTGGGGCCCCGTGCACTGCCTGGGGCCCCGTGCACTGCCGTGGGGCCCCGTGCACTGCCTGGGGCCCCGTGCACTGCCGTAGGGCCCCGTGCACTGCCTGGGGCCCCGTGCACTGCCTGGGGTCCTTGTATGCTGCATGGGGCCCCTGTGTGTAGCCTGGGATCCTGTGTGTAGCTTGTGGCCCCTAGTACTGCCTGGGGCCCCTGTATGTTGCCTGGGGCCTCTTTGTGCTGCTTGGGGCCACTTTGTGCTGCCTGGGGCCCTGTGCACTGCCTGGGGCCCCTAGCACTGCCTGGGGCCCTAGCACTGCCTGGGGCCCTAGCACTGCCTGGGGCCCCTGTATGTTGCGTAGGGCCACTTTCTGCTGCCTGGGGCCACTTTGTGCTGCCTCGGGCCCCCATGTGTTGCTTGGAGCCCTGATATACAGCTGCTGTGGTATACGGAGGGGTATAATCTGGCCTAGGCCACTTTAACCCCGAGTATATTCTGGTCGGGGGGGTTAGTCTGGCCTGTTACACCGGGGCACAGCCGAGTAGAACCTCATACAATCCCAGCAGCTCCTGCTGCTGTCCTGACACACTCCACCCCTCCCCACAGCCCAGGGCAGCTCATATCATCTCCTATTCACCCGCACACCTGGGGGTCAGTGATTTCAATCAGCACTTAGCTCCAGTAGCAGCTCACCCTGTGTGTGCTGCTACTGAGCAGAAGATACAATCTCCC
Organism: Allobates femoralis; assembly: GCA_033576535.1. Taxonomy (NCBI): domain Eukaryota; kingdom Metazoa; phylum Chordata; class Amphibia; order Anura; family Aromobatidae; genus Allobates; species Allobates femoralis. The sequence goes on from JARQOC010000005.1 coordinate 512,392,748, forward strand.
ATATGCTGTGTCTCAGTCAGGGGACACATGGAGGTCGCATCACCACAACATGATAGGTGTAAAGCAGGCGGGAGATTCCAAATGGAGGAGGCGGCGATGAAGAAAGAATAATGCCGCCCAGTGGGGCGTGTGCTGCTGCATGGAGGAGGGGCAGAATGGAGCCTGGCGCCGCCTTCTCAGTCCCCAGCCTCAGGGACTTCTGTAAGTTATAAGTTATTTTTCTGCAGTTTTATAGGGCGGATTTAGCTCAGAGAGGGATAGATAGGGAGCTGCTAGGAAGGTGCAGGGACAGGTAGTGATAGTGTAGGGGCTTAGATCCAGGTGACAGGTTCCCTTTAAAGATGACATTTATGTAGATGATCCTATGGAAACATTCTCCTTACTGACTCTCCAGTGTGTAAATCCTATTTCATTAAACACTTGTAGGTAATGTATAATCAATATAAGGAGTCCTGTGTTCACAATCTCCATCTCTTTGTCAGAGGATAAGTGGTTAGAAAGAGCGCCTCTCCCTGCAGGAGCCGTCCTGTATGACACAGACAGACAATGATGGGAATGGATGTGCGTGTCTGTGTGTGTGTGCTCGGTGTATACATGTAAAATATAGTGTTTGTGTCACATACCGTGTGTGTCTATGTGTGTGAGCTCGGTGTAATATATAGTGTTTGCGTCACATACTGGTGTTGCATGTAACATCTACATTTATAAATCCCACCAGCACAGATTAGAGTTCCTAGGTGTAAACAGGTCAGCAATCGCCCAACAAACGAGTAAAATGCGGCTCATCATCAGGTGATTGGATATTTATGGAGGAACAAAAATCCTCGTTCTCGGCAACACTGCAGAATTGCTGCCGATAGCATGAATCTGTAGAGGACAGATTGCTCTACCGGTGATTGCTCTGCACCCATCATTCTTCATCATCCTGTGTAAAAAGGCCAGAAACAAGCGCTGAATGACTTGAATATTATAAATCGCACTCATTCACCAGTCTGAATGCGGCACTTGTACATGTAACCTAAATGTCTGAAAGTGACGGTGCAATATGTGAGCATTTAGGGCCCCACTTTAACCTTTTGCCTAAGGCCCCACTTTGCCTAAAACCGGCCCTGATCAGCCCCCAATATCCCCCTGCAGCCACCACCATCCATCTGCTGCACCCAACATCCCCCAATGTCCCCCTGCAGCCCACATCATCCATCTGCCACACCCATCATCCCCCAATGTGGGAGCAGGAAGGAGGACAAGTGCCGATCAACCTGCTGGAGAATTGATCATTCATTGCCCCCATAAAGTATGATGCCACCAAAAGTGTCCCCCAAACACTGATTCTCCCACAGTGAATTCCTCCACAGTACCCTCCACACATACCATACAGTGCCACCAAAAGTGTCCCCCAAACACTGATTCTCCCACAGTGAATTCCTCCACAGTACCCTCCACACATACCATACAGTGCCACCAAAAGTGTCCCCCAAACACTGATTCTCCCACAGTGAATTCCTCCACAGTACCCTCCACACATACTATACAGTACCCCTCAACTACTCTGGCACAGTATGATCCCCAACTGTGACCCCTCACAGCCCTCCATATAGTATAATGGTCCCTAAACCTCTTCACACTGTATAATAGACCCCAACACAACCCTCAAATAGCCCCCATAAAGTATAAAGGCTCCATCATAGCCCTGCAAGTATTATCCTGCCCCAACAGAGCCCTCCAAATAATGTAATGACTTCCATATATTATAATTGGCTCCATATATTATAATACAAGCACCCCCATAGCCCTCTATATAACATAATGCACCCCTATAGTCCTCCATATATTACAATGCACCCATAAACCTACAAATATTATAAAGCACTGCCATAGCCATCCATAAAGTATAATGCACAATGCATAGTCCTCCAAATACTATAATGCACCCCATAGCCAACCATATACCATACAGCAGCCCCATGTACAACATAGCACCCCATATATAGCACTGCCCATATACAGCACAGGAGCCCCATATACAGCACCCCCATAAACAGCACTGTACCCTCATTTAAAGCACCCCAATATACAGGACAGCCACCCCATAAACAGAACAGCACCCCCATAAACTGCACAATACTCCCATATACAGCACAGAAGCCCAATATACAATACAGCACCCCCATAAAAAGCACAGTACCCCCATATACAGCACCACCATATATGGCACAGCACCCCATATATGGCACAGAACCCCCATATACAGCTCATCAACCCCATATGCAGCACCCCAGTCCCACATACAGCAGAGCCCCCAATATACAGCAGAACCCCCATATACAGCACCCCTGCCCCATATACAGCACCCCCACATACAGCAGAGCCCCCCCATATACAGCAGAGCTCCCCCATATACAGCACCCCAGCCCCATATACAGCAGAGCCCCCCATATACAGTACCCCAGCCCCATATAAAGCAGAGCCCCCCTTATACAGTAGCCCAGCCTTATATACAGCAGAGCTCCCCCATATACAGTACCCCAGCCCTGTATACAGCACCCCAGCCCCATATACAGCAGAGCTCCCCCATATACAGTACCCCAGCCCCATATACAGCAGTACCCCCCCATATACAGTACCCCAGCCCCATATACAGCAGTACTCCCCCATATACAGTAACCCAGCCCCATATACAGCAGAGCTCCCCCATATACAGTACCCCAGCCCTATATACAGCAGAGCCCTCCATATACAGTACCCCAGCCTCATATATAGCAGAGCTCCCCCGCATACAGTACCCCAGCCCTGTATACAGCACCCCAGCCCCATATACTGCAGAGCTCCCCCATATAAAGTACCCCAGCCCCATATACAGAGGAGCTCCCCCACATACAGCACCCCAGCCCCATATACAGCAGAACTCCCCCATATACAGTACCCCAGCCCCATATACTGCAGAGCTCCCCCATATAAAGTACCCCAGCCCCATATACAGAAGAGCTCCCCCACATACAGCACCCCAGCCCCATATACAGCAGAACTCCCCCATATATAGTACCCCAGCCCCATATACAGCAGAGCTCCCCCATATACAGTACCCCAGCCCTATATACAGCAGAGCTCCCCCATATACAGTACACCAGCCCCATATACAGCAGAGCCCCCCATATACAGTACCCCAGCCCCATATACAGCAGAGCTCCCCAATATACAGTACCCCAGCGTTATATACAGCAGAGCCCCCCCATATACAGTACCCCAGCCCCATATACAGCAGAGTTCCCCATATACAGTGCCCCAGCCCTATATACAACAGAGCTCCCCCATATACAATACCCCAGCCCTATATACAGTACCCCAGCCCCATATACAGCAGAGCTCCCCCATATACAGTACCCCAGCCCCATATACAGCACCCTAGCCACATATACAGCAGAGCTCCCCCATATACAGTACCCCAGACACCTATACAGCAGTGCTCCCCCATATACAGTACCCCAGCCCCATATACAGCAGAGCTCCCCCATATTCAGTATCCCAGCCCTATATACAGTACCCCAGCCCTATATACTGCACCCCAGTCCATAGACAGCAGAGCTCCCCATATACAGTACCCCAGCCCCATATACAGCAGTGCTCCCCCATATACAGTACCCCGCCCCATATACAGCAGAGCTTCCCCATATACAGTACCCCAGCCCTATATACAGCAGAGCTCCCCATAAACAGTACCCCAGCCCTATATACAGCACCCCAGCCCCATAGACAGCAGAGCTCCCCCATATACAGCACCCCAGCCCTATATACAGCAGAACTCCCCCATATACAGTACCCCAGCCCTATATACAGCAGAGCCCCCCATATACAGTAACTCAGCCCCATATACAGCAGAGCCCCCCATATACAGCACCTGGAGTCCCAATGAACACAGGGTCTCTTGATGCAGAAATAGAATGACTGCTGGATTGACCAATCATCACACTCCCTGGCTGGAGGGGGCGGACGCTGAGGAGGCAGAGCCAATTGCTGCTGTATTCAAAGTAAAAGCAGCCAGGAGCCTCCTCCCTCCCCAGTCCCGACCGCAGCTGCTCCACACAGTCACTGACAACACAGGATTGCAGGAGCACAGCAGCATGTAACTGACCGCCCTGCCGCCCCCTGTCTACAGGGACACATCACCGCCTGAGCAGAGCGCTCACATTGGCTCATTAATGATGCGGCCCTGGGTGCGGATCCCCGATGTCCGGTACGTCTTTGGGCAAACTTACAATAGTTCCTCACTCCCTTTTGGCTCTTTACTCCTTGCCTTGTCCCCACTCAGGCTTGCGGGACGTCAGAAGGGCCACTCCGGGTCACTGGCTCGGGCCTAAAAGCGGCACCAACCACCAGGACGTCTTCGCAGCTCTCCTAGCATCTGCACACTCTAACTAACTCCTCCTCCAGCAGCAGTATTTATAGGGGATCTTGCCTAAGGTCAGCAAGTTGAGCTCCCCCTACTATGCCGGGGTGGAAGATGTTGAATGTAGTTGGTACCTGCTGTGGAAACCCAGCTGTGCATTAGAGAAGTCTGTGGCTACCTGCGTGAGCAGGGCACCACACTCAGTGCAGTTCACTTACTTTGCTGCTGCTGTTTCTTCCAGCCAGTGTATGGAGAAAGCAGTCTACGGCTCCTCAGGTGGAAGTTTCTGCTGTGATGCTGGAAGGAACAGTCTCAGACCATGGTGAGCTCACCGGGTACTTTACTGGTGACTTTTCAAACAGTTTGCAAGGTACACAGTCACAGTTTTGGGCAGCTGGCTGGGTAGTCACCAAAGGATGCAAGTTTCTCTGAGGCCCTCTATGATGTTCCTTCAGGTCTCAGCCTCTGTCCTCTCTTCCCTGCGCTTTTACTTGTGGCTCCTGCAGTTGCTTGAAGCTAAGCTGCTTGCCCACTCTGTCCTGCGCGTGGCTTATGACAGGTAGCTCAAGTCCTTTACTTACACCCCGCTCCCAGGTATCAGTGGTGCTGAACTCTATGTGCTGCATTGCCTCCTGACACTATGTGGCTGGGAAATCTGGAATTCCCCACCTTTCGGTATTGACTGCCGAAAAGTGTAACCCAGCACAGTCTCGGACCCGGTGTCCGTTCTATGCGCTTTCCTCTGAGGCGAGCACAACACTCCTTGGCACCCCCAGGCTTTCCTTTCTTTCCTCCTCACTCTCTTTCCATGGCTGTTCTGATTAACTCCCATCTTCCTGCTATTTCCACTACACCTAAGCTCCTCCCACCGGGGGCTGGGTCTCCCAAGCAAACAGGTTAACCCTTTAGTCCCCCTATTCTAGGTGTGTGAATGCAGGGATGAGGGCCTCAGATTAACATCATATCCTCTGGTCACTGGGATACCACACACACTGATCTGGGTGCAGTACCCCTTCTGTGGTGCACTGACCAGTGGGGCGCCACACTCTCACCCCTAGAGGTAGCATGATGCGGTGTCAACAACCCTCAGAGGTAGCTCAGGGAGTTCAGCTCATCAAGAATGGCACATCGCTGCAAGCTGTGGCAAGAAGGGTATCTGTGTCTGTCAGCACAGTGTCCAGAGGATGGACCAGGTACCAGGAGATAGGCCAGACATCAGGAGATGTGAAGGGGGAAAAGGAGGACAACAACCCAGTAGCAAGACCGCTACTCCCTCCTTTGTGCAATGAAGAACAGGAGGAGCAGTGCCCAGAAGGATCCTAGGGCCAACTGCACCTGCAATTGGTCTTACAATGTGCCTGGGGATCTCATCCAGGTACCTAATTGCACTCAGGTTTGTCTCACATTTAGGACTTTGCAGCCCTGCAAAGAAATGCCTCCCAACACCATTACCGACCCACTGCCAAACTGGTCATGCTGGTGACCCACCCCAGGGTACGGGAACTCGGGTATCTGGGCCCTCTGCTGCAGTAGGGATGTTACTGGTGGCCTGCCTAGACCCATGCCCTGGTGGTCTGCTATCAAAAAGGGGAAAGTTTGAAAATAATAAAGTGTAAAATTCACGGGACACCACCTGTGGTTTCTGGTGACTGCACCAGCGCTGTGTGGGGCCTCCAAGGATGATGGACAGGCAGCTAGGTGTCGAAGCTCCCCACAGGCAGAGCTGGATCCCTGGGGAGTTTGGTAATGATGATGAGGGATGGAGCAGGGAGTTGGTAACGGGACAGTCTCTGTGGATGGCAGGGGCAACGGTTGAGGAGTTGACACACACACCATAGGTTGTTTCTTTACCTTTTATTGATGGTTCGGCAGGTAAAAGTCCAGGTACTGTCGGGTGGTCAAGAAGCACTTCTGGATTTCCACAGAGAGTGGGTATAAGGCCTCCTTGTCTTTTCCAGTGTGTGTGAAGTCCCTACCCCGTGTGAAACTTGACTGGCCTCCTCTGCTCTCCTATCACCTGTGCTGTAGTTGAGAAACCCTCTATGGACTGCTGCTATTCCTCTCTCTGCGGTGCCTGGCTCCCTTGTTGGTGGCTGCACAGATGCCCGGGAGACTGAAGTCTCCACGGTAAACCGGTATTCTCTGCTGGGCTAGGTGCTCTCCAGCAGACTCGGACTCCAGCGTCCGGTGTGCTTTCTGGGGTGAACCCAAAGATGGCTCTTTGTTCCCCACTTTTCTCTTTCTCTGTTCTCTCCTCACCTACTGACCCCACTCTTGGGCCCTGCAAGACTACTTCGAAGGCTGTTCAGGTTCACTGACTCGGGCCTAGCACGGCACCGACCACCAGACCGTCTTCACAGCTCTTGTAGCGTCTGCACACTCCAACTAACTCCACCCGCAGCATCAGTATTTATAGGGGATCTTGCCTAAGGGCAGTAAGTTGAGCTCCCCCTTCTGTGCTGGGGTGGAAGGTGTTGTATGTATCTGTGTACTCACTGTGGAAACTCATTGTGGATGAGCTGCACTACCAGAGCAACCTCTGTAGGTTGTAGACACCACCTCATACTGCCTCTAGGGGTGAGAGCAAGAACAAAATGCAAACGTAGCCAAACAGGATGAGAATAGAGAAATGGTCTGTGGTCACCACCTGCAGAACTGCTCCTTTAGGCCCCATTCACACACTGCTTTTTTTGCTGCGTATTTTTAAGCACAAGCTCATCACAAACCAGGAGTTGATGATTAAACATATAAGTGGAGCACTTGTTTCTATTAGGGCTCGGACACACATCAGTGAAACTCGTCCGAGTTTACTGTGCAGAAAAATCGCATTGCTCTCGGACCAATGTTAACTAATGTCCGAGAGCACATTTCCGAGTCTCATACGCTTTTTCCGCATCCGATTCTTGGATTGCGTGTCAATCGCAACATGTTGCGATTCTATGCGAGTCACGGATGAGACTCATCAATGCAAGTCTACGGGTCCGACAAAAAACACGAATTGCACTCGGTAAGCACTCGCACCATCCGAGTCTGATGCGAGTTTTAATTGCTACATTACCATTCTGTAGCTCAGACAATTGTAGGAAATGCACCTGTAAATGATTATACAGTAACTAGCTGCTGAGGAAAAAAACGGATTGCACTCGGAAAGCACTCGCAAGCCACACTGACCAAAACTAGGATCACACTAATCCGACTCTTGGATCCGAGAATCGGACAGTTTTTACACTCTGATGTGTGTCCATACCCATAGACCTTTCCTCTGAGTGTGCCACTCCCGGTTTTGATTGTTCCACTCCTGGCTTTTTTAAATACGCAGCAAAAAAAGCAGTGTGTGAATGGGGCCTTATAGGGGTTGTCTTGCTAATTGCTGATCATTTCTACCTGTTGTCTGTTCCATTTGCACAATCAGTTGTTCATAACTGGGCATGTTGATTTCACAGAAGTGTGATAGACTTGGAGTCAAAAATTAAACAAAGGTGACAAAAGACTTGGAATTGGAGTTAAGGCCCCGTTATACGCTTCAATGTGCCAGCGATCCCACCAACGATCCAACCTTGCCGAGATCGCTGGGACATCATTTTATGATCGCTGCTAAGGTGTCACACATACAGATATTGTGAACGACGCAGCAACGATTCAACGACAAGCGAACAATACTTGCGGTCATTTGGTTGTCTACATGCTTTATTTATAGGCGACATCGTAAACGACATCGTTATCAAGGTGTCACACACGACGTTGCAGCAGGTCGAACGTACGATCAACGACTGATTTATGGTCCTGTTCATAAACCTGCAATCAACGATCAACCGACTTATCGTTGGTCGTATCTACGTGTCACACACAACGATGTCGTTGCAACATCACAAAACCCGTGATGTTTCAACGATATTGTTAACGATATCGTAGCGTGTAACGGAGCCTTTACATTGTGTTGTTTAAGTGTTTCCTTTATTTTTTTGAGCAGTGTATTTTGGGGGTATGCCTTCTATTTTTCTTAATTATACTTGTAAACTTTGAGGAAATCCTTCTGGAAGGGAAGTCTATATAGAGTGAAACATTTTCATAGAAGCCAGACTGCCTTATGAAAGCCATGCCTTTTCCATGCCCCTTTACGTGAAGAACTTTCCCAAAGCTGTTCTTTCTTGCAGATTTAGGAAGATTCGGCATATACAAGAAAGTTGTTCATCTCTCCTAGGGGGCCGTCACACGGAACGATATCTTGCCCGATATCGTTTAAGCGATCTCCTTTTTGATCGCTTAAGCGATATCGGGCAAGATATCGTTGCATGTAATCAAGCGATTTACGATGGTAAATCGCTTGATCGTGACATCGCTGATCTGAGGTTCGGTTCTCAGATCTAGCGATGAACGATGCAACGATCTGCATCATCGTGGTGTATGACACCACGATGATCCATCTCCCAGCGACCGCGCCTATGCTGGGAGATGGTAACTATGGTACACGTCGGGTAACTAAGCGACGCGCGGCGCCTAGTTACCCGATGTGTACCATAGTAACGAGCGAGATCGCTGCTCCACATCGCTGGTGAGTCTGTCTGTGTGACATCTCACCAGCGATGTGAGCGATATTGTAAGCGATTGCGCGTGCACGTGATCGCTTACAATATCGCTAAAGATATCTCACCGTGTGACGGCCGCCCTAGGAGTACAGAAGGTCTTCCAGACATTTCTGGTGAATTGGTAAAGTATGTTGTCAATGAAACTGGAAAACTGTCAGGCTATGTGCGCACGTTAAATGTTTAATTGCAGAAATTTCTACACCAAATCTGCATCTCCTGGAAGAAATACAAACCAAAAAACGAGATGCATTTCATGGGGCATTTTGATGCATATTTGCCGCATTTTTGCATGCAGATTTTCCTTGCATTTGGGATGGAAATCCACAGCAAATAAACAGCAAGAATGGACATGCTGCAGATTTATTTCTTGACCAAATTTGCAAGGGAAAAATAAGCAACATGTGCATAATGGCCGCTTTACACGTCCCGATATCATTGTCCAACAACGATAAAAAGTCACGTGGTTCGGCCGTTGCCGCCGATATCGTCCATGCGTTGTGTGGTGTAAATGACCAATTCGATGCAAGAACGATGCCAAAATGATATCGGGGAAGAGTTGTGCAGGCTCTCCAACTGCCCGATATTGGATGGACGATCTGGCAGGATCGTGTTGTGTGACAGCCCAACAACGATTTGAGGCACAACTTCCCCTATTCCCTCCCATGTTAAATCGTCGTTCCCTGGCTTGCTCGTACAAGGGGGCGTATACATCGTAGTTGTGTTGCCTGCGGATATCTCCCTGTGTGACAGCTCCTATGCGATCTTGGATTACTGCCAAAAATGTGCGTGCTCCCGTGCCGTTGTATCCAATATCGGGACGATATCGGGACGTGTAAAGCGGCCATAACACTTCCCAATTCTCATTGGCCCCTTTCACATCTATGCGCCGATGATTTTAGCAGCATTGCACTAGCACAGGTGCAAGCTCAGGTGCTATCACAGCCCAGCGCAGCCAAGCGCATCGGCGCGCAGATGAAGCACATTGCGCTAACGCCGCCATTACCTGCTATGGGCGAGCGCAGGACACTGCATCCCCGAAGCTAAAGTGTGACACGTCCTGTGTCATAGCGCATGTGCTATTCTGGGTGCACTGAAAATGTTGCATGAAGCGTCTCCGGTGCGTCCGGACTAGCGCTTGCGCTGTGACACTGCCACTGTCACACTTGCGCTTCAGGTACCCGTCTGCCTGCGCTCGCCCATAGCAGGTAATGATGGCATTAGAGCAATGCACATCATCTGTGCGCCGATGCGTTTGGCTGCGCTGGGCTGTGATAGCACCTGAGCTTGCACCTGCGCTAGCGCAATGCTGCTAAATGCATCGGCGCACAGATGTGACAGTCAGTGACTTTGCTGACTAAAAATTACAAAAGGAGAAGCTGTAATGGCCAATTTACACTTCTTGATATCGGCGTCCAACTCCGATAAAAAGTCACGTGGTTTGTGCGTTGGCCCGATATCGTTCGTGCGTTGTATGGTGTAAATATCCAATTCGATGCAGGAACGAGGCCAAAACGATATCGGGAAGAAATGAGCATGCTCTCCAACTGCCCGATATTGGATGGACGATCTGGCAGGATCGTGCTGTGTGACAGCCCAACAACGATTTGGAGCACAACTTCCCCTATTCACTTCAATGTTAAATGGTCGTTCCTGGGTCGGCCGTACAAGGGGGCGTACACATCACAGTTGCGTCGCCTGCCGATATCGCGCTGTGTAACATCTCCTATGTGATCTTGGAATTCTGCCCAAAAAATTTGCACTCACGCGCCTTTGTATCCAACATCGAAACGATGTTGGGACGTGTAAAGTGGCCATAATACTTAAGTATTACTGAGTACAACAAAATCATATCCACAACATAGTTATGCAGTTTTGTGTCAAATATGCACCCAAAAATGCACAAAAAAGCATCAAAAACGCCCCGTGTGTGTACACATTCTAGATCTGTCACAATCTTTCAGTGCTGATTTGTCACAAAACATGAACGGTTCCTGATGCAGCAAATTGAATAAGACTCCTGGAGTCTCAGGCCCATGTTCAGTATTTTCTCCTTGCAGATTGGTCGCAGATTTAACTTTGCAGCATGTCAATTTTTTTAGTCTATGTGCGCACACTGAGTATTTAATGCAGAATGCATCCTCTGGCAAAAAAAATTAGACGGCCAGATTACTCAGATGAGGAGATCCTCATAAAATCATAAGATTATTGCTGTAAATGTTCTGGCTGCAGCTTCCCTGACCGGAGTGTTAGGCCCCATTCACACACTGCTTTTTTTGCTGCATATTTTTAAGCACAAGTGACTCACCGTAGCCGGGGGGTACACGTAGCGGGCGTTGTTTCTCCTCCAGTCACGGAACCGCGCCTGCGGTGGTGTAGGCCCGGTGGTCCAGATCAATAGGGGAATGGCGGAACAGTGGGGTGATTTGTCTTCGTGACGCCACCTGCGGGTGTTCTGGTAACGGTACCAGCGCTGTTCGGGTCTCCGGGGGATGGTACACAGCGAGATGGAACGCTCCCCACAGGATGAGCGGGAATCCCCGGAGCCGGGAGCTGCGCAAGATGTTGTGAGGCAGCTGCGGGACGCTGCGCGCTGAATCCTGGAGTAATGCACAACCACACAAAGTCTCTTTTAGGTACCTTTACTGGATGGTAGGCAGGTACACTCGGACCGGGATAGTGAAGTTGGCACTTATGGAGTTTCACAGCAAGCAGTGTTAGGCTTCCTTTCTCTACTTCTGGTGCTAAGGTCGGGTGGATGTGGAATCCAGCCGGACCGGGCAGGGTGTTCAATGGAACTTGCTTCACCTGGTTAGCAGCACTGAGGGCACTGTAAAAGGGTCTGAGCAGGATCAGTACTCTTCCCTGGGCTCTCGTGGGTAGGTGCATCAGGTGGAACAGGTGGCTAAACCTCCTGTTGGATGTGCTGGTTCTCTGTGAGGGCTTTGTAGCTTCCACAGCTTCGGTTCCAGTAACCGGATGATTTGGAAAGAGTTGGATTAACTCTGTATTCCTGAAAGGTGATCTCCTTCTTCCTATTATCCCAATTGCAGGGATCTCCACTGGCTAACAGGCTAGCAGGGCCTAGTGTGTTCCTCATAGGGTGGAGGTTTCACACAGGCAGGCAGCTCTTGTAGCGTCTACCACACTCTGAAGTTTCTCCCTTCAAGACTCTTTTTATAGGGGGAACTGGCTCAAGTGACCAGTGGTAGCTCCCCCTAGAGGCTCGGGGTTGAAACCAGGTGTTCTAAGTGTTGTTTGTGTTGTGGTTTTGCTGTGCTGTTACTTACTCCATTGTACCTAAGGATTTCTGTGGTGCCCAACAGGTGCCAGGGTGCCACACAAGCTCATCACAATCCAGGAGTGGGTGATTAAACATATAAGTGGAGCACTTGTTTCTATTAAGGCCACGTTACACACACAGATATATTGGTCACAGATCTCTGGTTGCAGTGAAATCATGGACACATTGCTCCATTTTATGGCTGTGTACAATGGAACAATGTGTCCATGATTTCACTGCAACCAGAGATCTGTGACCAATATATCTGTGTGTGTAACGTGGCCTTAATTGGATCTGGCTTTGGCTGACCTTCTGTAGGCTGGTAGAAGTGCATAACTGGTATGAGGAATGCATCACCTATTTGTGGCCAATCAGCTGGTAAGTATCCAATTTCTGTAAGGACTAGATTTTCTTTGGTTTCTTCATCTTGAGTTACAGTAGGGTAACTGGTTGCTTGTGGGATTAACTGTGGCGGACATTTCTTCAAATGATCCCTTGAAACAGTCGCAATAGTATTCCCATTGTCTTTGCTAATAACACAAGTTTTTGAGTTATCAAAGTGTGACGGCATAACGGTGTAGGGTACGGATTCCCAACTGTTATCCAATTTGTTGGTTTTTCTTTTTCTTTTCAGCACTACATCACCTATAGCTAACGGTTCAGCTGAGGCGTGCTTGTTAAAGTCTTTCTCTTGTTTGGTTCTACTGATTTCAAGGTTCCTTTCCACGCTTTCTTGTACTTTTCTGTACTTTTCTTGGCGTTGGCTGACCCAGTCTTCATCAGAAGAATCTTCTGTGGGTTCAATGGTTCCCATCTGCAAATCAATAGGCAGTTTACCTGGTCTTGCTCTCATCAAGTAAGCAGGTGTGTAATTTGTCGAACTGACCGGTATGTGGTTGTAGATGTCCACGAGATCTGGAAGTTTCTCTGGCCATTGATTTCTCTCTTCAACTGGTAAGGTTTTGAGCATGTCAATGACTATGTGGTTCATCTTCTCACATAAACCGTTCGTCTGAGGATGATAAGGTGTTGTGCGGATTTTCTTACACCCATACAGCCCTAAGAATTCTTGGAACAGAGCTGATTCGAAGGCTGGTCCTTGATCAGTTAAGACCTGGTCTGGATACCCATGGGGGCGACAGAAGTAACTCTGGAACGCTTTGGCTGCTACCTCAGCAGTTAAATCCTTAACTGGAACGACTACCAGGAATCTTGAGTAGTGATCAACGATGGTGAGAGCGTAGGTGTACCCGGTTCGACTTGGGGTAAGCTTCACATGGTCGAGAGCAACTATTTCAAGAGGTTTGGTGGTAACAATTGGTTGCAACTGAGCTTTCTGAGTTAGATGGTCTTTTCTTCGAAGGTGACATGGTCCACAGTTTTTACACCATTTGTCAATGGAACCTCTCATACCGACCCAGTAGAACCGATCCTTCAGGAGCCTTTCCAGCTTCTTCCATCCAAAGTGTCCTGCATCATCATGGTATGCTTCAAGGATCATTTGGACTTCAGTCTTGGGAACTACAATCTGCCAGATGAGTTCATGGGTTCTCGGATTGAGGTATCTTCTGCATAGTTTACCTTGGTAGACGAACAACCTTCCTTTCTCCTTCCACAGGCGTTTAGCAGTTGGTGAGGCATCAGAGTCCATATTGGCGTGTTCTTGAGTGACGAGATCCCTTACCAGGCTGACATCTGGGTCGTTGGCTTGAGCCTCCTTCCAGTCATGGTGAGGTAACGGGTTCACGGTCCTCTCTACACGTGTCTGGTTTCTCTGATGACATGTTGCTGTACCGGAACGGTGGAAAGCAGGTAGTTCAATCTCTTCTAGGTCATCTATGTCTTCTCCATCTTCGGGAAGATGGGGCATTCGGGACAGGGCATCAGCATTGCCGTTCTTGTGACCTGCCCGATACTTTACAGTGAAGTCGTAGTTAGCGAGTCTTGCTACCCAACGCTGTTCTAGGGCTCCCAGCTTTGCAGTCTCTAAGTGTGTTAGAGGATTGTTGTCTGTGAAAGCTGTGAACGGGGCGGATGCCAGGTAATGCTTGAAACGCTCTGTGATCGCCCAGACCAGGGCCAGGAACTCCAGCTTGAAGGAGCTGTAGTTTTCCGGGTTCCTTTCGGTGGGACGGAGCTTTCTGCTTGCGTAGGCTATCACTTTCTCCTTGCCCTGCTGACGTTGAGATAGGACTGCTCCTAAACCTTCATTACTTGCGTCAGTGTACAACAGAAACGGTAGATTGTAGTCAGGGTAAGCCAGGATTTCTTCTCCAGTTAAAGCATCTTTTAACGTTTGGAAGGATTTGTCCTGCTCTGGGCCCCAGTGGAACGGGGGTCCCCTGATCTTGCCGTTTTTGGATTGACCTACTAGGAGATCTTGCATAGGTGCGGCTATCTTGGTATAGCCTTTGATGAATCGTCGGTAGTACCCGACCAGTCCTAGGAATTGACGTACCTCCTTGTGGTTGATGGGTGCTGGCCAGTCCTTGATGACGGTTACTTTATCCGGATCCGGTGCGACGCCTTCGGCGCTGACCACATGTCCTAGGTATTGGACCTTGGGTTTCAGCAGGTGGCACTTGGACGGTTTCAGTTTCATCCCGTACTTGGACAGTGACTCGAACACTTCACTCAGGTGTTGGAGGTGATCTTCATAGGTCTGAGAGTAGACAATGACATCATCAAGGTATAACAAGACAGTCTCAAAGTTCTTGTGGCCCAAACAAACACTCCATAAGTCTCTGGAATGTTCCTGGGGCATTACACAAACCGAATGGCATACTGTTGAACTCGCATAAGCCCATGGGAGTAGTGAAGGCTGTCTTCTCACGATCCTCCTCTGCAACGGCAACCTGCCAGTACCCACTAGTAAGATCTAATGTGGAGAAGTAGTTGGCAGATTTGAGTGCAGCTAGTGACTCTTCTATGCGGGGTAACGGGTATGCATCTTTGTGTGTGACTTTGTTGATTTGCCTATAATCTACACACATCCTCATACTACCATCTTTCTTTTTAACCAGGACTAGTGGTGCGGCCCAGGGACTACAGCTATCCCTAATGACTCCTGCATTCTTCATGTCCTGAAGCATCTCTTTTGCTTTCTGGTAGTGTGTGGGTGGTATAGGCCTGTACCTTTCTTTGATAGGTGCATGGTTGTTTGTGGGGATATGATGTTGTACCCCTTTAATCCTCCCAAAGTCAAGTGGGTGTTTGCTGAACACTTGCTCATACTCCCGAACTACCCGGTATACTCCATTTTTCTGGTGAGAGGGTGTATTGTCAGTTCCTACACTGAGGTCTTGACACCATTTCTCTAACTGATCTTTGGAGTGAGGGGGTTCATCAGTGACTATTTGGTTTGAGGATTTTACATCAATCACAGCATCATCTTTTACTTGGTACAATTTTGCAACAGTTGCATATCTAGGTAGTCTGACTTCGTCATCACCATAATTCAATATGCGTACGGGGACTCTCCCCTTTCTTACATCGACTAACCCTCTGGCTGTCAAGAGCGTAGGACTACTGTCAGACATTACAGGTTCTACTACAGCTTGGTAGTCCTGCCCTCTGAGGCCTATGGCTGCTCGACACCAGATCATCATTTCACTTCTGGGTGGTACCACAATTGGAATGGGATCTGTGACCTTACTCTGCCAATCTCACCATTTGACAAGGTTACCTGTTGTTGATACACCAGAGCTCTGATCTGCTTTTGGATAGCCCTCTTTTCTCTGGGTTTACCGGCTTCAGCACTCTGTTGGAGTAAAAACAACACTTCATCGAGGCATTTGATCATGACATTGGTACCCAATATGACATATGGATCCTTGTGGTTAGGCTTATCCTGAACCACTAAGATACCCTGGTTTTTCAACTGCACCCTCCCCACCTTTACTGTAGCTTCCCACTGTCCCTCTATGGTAACCGGAATACCATTAGTGGCTTCAAGGTTCATCTCGGGATTTGGGGGTTCTAGCTTAACATCTGGCCAGAACTGCTTGTAAAGGGTACTGGGGATGGATGTCACCTGGGATCCAGTGTCTATCAAGGCGGAGATAGCGATGCCATCGATGACGATTGGTAAGTATGGACAGTCTCCCACATACTTGTGTTCCCAGCTGGACGTAGGGCCTGGACAGTCTACTCCTGGGGTTGGCCCTTCTCGCCCAGGGGTCGCTCGTTTAAAGGACGGGATTGCAGGTTGCGTCCTCCTAAGTCGTTCTGCTGACTGTTGCGGCGTCTGTCAGGACTGCGGCGGTCTGCAGGTTTTCCTCGCGACGGCTGTGTCTTTCTCCTCATCCACGGGACGTCGTCTGGACTGTCGGCGAGTAGAATCTTGTCCGATGGCCTTGCATCTGTCTTGGGTCTTCTCCCAGCTTGTAGCTTGGCCACGTCCTTCATCAGCTGCTCGACATTAGCACACAGTTGATCAAACCGGTCAGGTGTCACAGTCTGTGCACTGGACTGAATCGCAGGGATTGGAGATGCTGCTGCCGGCACGGAAGGGGTGTCAGCGTACTGCTGCTGCTGCGGGTGAAGCGGGATCAGGTACTTCAGCAAGTTGCTGTCCCCAAACTGTTAAGTCTCTCAATGTGTCAAACTCTGCGCCTGGATTTTGTATGGACCACCAGCTTGCTTGCTTTCTATCCTCAGACAGTTTAAGGCCCACAATAAATTGTCCAATTAACGCTTTGTTCTCATCACGAGCACTATCAGGATCGACTTGTTTTAACAGTCTGTATGCTTCTTGCAAGCGCAGTGAATAATCAAGGACAGTTTCTTGTGCCCCTTGGTTACAACGATAGAATGACAGTCTTAATCCAGCTTCGGTATGGCACTCAAAGACCCGAGTTAATCTAGCGAATATCTGCTCCACAGATTCCTGAACTTCTACAGGCCAGCTGCGGCTCTGCAGTTCGGCTGCACCGGTTAATTGTCCCATAATAACTGAAGCTCTTTGCTTACCGGTCATCGGGTACATGTCCAGGGCTTGGCATATCTTCCTCTGGAAGTTTTCCAAGGTGCTGGGTACGCCGCTGTACTTGGGTAACCAGGTCGCACTAGGAACGTAGGGTAGAGACATCGGCATAATCGGAGCGGGTTGTGGTAGCATACCGCCGACTTGTTGCTGTCCATCAAGATGTATATTTTGAGGTGCCGCTTGGTCGAGCGGGGGCACCGCGTGATCGGGAGCCGGGTTACTCATGGTCGCTCCCCCTTAGTTAAGCGTAGCCTTTCCCTCGGTTGCAAACGGAAGTGTCGGCCTCGCGGTGAGGAGTGAGGCACCACGGGAGTTTCCGGTTCCTGCTGCGTACAGGGGAAGTCGTCAGAGCGTGGGGGCGGGGTCAATCTTCGCGCCCTCTGTACAGTCACGCCCCTTCTTTTCCCGCCTTTTCGCGCAGCAATGGCGGACCAAATGTACAGTTCGATATTTACAGTCAATAAATAGCACACAATACCCGTGATAACGGGCCTGCTCGTATCCTGTTCGTGACGCCAAATTCTGACTCACCGTAGCCGGGGGGTACACGTAGCGGGCGTTGTTTCTCCTCCAGTCACGGAACCGCGCCTGCGGTGGTGTAGGCCCGGTGGTCCAGATCAATAGGGGAATGGCGGAACAGTGGGGTGATTTGTCTTCGTGACGCCACCTGCGGGTGTTCTGGTAACGGTACCAGCGCTGTTCGGGTCTCCGGGGGATGGTACACAGCGAGATGGAACGCTCCCCACAGGATGAGCGGGAATCCCCGGAGCCGGGAGCTGCGCAAGATGTTGTGAGGCAGCTGCGGGACGCTGCGCGCTGAATCCTGGAGTAATGCACAACCACACAAAGTCTCTTTTAGGTACCTTTACTGGATGGTAGGCAGGTACACTCGGACCGGGATAGTGAAGTTGGCACTTATGGAGTTTCACAGCAAGCAGTGTTAGGCTTCCTTTCTCTACTTCTGGTGCTAAGGTCGGGTGGATGTGGAATCCAGCCGGACCGGGCAGGGTGTTCAATGGAACTTGCTTCACCTGGTTAGCAGCACTGAGGGCACTGTAAAAGGGTCTGAGCAGGATCAGTACTCTTCCCTGGGCTCTCGTGGGTAGGTGCATCAGGTGGAACAGGTGGCTAAACCTCCTGTTGGATGTGCTGGTTCTCTGTGAGGGCTTTGTAGCTTCCACAGCTTCGGTTCCAGTAACCGGATGATTTGGAAAGAGTTGGATTAACTCTGTATTCCTGAAAGGTGATCTCCTTCTTCCTATTATCCCAATTGCAGGGATCTCCACTGGCTAACAGGCTAGCAGGGCCTAGTGTGTTCCTCATAGGGTGGAGGTTTCACACAGGCAGGCAGCTCTTGTAGCGTCTACCACACTCTGAAGTTTCTCCCTTCAAGACTCTTTTTATAGGGGGAACTGGCTCAAGTGACCAGTGGTAGCTCCCCCTAGAGGCTCGGGGTTGAAACCAGGTGTTCTAAGTGTTGTTTGTGTTGTGGTTTTGCTGTGCTGTTACTTACTCCATTGTACCTAAGGATTTCTGTGGTGCCCAACAGGTGCCAGGGTGCCACACAAGCTCATCACAATCCAGGAGTGGGTGATTAAACATATAAGTGGAGCACTTGTTTCTATTAAGGCCACGTTACACACACAGATATATTGGTCACAGATCTCTGGTTGCAGTGAAATCATGGACACATTGCTCCATTTTATGGCTGTGTACAATGGAACAATGTGTCCATGATTTCACTGCAACCAGAGATCTGTGACCAATATATCTGTGTGTGTAACGTGGCCTTTAAAGCCACTTTACACACACAGATATCTGTGACCAACTTCTGAATAGATCTCTGGTTCCAGTGAAATCATGGACACATTGCTCCATTTTGTGGCTGTGTACAAATGTAACAATGTGTCCATGATTTCACTGCAATCAGAGATCTATTCAGAAGTTGGTCACAGATATCTGTGTGTGTGTAAAGTGGCCTTAATGGTGGGTTTACACACACCAATCATTGTATCCAATCTCTGAACCAATCTCTGGGTGCAGTGAAATCATGGACACATAGTTCCATTTTGTGGCTGTGTACAACATGGAGCAATCTGTCCATGATTTCACTGCAACCAGAGATTGGTTCAGAGATTGGATACAATGATTGGTGTGTGTAAACCCACCATTAGACCTTGCCTCTGAGTGTGCCACTCCCAGTTTTGATTGTTCCACTCCTGGATTTTTTTGAGCTTGTCCGTAAAAATACGCAGCAAAAAAAGTAGTGTGTAAATGGGGCCTTACAGCTTCATGTATTTTTCTGCAGCTGTCACCCTCTGGTCAGGGTAGTTGTCAGT
Source organism: Allobates femoralis (assembly GCA_033576535.1). NCBI lineage: Eukaryota > Metazoa > Chordata > Amphibia > Anura > Aromobatidae > Allobates > Allobates femoralis. Next base: position 512,412,324 of record JARQOC010000005.1, read on the forward strand.
CAGTCCAAGGATTGCGATGTGATCCTCATTCAACTTATAAGGCCATCTGACCCAAACCTTAGAGGGAACTGTGACGACACCTTTCCACAATGGATGTCGGGGGTTAATGTTCCTAATTCGACCAGACGTATTGGTCTTTTGTTTGTTATCTCATGTTTGCAAGACATTGTTTCTTGCTAGTTGGCTTGGAGCCTCATTGTCCAAGTTTGTGTATTGTTAGTAAATAACCTCACTCCCTTTCCTACTCTGTCTACATCAGATCACTCAGAGGAGGATTATGGAGATATCAGATTGAGATGCCAACCAGTAAGAGCCCAGTCTTATTCCACCAATCCTGTAAGATTACAATACCCTGAGACGAGTGCTCAGGATATATAAAAAGGGCCTGCGTCAGTTACCAGGGCTGATATGCTTTGTGGCCGCAGTCTAGGGACTTTGGGTCTGACTTGAGGAGCACCAAAACTGGACTATATTCTGCAGGAGTTCATTTTAGGATTCTAAGATTCGCCTGGAATATCAGAGACTAAAGAAGATACCCAGGTTGGGACAATTCAGTCACCTGGCTACAGACTTTGCTGTGCTTGGTTAGTTTCCTAAACTTGCCGCTATTCCTTTCTCTGTGAGTGCCCGCTAAAAGCAGGATGGTGCTGGATTGGAGTAAATGGCCCTGGAAGCCCTAAAAGCATGAACAATCTAATCCCTGGTGAGCCAGCGGAAGGGTGAGGCTCTGTATCCTCTTACATTGTGTGTATGCTTGGGATGTGTTATATGCTTTTGACTGTTGGAGATCCAATAAAGTTTCTCCATTTTGGTTCCTTCAGCCTGTGTTGTCTAATGGTACCTTTACACGCCGCTACAGAAGGTTAGAAACAACCCGGTGTCTCACGTGCACGAGCACGTTTCAACGGTTCCTAACGTTATCTGATACCGCATTTACACGCCGCTACAAGGTGCTCCACAGTAGGTTTTTTCTATCCCTGGAAGCACCGTCGGGTGCCGCAGGTTACCTTCTGTAGAGCACCTTCCCTCATTTACACGCCGCTACCACAAGGCAATATGGGAGGAGCTGGGGCAGCAGGGACAACACATAGGCATGCCAGAGTTGTGGATTACGAGACGCTCGTACAGTGATTGGACAAAGCAATAGCATCAGGATTGGCCAGCCAGCGCAGGAAGGCTGGCTAATACATGATGCTATTGCAATTGTGTAGTGTGACTGGTCAGCTCCTTAAATATGCTGCCCTATGCAGGGACAACCAATCGTAACGCAGGAGCTTCCACCAATGATCGCTGATGGTGCGCGGTATCCCGGAGGCTGTGTCACGCCCCAGGGAGTTCACTAGGTGTCGCAAAAACCTTCCTGTTCCTTGCTTACACACCGCTACCATCGGGTTGAAACCAACCTGTTTTTGAGCACTGCTCAATAACAGGTGTCGACAGTGACCGGTGGCAACAACCTGATTTACACGCGGTGTTTTGACGGTGCAAGATACAATTGTCTCCGACACCCGGTTGTTTCTAACCTTCTGTAGCGGCGTGTAAAGGTACCATTAGTAGTGTTCCACCCATGGTTAAGGAGTTTGGGCATTCACTTGGGATGAGCCCAGGTCCATGCGGTCTTTCTAAAGGCGACTGGCCCTGGGGACAACAGCACCCACTGACCCCCATGACTCCACAGGAACATTTCAGTACTGTGAGCAGCTGATATAAGCCTGCCTCTACATGTTGATTACAATATGAAGTAAAAAGGTATGATAAAATGAGCGCTAGGGACAGAAACAGGCACTGGGCTCTTATCGAATATTACCTTTCAAATTTATTGTGAACAGTAGATGTTATAGGTCTCCTCGCCACAACATGTTTCGACACTAAAGGTGTCTTTCTCAAGTGGATGTCAGACCCATAGTAAAATTCCCCTTTTATTCTCAACCCCCACTAATCACTGATAAAAAGAGGTGTGCTACACATTCCTATCTGCAGATTCAGCTATTTAAAGGTATATACATACATTACATCTACCAGAACATAAAAACATACATATACCATATCTATTATATACACCCATATATAAAGATAAAAATACAAACAATACTATTTAAAAACTGTAAAAATATTTTAAAATTATGTATAAAAATATAAAATATACTGATGCAGCTAGATTTCCTTCAAAAAAAAAAAAAAGGAAATCTAGCTGCATCAGTATATATATATATATATTTTTTTTTATATTTTTTAACATAACTAGCTGTGAGCCCGATGCAAATGCATCGGGTGTCTAGAATACTATACTTTGTATGAGGATTACCGCAAGCGCGCCGCAAGTGTAACGACTCGCTGGCGCCGACCAATTAAAAGCGCGGCTCAGGCAGCGACTCGCAATGGCCTCGCAGCCATTGCTCGCGCTACCTGACCGTTAAATCGTTAACTTTGAGGCCGAGCCTCTGGTTCGATTTTCGGCCAGCGACTCACAATGGCCGCTTCGCGGCCATTGCTCGTACTCAGCCTGCGCGAGCAATGGCCTCGCGGCCATTGCTCGCGCAGGCCAGCGACTCACATTGCTCGTACTCAGCCTGCGCGAGCAATGGCCTCGCGGCCATTGCTTGTGCAGGCCAGCGACTCGCATTGGCCGCTACGCGGCCAATGCTTCGCCGTGCTGACGTCACAGAGTGACATAGCCACGGTCTTTTCGGGGACCGACACGGAAGTGCCTACGGCAAATATAGAGTAGATTTTAAAATGTTTTTACAGTTTTTAAATAGTATTGTTTGTATTTTTATCTTTATATATGGGTGTATATAATAGATATGGTATATGTATGTTTTTATGTTCTGGTAGATATAATGTATGTATAATACCTTTAAATAGTTGAATCTGCAGATAGGAATGTGTAGCACACCTCTTTTTTATCAGTGATTTAGTGGGGGTTGAGAATAAAAGGGGAATTTTACTATGGGTCTGACATCCACTTGAGAAAGAAACCTTTAGTGTCGAAACATGTTGTGGCGAGGAGACCTATAACTTCTACTGTTCACAATAAATTTTAAAGGTAATATTCGATAAGAGCCCAGTGCCTGTTTCTGTCCCTAGCGCTCATTTTATCATACCTTTTTACTTCATATCGTGCTCAATTCCTCCCTTTGGGGAGTGTGGTTTGAGAGCAGCTCTGGGACAGGATTTGGTCAACACAGAGGATCTGCCCTTCTCTGGACTCGAGATCTCTGGGAGAGACGTTGAAGTTCCATAAGGAAAAGCTTCTTTACACGTAGCAACAGATTTATGCCTGCGGTTAAATCTCACCGCAAATCATTAACCTAGTTGTGCAGGGGGCGCAACTAGAAAAGGTGAGTGACATATCAATATAACCCTTTGCTTCGGCTAATTTGCACAGTGTGGCGCAACAATTTCTTGGTTTTCTGCTACATGTTGATTGACAAAGACGTCTATGTGTCCAAGTGCCGGGCGTCCTTTTAGCCATCACTCACAGAGCTGTGATCAGTGACTGTAGCTGCAAACTCACACCTGCAATACTGAAAGCGAGTGGCTACTGGAAGAAAAAAAGTTAATTTTCTCTTGGTAGCCACACTTTCAGTATTGTGACCAGGTACTTTCCTAATGCTACTAAACTGCAGAATAACCTGATAACTGCAATGTTATCTGATGTAACAGGTCCCTTTAAGCCACCATGTTGAAAATAGGAGAACTGTGCAGTTTGTGAAGAAGGTGGTACTAAAAATTACAGACGGAGAAGCTGTAATACTTATGTAATAGTGAGTACAAAATCATGTCCACAACACATTTGTTAAAATAAAGATACATTTTATAATCCCTATAAAAATGTTGTCTCATCTAGTTGAGGAGGAACATAACAATCCCTAGCCTCCTGCTTGATTGACAGTCCAGTCTTGCAGTATTGCTGAGCTCTCGGATGCTTCTTATGAGGTGTGCCAGTCAGTCTTTTTATAATATATTTGTCTTCATCGCCAGTGAAATGTTCCTTAATTTGAAGACCTTGTCCAGTGACTTCATTGTTGATTTGCCTATAGCTTTTCTCCTATTGACTTCCGGTGTCTTCGCTGCATCTTAAGTGATCATTGATCCCAGTATGTTGAAGTTCTTTACAACTTCCAGTTTGTCGCCGTCCATCTGAAAAATGTCCCTCTCATACCTGACAGCAGTCAATATCTTTGTCTTTGTGTAGCAAAGTTTTGTTCAAGGCTTGAAGTTTACCAAAGCATATGTGTCATATAAAAAGTATTTAGAAATCCAAGAAATAGTGCTCCTACGATCCGTGCTACTGTTTCAGGAGAAAAGGACCACACAAGGTCTTGATGCAATGGTGTATATATTTCCAACGCGTTTCAGTGCTGTCCCAGCTCCTTCATCAGGGATACCAATGGAGCTGGGACAGCACCGAAATGCATTGGGAATTAACACCATTGCATCAAGACCTCGTGAGCTCCTTTTTTCCTGAAACAGCAGCGCAGATCGTAGAAGCACTACTACCTGGATTTCTATATACACGCCACTTTGCATGTGGGAGTGCAGATCCAGGAGCAGCTGTATGAACGCATACACTAGTTGTGGGTGTACACAACTGGCCCAGGTGAGCACATGCAATCTTAAGGGTATTAAGTTTCCCCATACGATAAGACCCATTGTGCTCTGTTTGTCTCTCAGTTGCAGATATGTAGAAAGTATTGTAAATGCTTGAACAGACGACACAGAATGTATTGGCTGTCTGTTACTCTCGTGATGCATAGGTCTGCATAGGAGCTGTAGACACAAAATGAGAAGAACTTTTCAATCAACTTCCAGTTTAAAATGTTTCCATTATTTCATATTAGTAGCATCTGGTCTATAAATGGTTATGAAAGAGAACGTATTTGTTAAGCTCTCAGCTTCCTATCAAACCCCTGACTTAATAAATGGGCTTACACAGGTAATATTTAATTTCTAAGAACACAGGGCAAATGAATTACATTTATAAAAAGAGCAAACATAAAAATGGCCCTGGCAAGGGTATATATGGCTACAAAAAAAGCTAACATTTTTTTTCATATTTTACTAACATGCTTTTCTTTCCCCTTGTAATAGGAGATCTTAATCAAACTATTATATGACTGTCTTTTTACCATTGCTATGTAAATATTATAACAGTATGCTTGTCTTCCCAACTGTTTTTCCGGGTATCGTTCTTCTTTCCTATCTTGCTCCTCCCTCTCCTTTTCCCCTATTAGGCTGGTTTCACACTACAGGTTTTTTCTATACGTTTAAATCCAGCTGAAACTGGATTCACCCGAATCCGTTTTCAGCCCCCATGACTTTCATTGGGGCTGCGGGAACTTGAGGGTGCATCCGGTTGTGTACAGATCCCCCTGATCCGGGTGTCCACGATTTTGGAGTTTGTTCCAAAACCATGAACACCCAGATCCGGGACACAACGAGTTCAGTTAGAATGTGGCTCTATGAAGCACGGATCCGGCGGAATCTGGGTCCTACTGAATCTGGATGCCGGATGCGCATACCCAGAACCCAGTTGTAAATAATATTCCACCAGATCCTGCTAAAGATAATCAACCGGATGCAACTGGATGCTCCTGCACTGGTATTATCATGGATCTGTGAGACAGACAGATAATACGGTGGAGGTACATCCAATTGCATCACGTTTTACAATTTGGGGAGGTAAAGGATTCCCCCGGATTCCAAAAAATGGTAGTGTGGAACCAGCCTTATACTTTTTCATCTCATTCCTCCCCATTTTCACATTCCTTTATTAAGATACATTTTTTAATATCTAATAATCCCTCGTGTGTATTGTACATCTTTCCCCTTTAAAATAAAAATACGTTGGCACGAAAATAAAAGTGGTGAAAAAAATCATCCAGTATGTGAGTAGTAGTGTTAGTGTCCACTACATAAGGATTGCTGACAACTTATAATAATATTTATTTCATCTTTCAAAGTGAAGCCAAGTTTTTCAGCTAAAAAGCATTTTTCCATTTCTAATAAAAGCTCTTGAGTTTTGATGAATCTTTTTCTTCAGACACAAAAATAAATGAAATAATAAATCAGTATGTCAACACCCTGCTGGAAATGATCCTCATCTTTCTGCAACAAACTTGGAAACAAATTACCTTTGCAAATTTTGTTTTTCCTATTAAGTGCAGTTTTGGAAATAAAGTATGTGAGAGTCAATCTGCAGCAATGGAATAACGCACAATATTTAACGAAACAAACACATAGGGGCAATATTCTGGGATTAACTAAACACAAAGATATTGGAGCTTAGTAATTCTATTGCTTGCAATTATTTTGTATATTAAAAGTTATCTGTATAATAATTATAATCCAAGGAGAGTGCAGGTCTCATAATTGCGCTATACTAATTCTATTAAATCATATTTTTGGCCCCTGGACAACCCTTTGATCCTTTTTAATTGGATTTTCTGAGATAGTGGAAAAAAGGCTGAAACAGTCTGGAATGAGGTAAAAGACTTGTTAGAAATTTCACCATGATATTTCTGTTTTCCTCTGCCTGTTTTCTCTCCTTGCTCCTCCTTCCTTCCATAAGATATAATGGGCTGTGTAGAAGTGCATGAAAAGTGAGGGTAAGATAAATTAATAAGATTTTTATATTAACCTTTACTACTGATTTAAAGGAAACCTGTCAACAGGTTTTCCCCATATATAATACAGCCAGCACTTTTCAGCCCTCATTCTAGTATTAGTATGCTGTATGTATGTCCTCAATACGCTATGCCAGGTTAAAAAGAAAACCTTCTATTATCATTATCACAGATGGCACAGTCCAGTCTGATTACTAGTATTGAACTGGTGCCGATGGGGGGGGGTGTGTGCCAGCAGGGGGGCCTCTGTATACCGATGGGGGGGCGTGTGCCAGCAGGGGGGGGCCCTGTATGTTTATATATAAATTTAAATGCATAAAAACCACTGTTGCCAGATATTACATGTACAATTGTTCGACAGAATTCCTTTTTAAATAGGATTTCAGCAAAAATATCGATCTTGGTTTTACAAAAAATCCTTACGTGATGGAAAAGAAATGGAGGCCATTTTCGTAATCAGCACACCAAATTACATAAAATCAGTGAAAACTTCTCTTGTATTTTTCAAAAAATTCAATTTTGCAGGGTTGTGTTATAGGAGATACTACTTCTTTTCCTCATGAGGCTTTGGCAACAAAACCTGATCAGGAAAAAGCCCAGACATTGGCACAGTATTTCAAGAAATCTGACTTCGCTGACATGACAAAAATGTATGTTTTTTTTGTGCAAAAACAGCACAAAAAATGGATCACAAACAAATCATTGGCACATAGCCTTACAATCTCTCCATCAGGACCAACCAACTGATGGATTCTTAAGGTTCTCAAACATAAGTGATACCTATTGGGGGACAACTAACTCTCCAGACTTCCCCATTCCCAGGAACAGTGCCAGGCACTCCAGTGTTCTCTATGAAAGAGCTGCTGTGAGTCTCCTCTAACAGCGGTCCTGATACATATTAGACTGTCAGATGATGCCACAAACATTGGTGGCTTTTGCTGATGGTAGTCTAATATTTTAATGACCTTAGCTAATCTTAGTATGCAGCCTGTAAAAGACAGTGCAACACAGGCTATAGAAGGTGAATGGTACAACACTGTTAAAGGGAACCTGTCACCCCCTTTTAACATTTTAAACTGTGCCCACCAGCTTACATATAATGTAAATCGGGTTCTAGTAACCCCTCTATATGCTGCCCCTATCTGTGATCGACGCTTGAGTGACAGCTGCACTTGCACCTGCACAGTAAAGCGGGTGTATGTGCTCCATTGAACATAGTGCCAATAACTCACGAGACTTCACAAATCTCGCGAGACATCGGGACTATGTTCAATGTAGCGCAGGCACGAGTGCAGCTGTCACTCAAGCGCCAGTCACAGATGGGGGAGGCAATTTTAAAAAATGCAGGGTGGGTTTTGCAGCCAGGGGGGCAGCAAGGACATAATTCACCAGGCCAACGCTCGACACAATAAAAATTATTTTCTCAGGCATGAGGGGCACGTCTGGGCACATAGAGGGGTTACTATAACCCTATTTACATTATGTGTAAGCTGGTGGGCACAGTTCAAAATGCCCAAAGGGGGTGACAGGTTCCCTTTAAGGAAACCCATTGGCAGAAAATACTATTAATTAAAAATATTTTTTTTAATTTAAAAAAGTACCCCTGATGGTGTCCATATCCTTTAAGTTTGAGGGCTCATAACTCTTGCATAATAAATTTGGCAGCAGATTTGTCTGTGTGTTTTTGGCCTAGACCATAATTGTAAATGTGGCGCCCCACTGGTCAGTGCGCCACAGTATGGGTACTGCACCCATAACTGAGTGTGCAGTATTCCTGTCATTGGGGAGCGTGAAGTCAACCTGAGGCTCTAATCCCAGCATCCCTACACCTAACATAAGGGTCCAATTGGCCACCAGTTACCAGGGTAACCGGTCCCGGTGGGAGGAGCATTAGGGTAGAAGGAGCGGGAACCACACAGACAGTTAGTGAGTCAGAGAGTAGTCTGAAGCAAGGAACGAGTTCTAGAGGGACACCACAGGGAGGGCGGCCGAAAAGGAGTGGCAACCCAGACAGAAGGAGGAAACCCAGTGCTGGATCTTACCACGGTCAGGGGGAATCCTAGTCCACAACGGGGTACTGGCTCCGAGGCACGGTGCAGGCAAGTCTAACCCTGATCCGTCAATACCAGTGGGTCGCAAGGTTTGCCAAGCAGCCCCGATCTTGTCCAGAACGCACAGCCCCACCAGAAGCACTAAACCTGGTTGAGCCCCTTAGAGAAGAAGGGTAACCTCATAGCACCCAACGGGCCTGGTTGACAAGTTGGTTGTGCAGGACAGCGCAAGGAAAGTAAGGAAGCGCAGGAACAAGGGACAGTGAAAGTAATGGAAAGAACACTCTGGGAGCCTCAAAGAGACTTTATTCTCCCCAGTGACTACCCGGCCAGCTACCCACAAAGACTGTGTAACTGTGTACCTGAACTGCTGAAGAACTGTTGCCAGTAAAGTACCCATACAGAGTCAGCAAGCCTCCGGCGTCTTATTTTCTTAAGTTAAAAAGCAGCTGCTGCCACACCAATCAGCTCAGCAGCCATGCTGCCTTGGGGATCCCGCTCCACCTGCAGGGAGCCTTATCAACTGGCTGCAATACCACCATCCCCAGCGGTCTGACAGCAGCGCTGGTGAGATCACCAGAAACTGCAGGTGGCATCACGAGACATTTATTTATTTTTTTTATCCCATTTATACAGCTGACCCCCAGGGTTACGGGCCCGGGCACCAGCCACCGAGACAGCACCCTGCGTATCAACTCCTGAGTTCCTATAGACCCCTGGGCGAGTCAAAAATTTGTTAAGGGGGCTGTCCACCCATGGGGTATAAGCCTGCAGCCATTCAGTATGACTGTAGACTTGTGATGACTCTACAGCATGCAGTCTGCGCTCACTGTTAGGATTCTCCATCAAAATGTGGTTGCCAAGAGTGGGCGAGCCCGTGACCACATGTATGTGATTTGCATACATGTGGTCACATGCCAACTAGACGTGCTTGGTCTCGCTCAATACAAGTAAATTGAGTGAGGTGGTATACGTGTAGTTGGAATGCAGCAGGAAGTATCCAAATCACATGACCGCCCGCTTCAGAATTCGGCGTTGGAGAATCCTGACAGTGCACAGAAGTCTGCAGTCACATAGACTCTAGAGTGACTACATGCTTGTACCCTAAATCCAGATAGCCCCTTTATCTCCAATCTTGCATGGGTTGATGCTCTAATCAATATGGAAACAACAGTGAACATCCTCAATTAGAGATATCCTTTTATTCGCCTGTGGTTTAGCTTATTATGCATATTTATATCTGTTTAGGGGGGACTGATTTATCAAGGGTATTAACTTTATAACATTTTTTATGATTCTTCTTGAACTTTTGTATCGAACGATAAAAAAAATAATAACAATTTGCTTCTGTGTCAATTCATCACTGGTGACTTTGTGTTGTAGTAGCACATTGTCTTTAGTGTAAGTAAACATGGTCTGGTAAGCACAAGCAATAATGGTTAATGTAATTGCTTTGGGCAGTAGCATCTGTTTCATACATAAACATATTTCCTAATTTTGTGCTATTTACATGATGTTAATGGAATCTATAGACATTCTGGAGGCTATGAGAGCAGATGGCGAAGGTCAAATACTTTCAGAAGAAAAAAAGTGGGTTTTACTACATTGTTATCTTAGTTTACAGAATGTGCCAAACTTTTTGGATTTGGTTGTAAATATTATTTCTTGTGTTGAAATAGGAAAATCAATGTTTGAACGAAGATACTGAAATTTATTTATCTAACTTTGTAGATACTCTCTATAACAATGTCATCATTTATCCATTCCGAGGTAATTGTTCTGTCCCCGCTTAAGGCGAATGAAGGTGCGCAGTAAGTTATGGTGTGAGAAGTATTACCTTCTTATCCTTGAAGCGAGGCAGACAGGACCAAGTGCAGCTTCGGATGGATGGAGTCAAGCGTGGACATAGAGATGAATCAGCGGTGGTTTATTGAACCTTGCCAGAAGACAGTATGATGATACAATGCAGATGGTACAAGTAGCAGTAGGGTAATTGTCTTGTGGGTGTTCACCCCTGGAGCCACTGCTGAAGCTGCTGCTGAAGCTGCTGCTGGTCAAAAGACTTTGCTTTCTGCAGCCCAAGAATATGTGTCCTTCCCACACTGGTAGCTAGAGTAAAATGGATGCCAGGAAGTGAGGTAGTACACAAGGCTGCAGAACACTCCCACATCCTATAAGGCATGAAAGGAGGAGCGAGGGAGTGACACAAAGCTACTGGTCAGCAGGTGGCAGCAGACAAGTATGAAACAGATATCAATGAAACAGTGGATTGAACTATATGAAGATATTAAGGGAACAGCACACTCCCCGTCTGAAATTCACTTTATGGATTTCACTACTAGAGTCTCTAGCTAAAACAACCTGTAAAGAAAAAGCATGTTAAATGCAACATTAAACATAAGTCAAGTCTATTAGAAACAAATGAGTCAAGTCTGTATCGAAGAAGACTCAAGGTTCGAGACTTGTACTGTTCATCTGGCAGGAATGCTCTTGACGAGTGACAACAGAACAACTTCATGGATGGGTCTTGTGAAGATCTTTGTCCATAAAGGCGACGCTGTGCTCTCTCATTTTGGGCTTGATAAGGGTAGTGCGTCCATCCCATGTACGTAAGTCTTGAAGGAATTAATCTCTGAACGATTTGTGCATACATTCCCTATGACTACCCATCCTAAGTCCAGTTTCTGGGCGTAAGGTGCATAGTCGGGCCCATTACACTGTTGACGCACCTTGTGTACTCTTAGATTGTCTCTGCCGAGCAGGAGCAGAACCTCTGCATTGACATCCATAGGGGGAATAACACTGGCCAGGTGCCTCAAGTGTGGTTGGTGAAGTGCGGCTTCGGGAGTAGGAATCTTATCCTTGTGATTAGGTATTTGGTCACATTCAATAAGAGTTGGTAAGGGTATTTCGGTGTCTCCATTGATAGGAGAAGCAATGAATCCCCGTGCTCTCCTGCCACTAGTCTTTATACGGCCTGAACAGGTATTTAAGGTGTAGGGTTCTGATGGACCTTTAATACCAAAGGCTTCAAAGAACTTGGGTCCTGCCAAAGACCGGTTGCTTTGGTCATCTATTATGGCATACATCTTCACTGCCTTTTCTGGAAGTCCTTCTGGATAGACCTTGATTAGACATATTCGGGCACAACTCTTCTCCCTTTGACCCTCATCACATACCTCAGAGAATGAGCATGAGACGGCTGCGGCGGTGTTAGACTGTTTCTGGTGCTCCCCGCCGTGACTTGGAGTGGGAGCGATAGCAGAGACTGCAGTCGGTGAATCTCTGGTGAACGGGGTTGGGTGCATAGCTGAGGTGTGTTCTCCGCTATTACACTCCTCACACTTGATGATAGCTTCACAGTCCTTGGCCATATGCTCCACCGAAGCGCAGCATCTGAAACATACCCCCAGCTCGGTGAGGACTTTCTTGCGCTCCTGAAGGGCCTTGGACCTGAACCCTCTGCACCTGCTCAGTGAGTGAGGTTTCTTGTGAATGGGACATTCCTGATTGAAGGACTTGTCTCCCCATGATGGGGTGTACGGTGTACGGTGGATACCACAGGTGATGGGAGATTAGTCTTTCTTACACTCACAGAGTTCTCAAAGTCTCTACGTTTCTGTATGACACCTTCATACTTCGATGATGGTGTAGTTGAAGTTGCAGTGTTAAGCTGTAGGAAGTCAAGGCTGGGGTCATTCCTCATCTGGGATTGGTCGTCAATGAACCTGCAGAAATGGATGAATGGGGGAAAGGTGACGCCATGCACTCTCTTGTACTTTGTGACTGATGTTGCCCACTTCTCCTGCAGACTGAATGGTAGCTTCATCACGATTGGGTTAACTCCATGTGCTGTATCTAGATAACACAGGCCGGACAGACGAGGGTCCCTTTTCGCGAGCTCCAGCTCCATGAGCAAATCACTTAGGTCTTGAAGCTTGTGGACCTCCTTGAGGTTGATCTTCGGGACGTTCTGAAGTCTCTTGAATAGGGCCTTTTCTATTGCTTCTGCGCTGCCGAAGGTGCGTTCCAGTCTTTGCCAGGCAGCAGCGAGACCTGCTCCTGCTTGTCCCATGTAAACAGTTCTAAGGTTCTTGATACGGTTTGTAGAATCTGGACCCAACCATTTGATCATGAGGTCGAGCTCCTGTTCTGCGGTGAGACTGAGGTTGGCGATTGCTGCCTTGAAGGTTGCCTTCCAAGCACTGTAGCTCTCTGCACAATCATCGAATTTTGAAAGGCTGGTGTTGATTAGCTCTCTGCTCACCATAAACCTGGCAAACTCCGACATATTGGATTCCTCACTGCTTGTTGCCACGACAACTTGTGATGCCCTTTGGACGTGTGGGTTGCCTGGCGTGAAAGGGCGAGATGTTTCCGGGTAGAATGATGTTGCAGCAGGGTTGAGCTGTGGTTTATCCTCTGTAGATTCTGATGACTGCTGTTCGAGCTGTGGAGGTAGATGGAGAAATGCTTGGTAGCCAGCTTGCTGTAGTGACTTCATTTGAGAAGGCAACTCCTGGTGACTGTCATTAACTTGCTCTGGTGCTGTGGGTAGAGCTGACTTGGAGATCTCAGCGTTGTTGGCTTGGACTGTGATGTAGCCTGGGGTTGACTCAGGTAACTGGTTCAGCACGTAGTCTCTGGTGCGATCAACCGGATCGTCTGTTTCCTGCGGAAGGGAGTGAACTGGATCAGGACCTTGGCTCAATGCTTGCTCGAGTAGCTTCACTTCAGCTAACGCAACTTCCTCTTCCATCCTTGAACGAAGAACCTTTATCTGGGCCTCCGCTTCTGCCCTCTTGGCCTCCGCTTCTGCCCTCTTGGCCTCCGCTTCTGCTTCCCTTTCTGCGAAGAAACGTCTCACTTTGGATTGTTCTGCTCTTATACGGGCTTCTAGTATTCTGTCACTCAGGGCTAAGCTTCTTGAGGATGATGCTCTTGATGACCGAGAGGAGTGTCTAGATGAAGTTGTTCTGTGAGATCTAGTTTCCTGCTGGTGAGAAATATGGCATTCTGTTTCCTGCTCTTCATCGTGGATAGTGTCGGGTTGTGTTTGTTCCGTTTCAGTAGTTGGGGACTGTGCAAGGTCTTTTTCGGCCATTTTGATTTTTGGGAGCGCTGTCTCTTTAAGAAACTAAACTTTGTAATTGGGGTCTGGAAATCGCGGTGCAGCTCCGTTAAGACGCACTAATAAGATTTCCAAGGTGTTTTAGAAGAATTGCGGGGTTTTCCAGTTCGACAATCTGCAGCAATGTGGCGTAGGATGGAGGGAAACTTTGGGTGCCTCAACTATTCCTTTATAATGCAGAGATGTGATTCAGGCCTGGTGGATGAGGGATCCCCTAACACTTATCCAAGCGAGAGCTGTTGCCGGACAGATTCCACAGTGAGGTGCTGGATTCTTAGGGAGTCTGTGGCTGGATAATGAGTTTAAGGCAAGTGTTTTTGGCTGGTTTAAAGCAGTCTTTTGACTGTTCTGTCCCCGCTTAAGGCGAATGAAGGTGCGCAGTAAGTTATGGTGTGAGAAGTATTACCTTCTTATCCTTGAAGCGAGGCAGACAGGACCAAGTGCAGCTTCGGATGGATGGAGTCAAGCGTGGACATAGAGATGAATCAGCGGTGGTTTATTGAACCTTGCCAGAAGACAGTATGATGATACAATGCAGATGGTACAAGTAGCAGTAGGGTAATTGTCTTGTGGGTGTTCACCCCTGGAGCCACTGCTGAAGCTGCTGCTGAAGCTGCTGCTGGTCAAAAGACTTTGCTTTCTGCAGCCCAAGAATATGTGTCCTTCCCACACTGGTAGCTAGAGTAAAATGGATGCCAGGAAGTGAGGTAGTACACAAGGCTGCAGAACACTCCCACATCCTATAAGGCATGAAAGGAGGAGCGAGGGGAGTGACACAAAGCTACTGGTCAGCAGGTGGCAGCAGACAAGTATGAAACAGATATCAATGAAACAGTGGATTGAACTATATGAAGATATTAAGGGAACAGCACAGTAATAATTGATAGATTAGCTAATATGTTGAGTGTCAAGAGCTGAAAATATTTTCTTACTGTCTAATTTATAAAACTACGTTCCCTAATCAACTGTACGCTCCTTTTAAAGGGAACACTACTTTTACAATATGGAGGAAGATTTGTTTATTCTATTTAGGTATCTTACATAATTTAGAGAATGCAGCAGCGCTCAACTCTTGCATGAAAGTGTGCGCAATGCAATGTGCTGGCTTAACAGAAAATCTATGAGCCTAAGCATGGTGCGAAGAACAGGCTCAAAGACTTTTATATTGAGCCCATACATTACTGATCCAAGTGTTGAGCACTGATGCTTGTGTGGAGCGCAAAAGGCTGGGGTACTCAGCAGCTGGACCAGTAGAAAGGAGCACTGTGGCAGTGCCTAGAGTCTGTAGCCCTGGCTCACACTGAAAGGGAGAGTACAAATGGAGAACTAAAAATAATAAAGAAATAAATAGAATTTGTGATGCCAGTTGGCATCTTCAGCCAGTAGGTGGCCGGCACTGCAGCTAATCCCTGATGGTACCTTTACACGCCGCGACGGCAGGCTGGATACAGCCCGCTACAGGCTACAAATGTAGCTTGTAGCGTCAATGTAGCCCGTCGTAGCGGCGTCTGAAGACGCGACGCTACAGCCGGCGACAGATACATCTGTTTATGGGCTCTGCTCGAAAACTGATGGCTACATCGCCGATGGTAGCGAGCTGTATCGGCGTGTAAAGAAGCAATGGAAGGGAACTCTGGACACCCGGGGCTGTAGCTGCAATGTAGCTAAGGCGTGTCCCAGGCTCTGGGATACCGCGCCCCATCACCGATCATTGGAGGAAGCTCCTGCATGACGATTGGTAGTCGCTGCATAGGGAGGCATATTTAAGGAGCTGACCAGTCACACTACACAATCGCTCGAGCGTGCTGTATTTCTCAGCCTCCTGCGATGCCTGGCCAATCATGATGATATTGCGCTGTCCTATCAGCGTACGGACGGCTCGTAATCCACGATTGTGGCACGCCTATGTGCTGTCCCTGCTGTACCAGGTCCGCCCATAGTAGCTTATTGTAGCGCTGTGTAAACGTGGTACGCTAAGCTACAGCTGGCTACTTGACACACCCGGCGATGTAGCTAGCTACAGATGTAGCGTGGCGTAGCGCACCTTATGGCGGCGTGTAAAGAGGGTGCGTTGACCGTTTGTAGCCGTTTGAGCGTGCTCGTGCACGTGAAGTAGCGGGATGTATCCAGCCTGCCGTCGCGGCGTGTAAAGGTACCATGAGAGATAGGTGCTAAAACCTCCCCAACTAGTGCTGGCTCCCAGGGAATGATGAGGGTAGTAGTGGTAATGATGAGGTGCAGAGAGAAAGGAGGCACACAGAGTCAGCCTCTTTGCTTTTCCTTTTACATTTTACTGAAGATGTTCAGGGTATACAGACACCACCAGATATGTGGTCTAGCCAGTCTGGGAAGAAACACTGTCTTCTCTGCTGGGTGAGTATAGTGGCCTACCCACTGACTTGTCCTTGTTGTAGGTTTCTAGGTGCTTTTGGGCTGTCCTTTACTCTCTTAATTACTGTGGATAAACTGCAGCCAGGCTACTAGTGCAGATACTGTAGGTATCCTTGCTCCCTTTGGTGCAGTTCCTGCAGAGTTCCTATGTACTAAGAATGCCCCAAAAGGTTCCACTTGAGTGGCTAGTGAGCATCAAACTCACTGTTCTCCAGTTTCTGATACTAGACCTTGGAAACCTGACTAACCTACGGCCTGGTACCCTGCTATGCAGCTGGTCCCTTAGAGCAGCCTCCTGGCTCGCTCCTGACTGACTCTTCTCCTCTTGCCTAACTCAGCCTTACTACCCTATCCACTCCCTCCAACCAGAAACTGAGTCACAGCCCAAGCCAGACCCTTCAGTGCTCAGATTCTTGGGTAAGGTTCAGGCTATGTTAGATGCTTTAGACTTCCAGCAGAGAGCACTCCAATTCTTCCCAGACATGGCATTACAAACGATTGTGAGGAAACACCATTTGTGGCAGCCAGACCACAAGAGTGCCACACTTGCAGAATTGAGCACATCAGAGCAGTGTTTTGAGCCATCAGTGGAAATCTTAGGTCTAGGACCTCCAACAGTTTGCAGCACTTTTAAATATGTACTCTATAAAGTAAAAAAAATAATGGAAATGATAATTACACTTTTAAAAGAGGTTGTCCAGTCTAAATCCATAAGTCTGCAGTCACTCTATTGGACTGCAGACCTATGAATATTCACAGCACACATACTGAGCACTGTGAAAATTCGCTGGTTTCGGGTTGAGAACTGAAGTCTTGTGGCCATGAGATTGTGCTGAGCCCCACGCTCGGTGTTTGTGTTATGGTACCTTTACACGCCGCGACGGCAGGCTGGATACAGCCCGCTACAGGCTACAAATGTAGCTTGTAGCGTCAATGTAGCCCGTCGTAGCGGCGTCTGAAGACGCGACGCTACAGCCGGCGACAGATACATCTGTTTATGGGCTCTGCTCGAAAACTGATGGCTACATCGCCGATGGTAGCGAGCTGTATCAGCGTGTAAAGAAGCAACGGAAGGGAACTCTGGACACCCGGGGCTGTAGCTGCAATGTAGCTAAGGCGTGTCCCAGGCTCTGGGATACCGCGCCCCATCACCGATCATTGGAGGAAGCTCCTGCATGACGATTGGTAGTCGCTGCATAGGGAGGCATATTTAAGGAGCTGACCAGTCACACTACACAATCGCTCGAGCGTGCTGTATTTCTCAGCCTCCTGCGATGCCTGGCCAATCATGATGATATTGCGCTGTCCTATCAGCGTACGGACGGCTCGTAATCCACGATTGTGGCACGCCTATGTGCTGTCCCTGCTGTACCAGGTCCGCCCATAGTAGCTTATTGTAGCGCTGTGTAAACGTGGTACGCTAAGCTACAGCTGGCTACTTGACACACCCGGCGATGTAGCTAGCTACAGATGTAGCGTGGCGTAGCGCACCTTATGGCGGCGTGTAAAGAGGGTGCGTTGACCGTTTGTAGCCGTTTGAGCGTGCTCGTGCACGTGAAGTAGCGGGATGTATCCAGCCTGCCGTCGCGGCGTGTAAAGGTACCATTAAGGATGTCACAGGTAGCAGCGCCTGATCCCGTGGCCTGGGTGACACTTCAAAAAGGCTGTATTTACAGGGGAATAAGAGTTTTTGTCATGTGATGCCACCTGTAGTACCTGGTGAGGGGTCACCAGCACCGCCACAGTCTGCCGGAGGTAGATGGTACTGCGGCTGAGTTGGCAAAGCTCCCTACAGGTGGAGCAGGTCCTCCGTGGCAGCGTTCCTGAAAGAAACAGGCTGGTGTAGGAAAACACACGTAGAGGCAAAGTCCCTTTCTCCCGGGTACTTTACTGTCAACTCGTAGCAGCATCAAACAAAGTTCACAGTTCAGCAAGATGTTATAAGACAGGTAGCTCTACTGTTGGCTGCAAGTGGATCCCAGGTGGTATAGTGGAACCTGTGGTGTACCTTCGTTGACAAACCCGTGTCCTTTCTTCCCCGCCTAGGATGAGCCTACACCCAATAGCTTCGTGGTAAGGAAGCAGGCAGACCGCTCCGTCTGGCAGAGTGCTGCGGCTGATAAACAAGCTACAGCAGCCGGTTGCCGACTGCAAAGATGAACTCTGGCTGGATCCTCGGGCCCAGCATTCCCGTGGTGGACTGGAGTATCCCTGTAGTATGGTCCCTCCACTCTGGGGAACTCCCTTTCTCTCTAGGGCATAGACTTCTCGCGTCGGGCGCCCTCTTCCAGGATCTCCTCAAGACCCCTTCTTCTTCCCTCCGGACCGGATTGAAAACCTTCCGCCTCGTTCCAATTAGCCAAAAGACCCTCCTTGTTCCCCCTAGAGGTGAATATATCCCTTCCTGGGTAACCTCCCACCACTCAACTAATGTGGGAGTGCTGGGAATGGGTCCCTACCCACCAACCCAGGGTCAACTTGCAGCTGGGGCAATTACACCTCCTTTACGGGTACAATATCCCTCTGTGACGTCTGACCATGCGGGGCGCCACAACTGCAATATGCAAACTTCTTGCCAGAATCCAAGTAGAGGGGCGTAGTCTGGCTCAATACACTTGCTTTGAGCCCTTGTAGTTGGAATGTGGCTGGGGTTATGCATCTCACATACTGATGGCCATGTGTCCGCCATTCCCAGATCTGATACCAGTGAATCCTTATAGTGCACAGTGCATGTGACGTGAAGATTCATATGTCTGTAGTCACATAGAGAGATTGCAGACTCATGGATTTAGAATTGATAACCCCTTTAATGATGGCAATTTCATTAGATTAAAAATCACTATACTTGTTGATGTGAGATTGCAACCTTGGGGAGTTTCATGGAAAGCATTTTAGAAGAGCCAAAAGAATCCAAGACAGTGCTGTTGCCACTCATAGCCTGTTTTTAGCAATGGCTCCCATTCCTGATTCAGTGGTGCCGTCCCGATATTAGGGCATTTCTGTGCTTTGTCCCGACTTCTGCTCACTCACTTCGCCAGGGTGGGGCCAGCCTCTCACTGCATGAACATAAACTAAATAAACAACTCCCTTCTCCTCTTATGATCTAGTCTCCCTGAGAACAAAACTTGTGACCTCGCTTGTGACCTTGATGATCGCAGCCAGTAGCTCTAGCTATGAGCCACATCCCACAGTGAGTATGATTGCATAATTGGTAATCTTGAACCTGCATTGCAGAATCCAGAGGCAGATTATTTAGGTATACATAGATACATCATATACAGTATATATATATACATATATATACTTGAAAAAATGCTGCAGCACTCCGTCATTAGATGTATCTTATGCCTTTATTACGGCCACGGGTACCATAGGGCAACGTATCGGGCACATGCGCCCTTCATCCATGGCGCATGTGCCCGATACGTTGCCCTATGGTACCTGTGGCCGTAATAAAGGCATAAGATACATCTAATGACGGAGTGCTGCAGCATTTTTTCAAGTATATACAAGTGTTGGGAAGACAGCTGAGCTGATTTGCACCCACTGGGCCGTGCTGCTCTATTTGTTTATATATATATATATATATCCCTGTATTCTAGAGGTGCATAAAAGTCAGATTTCTTTGTTCCTATAAAACTACAAAAATAATTTACTTTTTTCAGACACAATGTCATTCATAGACATGTCTAGTACTGAAGCCCTGGACTATTTACTTAAAGCACCACTCCGGTGGGGATTTATTTTCAGCCCTGGAGTGGTGCTTTAAACTCACATATAATGGCACCTGTCTTATATTCACCCTTCGGCATTTTCACCTTTCTTCGTTCAAAAGTCAGAAGTTACATGACAAGTTCTCAATGTAAGTCTATGAGATCCAGATTTAGGACAGAATGAGACTGTCATAGACTTGTATTGAGTTGTGACCTCCGACACATTTCATGAAACACTGGAGCTGCCGACAAGTCACGAAGTGTCTGAGACTGGCGGTGGCGATGCGGAAAACAGATAACATACTGGAGGTTGAGTGTAAGACAGGGATTAGGGAATTAGATTTAAAGCATCACTTCAGAAGTGAAATGTAAAGAAAAACCATGCTGCAGTGGTGCTTTTAATGGAGATGAGGGCAAAACCAGACACGGTTGGAGCTGCTTCTGAGAAAAAAAAACCTTTTTGTAATCCTGGACCATCCCTTTAACTTCCCAATGGTCCCCAGCTCCTTTCACTAACCTCCTCCTTGGTTTGTCTTCACGTGTCTATAAATTCACACACATCACTTGCTTATCTGATTTTTTCCCTATTTCCATTCTAGATGGACTCTATCGGTAGCGTAACTACAATAGGTGCAGGGTTTCCAATACACCCAGTCCCTTGAGTCTAGGGGGCCCCAAAATTCCTCTTGGCCTATAGAAAAAAAACTATTTCTATTAAAGATTTTCAATAATAGGGGGCCCCGTTGGTGCTTTGGCATTGGGGCCCATAAGCTTTAAATTACGTGACTGCTCACAATGGACAATTCAGTAAAACTGCCCATTCCAAATTCATTGATAACATCTCAAATGCAAACAAATCCCTTCTATGTTCTATGCTCATCATTCTAGAGGCATTTTCTTCTTTTTGATTATTCAGTATTGCTGATCACTTTCCATGATCTTGATAAACTCATTAACTTAATATACACAAATCTTGATTACTTACTACTTCAAGTTACCCCTAAGTCTTTGATTTATGTCTTTTTTATTATGTATACTTTTTCTAAATGCATTGGCACTGCCACAGTCCCACTTGATGATCTTTGTGCACGTCCTAAGTTATGGGGGTAGACTTCGGAAGTCACAAGTCATTTCGCCTTTGCCAGGATTCTTATATATAGACTCAGGGTAGTTGAATAAAATTAATTTAAAGGTTACGCACTGGAAGCACTGAGATCACAATAGAGTAAACATTAGTGGAAAAGCCATGTTAAGCAATAATTATCTGCATCAATTAAAAAATCCCATAAAAAATTGTCAACTGTAGCTTTGTGTTCTGAGCAAGAACATAAGAAACCACATTAAAAAAAACATGGTCACCACTCTTCTTTTAAAGTGGCCAGACAATGGAAAAGTGTACACTACGCAAAATAGATATTTGAGGCAAATGGAACAAAAATACCTGCTGCTACCTAAGGCAGTAATTTAAGTCTTGGTAATAACAGTATTCAGCAAGAAAAGCTCGCCTTCGAATGAGAATAGAACAGTAATGGCTGCAGAATCAGAATCATTTCTCTATGGCAGTCACCAAAGTAGCTTACACATAATTTGCAGATGTTTATAACCTTATTTGTAGAGTAGATGCTGCACACTTTTTTTAATAAAAGACTGGTGTGTTATAGTAGCCGATCCTGTGAAATCTGTTTGCCTTTCTTTGGTCTGTTTTTCTGATATTAGCAGAGAATGCGAATGCTAAACTCCCAACTCAGCCTGGTGGCATCCACTTCATTGTCAGGATCGTTTGTGAGATCCACACGAACCATTAAGCACCATTATTTTCAATGCTGGAGTAGGGCTTTTCATATAATGTCTCTGCCTCTAGTATTATACTCTCCCTCCAATATCTTCACCTTTTTTTGGCATCGCTCCGCTCCCGAGTCAACATCTTGTCATCGCAACTTCTGGCTGACCGGAAGTCAGACATTACAAAGCAAGCTCTAAAAACAAGATATCACAACAAAAAAGGAACCAAAAAGTGTTAAGCCTTAAACATAACTTTTTGTATTCAGTATAGAGTTAAAATTCACGTATACAGAAATAGTTAAAATACAAATCCTACAGAATGCAGTTAACAAGTTGATAAACTGTCTCAGATATGTGGTGATATACTTGTATACAATGCCTCTTTCCCGTGTAAAATAATCTCATGCGCTGGCAACAAGACAATTATCAAAAGTATTTAATCCCATCCTAATGTATATATATATATATTATATATATACAGATGTGCTCAAATGTTTACACACCCTGGAAGATTTTTTGCTTTCTTGGCCTTTTTTCAGAGAATATGAATGAAAACACAACTAACTTTTTTCCACTCATGGTTAGTGGATGGGTGAAGCTATTTATTGTCAAACTACTGTGTTTTCTCTTTTTAAGTACCGTAATAATGACAACCAAAAACATCCAAATGACCCTGATCAAATTGTCCCCTCTAACATCAATGACAGCTTGAAGTCTTTTGTGGTAGTTGTGGATGAGGCTCTTTATTTTCTCAGATGGTAAAGCTGCCTGTTCCTCTTGGCAAAAAGCCTCCAGTTTCTGTAAATTCCTTGTTTTTTTTACATGAACCACGTGCTTGAGTTCTCCTCAGAGTGACTTAATGATATTGAGGTCAGAAGAGTGATGACGACTCCAGAACCCTCACTTTATTCTGCTGTAGCCAATGACAGGTTGACTTGGCCTTGTATTTTGGATTGTTGTCATGTTGGAACGTCCGAGTACATCCCATGCGCAGCTTTCAGGCTGATGAGTGCAAATTTGCCTCCAGTATTTGCTGATAATGTGCTGCATTCTTCTTTCCTTCAACCTTGACCAGGTTTCCTGTGCCTTTGTAGCTCACATATCACCACATCATCAGCGATCCACCTCTGTGCTTTCATCATAGGCCTTGTTGACACCTCTCCAAATGTAACGTTTATGGTTGTGGCCAAAAAGTTTGATTTTGGTCTCATCACTTCAAAATACCTTGTTCCAGAAATATGGAGGCCTGTCTCTGTGCTGTTTGAAGTTTTAGGGTTGGGATACTTTGTGGCATTTGCACAGTAATGGCTTTCTTCTGGCGACTTGACCATGCAGCCCATTTTTCTTCCTTATTGTGCATATTGTGCAGCCACATCGCTAGTTTTCAGTGAGTCCTGTATTTCAGCTGATGTTATTTGTGGGTTTTTCTTTACATCCCCAACAATTTTCCTGGCAGTTGTATCCAAAACTTTTGTTGGTCTACTTGATTGTGGTTTGGTTCTTACAGAGCCCCTGATTTTCCATTTGTTAATCACAGTTTAAACATTGCTGACTGGCATTATCAATTCTTTGGATATCTTTTTTTTCCTGTTTTATACACGTCAACTATCTTTTCCCATAGATTCATTGACAATTCTTTTGCTTTCCCCATGACTCACAATCCAGAAACGTCAGTGGCTGGATGAAAGATGCAAGAGTCTGTCTGGATCTCAGAAACTCACTCAACTTTTAAGCACACACACTGATTACAAGCAAACAGGTCACAGGTGAAGATGTTACCTTTATGAGCCTTTCAAACCCATTTGTGTCAACTTCTGTGCATGCTATCAGGCCAAAATCACAAGGGGATGTGAACTTTTGATAAGGGTCATCTGGATGTTTTTGGTTGTCATTATGATTTAAAAAGAGAAAACACAGTAGCTTGACAACAAATGGCTTCACCTAACCACTAACCATGAGTAGAAAAACATATTTGTGTTATCATTCATATTATCTGAAAAAAGGCACAGAAAGCAAAAAACCTGCACGAGAATATACTTGAGTATAAGCCGAGTTTTTCAGCACAATTTCAAAAGAAGCTGTTCAGCTTCTTTTGGTTTCTATATAATTGTTGGAGTTACTGGTTCCACAGCTTTACTCTGCACCCCCATTGACCCCAGGTGGTCTTTGATTGAAGTGAGTCCTCCCACTTCCCATAAAAATTATAAAAATGGATGCTTAGCTAAGTCCAAGGAAAGAGTGGCATAGTAGGCCAGGGACCCATCAGATGCGTTTTTTTGACCGGATCTGCCACATTTTTTCAAAACCGCCAGTGTGAAAGCACCCTTAGTGAGACAAAAGTTCCACTGCTAAGTAAAAGGCGATTTTTCACTACCTAATTATCTAAAATATATTCTTCTTTACAGGCATATTGTTCTGGTAGATCTCTATATATCAATACATTTCTAAATATCTGTATATTAGGGGAAAATTGAAGTCAAAAGTTTTTTTCCTTACACAATTTCTAAAATTATGAAAGTAAAGTAATTTTTAAAAACAATGTTTAAAAACAAACTACATATCGGAAACAACATGGACTTATTTGGCATCTTTGTAATTGTAAAAAAAACCTTTACAATACTTTCAACACATCATTTACAGCAATAGAAGTGCTCACTTTATGGCTGGAATCCGGGTGCCATAATGCAATTCATTGGGGTCATCTGAGTTTACAGCTGACGTGTCAGCTCTGAACTTGGATGAACCCGACTCTGATGTCACTGTGAGCACATCCTAAGTCATTTTCTCAGTGATGTGTGCAGTGACTGGCCGTTCCTGTGTATCGATTATAGTTGAAGGGTTTTGTTTTGGGTTATTAGGATGGGTACGAGGGATGTCTTTTGTGTTTTATTGCAATTAAAGTATTTTTATCAGTGTTGTGTTTTTTATAATGTTTACTAGAGATTCATAGTGTGTGGGTCTAAAATTGGCCCAACATTATGAATCTTCGCTTTGTGCCAGCTGCCAATACAAATCTGGCATTAACCCCTTCACTACCCAACATGCCAACACCACCAGAGCCTCTAGACGAGCCGGGTAAAGCACCTGAAAATGACGCTACAAAAGAATTCCCCTTTTTAGGGGCAGCTGTGGGCTGCAATTTTAAGTGTGAGGGGCCCAGAGCGCCTTGGTCTTACCACACTGAGAATCCAGGCCCTCAGTTGCCTGGGTTTTACCTTGGCTGTCAAAAATAGGGCAAAGCCCATGCATTTTTTGAAATTATTTATTTATCTTATTAAAAAAAATAATGGGCTTCCCTATATTTTGATTGCTAGCCAAGGTAAAGTCAGGCAGCTGGGTGTGGCAGCTCGTAGCTGTCCACTGTATCTGTGCTGACAATCAAAAATACAGCAAAGCGCTGCATCATTTTTTTTTTTTTTAATTTTTAATTACCTCTTTATTTTTACAGTACTATGTTGTCAGTCAGTGGGTGAGGGGCCCAGTAGCCAATCACAGATCCTGTCACAGAGAATGGGCATATGTGAATGGTTGTTAGAGTAACTTGAAAACAGCCCATACAATCTAGCATCTATCATGCTAGAATGTATGAGCTGGTTCCAGATTACTCCAACAGGCAATCACAGAAGCCCGTTCTCTGTGGCATCTGTGATTGGCTGTTCTGCCCTTCAGTAGTGAATACCCAGGAAGTTAATGAGCAGCCCTGGAAGTACAAGCGGCCGCACGCAGTAAGTATGAGCTGCTGTTTAATCACTATTTTCTTGCTTTTTATAGCTCCCGAATAAACCCAAACTGTATCATGGACAGGGAAGTCCGGGCTCAGGGTCTATACCCAAACATTGGGTGGTCAGTACGGACCCTGAACTTAACAGTTGAGGTTTGCCCATCACTAGTCAAAACTACTGTAAAAGCATATACCATGGCCCCTCAGGGTTAAAAAACCGTGCTGCCATGGGAGTAAATACCAAGTCCAGGTTGATAAGGCTCATGATCTTTGTTTGTTGACGCCTTTGCAGAGAATACTTCTTCAGGACAAAATCACATGCGGTGAGCTGCTGTTGGGGGCCAAGTCTCCTCTTCTCTTGTGACTGTGTGTGCTCCCGTGGGGCTGTTGGGGCAGAGGATGCCACTGTTGAGTGGAGGCATCAAAAATATTTAGGGTGTCATTACCTCCACTGCCAGGCAGTAACAGCATATAGGGAAAGAGGTTAAAAAGCATTGGGTCTCTTGACTATATCTTATAAAAACTTTTCCCATAGCGTGCACTACCCCAGTATTGTGTATATATATATATATCACTGTCTGTACACAAAGTCTGTGTCCATTGACCATTTTAATGAAATAACTAATAAAAAATTTTTTTAAATATTTATTTTGAATTTGGTAGTAAAATTGTTCAGTTCTTGATGATGCCCTATTCAGTGCCGGCTCTATCTACCTCTCATCCTATGCTTGCATAAAAGAATATATAAATATGCTTTTAGTTAGTTGTTTGGTTACTGGCTTTTAAACGTTTCTTATTGTATATAGGATCTGTTTAATTCTGTACAACACAATACAGGTATTATAATAGAAATTCCATCTTGGCGGGCGGCCATGGTCTGATTGTGGTCTGTGTTACTGTGAGCAATCAATGAAGAAGCGCTAAAAACACCATATTAGACCTTAGCATATATTTCACCGGTGAGGATATGTTTTAATCCCGTTTTGGTAATGAAAGGAAGGTGCATTTTCTGTAACCATGATAAATTCATCCATTCATGATTTTTGGGCCAGACACTAAAGAGTAACTTTGAGTTTCTGTTGCTGCAATGCATTCTGGTTGATTGGACGAAAAGTACAAATGTCTGGAATGTCTAAACTTGAATAATTCACATCCTGTAAACACAGGGGATATTTTTTTTCTGTCTTAAACCTCAAATGTTGAATTGAATTCATAATATATAAAATACCCTGGTGCAGTTTCAGCCGCACATTACAGTACTCAAACATAACCCTACAGAATAAAGACGTCTATAAGTGCCTATATTTAATAGTAAAAAAGAAGAATATCTACATAATGTTTTCCTACAGGCTGTTGATGAGTTATGAGCGATTCAATATGGTCAATGTCATTCTTCCAAATATTTGAGACGTTTCCCTCTTCTTCTGAGAAGCTCTTGTCCCTCATACTTTCAATAAGCAGATATCTTCAGAGGTTAGCCATTAGGGCAGAACTATGTAAGCAAGAAGAAACATTTTTTTTATCCATCCTCCTCCCCAAATGCACTTTCCTAACAAACTGTGTGATAAAGGCCAGAAACTGGACCGATCCATCAAAGTGAAGGTCAATATGTTCATTTTTGTGGCATAAAACACAAGAAATGTGTTTCTGGAGGTTAAAGCTACAGTATAGGATTACGTTATTGCTGTCCATACTGATCAGCTGCATATGGGAGTTTATTTAGACAAAAAAAATACGTATAAAAAATTACTTATTATTTAGTATGATTAAAAATGTAAACCTAACTGATCCCATGACGTACATTTCCTTTTGAATGCTTAGATATTCCAGAGTCAATAAATTGCAAAGAAAAATAGGGAGGGGGACAAGAGGCGCAATAATGCCCTATCACTAGTGACACTTATGTATAATGGTGGTGCTATGAAGCTGCTCACCTGGTCCAGTTGTGAACCCCACAACTGGTTTGAAGGCGTTTTTGGAAACGATGTTCCAGCTGCTGCAGGACCTCCACCGACCACTGGAAAGTGGTATAAATCCAAGAAATGATGGGAGTGCTGGTGTGCCACGGTCCGCGCTGCTGCAGTGTTGGAAAAACTCACCAAAGAGCCAAGAGCATTTTCATCTTTTTATTCCTCCTCTCTCCTACGCGTTTCAGCACCACACCCGGCGCCTTGATCACCCTGAGGAAGGCGCCGGGTGTGGTGCTGAAACGCGTAGGAGAGAGGAGGAATAAAAAGATGAAAATGCTCTTGGCTCTTTGGTGAGTTTTTCCAACACTGCAGCAGCGTGGACCGTGGCACACCAGCACTCCCATCATTTCTTAGAGTCAATAAATTAGAACAACGCTAGCCGGAGTCAGGTCAGTGACTGAATATTGGCATCATAGGTAGCCGGAAACAGAAGTTTGTCCAGGTCTCCGATGAAGGTAAGTTATCAAACGTTATTTTTCAGTAAAGAAAAACAAACAGACATGGCTAAAAATGTTCAGACAAATAGAAGACGAGTAGCTCTCACCGGATAGCTGGCGACACTTTTTTATTTTACAAGGCTAAACATGTAGACACTCAGACAGGAGGGAGGATGGGAGATAAACAACGGCCATTTTACGCTTCACTAGCGCTTCAACAGGTTCCTGTTGGAGCGCTAGTGAAGTGTGAAACGGCAGTAAGGAACCTGTTGAAGCACTAGTAATGCATGAAACTACTATTGTTCATCTCCCATCCTCCCTCCTGTCTCTGTGTCTACATGTATAACCACAGGAAATAAAGAAGTGTCACCAGCTATCTGGTGAGTGTTACACATCTTATATTTGGATGATTTATGGATTGTATCTAGGAGTATGCAACTGGAGGCTTAAGTGCGACAGCTGAAGGCTGAACACAGTGATGTTTGTTGATCCCTGAGAAGAGTGGCTAGCGGCAGGGGCGTAACTACAACGAGTGCAGGGATTGCAGTCGCACTCAAGCCCCGGAGCCTATGAGGCCCCAAAATTCACTTTGGCTTATAGAAAAAGACTATTGCTATTAAAAATTTGCAATAATTGGGATGAGCTTCATGTTACGGCACTGGCTAGTGGTGGTACCCGACTTTTCTATTTAGAGTGATTATATATGGCTAAAAAAGTTCCCCGGAAGTGTTCACTGAGTTCTTATACTGTTGGAGGCAAAGCTGAAGGTTCATGGATTGGTGGAAACGTTGAGCCAAAAAGTGCTAATGTCAGCTATGATGAACCACTTTCAGCCATGAAGTTCATATTCTGGCTAGAAACATACTTCCACCAAGCACGATGCCACTATTTCTATCCCATTGGTGGCAGAGATGCCCCAATGTCACCCTGATTTAGGAAAGTCAAATAGTTCTAGTCACATTTTTTTTCTCCACAGTGACCAAGTTGCCTCTAGTGTTAGGTCTCTGACATGCAAAGCTCAATATAGGACTTGAACCCCAATGATGTGACAAGACACCTTACCTACACCACGTTCCAAATAATTAAGCAAATTGAATTTGTGTAATAGGGATTTTATGTTTTGCTTTTCAGATAAACTCATGGATAGTATTGTGTCTCAGAGGGCTGTTTGGATCACTGAAGTCAATCTGTAACACCAATGATAATTAGTTTACCAGGTGAACCCAATTTACCCCTTAATGACTGCCGGGTTCACATTGAAACGGTGGTTGTTAAGGTGCCCTCATAGACATTGCAAAATAGAGATTGGGAGTGAGTGCACAGTGTCCTCTCCCTTTACCGTGGTCAAAAATGTATATGACTGCTCATACCTGCGGGCATTGGCTCTGACCAGTTTTGAAACTGATTGCGTCAGATTAACCCTTTAAATACCACTGTCAACCATGACAGCAATATCTAAGTGATTAAAAGAGGATTAAAAGACCCTTTTTGGCATGATTGCCACCTCCCCATGATTGTAATCATTGATGCTGATTGTAGCCATTGTCTTTCTGATGACCCCAGCGAATAGCTCCCGACGATCTCGGATTTCAGACAAACTGTCCCAATTTTGAGGGTTCAGTCTCACTGTCCAGACAGTCAGAGCTTTTGTCCCAACCTCCCATCAACTATCGTTGCCGGCTCTGTAGCCCCTCTTCCTCAGGGATGTAACTGGCATCTTTCCGTATACATACATAAATTAAATGCACAATTTTCTAGTATTGTGTACTAATGTGCCACAACCCACACTGAGAGAAATGTTGTGGTGATTCAGATATAAGTCCCAATGAAGCTGTTGAAAGTAGTTGCAAACACTATGTGGAGCCAGTTTATATGCCAGGATGGGGGACATATTTACCAAGAAGACGCCCAGGATGGGGACATACATACCAGGGAGAGTTCAGGATGAGGACATTTATACCAGGAAGGGGCCCAGGATAAGGGCTTATATACCAGGAAGAGATGCAGGATAAAGACATACTTAACAGGATGGGACCCAGTATGGGAGACATATAGGCCAGGATGGGGAACATATTTGCCAGGAAGCCGCCAAGCATGACATTAGTTCAGCATGAAGAACTTTACTATATAATGATGGTGGAGGGGGCAGCATGCCAATATATCTGACCAACAGAACAGGTTCTGGGGGAACAGGTTCAAATTTTGCACCAGGGCCCATCGAACTACTGTATAGTTAAGCCACTGGGTAGAAATTGTACAAATGATGGCTGTATATTGTTGGAGCATCAGGCGTATTTGTCCACAAATTGAACACGCCAGGAAAAGTTATGTGTAAATTTTTACCTTTACTGCTACATAACTTTACTATTTGCACACAGTTTGACTATTAGTAACAATATATCTTTTGTATGAACAAAATAGCTTTAAATAAACATTATATTAAGGTTATTTTTTGCATTATTTTCAATTTTGTTTTGGAGACAAAGGGAGGGTATCTTGTGGCCTAAATTTTTTTTGATAGTGAAAAATGGGACACTTTTGGATCCAGAAGCCAAAAGTTAATCAAAAACAAGTGTCAAATCTAACTCAACAAAAATTGTGTTAACCAATGTTATGTAAACCCTTGTCTTTTCAGGGTTTACTTTTCTGTAGTGCTTGGCCCTACACATTACCCATCATTTTTGCAGACTGACCTCTTCACCCCTTAGTTTAGATTTGAGACCGATCTATAAGCTTTATACACCACCTCGGATTACCAAGTGATGGCACAGCTCTATATAGTACTCACTGAAAAATTGTTACATTAATTGTATAAAATGATATCACTTCAAAAAGTATCCCTTTCTTACATGTATCTGACAAAAGCAGCTAGCCTAAACACTACAGGTGCATCTCAATGAATTATGAATTATAACATCATCAAAAAGTTAATTTATTTGAGTAATTAAATGAATAAAGTGAAACAAATATATTATATTGAGTCATTGCAGAGTGATCTATTTCAAGTGTTGATTTCTGTTCATGTTGATGATTATGACGTACAGCCAATGAAAACCCAAAGGTCATTATCTCAGAAAATTAAAGCGGGGAGATTGAAGGCTTCAATACCATGCAGAGTCAACGCTCTCACCGACGGAACAAGAGACTGAGTTGGATGGGTCCTTAGGTAGGACGCTTAGCAGTGAGACCATAAGCAGTGTACAACTCTTAAAGGTAATGTGCCAGGATGGAACACTGCATGAGACAAATGAATGCCCCAGGCGGGAGACCTCCTAAGCATCTGAGAATTTGAAGTTAAAGTCTAGCCATGTTGGCAATACCTCCCCTTTATGAGGAGAACAAGATGTGGAACCGTCAGAGGGGAAGAATGACTTTCACGCAGTTTACTGTGATATTGAGCTGGGTGAAGGTGAAACAAGCAGGACTAACAACAATAAGTGAAGTGGAATGAATAGAGAGACTGCTGATTTTGTTGCTAAAGATACTCTGTGCTAATGAAACATGCAAGAAGCTATGTGCTCGCTATCTCATGTACACATTTGTTATCAAGTTACTATTGAGTAAAACTATGTTTTTAAATAACTTGTAGTCTCCTTCAATGTACTGGTTAACATGTGGTCCTGACCAGTCAAAGCCATCAGCATCATTTGGCCTGCAAAGATGTACTGCCCCCATGACACAAGTCCACAGCAAGGACCCCATCTTTCATGTAACTTGCATAGGCTCAGAAAACGTAGACCTCGCCCACGACTACTGCACTGCGCCATGCTACATGTACATCACATGCCAGGAATGGTTTACATATATTTGGAAAAGATAAGAGTATACAAAAACTCAAGAAGCAAAGTGCACTGGGAGATATTTTTATTCTCTGCAAAAGTTGATATATGTACACTAAATTAGGTCAATTATGCCCTCTCAAGACATCTTATAAAGTAGAACAGTTGTAAAAAATGGTTGTCAGTGGTGGGGTCAGAGCTGATGTCATTCGCAACTGAGGTTTTTATTCATTAAGAGGAATGTTCTACAACTTCTTTGCTTCTGGCATGTATGCATATTGCCCAACCCAAGATGGATTTAGAAGCCAATGAGGGTGCATGGTGCCACATTACAGTTATTGCATTTATACTACTCCTGGTTGTTTTTGATTGATATCCTAATAACTGATTGACCTCATGTTACTACTTTTACGCTTCTGTTTAACCAAAGGATGATTATTTGGACTTTACCCTGGCCTTTTTAACCCTTCTAATCCCTGTAAATTCTTTTATTGGTTTCATCTGTGTTGACACAACCCAGGGGCCTTTGCAGAGAAGGTCATACTCTTGAAAAGGGTTGAAAGAAGAAACACAAATGTGTTCCTTGAGAACTATTGAGCGGACTTGTTATTATAAAGCAATTGAAAACCTTGAGTAGAGTTACCAGATTTCATGTAAGTCTCATAACCATTAATCAGTACAATAAGAAGTAAAAACATTGACAAGACAAGAAAATAGCACACCTGCCCTTTCAGATTTGGCAGGTGCTACTTATGAGCAGCTCAAGTAATTGTAACCTAAAATATTAGAAAGAGCAGAACCATTTTAATCAATACGGCAGGACCATTTACTGCAAATTGTCTTCACACTTTGGCATCGGTAAAGGCTTAGACACGTAGAGGCTGATTCAACATGAAGAATTTTTTTAAGTAACTTTTCTTTTTTGGTCTTTTGATATTCACTGATATTTTTTGTTCCAAATTCATTATAATGCCGCACATAGAACATCAACTTCACACAGAGTCAAAAGAGGTCTTCATTTTTATTTCATTACCCGTTTTTCAGCACAACGTTTTGGAAAATGATGCAAAAATTGTGCTAAAATTGCTGATGTACATAATTCACTCTGGAAAAGAGGGGACTGGAGGACATTTGCAACAAATTTAGAAACTTTTCGAAAGGTCACAATTGATGAAGCAAGTGAATCATCTGGAATCTCTAGGATCCTCCCACAATGATGAAGATAAAAATAAAACAGGCAGACACACACAATGTACACTATAAAATGGTACAAAGTAAAAGCAAAATAAGGCCCAAATGAAAAACAGGTGAAAAACACTACAATCTAGACAAAATTAGGGTGCAAATGCAGCAATGAACTGGGCCCGTAGTCTAATGCAAGGTGATACAAATACAGTTTCTTAGTATAGTGGAGAATCGAGTAAAAGTGGTTAAATTACAAGCCTTATTTAACAGTTGTGTTTTTTGTGATAGAACTATATTATTTATGGTATTTTTATACCATGAAGACCCACATTTAAGTGATTAAATCACTGATTTCCCTGTTTTGATTATATCATTGTGGCACCCCACTATGTAGGTGCCACAGAGGGGTACTGCATCCGTAAAAGAGGTGTAGTCGCCCCAGCTGCAAGTGGATTTCAGGATGATAGGCAGAACCCTAAACCCACACCCCACACTAGGTCACACAGTGGGAGGGAACCCGGGAGGGGATATAATCACCTCCAGCAGGAACTAGAGAGGTCTGCGGTCAAGAGTCAGTTTGCCAGGCGGATGGCCTGAGGGAGCAAGGAGGGCCTCTCGGCTGAGAACCCGGGAACATCAAGGACAGATCCCAGATATTGAGAACGAGTGGGGGATAGAGGAACTTAAGAGAGTTCGCACCAGGAGAGAAAGCGGGTACCGGAGCCCGCACCTGTAGGAACCTCCAAGGCCTGCAGAAAATCCGAAGCACGGGGGTATATCAATATACGGCCCTGATTCTCAAGCGACCAATAGAGTGGACCAGACAGCCAGGTGAAACTGCAGTGTTCAACAGAGGGATACCTGACGGGAGCAAGAGAAAGGAAGAGAGAGACAGCAGGAGGTCAGATCTACTCTAAGAAGTAAGACTTCACACAAGCTACTAGGAAGCAGGGATAAAATTGGAACAAGAAAGGCACACACTGGGGGTTCCGTCCAGCTACCAGAGATCCGCCTGCAGTCACCCATAGTTACTTGTCATTTAACATCTTACTGCATTAAGGACTGTAATAACGCTGCTAAAGTTCCAGTAAAGTACCGGGGTGAAGTGACTTTGACTCCGCTGTTCCTTCTTTTCATAAACTCATTCCTTCCCCAGGAATCATTGCCCCAGAGGTCCCAGTCCTGCCTGCGGAGGACTACAACATCTCAGCCGCAATACCACTGATCTCCGGAGGACTGTGGCGGCGCTGGTGATATCTCACCAGGTACTGCAGTTGGCGTCACGACAAACGTGTACATAATCCCTTGTAAATACCTCTTTTCATGAGAACAGTCCCCAGGACATGGGGTCAGGTGTGGCTGCCATTCCCCGTGACAACACAGTTAACCCCTTCTGCCGCCTGATACCTGAGTACCCCACACCCTGGGGATGACACATCATCATAGTATATCATTTTACAGGGAGGTACAGTATTTTCTATCTTGCATTTATTTTTTGTATAACTATTTAACCTCTAGACGACAGCCTTACGTCTACAGACGTCGGAAAAAAAGGGTACTAAAGCCTAGCCGACGTCTGTAGACGTTGGCAGGAAAAAGCTCTATAGCGCCGCCCCTGAGCTAATACCTCTAGGGTGTCAGCGTACCGATTGTAGCTGACACCCTAGAGATTAGTAATTAGCTGTTTTTGTACCCGCACCTGTGATGTGATGACCGGTAAACACCGTTTACCGGTCATCACATTACAAAAGTGAAAGTGCTCTGTAAAAAATGCTTTCACTTTGATCCGACATGAAAACACATGTCGGATCAAAGTGATCCATTAACCCCTAAGGCCCCTAAGACCCCTCGAGCCCCCCCCCCGGGCCCCCCACACCTCCATCCACCCCCCCCCGTACCAATCAAAAATGGCGGCGGTGCGCTGCCTTCCCTGTATCTCCATGCAGCCTGACATGTCACACATGTCAGGCTGCATGGGAATGTCCTCCCCCGATGCTCCCTAATCCCCCTGCAGGGATCCCCCAGCCTCCGGGCATCCCCCGGCCTCCGGGCACCGGGCATCCCCGGCCTCCGGGCACCGGGCATCCCCGGCCTCCGGGCACCGGGCATTCCCCGGGCACCGGGCATCCCCCGGCCTCCGGGCACCGGGCATCCCCCGGCCTCCGGGCACCGGGCACCCCCTCCCCTGATGCCTTGTGCCCGGTGCCTTTTCCCCAGAGGCCCCGCCGCCTCTAAACTCTTTGTAGGGCCCCCCCCAGCCCCAGTAAATCCCCCCTCACCACTCTTACCTACCAACGATCCTGATTCCGGTCCCGCGGTCCTCCGGTCCTGGGGACTTCTCCTGCCGGCGGCTCCTGCTTCTTTCTCCTGCGGCGCTCGCCTCCTCTGTGCGCGCACCCTGGTGTGCGCGCACACGTGCACCGCTGCTAACCCCTGCTGTGCGGCCCAGGGAATGACAGGTCATGAACTCAGTGAGTTCATGACCTGTCAGAATCCTCGGGTCACAAGGGGTTAAGTGTGCTATTCATGGTGGTCTCCACATCAGATCACCATCAGTGGTGATCTATCAGGATCACTGATGGTGATCTGATGTGGAGACCACCATGAACAGCACAGTTAACCCCTTGTTAACTGTGCTCTTTATGGTGATCTCCACATCAGATCACCATCAGCGGTGATCCCAGGATCCCTATGGGATCCCAGGATCCTGATAGATCACCACTGATGGTGATCTGACGTGGAGACCACCATGAACAGCACACTTAACCCCTTGTTAACTGTGCTCTTCATGGTATCTCCATATCAGATCACCATCAGTGGTGATCCCAGGATCCCTATGGGATCCCAGGATCCTGATAGATCACCACTGATGGTGATCTGACGTGGAGACCACCATGAACAGCACACTTAACCCCTTGTTAACTGTGCTCTTCATGGTATCTCCATATCAGATCACCATCAGTGGTGATCCCAGGATCCCTATGGGATCCCAGGATCCTGATAGATCACCACTGATGGTGATCTGATGTGGAGACCACCATGAACAGCAGAGTTAACCCCTTGTTAACTGTGCTCTTTATGGTGATCTCCACATCAGATCACCATCAGCGGTGATCCCAGGATCCCTATGGGATCCCAGGATCCTGATAGATCACCACTGATGGCGATCTGATGTGGAGACCACCATGAACAGCACAGTTAACCCCTTGTTAACTGTGCTCTTCATGGTGATCTCCACATCAGATCACCATCAGTGGTGATCCCAGGATCCCTATGGGATCCCAGGATCCTGATAGATCACCACTGATGTTGACCTGATGTGGAGACCGCCATGAAGAGCACAGTTAACCCCTTGTGACCCGAGGATTCTGATAGGTCATGAACTCACTGAGTTCATGACCTGTCATCCTCCTGGCAATAAACCTGCTTTTATAGCATATGGGGGATGCCCCATATGCTATAAAACTGAGAATCGTCGCGGGACCTCCCACTGGACTACGTCGGACCTTCCCACTGGACTACGTCGGACGTCAAAGAATAATAAAGATGGAGTCCAAATAGTGTTTGTTTCTTTTCTAATAAAAATATTTTTCTCTGTCTTGTGTCTTCTTTACAAATTACTAGAGATTCCTAATGGTCCGGTCTAATATTGGCCAGACGTTATGAATCTCGGGCTTAGTGCCAGCTGCGAAAAAGCTGGCATTAACCCCTTATTACCCAGTCTGCCACCGCTACACGGCAGCTGGAAGAGCTGGATACAGCACCAGAAAATGGCGCTTCTATGAATGCGCCATTTTCTGGGGCGGCTGCGAGCTGCAATTCGCAGCGGGGGGGGCCCAGAAAGCTTGGGCCTCCCTACGCTGAGGATTCCAGCCCCCAGCTGCCTAGTTGTACCTGGCTGGCCCAAAAATATGGCGAAGCCCACGCCATTTTTTTTTTAATTATTTCATGAAATAATTAAAAAAAAAGGGACTTCCCTATATTTTTGGTTTCCAGCCAGGTAAAACTAGGCAGAAGGGGTTGGTGGCAGCCCGTAGCTGCCTGCTGTACCTGGCTGGACCAAAAATATGGCGAAGCCCCAACGTCGTTTTTTTTTTAAATTTAATAAAGAAATAAAAAAAAAAAATGCAGGGGACGAGACGACCAGGACACGGTGTCTCCGTGTCTTGTGCACATGCTCTAAAAGTGAAGTAGCTGTAGGTTCCAAATGCTCACTATACCCCTAGATATATTCCTTGAGGTGTCTAGTTTCCAAAATGGGGTGACTTGTGCGGGAACTCCAATGTGTAGGCACATAGGGGCTCCCCATATGCTGCGACATGGTGTCCGCTAACTATTGGAGCTAATTTTCCATTCAAATTGTTAGCGGACACCATGTCGCATATGGAGAGCCCCTGTGTGACTAAACATTGGAGCTCCCCCACAAGTGACCACATTTTGGAAACTAGACCCCCAAGGAACTTATCTAGATGCATAGTGAGCACTTTCAACCCCCAGGTGCTTCACAAATTAGTCTGTAAAAAGGAAAAAAAAGAAAATTTTTGTGAAAAAAAGTACTTTTTCATTTTTACGGATCAGTTTGTGAAGCACCTGGGGGTTCAAAGGGCTCACTATGCATCTAGATAAGTTCCTTGGGGTGTCTAGTTTCCAAAATGAGGTCACTTGTGGGGGAGCTCCAATGTTTAGGCACATATGGGCTCTCCATACGTGACATGGTGTCCACTATGAATTGGAATTGTAAGTGGATACCATGTCGTGTATGGCGAGCCCCTGTGTGCCTAAACATTGCAGCTCCCCCACAAGTGACCCCATTTTGGAAACTAGACCCCCCAAGGAACTTATCTAGATGCATAAAGAGCACTTTAAACCCCCAGGTGCTTCACAAATTGATCCGTAAAAATGAAAAAGTACTTTCTTTTCCACAAAAAATTTCTTTTTTCATTTTTACGGATTCATTTGTGAAGCACCTGGGGGTTCAAAATGCTCACCACCAATCTAGACAAGTTCCTTGGGGGGTCTAGTTTACAAAATGGGGTCACTTGTGGGGGAGCTGCAATGTTTAGGCACACAGGGGCTCTCCATACGTGACATGGTGTCCGCTAACAATTGGAGCTAATTTTCCATTCAAATTGTTAGCGGACACCATGTCGCATATGGAGAGCCCCTGTGTGTCTAAACATTGGAGCTCCCCCACAAGTGACCCCATTTTGGAAACCAGACCCCCCAAGGAACTTATCTAGATGCATAGAGAGCACTTTGAACCCCCATGTGCTTCACAAATTGATCCGTAAAAATGAAAAAGTACTTTCTTTTCCACAAAAATTTTCTTTTTTCATTTTTACGGATTCATTTGTGAAGCACCTGGGGGTTCAAAGTGCTCACCACCAATCTAGATAAGTTCCTTGGGGGGTCTAGTTTCCAAAATGGGGTCACTTGTGGGGGAGCTGCAATGTTTAGGCACACAGGGGCTCTCCATACGTGACATGGTGTCCGCTAACAATTGGAGCTAATTTTCCATTCAAATTGTTAGCAGACACCATGTCGCGTATGGAGAGCCCCTGTGTGCCTAAACATTGGGGCTCCCCCACAAGTGACCCCATTTTGGAAACTAGACCCCCCAAGGAACTTATCTAGATGCATAGAGAGCACTTTGAACCCTCTGGGGCTTTACAAATTGATCTGTAAAAATGAAAAAGTACTTTTTTTTCGCAAAAATTTTCTTTTGTCCTCAATTTTTTCATTTTTACATAAGCAACAGGATAAAACGCATCCTAAAATTTGTTTGCCAATTTCTCCTGAGTACACCGATACCCCATATGTGGTCATAAACCACTGTTTGGGCGCACGGTTTTTGAATGGTAAATTAGCTCCAAAAGTCAAATTGCGCTCCTTCCCTTCTGAGCCCTGCCGTGCGCCCAAACAGTGGTTTATGACCACATATGAGGTATCAGTGTACTCAGGAGAAATTGGCCAACAAATTTTAGGATGCATTCTATCCTGTTGCCCATGTGAAAATGAAAAAATTGAGGCTAAAAGAACATTTTTGTTGGAAAAATTAAAATGGCCATTTTTTGTTTCCACGTTGCTTTAGTTCCTGTGAAGCACCTGAAGGGTTAATAATCTTCTTGAATGTAGTTTTGAGTAGCTTGAGGGGTGTAGTTTTTGGAATGGTGTCACTTTTGGGTGTTTTCTGTCATGTACACCCCTCAAAGAGACTTGAAATGTGATGTGGTCACTAAAAAAAAGGTTATGTAAATTTTGCTGGAAAAATGAAAAATTACTGATGAACTTTGAACCCTTATAACGTCCTAACCAAAAAAATTTTTTTTTTCCAAAATTGTTGCTGATGTAAAGTAGACATGTGGGAAATGTTATTTATTAACTCTTTTGTGTCACATAAAGATCTGGTTCAACAGAATAAAAATTACAAATTTGAAAATTGTCAAATTTTCAAAATTTTTGCCAATTATTTTATATTTTCACAAATAAACACAAAAATTATCGACCAAAATTTAATACTAACATGAAGCCCAATATGTCATGAAAAAACAATCTCAGAATCGCTAGGATCCGTTGAAGCGTTCCGGAGATATAACCTCATAAAGGGACACTGGTCAGAATTGCAAAAAACGGTCTGGTCATTAAGGTGGAAATTGGCTCCGTCACTAAGGGGTTAAAGGGACTCTGTCAGGTCATTTTTCACTATGATACGAATAGTACCCTTGATGAGTGTTCGGGCAGAGCTTTCATAATATGTAACAATCGTTACTGTACCCTTTGTAGTTCTCTTGCTATAAGCATCTTCACACCCAGCAGGCAGCTGCTTTATTAGTGCAGCTCTTTACTTTCACTGCTAAATAGTCAGCAGTATGTATATGTTCATTCATTATTCACTCCTTTCCAGGATGACATTCCCTCCCTCCCTCCTGAGCTCTGTGTCTCACTTTGATTTTCTTGTGATTAGTAGCGTAACTTGAAGCTCATGGGCCCCGATGCAAGAGCTCCATTGGGGCCCCCAATTATTACAAATTTTTAATGGCAATAGTTTTTTTTCTATAGGTTAAAGGGAGTTTTGGGGACCCCTAGGCTCCAGGGCCCGGGTGCGATTGCAACCCCTGCACCTGTTGCAGTTACGCCCCTGCCTGTGGTGCTTCTAAGGAGGAGGGGAGAGACTGCAGGCACATACCCAGCCAAGCTATGAGATATCAGATAAGGCAATCTCCTTCATTTGTTGCTCTGAGCAAAAGCCGTGCGGTCTGTGACAGACTCTACAGTATGTGTTTATTTGAACATTTGTTTTGCTGCATACATGAAGAGCAGACAGGAGGAGACAGCCCCTCCCTCTTGTGAGTGATTTTTACTGAACTTTCATTGTGTGCAGTGATGTCACTACATGAATATTCATTCATTGGGAGTGTGCAGCAGAGAATTAAATGATCACTCACTGTGATTGACAGATGGAATGAATCTCTTTATTTGCTGTTTACAGAAGATATAGGGGAAAATGTAAATAAAAGAAATACATGAATATAAAGAGCTTCACCAGAGGTATTAGAAAATAACATCAGTTACATATGCATTTTTTACCTGACAGATTCCCTTTAATAGTATTTCATTATATGGGATGTTGTCTCCTAAATATATTCTTGTAGGGGAAAGTATGTCTAAAAATGTTGTTCTTTATTACTTCTTGAGAGCTGTTAAATGATTATATTTAGTGCACACATATCAATGTAGGAATTGACTTTTCATTGCTTAGCACAATACTGGTAAATCTCTATGAATTTCAATTCCCTTTTATTATATGGGTGGTAATGTTTAAGGGGATATGTCTTTCTTTTACATTTTGTATTGTCAGAATTATTTTGGACATTGTAATTTTAATTACATTAGTAATAATTAGTGTTTTAGTTTCTAGAAGAGCAGATATGGCAGTATCGGATTAGTAAGAGAATTACATTATAATTCAAGCACCAGTCAATTTGGATTATTTGCATATTTCAAAATGAATATAAAGATAAGGTGATGCAAAAATTAGCTCTGCATAGGACGCTGTACAACCCAAGATTGGCCTTAGTTGAGCAGCTGGGACACCAACTAATCTGGAGAACTAGCTAATTTAATTCTGAGCCATGTTTGATAGTTGGTCAAATGTGTCCTCAGACTGCATTAATATAAATGAACATTTCAAAATTGAAGCAGTAAATCCTTAGTTGACAAGCAGGTGGCCATCTTGCCTACCCCACCTACCTGGTGGTCTTTTTTGTCAAGAAATTCTTTGGGTGGTCCATCTTCCTAGACAAACAGTAACTCAAACATTATGCTTTAACCACACAAACACTTTTCTCGATGTACGATTTCAAATACTTGAAGAGAAATAAAGTTTATAATTTGGATCTAGATGGACATGAAATATAATCTTCATAATGTACATAAATGATAATATGAAATTAACTATTTAGATTTCCATATAAAAAATAGGTGCAATCCCTACCCTATAACTAAATACATTTCTCTTTAAAAAAAATATAGGCAAACCCTATCCTACTTGATATTATTGGATATACAGTATCTCAATGAAAGTGATAGAGAAAGGTAAATGTATTTATGATAGTTTACCTACGCATATAGGAATCACTGTGGCCACTAAAGGTCACCGCAATCTAGTTTCTGTCTACAGAGAAATGCAGAGAAGACATATTGTAACAACTAGTGAGGATATCTCAGAAATATAATGGCGTGGGAGCAAAGACACAACTGATACAAGGTATTAAGAAGAAAGTCTGTATTAATGCACATGGCCAAGTATAAACATGAAAGTGAAAACAAAGTGACCCGCCCAGGGGTCTTTGGGAACTCGGTATCCGGGCGTTTACTGTAAGGGGATGTCACTGGTGGCCTGCCTGGACCCATAACCCTGGGGTCACTTGTTAAAAGTGAAAAATAATAAAAAGAAAGTCTCGTGATGCCACCTGCAGTTTCTGGTAATCTCACCAGTGCCGCTGTCAGAACGCCGGGGATGGTGGTATTGCAACCAGTTGACAATGCTACCTGCAGGCGGAGCGGGGTCCCCGAAGCAGTGCTGCTGCTGAGCTGGTCGATGTGCTAGCAGCTACTTCTTAACTTAACAGAATAAGACGCCGGAGGCTTGCTGACTCTGTACGGGTACTTTACTGGCAACAGTTCACAGCAGTTCAGGTACCCAGTTACACAGCCTTTGCGGGTAGCTGGCCAGGTAGTTACTGGAGGGAACAAAGTTTTTCTGAGGCTCTCATGTGTTCCTTCTTTAGTACTTTCACTGTCCTCTGTTCTTGCACTTCCTTACTATCCTTGCGCTGCCCTGTACAACCCACTTCCTACCAGGCCCATCGGGTGTGATGAGGTCACCCTTCTTCTCTAAGGGGCTCAACCCGGTTTGAGGATATCTGGTGGGGCTGCACATTGTGGATGTGGTCGGGGCTGCTTGGCAGACCTGCGACCCAACAGTATTGGCGGCTCAGGGCTGGACTTGCTTGAACTGCGACTCAGAGCTGGTACCTCTTTGTGGACCAGGATTCCCCCAGACCTTTTACTTGGACAGTCTGGCACTGGATCTTCCCTTTCTGTCTTGGTCGCCACTCCTTTTCAGGTGCCCTCCCTGTGGTGTCTCTCTAGGACTTGTTCCTTGCTTTGTTCCTCAGACTAGACTTTCCTTTTCTCCTGTCTGTCTCCTTCTTCTGTCTGTTTCCCACTCCTTCTACCCTAACACTCCTCCCACCGGGACCGTTTGCCCTGGTAACGGGTTAGCTGATTGGTCCCCTAGTCTAGGTGTAGGGATGCTAGGAAGAGAGCCTCAGTTCAACATTATCCCCTCCAATGACTGGGATACCGCACACTCTGTTTTGGGTGCAGTACCCCTACTATGGCACACTGACTAGTGGGGTGCCACAAAAGCAGAGTTTATAAAATGTGCAAGTAATAGTAAATTCAGTGATGCTAAATGGAATAATCTCTATAAACAGTTCATTCACAGTGATGTCAAACAGGGAAGTCTCTTAGTAACAGTTCACACTGGAAGTGGCCAACAACAGGACAGTCTATAAGTAACAGTTCACACCCAGGAAGCCCTGGAAATGATATAGTCTCTGAGAATAAGTCAAGAACTGGATGCAGTGCAGAGTAGCAAAAACAAAGTCCCGAACAGTCCTGAGCGCTGTAACTTCCAACAAAGTAAACTAACAGAATACCTGCAGCAGAACTTTTTAGAACAAACTGAGCTTACATGAAGCAAGGCAGGCTTGGAGAAATTCAAGCAGCAGAGAGCAGCTTGATGCAGAAGGCAAACTGAAAGCAGGTGTAGTTTAGATGAACATTAGACTGCAGACGCTGGAAAGAGCCAATCTGAAATAACTGTAGGTGGAGTACAAAATCGAGATGAACAAAGGAGCCAGGGATCCAAGCATAGTACTCAAGTAAGGCATGGAAGATGGACCGGAGCTTATGCTGGCAGGAAAGCAGGATTACATGGACTGAAACGAGGTAGCAGATGCCATCTTGGATAAGGGCAAGGAGACACAAAGGGTAACCTTAAGATCCAGAATCCTGACACATAAATTGTGTCTTTCCTGCAACTTTGGTCACCAGGGTGAATGGAGTAGCTGTGTTTACAGATCAAATTTAGACAAAGATTGTTGTAAAAATAAGTATTTCCTTTTATTTTCCCTGCTGCTTTAGTGACTCCTGTCCACTGCTCCCTTTTGTTTAGGGATGGGGTTCTAATTGGAGGATTCATCAAGAAAGTAATTTTTTTGGGGGGGTTTCCTTGTTTAGGGATTGTCAGTCTTTGTCCCAATTTGTTCTTTTATTAAACAAAACATATAAGTAATAAAAGCTTAAGCAATAAGTTTGTAATTTTGTTCCCAGAAACAGGTTCACTTTGACCATGGAATGTTTTATAGTTCAGTGCCCTTCACATGTACAAACCTAGTGTTGGTCCCCTATGCACATCAGACTAATGTTGTCTGCACTTACAGATATTGTAAAGTTCGTCCGACATTCTAATGTGTATGGGAACACCGACCAACTGATTGTCGGTGGAGACGTTGACTGAGCATGATCAGACGTTGACTGAGTCTGATTTTGGACTACTAATCACTTTATTCTCCTGGAGATAGGTTGCTGGCAGAGATGTCTGTCAGTGACTTTCTCACACACAAGAGTGCTCACCTAACTGGCCAAGGAATCATTTGGCCAACAGTCATCTAATGTGTATGGGGGTCTTTACACAGCATAAAATAGCTTGTATATCAGCCCCATTTACAAGTTAAAGGGAATCTGTCACCATTTAAGAAAATGTATTTCTAACTTACATGGGCTTATATTAATGATCCGGTGGGCTTCTGTTGCTAGCCCCCTTGGGCGTCCTCTCTGTGTCCCTGTCGCCGCCTCCTGCTGTCTCTTGCACGCCCCGATTAAAAATAGTCTACCAAGACCTAGATGTTTTAAGAAACCTTGGATTTTCTGGGATCATTTGTCCAAAAAGGTGCTGGATGCTTATTGTTTTGTGCATATCGACTTTCACCCAGTGGATCCATGCAGCGGTACGGAGGACGCGGTAACTGTAGGTGAGCTGACAATGTCATTTTATA
This sequence comes from Allobates femoralis, assembly GCA_033576535.1. NCBI lineage: Eukaryota > Metazoa > Chordata > Amphibia > Anura > Aromobatidae > Allobates > Allobates femoralis. The sequence continues at coordinate 512,456,740 of JARQOC010000005.1, forward strand.
TAAATACAATTCTTTGGGATGTGAGTAACCACATACAGTTGTGTGTTTGATCCTTATTTCTGAAAATATACTCTTTTATTTGAAGTAGCAAGTAAGTTCCAGCGGCAAACATCAAAAGTAAAAACTTTATCCTTTATTAAGTATAAAACATAAAATTAGCAGCATATGCCATGGCAGTTTCTGGGGGAAGAGGAAGCGGCAGGTTGCAAACAGGACGACGGCCGTTCCGCGTGTATACACTTCAAAAGGTCCACCATATGGATGCCATCGCCCGGGATGTAATTTTATCCCATTGGTAGTGCCATTTAATTCCTTATCTTTGACTTTGTTTCCTTTTATTTGTTGGCCAAGTAACTATGCTCAATTTTGTGTCTGACTTTTTAATCATATTTAATATATGTGAAGAAGTAATTTCCAAATTCATAATTTACCACTGTAGACCACAGAGGTAGTAATGTTGTTGGCGGCCTGATTTATAGACAGTACCTACGTATTCTATCTTCCCAGGAAGTCAGATGTGTATGGCTTGTTGCCGCCAGGCAGCCATATTATAAATCATCAGCTCGTACATTTTGTTGCTGAAACCCAGTTGTGTGACGCAGGACGGTGTAGAAGCTCGGTTTGGAGACGCTCCAATTTCCCACTTCTAAAGTGTAAAATGTTTTTAATGATTTTATTTAACCTTCACACTTAGTGCGTCTCATTTGTTGAGGTAAAATGTGACTGTTAAACCAAACTGTTAGACAGTCTGAGACAAAGAACGGAATATCAGATGTAAATATTCCTACCTCGGGAAAAATATCCTGTATTTCATGTTGCGACACATGCTGAATTTTCATCTTCAATATTTCAGACGTTTGTGAACTATTGACCACCTCTCTGCTATGAATTTATTATTCCATCATAGTTTCTCACTAAAGTTGTAAAACTTAAAGCAGTTTCATACATGGAAAGAAAACATGTCCACCGCTCATAATTAAATGAATGTTTCTATTTTTCCTTTTTATTTTGCATCCAAAAATGACAAATTTAATATCCAACATGTCTTTGTTTAGACTTTAGGAAATGTTCATTATTTCTCTAGTGTTGATGATTGCATGGCTTGTTAAAGAGTCACAACCTGATTTACAGTATAGAGCCACTAAATCCAAAAAGTGCCACTAGTGACGTATTGTTCTTCCTTTATGGAAGAGAGCTAATTTTGTAAATTGTGTCTCTTGCAGTTTTGCACACTTTTTTTCAATTAGAGTAGATTGTAGTTTGATGTACGACATCATCATATCTATAAATTAAATGGATAATGGATTATAGTGGATGCACAACGTCATATGATGCTGTACCTGGTGTTGTAGGACATTATATGAATAGCAATTCAAAAAGATCTTTAGCATTCAATTTCTGGGTTAATGCTTCACCCAACACTTTTTTTTATTTCTCTTGAGATTTCAAATTTATAAAAAAAAGAAGAAGAGGAAGAAGAATCCCTGCGCTTAATCCCAGAACTAAATAAGCTGGAGTAGCTAGATGTATAAATGACTCTGCTCATGATCAGAAAATGTACAGCTTGAATAATAATAATAACATAAGCGCTTCCAAATGTAATAAAAACAAATAATAGGACCATGCATAAAGATTGGATTATAAAAACAAGTAACAAACTGCGGCAGCCCCACCCGGCACAGAAAAATACACAGGGGTTATCTAAGAGGCGTATGATGTCCCCCTCTGATGAAGGAACTCGCATGTTCAGGATCGCTGTGTCCTGTTTAATTAGTGCAGTGGAAGCTTCTTGCTCCTGCATTGAGCACATGTGTGTGATGTAGTGATGGGCGAATCCTAAATTACTCGGAATCGCTTGACTCTAGCGAGTCCGAGCCCGGGACTCGCTACTCGTTGCGAGTCTAGCGAGTCCAATGTTAATGAATGGGGAAGCGAGTAATAGCGAGTAGTGTGCGATTTGCAAATCACAGATGTGTCTCGGAAGCTTCAGCCTGAAGCAATCCTAGTTTTGCCATTGATTTGCATTGGACTCGTTTACTTTGCAAGTAATCGCTGGGAAACTCGCACAGATAAGAGTCCTGTCTGCTCTGTGTGTAGGCTGCCGCAGCTCCAGGGTCCTAGAGCCCGCCTGCTGCCTGATGTAGCAGAGCTGAGATTGTTCTCAGTCTGCTCATTCCCTGTGCATAGACATCTATATCTATGCACAGGGATGAGCAGAGAGGACATCGCGTTTTGGACTGTGTCGGACGGAAGAGGATTTTTTTAATTAGAGATGGAGTCCCTAATGGCTTTTTTTTTTATTTCTAATAAAAAATTTTCTCTGTGTTGTGTTTTTTTTTTAAAACAATTTAATAGAAATTCATGAAATAATAAAAAAAAATGCGTGGGGCTCCGCGCAATTTCTATGTCTAGCCAGGTACAGCTAAGCAGCTGGGGGCTGGAATCCGCAGCGCAGGGATGCCCAAGCTTTCTGGGCACCCCCCGCTGCAAATTGCAGCCCGCAGCCACCCCAGAAGATTGGGCGTTCATTGAAGCGCCATCCTCTGGCGCTGAACCCCGCTCTTCCAGCGGCCCTGGTGGCGGTGGCACGCTGGGTAATAAAGAGGTTAGGGCCAGCTTTGTATTATCAGCTGGCCCTAAGCCCGAAATTTATGGCGGTCACGCCAATATTAGACATGACCGCCATGAATTTCTATTAAATTGTTTTAAAAAAAACACAACACAGAGAAAATTTTTTATTAGAAATAAAAAAAAAGCCATTAGGGACTCCATCTTTAATTAAAAAAATCCTCTTCTGTCCGACGCAGTCCAAAACGCGATGTCCTCTCTGCTACATCCCCTGTGCATAGATATAGATGTCTATGCACAGGGAATGAGCAGACTGAGAACAATCGCAGCTCTGCTACATCATCTCTGTGAGCAGGCGGGCTCTAAAACCCTGGAGCTGCGGTAACCTGCACAGAGAAGACAGCTGGACTCGGCTTGCAAAGTAACAGCAGTTACTTTGCGAGTTTCCCTGCTATCACTGGCACAGTAGCCGAGTCTAATGCAAGACAATGGCAATCCTAGTTTTGTCAGCGTTTGCCATTGATTTGCATTGGACTCGTGCGAGTAAACGCTGGGAAACTCGCAGAGTACCGAGTCCTGCGAGTCCCTTACTACTCGTCGAGTAACGAGTCCTAGCGAGTAGATTCGCCCATCCCTAGTGTGATGTCACACGCATCTTAGATAACCCTTGTGTATTTTTCTCTGGCCACCTGTCTAAGGCCGAGCGCTGTGATCAGTGTGTAGAGCGGGCACCGGACAGAGACGTCCTCTCTGTGTGTTCACTCTACACACTGATCACAGCGCTCGTCATGAGACAGAAGGACATCGCTGACGGTGTTGGGGGACTCAGGAGGGAATGATGGAGAGGATGAGTATGATGCTCATCCCGGATGATATTCAATGTTCCCCATACTAATGATTACCCACTGCTGCATCTGCGGCTGGTGATCCCAGTCCTGGCTATTTAAGCTAATGTAATATTCAGCACAGTTCAGTGAATATTACATCAGCCTAATGAGCAGGCCACGTAACCACGAGCCGCAGCTGCAGCCCCCTCGAGCCTCCTCCAGCCCCCGGACACTGCTCCAAAGCCCCCCTTCCCTACAGCACAGGTTCGGATTATAAAGCGAACCCCCCTTCAATCCCACACACACACACTCACTTTCCTCCAAAATTTGGAGGAATAAAAGTGCGTCTTATAATACGAAAAATACGGTATATTAAATGCACGTGAATTTTAAATATTGCACTTTTATGTAACACACATAATTGTATATGTATTTTTATATTTTGAATTAATTGCAAATTATGTTAATTCTTTTACACTGCCCTATATATGTTTATAACACACTCTATGTCACTGCTTAATAAAGGTGGTTCACCACAGAAATGTTGCCACATGGGTTAAATAAAGTCCCACTTTTTTGTAATTCTAAATACTTGGAGTGCTGCTGTCATGCGATCAGTTTGCGCTGACATTGCTGGATTCTGCTGTATGTGTTGTTTTCCTTTAAGGGCTGCATGAGGGATTGGTGTGAAGGTCCTGACTCCTGTGTTGTGCTCCTGAGCTGCATTCACTATTATGTTTAGCTGCTGGTTGAGTGGTTGAAGTTTGACTCACCTGGAATTCCCTCCCCCGGCTTTAAATAGCTTTCCCTCTCCTCTGTCAGACACCGTTTATAGAGTTAATTGGCTCTTGGTCATTGAGCTGAGAAGAAGTCTTGCTGCTGTGCTGAAACCTCTTCTGGAGTTCTATTGACATGAGAGAAGCTGTGATCCCTGACCCTTGGGTGGAGGTAGGGGCCCTCAGCCTAGGGCTAATCAGGAGTTTAGGGTACAGGGTGGTGACTCGGAACTCCTCACCATCAGAGGTACTTCCGAGATCAGGGAGAGCCAGGGACCCCAGCATCAGGGTCAGATTAGACTCTCCTGACCCCCTTTGACCATCACACCATCAAGTTACCTAATTCCCTCACCTCCCAAGTGTGACAGCTGCCTCTACTTTTTGCTAACTATATTGTTTGGACTAGTGGATATCTAGTTTTTTGGAGAGTTTGCACCTTTATTTTCATTGGTTGCAGTGCTGTTTCTACTTTGGTTATCTATCTATCTGTATATCTATGTATCTATTCTATTACAGCATGGGAAAGACCATGTTAAAATGCAGGATAACACATGACATACGCATGTCATTTGGATATCATATGAATGAAAAAACGCATGACACCCTAGTGTCTCCTATATGATTAAAATAGGGAAGTCATGGAGACTCCTATATGATGTATATTTGGCAGTCTTAGTGCCTCTTATATGTTGTATGTACAACAGTCTAAGCTTCTCCTATGTGATGTATATACAGCAGTCTCAGTGTCACCTATGTGATGTATATACAGCAGTCTCAGTGTCTTCTATATGATGTATACAGCAGACTCAGTGTCCCCTATTTGATGTACAGATGCATCTCAATGAATTCAAATATTAAAAAGTGTATTTATTTCAGCAATTCAATACATAAAGTGAAATGCATATATTATATAGAGTCATTACAAACAGAGTGATCTATTTCAAGTGTTTATTTCTGTAAATATTGATGATTATGGCTCACAGCCAATGAAAACCCAAAGGTCATTATCCCAGGAAATTAAAATAAATCGACCTAGACATAGATCTCCCTGAGAATATGCCTCCAGAGCTTATTATAAATGAAAGGGGTTGTTACCAGAGTGAGATATGTAATAATAATAATAATCTTTATTTATATACCACCAATATATTCCGCAGTGCTTTACAATTCAGAGGTTCATATACAAACAGTCATATCTAAAAGTTATCAAAGAATAGCTGATCCATTTTGTGGGCATTTCATTGTTATATATTGAGTGAAGGAGGTCTGAACGACCTTGGTCTAAATATGACATCATTTTATGTATGACATCTTTAAAGTTTTACATCAGAAATATACCAGATTGGAAACCCATGGTATATTCTCCTTCATGCTGTCATGTCTTCATCAATCTGCGTTCATTCACAGGTACATCTGATCTATCCTTTAAACCAAAATACCCACTGTACCCCAGAACCCCATCTCATCGTCTTCCTCTGCTGTAACTGGTACATCTGATCTATCCTTCAAACTAGAATACCCACTGTACCCCAGAACCCCATCTCCTCGTCTTCCTCTGCTTTAACTGGTACATCTGTTCTATCCTTTAAACCAGAATACCCACTGAACCCCAGAACCCTATCTCCTTGTCTTCCTCTGCTTTAAGCGGTACATCTGATCTATCCTTTAAACCAGAATACCCACTGTACCCCAGAACCCCAAGTCCTCATCTTCCTCTGCTTTAACTGGTACGTCTGATGTATCCTTTGAACCAGAATACCCACTGTACCCAAGAACCCCATCTCCTCGTCTTCCTCTGCTTTCACTGGTACATCTGATCCATCCTTTAAACCAGAATACCCACTGTACTCCAGAACCCCATCTCCTCGTCTTAGTCTGCTTTAACTAGTACGTCTGATGTATCCTTTAAACAAGGATACCCACTGTACCCCAGAAACCCATCTCCTCGTCTTCCTCTGCTTTAACTGGTACGCTGCTGCTTTTTTTCCTTGACTATAATCCCGTGTCTGATACTTCAAATACACTAAATACATATTAATATGTCTGTGTTTTTCACACCTACCCCTTTTCTTCTATCTCATTCTGTCTTTCTCCTGCTTTGATGCAGTCATCCAAATGTTCCTATTTGCTCCAATGTCTTAATTTGCCCCTGCTTTGTGGTGTCCTCCTGCTCCCACCTCCTCTGTCCTGCCCACTACTCACACATGATCCATTTTGTGGGCATTTTAATGGTATACATTGAATGAAGGAGGTCTGAATGACCTTGGTCTGAACATGACATCATTTTACGTTTGACATCTTTATAGTTTTACATCATAAATATACCAGAAATTCGCCAGAAGGTAAGAGTAATTACTGTCTTCTAATTTTACTTGTTTTTCTTTTCTCACCCTGCTTTTTCAACATGCTCACATTTGCCTTGACCATTTTTGCTCCACTAATCCTCCCTCTCCTTTGTTATCCCCAAACTTCAGCACCCTCGAACCAAATAATTATCTCCCCTTCCCTCTTACCCCCCACCTTGCTTCATCTGCAGACCTGCTTCTTAACCTCATACCTCTCCTACTAAAATATAATACAAGCCGGTCACTCTCCTTCACCCACCTGCTTTCCATTTCTCTGCTTCTTCTCACTAGTGGTGACATATCCCCCAATCCTGCCCCCCAGCCAACTCATATGTCCCACTAATCCTCACCCCTATCTTTCTCAAACTAAGATAAACTACCGCAATCCCCCACATGTAAAACCAGTGCAACTGACCGCCACCTTTGCTTCCTCTCTCTGGAGCACTTTAGAATGCCCACTCCGTCTGCAACAAGCTTCATGTGATCCACGACCTCTTTACTTCCCACAACCTCTCCTTAATGGCCCTCACTGAGACCCGGCTAATGGCCCCTGACATGGCCTCCTCTGCTGCACTGAGTTATGGTGGCCTCCACTTTTCCCACACTCCTCGCCCTGGCAACAGACATGGTGTAGGAGTGAATTTCCTTCTCTGTACAAACTACTCCTACAACCCAATCCTAACCCCAACCTCCGTTATCCTCCCTTTTTCGAGGTTCACTCTGTCTATATCTACTCTCCCTCTAATCTCCAAATGGCTGTCATATACCGACCACCAGGCTCAGCCACTGCCTTCATTGACCAATTCTCCACCTGGCTTCTTCACTTTCTCTTGGCTGACATCCTCATGAGTGACTTTAATATCCCTACTGACAATTGCCAGCCAGCAGCCTCCAAACTCCTTTCACTTACCTCATCCTTTGGACTTACTCAGTGATCCTCCACAGCCACCCACACAGACGGCACAGACGGACATATACTAGACCTCATCTTCACCTGCCTCTGTTCCCTATCTAATCTCACAACCTCCCCCTTCCCCCTATCTGACAACCATCTACTTACCTTCTCATCCTAGTCCTCCTCACCAGCCCCCATGTCCAGCCACTAGCTCATCCTCGCAGAAATCTTACACACCTAGGCATTCGCAGACTCTCAGACTCTCTTCTACCTATGTCCTCCATATCTTCACTCCATGACACAGATAGTACCACTGCTTTCTACAATGCCACTCTCACATCAGCCATAGACTCAGTCGTCCATCTCATGCATGGCAAAGTGTGACAAATCAATAGGCAACCCTGGCACACCAATCTCCACACAACCAAAATACTTCTAAGGTGTCCAGGGTCGCGGAGCGGCGCTGGAAGAAAACGCACCTGCCAGACGACTTCACTGCCTTCAAACAAGATACACTTGCCTTCAAATCAACCCTCACCTCTGCTAAACAGACCTATTTCACAAACCTTGTATCTTTACTATTCCATAACCCCAAACAACTGTTCAGTACATTCAACTTTCTCCTTCGCCCACCATTGCCCCCTCCGACCACCATCATCTCTGCTGAGGACTTCGCCACATACTTCAAAAATAAGATCGGCCAAACAAGGCAAACCTTTACCACCCCAACCACTCTATATATCAAACCTCAGCCCTTCCCTCACAACCTCCCTCTCCAACATCACTGAAGGAGAGCTTACACGTCTCCTCTCCAAATCACACCTCACCACCTGTGCACTTGACCCCATGCCTTCCCACCTCCTCCCCAACCTCACTAACACGCTCATTCCAGCCCTAACCCATCTCTTCAATCTATCGCTATCTTCTGGTACCTTCCTCTCGACTTTCAAGCATGCCACCATCATACCCCTCTCAAAAAGCCAAACCTTGACCCGACTGCTATGCTCAGCTATAGCCCCATATCGCTGCTCCCGTTTGCTTTAAAACTCCTCGAGCAGCATATCCATGCTCAATTTTTCGCCCATCTCTCATCTACCTCTCTCATTGACAATATCCAATCTGGCTTCCGCCCTCACCACTCCACCGAAACTTCCCTGACCAAAATTACTAACGATTTACTAACTGCCAAAGCTAACAAACATTTCTCCATCCTCCTCCTTCTAGACCTGTCCTCTGCCTTTGACACAGTCGACCACTCCCTCCTACTACAGATCCTGTATTCCCTTGGCATCAAAGAGGTTGCCCTCTCCTGTATCGCCTCATACCTTTCCAACCGCACATTTACCTTTCCCTACTTCCACACTACCTCCTCATCCCTCCCTCTCACTGTTGGAGTCCCAAAAAGCTCTGTCATGGGGCCCCTATTTTTTCTATCTATACCCTTGGCCTAGGACAACTCATAAAGTTCCATGGCTTCCAGTCCACCTGTACACTGATGAAACTCAGATCTACCTCTCTGGCCCAGACGTCACCTCTCTGCTGTCCAGAATCCTGGAGTGTCTATCAGCCATATCCTCCTTCTTCATCTCCCACTTCCTAAAACTCAATGTAGGCAAAACCCGAACTCATCATCTTTCCTCCCTCTCATGTATCTTCCCTACTCGATCTACCTATTATGGTAAATGGCAGAACACTCTCTCCCCCACCCAAAATCCCCTGACTTGGAGTAGCTCTCGACTCTGCCCTGTCCTTCAAACTGCACATTAAAACTCTTGCCACCTCCTGTCACCTCCAGCTCAAAAATATTTCCATAATTCGTACCTTCCTCAGTCCTCAATCTACTCTTGTACATGCCCTCATCATCTCCCGCCTCGATTACTGCAACATACTCTTCTGCAGCCTCCCTGCTAACACTCTTGCACCACTCCATCTGTCCTCAACTCTACTTCCCACCCCTGTCCACCCCTCTCCTTGCTACTCCCCTTTTCTCCCCTCTGCAAATCTCTTTACTGGCTCCCAATTCACCAACAAATCCAGTTCAAGCTACTAACACTGACCTACAAAGCCGTCCACAACCTGTCACCTTCCTATATCTCCGAATTAATCTCCCACTATCTTCCCTCATGTAATCTTCGATCCTCCCAAGACCTTCTTCTCTCCTCCACACTTATTCATTCCTCACACAACCGCCTCCAAGATTTCTCCCAAATATCCCCTATCCTCTGGAATTCTGCTCCCCAACACATTCGATTATCCACCACGCTTGGACCCTGCAGACGGAACCTGAAAACCCATCTCTTCAGGAAAGCTTACAGCCTGCAATGAGCGAGCTGCCGCCCCTCCGCCACTGGAGCTGCTGCATCCCCCTCACCAATATCCTGTAGAATGTAAGCCCACAAGGGCAGAGTCCTCTCCGCTCTGTACCAGTCATTGTTAATTTGTTTACTGTAAACTATATGTATAATTTTGTATGTAACTCCTTCTCATGTACAGCACCATGGAATTAATGGAGCTATATAAATAAATAATAATAATACAATAAATAAAGCAAAATAATGATGGCCCTGCTCATAAGAGCTTACAATCTAACAATGAGGTGGGGTGACACAAAATACAGGGACTTATTTACAATGATGGTCCAGCCGACTTGAGGAAATGGGGAATAAATAAGAGCTGCATGAGTGGCCACCAGCCATTCTTTGTAATGGTTTGGGGTCTGGAGGAGTGAATAGGCTATGTATGAGTGACTTCGACTAGGGAGAAAGATAGGCCACTCTGAAAAGATGTGTTTTTAGAGAGCGCCTGAAAGTATGTAAGTCGTGGATAGACCTAATTTCTTGGGGTAGAGCATTCCAGAGAATTGGTGCAGCACAGGAAATGTCTTGGAGCCGGGAGTGGGAGGTTCAGATTAATACAGAGTTTATTCTAAAGTCGCTTCCAGAATGAAGAGGATGTGTGGGGTGATACAGATAGAGATGAGGATGGAGATGTAGGGAGGTTCTGCACTTTGAAGAGCTTTGTGGGTGAGAACAAGCAATTTGAATTTGATCCTATAATGTATGGGCATCCAGTACAATGACTGGCACAGAGTGGAAGCATTAACGGTTAGCCAGATAGGTGACCCTGGCTGCTGTATTAAGAAAGGACTGAAGAGGGGAAATCCTAGAGAGGGGGAGGCCAATTAAAAGAGAATTGCAATAGTGAAACCATTGATTTCTCTGAAATAAGACATAGAATGGCAGATATCAAGGTATCATTTTATTCACCTTTCTATGACCTGCGTGCTCATACAGATGGCTTAGGATGGTTTATCCTACTGACACATTACCTTTAATTAGTAATTTGACTTACTTGAGTTAAATTCTTGTTAATTAGGATTTTGTAGTCGAAATTTTAGCTTTACTCATAAAGGCCCCTTTACACGGCGCGATATCGTGGGCGATATTGCTGAAACGTCACGGGTTGAGTGACGTTGAAACGACATTGCAAGTGTGTCGCTGCGAGTAACCACACAATTTAACTACGATAAATCGCTGGATCGGGGTTGACAGGTTTCACAACATGTTGTAAAACCTGACGATATCAACTCAAGCAACCTGCTGCATCGTTCTGTGTGACACTGCGATAACGATGTCGTGGACGTCTTCACCCATTCACAGCAATGAGCAGGGATTAATCGCGGGGTTGGTGAACGATACCTGCTCACAACATCGTTGGTGAGTTGTTCACGATATCTAGATGTGTGACAACTCACCAGCGATTTTGAACTGATGACAAAAATGACCGCGCGCCCCCCTAGATCGTTGCCGACATCGTTTCAACGTCGTGCTGTGTAACGGGGCCTTAAGATATTGGAGTGTAGGAAGAAGCCGAAAAACCCAGAGGAAACCCACACAAACACAGGGAGAACTTACAAACTCAGGACCCCAGCACTACAAGGACACAGTGATAACCAACATGCTGTGCATGCCTAGAATAGGTGTCACACAAAACTTTTAGTAATAAGTTTATACTATGGTGTTTTTCTTTAAATAGTTGACCCCAAATATCACAGTCATCCACACCAGTAACGATGACTCTAAAATGCTGCATGCAGGAAAAAGTATTTAAAGAAAACCTGTCATGTCCTATTTTAATATTAAACTGTCCCCAATGTCTCGTCAGTGATGCAATGTGCACCACAAACATGGTTTTGTCAAACTAACGTTCCCACTTTTTATGGTCAAGTGAATACATTACAGACTTTCCCTTTGAGTCATAGGGTTGGTGCATTTCTTATTATGGATGCCCACTGCATTGTAATTGATTGCTGTGGCTGGGCCGACGTCAAAGCAATCACCAATGAAATCCCACGCTTGCGCACTTCTCAGCGTCACAGGCATGCGCTCTGCACATCCCTTTTCTTTTTTCTTCTCCTGGCAGCAGCTGTAACACAACACCGGGTACACATCAGCGTGAGCTTAGCGGCGAATACATATCAGCGTGAGCAGAGTGGCGGGAGCAATGGGATGCGCTTTGTGGCAGGTACACATCAGTGTGAGTAGAGTGGCAAGAGCCCAAGTATGCGATTAATGTGCCCACCGCATGTGCTCATATGAAATTACTCTGGAGACATACACCCAGATTCAGTGCACATGCCAAGGAAGCTGAGGAACACAAGCATGGGATTTAGCCCCTTCTTGACCAGGGACATATGTATATGTCCTTGATCCTGCTCTGCCACCTGATGCGAGCTCATGCTCTGATCTTGCATCCTCTGACACACATCTCAGCTGATCTCATCAGCTGAGATGTGTAGCTAACACCACTGATCGGATCAGCGGTGTTAACCCTTTGGATCACATTGTTAGAGACTGACAGCATGATCCATAGCACTGTGGCATGGATCACGCTGTTCCCACCATGATCGGAGGTCCCGCGAAGCAACCACGGGAACCCCGCTGTTACTTGGATAACCCAGGGTAATCTGATGACTCCGGAAACTGTCCTAAATCATTTCCTGCTGGTGATGACCCAGTGACGTCACCGGCAAGGACTGATAATTTCCCCTATGTTTGCATGTGCTGCAGCCCACCCAAACATAAGAGAAGTGATCAGACCATGGAGCACTGAGGCCTTCTAGCGGGGAAAGTAAAGTAATGAAAAATAAATAAATAAAGTTTGAAAAAATTTAAAAAAACAAAACTTACAATTTCAAATCACTCCCCTTCTGCTCCACTGAAAATAAAAGTATTAATAAAATAAAAAATATACACACATTTGGTATCGCTATATTCAGAAATGCCCGATCTATCAAAATCTAAAATCAATTACTCATATATGTAAAGTATGTAACAGAAAAATAAATCCAAACACCAAAATTACATTTTTTGGTCACCACAACAATGCAATAATATGCTATAATGGGCAATCAAAACATCGCATCTACCCCAAAAGGGTATCATTAAAAACATCATCTTAAGCCGCAAAAAAATAAGACATCAGACGTTCCCAAATCCCGAAAAATGAGGATGCAACGGGTCACGGAAAATGCCAATTCTTTTTCTTTAAAGACATCTGAATTTTTTTCACCACTTAGAAACCAGTAAAAGTATACATGTTTGGTATCTACAAACTTGTACTGACCTGAAGCATCACACTGTCACATCAGTTTTACCATATAGTTAATATGTCTATATTAACGGAAGAAATAAAAAAGTTATGGCTCTTGACTGAACCAGAGAAGTGCGCCACCTGTACGACTAAAAGAGAAAGTTTCTGATGCATTCACCTGACTATAAAAAGGTTTTTTTTTTTTAATTCGGGGAACAGTTGTTTAACAAATCTTATTAGTGATGCACATTGTCTTACTAACAAGACATTGGGGCAGTTTAATGTTGAAGAAGGACTTCACTAGTTACCGTTTACTATAATCCTACTATATAATGGTCTAATTCTGTCTGTCTGTAATGGAAATCCTGCGTTACTGGTTGGTCGCGGCCGGCCGGGCGTGACCAATCAGCAACAGCCGCAGTCCAGCTACAAATTGGTGCCGGAATTGAACTACACACGCCACCGCTACCATTGGGAGTGGAACTAGCCGCTCATCTCCCAACAGTAGCCGCAGGTCATCTCCTGCACAGAGGTCAGCGGTGACGCAGCCAGGAGATGACCGGCGTTAGCCGGTCATCTCCCAGCTGCTCGCCGCGGAAGTACCCCAACAGGCGCTAGCGATGTCAGTGTGACATGCAGCAGCGACCAGGCTCCCTCTGTAAGATCACTGATCCTGTCACGGAGGTCAGTGGCAACGCAGCCGGGAGATGACCAGCACTGGAGCGTCGCCAAGTGTGATGGTACCTTACTGATTGCTGGTGAGGTGTCACACGTGCAGATATATTGAACGAAGCCGTGTCGCTGATTGGGCAAAATCCTATGTATTCATTGCATTATTTTTAAATCTTTATAAATAAACTATATATATATTCTAGAATACCCGATGCGTTAGAATTGGGCCACCATCGAGTGTTTATTTAATAGATCATTTTCCTGTTACAGTTTACATTTTGTGTGCACATAAAAATTCCATATAACAGGAATTTCATATGATAATCCTTTGTATGTCCTGTATTCCGTGAGCTTCAATATCTGTTTCCTGTTCTTAATAAACGTATTCTCCGCTTCCTTCGGAGCATGTAATGCATTCTGGGCTTAAAAGAGGTTCTGAACTTTAATTCACTGACTTCTTTACACTTTTGCTACATAAATTATGTTTTACATCCGTTCTTTTCTCTGAGGTAACAAGGCCCAATTCCCACATTCCCACATTCAATATTTATAACGATACATTAGTAAAAAATGATGCACTCCAGACCATTGCGGTAAAAAACTTGCTCAGTACTTTATTAAGGTTTAAATAGATTTATAAAACCGTTAAATCCAATAAATAAATTTATTTATCCATAAATACGTAAAACCAATAAATAGCAATAGATATAATAGCTGTTATAAAACTTTACCATCTGAATTACAACTGGTCCACCCAGCAAAGCTGGGCAACCCTCCCAACAGGCTGATGCTCAAAGAGTAGCGGCCCCTCCAACCAAGCCTCCACAATGCTCTGGACTCCTACATTAAAAATGTCAAGGCCTACCTCCAACAAATGAATCATATCAGCCCTGTAAAGAGCATTGAGAAAACCCTCTAATTCCCTATGTCTATGGGACAATGCACCCAGAGATGGCATACATTTAGCCATTTCTCCATTAATCTTCTTTTTAATCTTCTCCAGGAAGAGTATATTTTTAGACTTCCAGCATAACCTGGAGAAAATTTTTTTAGAAAAAACTAAGGTGGTACCCTGGAGCTGCTGCAATAACCACGATAGTCGCTTTTCATGTGCCACTGCAGATCCAACATGCCACATTTACCAATATCATTTCCCGCAACATGAAAGACGATCAAGTCAGGCCGCTGCAAATGATGTAACAATTATAATACTACTGTTAATACCTTACTCCAACGAAGTCCACAAACCCATGCCAATAAACTTGTATTTCTTGTGCACAAAACAAAAGATTTTCAGTGTATCTTCTCTTTATGGCTCTCTGTTATGCCCAGAAAACAAATGAATGGCCTAGTATCTAAAACACTTTAGGCCCTAAAAAATAAGTAAAGGATTAGGCAGAGAAAGAGAGACTAACATACGACTTATGAGCATCAGACTTCCATCTGCCTAACCCAATGGCGGATCTACATTGGGGCGATAGGGGCGGTCGCCCCCGGCCCAAGGCTTCTTGGGGGGCCCAGGGGACCGGCCACCTGTGAACAGACCCGCCGCGGAGGAGACAGTGTCAGAGAGAGAGGCGGCACTGCAGCCATTCCTCTCCCTCCAGGGAGAAGCGGAGGCATGGAGGGGCCTGCAGTAGAGATGGGGAGGCGGGGCCCAGAGAGATTGACTGGAGATAGGAGGACCTGTGTGACATGAGCCCTTCACATCACCTGGGTCCTCCTATCTCGTCAATCTCTGGGCCCCGCCTCCCCATCTCTACTGCAGGCCCCGGAAGTTGTTCCAACTTCCATTCCACAGCGCGGAAGCCAGCAAAGTGTGTAAAGAGATAAAGATCATGATGAGCTGCAGCAGCAGCTGGTGGTGGTGGGTAGTGTGTGTGTGTTTGTTTCTGTGTGTGGCGCTCTCTCTTTGTGTGTGTGTGTGTCTTTCTGTCTGTGTGGCTGGGGCTCTGTGTGGCAGGGGCTCTGTGTGGCTGGTGCTCTGTGTGGCTGGTGCTCTGTGTGGCTGGGGCTCTGTGTGGCTGGGGCTCTGTGTGGCAGGGGCTCTGTGTGGCAGGGGCTCTGTGTGGCTGGAGCTCTGTGTGGCTAGTGCTCTGTGTGGCAGGGGCTCTGTGTGGCAGGGGCTCTGTGTGGCTGGGGCTCTGTGTGGCTGGGGATTTGTAGCTGGGGCTCTGTGTGGCTGGGGCTTTGTGGCTTGGGCTCTGTGTGGCTGGGGCTTTGTGGCTGGGGCTCTGTGTGGCTGGGGCTCTGTGTGGCTGATTGTGTGTGGCTGGGGCTTTGTGGCTGGCTGTATGTGGCTGGCTGTGTGTGGCTGGGGCTTTGTGGCTGGTTGTGTGTGGCTGGGGCTTTGTGGCTGGCTGTGTGTGGCTGGGGCTTTGTGGCTGGTTGTGTGTGGCTGGGGCTGATTATGTGTCTATGTTGCTAGGGCTGACTGTCTGTGTGGCTGAGGCTGCGTGGCTGGCTGTGTGTGGCAAAATGTGTCTGTGTGGCTGACTGTGTCTATGTGTGGCTAGGGCTGCATGGCTGCATGTGGCTGTCTGTGTGTCTGACTGTGTCTTTATGTGGCTGGGGCTATGTGGCTGTGGCTGGCTGTGTGTGCCTATCTATGTCTGTGTGTGGCTGGGGCTGTGTGTGGCTGGGGCTGCTTGGCTGTGTGTGGCTGACTGTGTGTGGGTGACTGGCTGTGTGGTTGGCTGTATGTCTGTGTGTGGCTGACTATGGCTGTCTATATTGCTCGCTGTGTGTGTGGCTGGCTGTGTCTGTGTGTGTGGGTAGCTGCGTCTGTGTGTGGCTGGCTTTGGCTGTGTGTGTGGCTGTCTATGTGGCTGGCTGTATGTGTGTGGCTGTATGTGTGGCTGGCTTTGGCTGTGTTTGTGTGGCTAGCTATGTGTGTGCCTGTATGTTTGTGGCTGATTGTGTGTGTGGCTGATATTGTGTGTGTAGCTGGCTGTGTCTGTGTTTGGCTGGCTGTGTCTGTGTGTGCCTGTGTGTGGCTGGCTATGGCTGTCTATGTTGCTGGCTGTGGCTATGTGTGTCGCTGGTTGTGGCTATGTGTGTGGCTGTCTATGTGGCTGTGTCTCTCTGTGTGGCTCTCTGCGTCTGTGTAGCTGTCTATGTGGCTAACTGTTTTTGTGTGGTTGTGGCTCTGTGTGGGCTGTGGCGGGCTGTCTGTGTAGCTGGCCACTGGGACATCCAAATGCTGTGCGAGTGTCCGACAGTTTTCTTAGATCACATCCATGTGCAATCTGTTTTGTTTCTCAGCAGCTGTTACTGTACAATCATTTACAGGAGCATTTTACAGTTGTCTCAGCTGAAGAATGATAATGTATCAGTGAAAAAAACAGATGCCTCTCGGATGGTCCGTGTGCTGTCAGTGTGCTGTCCATGATTTTGTTGGACTCATAGACTTGCATTGGCGAGTCTCGCACATGAATCGCATACTGTCGCAGCATGTTGTGACTTTTTTCCCATCCAGAATCTGGATGAGAAAAAAGCGTCCGACACTCACCAATGTGTTTCAGACATTGATTAACTGACTGCACTGCGATAAAATCACACATTGCACTCATCCGAGTTTCACGCCAGTGTGTCCGTGTCCTAATTATAAAATCCATATAGTAATCCTACAATGTCTGCTGGACATGATATGGGGAGGTTTATGGCTCAGTTAGTACACACTCCATACTTCATGGTATGGGGAGGGTGTATGGCTCAGTTAGTACACTCCATACTTTTTGTTATTAACCAGTTAATGCTCTCTTGTCCACCGCACTGCAGTGTCCAAAGAGGAAGACAGCGAGACAGGCAGCGACATGGCGTCAGAGAGTCCCTGACCTCGAAATAGAAGATCCTCAGATCCCGGTATTGTGACGACATATGAAGAAATATTTTTTTACATTTATATTACACTATGAACTCCACAGCACTTTACATACATCATCAACACTGTCCTCATTGGGGCTCACAATGTAAACATCCTACCAGTATGTCTCATATTGTATATCGCCTTTCTTTGATATCACCTTCACAAATATTGCATTTATTGCACTTGTCAGGTTTTGGATGTTTTAAGATTGCATTTGTTTGCAGGATGTCATAATTGACTCCCAGAGCTGCTGGTTTGACGGTTAATGTCTTACAGCATCTTAGATTTTTTTTGCTTAATGGTACTTCCAAGTTTCTCAATAGGGTGGCCTCCCGCTGTATACTGGGTCTGGAGAATGTAACATACTTGGGGATGGGGGGCCCTAGCCTTCAAAACAGCCCCGGGCCCTGGCTAATCTTAATCCGCCCCTGGCCTAACCCCTCAATAAGCTCTGCACTCAAACCATGTTGCGTCGCCTTGGTAGCTGCCCCAATTCGAAATTAATGTGATGTAATTTTGTCATGTATCTCCAAGCGTTGCAAGCACTTCCATTGAACAGCATGAAACTGGAATTTTGTGGTTGGAGACCCATCTGAATGCAAAAACAAGGGGCCCTTAGAACAACCCCGATATGGCAACCACCTGTCCATGTTTGAAAGAGGACACAAAGTATTCAGAGGAAGTGCTTGAAGACAGATAGCAGAGCCATGACCCAGTTGATCAGTTTTGGACCTTTTTTTAAATGTATGACCACACAAGTCTTAAAAACGAACACATCGTCCAGGTCCAAACCTGATGCCTGGTGCCTGCTCTCCGCTACAATTTCCCCAATACGTAAAGCAGCAAAAAGGTTTAACACAAAAATTGTCCTGAGCATAACAGTCTTTTATGTATTCACACATATTTGTTCAAGGACAGACCAAAGATCACCTAACATTTTCATCGATACAGGTCACCTTACTAAAGAAAGATTTTCTATATCCCTTAAGAAATTGCTTCATGGGAAAAAGTTCAGTGACCAGACGTTCTCCATACAAATTCATAAAAAAACAACACCCCAGCAAATGATTTGCACAAAGAAGAGTAAGATAAGCCCTCTCCTGCTAGTTGTTCAACAAATGGGAGGGCCGAATTAACTGTGGTCACGTTAAATCGAAGGTTCATGGCACCGCAAAAACCAACCCACTTATGCCAAATGGTGCAATAATCGGACCAAGTCCGAGGGTCCAACGAATTCATAATATAGTGCGGAACAATGGTTAAAGGAGCTTCCGTAAGCCAGGTGGGCAGGAAAATCCCTCCGCTGCTGCTTCTGGACATATTATGCCGAACTGCTGTATAAGATACCGTGAAAGAAGAATACATGACAGATGGCTGTTAGTGGAATTAATACAGGCTTTCAACCAGATATTATGATTCAACAAAACTAAAACGAATTTCCTCAAAATACTGCTGACGGAGATATTTTTAGAAGACAACGTATTAATAGATAAATAGGCACCCTTTGAAACCATCGGTAACAAAATCCTATGGTTGTAAAGCTGATTGCAAACAAAGAAAAAAACACTAAGGCTAGGGTCACACTTGCACAATTCTAAGTTCCCTGCGTTGTTTGCAGAAAACGTAGAATTTTTTTCTCACTACGCAGCCTTCACGCAGGCTGCATAGCGGCGAATGCGGTCCCTAGCAATCCGTTGTGTTCCCTGGATACCCGCTACACAGCGGGCTGCGGGGAGTGCGATTTGCACCACGCACAGGGGAACGCAGCATGCTCCAATATAAATGTACTTTCGCTAAGGGCTATGAGCAAGCATATACCGATGAAATATTTATCATAAGTGGCATTAACACAAAACTCCAATTTCCTCTCTAGAAAATTGTTGATTTGTATGGGGAACCTGTGGAGGGTTCATTTTATAAGGAGGAACTACAAAAATTTAATCAGATGAGAATCGCATCTACAAAATAGAAATAGTATTAAGAAAAAAGCACGTCTGAGGGTCCCCGTTTATCTCGTCAACATTTTTTGACAGCTACGGCCTCTTCCGGACAGTGTACTTTTTCTGGATGAATTTATAAACTTCCTAAAGAGAAATAGTGAAATATTTTGCCATCAGGACAATACTTATAGCAGTGTCTGAGGCCAATATTGCATGTTTATCCTGATGCATGTTATTTTACTGTATCAAATGTCTATTTCATTAAATAGAAGGGATCTGCTAGCATTATAAAATACGAAGTATGAAACACGCTGATATGTTTGCCTGTGTGATGGGAATATTGCTTATGTGAAGGAAAGTTCTGCTCCTTTTGTCTATCGACTGTATTGTAAGCAAAACCCTGGAAAAACTAGGAGGAGTCATTATCTGTGAAAAACCTTTATGGTGGGTTTACACGCAAGTATATCCTGAACGATATCCTTACAAAAGTCACGTGACAGACATCGTACAAACGATATGTATATATCGTTCGTGCGTTGTCACGCACAAGGATATCGTTAACGATATTCATTCTGCCTCTGCGCCAGAATCGTTAGCAAATCTGTCAATCCGACACTGAACAATAATGTGACAGCGCTGTGACAGCAGCACTGGCACTTTATTGCGTGTAAAAGTATTAAATACACTTTTATTGACAATGTCCCTGCCTGATTTTACATGTAAACACGCTCCTGCAGCTCTGAGGCACCTGCCGGCACAGTGCCGCAGGAGCGCGTAAAAAGCGGTGTTTATGGGGTTTATTAAATTGACCAATATGGCCACAGAGAGTGTCCACACTCCCCTGTAGTCATGCTGCCCCTAACATTGGCAGCCCAGGGGTTAACTGTGCCAGGTAGCAGAATCCGCAGTATTGTGGCTCTGCTACAATCATTCTTTAAAAACCGGCGGGTACTGTTTGTTCACAGTGCTCCGTCAAAAGTTACTACACTGTTTTGTGAATAGGGAGCTGTCCTCTTCTCTGGTGCTGAAGACAACACAGAGCTTCAGCACCTAAGCGATCATCAATATAGCAGAGAACAGCTCCTGTTATAATGTAATGAGGAGAGGTACGCAAATTGAACATCTCCTCATTACAGTATAACAGGAGCTGTTCTCTGCTGTATTGATGATCGCTTAGGTGCTGAAGCCCTGTGTTGTCTTCAGCACCAGAGCAGAGGACAGCTCCCTATTCACAAAACAGTGTAGTAACTTTTCACGGAGCACTGTGAACAGACAGTATCCGCCGGCTTTTTAAGAATGAATGAAGCAGAGCCGACATAGTGGGGCTTCTGCAAACTGCCTTGGTTAACCCCTGCGCTGCCAATGTTATGAGCTACATGGCTTCAGGGGAGTGTGGCCACTCTCTGGGGCAATGTAGCACTATAATATTAACCCCTTCTGCACCCACTTCATACCCGCTTCTGCAGCACGGTGCCGACATGTAGCACAGTGCTGCAGGAGCTGGTTAAAATGAAGAATTAAGTTAAAAAATAAAGATTTTCTGCAAATTTTAAAATTAAAATGACAGCTCCAGGAATAGAAGTCTTTTGAACAATATCGTTCAAAAGGCTTCACACTGAACGATGTGGCACATCGTTCAGAGGTTAATTGAACGACGAGAGATAGATTTGAGGTCAGGATCTCAAATCTAGGATGAACGATCTAACGATCTTTTCATCCCAAATCTTATGTTTACACGCAAGGATGTACAAAGAATATCGTTCAAAAGATTTCAATCACGTGACTTTTGAACGATATCCTGAATGATGTCCATGTGTGTAACACCACCATTACTTCTGTGGTCATTGCTTTTCTCTTATCTTCCAAGTGTGCAAGCTAGATAATTTAAAAATGCCTCAGAACTAAAATCCTCCCTTGCTTGTTTTGTAGTGAAAATGTAAAATGGAAAGTTAATATATTGTTTTATAAAATCTAATTGATTTTGTTTTCAATAACAGATTTTTGTGCCTCATTCTAAAATGACAGTGTAAATATAATGCTTTATAAAATGATTTGATTGTTGATCAATAAATATTATAGGCACACTTTTAATACCAGTGAATAATTATTGGTTATATATTTAATACCTGTGAATTGTTATTAGACATATACATTTTTTGTCCTATGAATCAAACCTCATGAAAGTATAAAAGTCTATACTATAAAAAGTTATTACTATGATTCAAAGCTGCTATGCAGTATCAAAAGTCTATAATGGAACACTTTTAATACTATTATATATTATATATTTAATACCTGTGAATTATTATTGGACATATAAAATAATATTCCCAATTAAATAATTCTGCTTTATTAAAAAGTCTATAAAAGAGAAAATAATTGGTAAAAGCAGAGAAATTATTACGCTTCAGTACACAACACCAGAGTATTCATTTGATATTGATTTGCTATAAAAGGGGTGTGTTTGATACACTTTGATAGGTGGCGGGCACCTGTCAGATTTCTTTTGACGAATCACACAGACTCCTTACTACTGTCAAGTCATATGAGCATGGGGCTTTGATGGCGAAAGCGGATGTTGAGGTGGCTTTTAGAATGCTGCCTATTCACCCAGATTGTTTCAATTCTTTAGGTTTTCAGTTCAAAAAGGGTGCGTGCTCACGGTCCGGAGAAGCTGCGTGTTGGACGCAGTTTCTCCGGACCTGAGGGAAGCCGTGGGTGGCCGAAGGGAGACCGCAGCCGCCCTGTACTCACCATGTGCGGCGGGTGCGGGGCGGCTTCTCCCTGCAGTCACCCGATGGGAGCCACTTCCGACTCCACAGCATGAAATGAACATGCGGAGGAGAAGCGGACCGCCGGCAACCCGCACCGCAGCTCCAAAGACGCTGCGGACGGGTTACGCATAGTAAGGATGGGATTTCTCGAAATCCCATCCACTATGCTAGTACTGTAAGATGCAGCGTTTTGGACGCAGCGAGCGCAAAGACGCTGCGTCCAAAACGCTGCGTCTCCGGATCGTGAGGATGCACCCTAATGGTTTTTATTTTGATAAGTGTTTACCTATGGGTTGTTCACTTTCATGTTTTTACTTTGAGGCTTTTTCTTCTTTTGTTGAAAGGATAGTAGGTACGTGGTCCATGAGGTAGCACACTACCTAGATGATTTTTCTTTGTTGGTTCCAAGGATTCAGAGGTTTGTCAGGATTTGTTGGATTAGTTTATGGTGGTTGCAAATGAGTTCGACATTCCTTTGACACTTAATAAAACTATTTTTCCTTGCAGATGTATCAAATATTTAGGGATTGTTATTGATTCACTTAGAGGCGAATATCGTTTACTTGAAGCTAAAGTGGTAAAATGTCAAGAGACTTTACGATTGCTGCGGGTTAAACGCATAGTTACGGTCAAGGTAGTAGAATCGATAGGGTTTTCTGTAGGCGGTTAGCATCGTGCATTGCGTGAATACGGAATTCCACTTTTCATTTGACAATTACTAAACCAGTTAGGGAAGACTTGGAGGTTTGGTCAGAAGTACTTGAGTCTTTTAATGGTGTAGCTTTGTGACAGGAGGATTTGCTGACTCTGATGTATTAAAAATGTTTACCAATGCCGCGAGTAGTCTAGGGTTTAGTGCATTTTGGAATGGAAAATGGTGTGGGGGCTCTTGGGATGCGTCGTGGGTTTGCAGTGGAGTGGTTTCTAATAGCATTTTGATTTAACTTTTTCCTGTGGCGGTGGCGATCGTGCTTTGGGGACGGTTTTTCAGGAACCAGCGTATTAGGCTTCGGTCTGATAATTTGAGAGATGTTTTTGCCATAAATAGTCTGTCCTCCAAATGTAGTATGGTGGAAAATTTGTTAAGACATTTAGTGCTGCTGTGTTTAAAATTAAATATTTGGATTAAGGCTGTACATATTCCCGGGGTTAGCAATACTGTAGCTGACTCCCTTTCTCGATTGCAGTTCGACAATTTCTTCAGGCTCCTGCTGTCAGCAGAACATCAGGGAGAAGACTGTCTGGATTACCTGTGGGGCATGATAGTCATAGCATTAAATCTCATACGGAGATCAGTGGCATCCGCCACATGAGACGGTTATGTAGCATCATGGGTGGCATCATGGGTCTGAGTCTTGCAGCAGTAAGAATTTTAATGTATTTCAGAACTCAGAATGGGTTGCTTTGAGCGTCATTTTTTCTCAAATTGTTAAGGCAATTGTCTCTTAATATCTATCATTTGATTAAACTAATTCTTAAAGGTTACACGAAGTATCATTGGGCAAGGGATCAAAGCTGTCCTATTACCTCGGCTATACTTAGGGACCTTTGTAGTGTTGCACATGAGTGTTGTTTTAATAAATTTGAAGCATTTCTATTTTCCACAGCCTTTTCATGATTTTTCCTTGGAGCCCTCCGTATTGGGGAGTTGCTGCTGCAGAGTAAGCAGAGAGGTAAAGGGTTAAGTATTCATAATATTGTACTTGGGAAGAACAATTTGCAGATAAAGATTTGCTCTTCCAAAACTGATCAACTGTGTAAGGGGAGATGGTTAAAATTAATGTGCCTTCCTGAGGATATTAACTGTCCGGTATGTTGCTTAGGAAGGTACATGGGTTATCGTCCTAAGGGGCGGAGCAGCTGCTTTTGCATGAATCCGGGTGACTCTTTGACGTAATATCAATTTAGAGCAGTATTTCACAATTGCTTACTTCGATTGGGTCAGGGTGATAAGTATTTTTCTACACATTCCTTCAGAATCGTTGTGGCAATTAAAGTCGCTAGATTGGACATGAATGAGGGTGATATCAAGAAATTGGGGAGATGGGACTCTGATTGTTATAAATTTTATGCTCAGTATTAAGCTGCTGATTCATTTTTTGTTTTGTTTGTTTAGTTTCCACAGGTGTCACGGTGTGGATCCTGGGGCACTCAATTGTACACTGGGCTGCATCCAGGGCACATCATTGGTGTTACGGTCAAATTTGTGTTTGCCAGAGGACCAAGTTCAAGTTAATTAGTTGGGTATTCGGGATCAGAAGTAGGTGGGTTTAATGGACCATATTTCATTAATGATGGCACGGTCTCCTTTGCCGGATGTGATTATTTTACATCTGGGCGGTAATGAAGTAGGGAAAACAGAAACCGTGGATTTGCTTTTCCACATGAAACAAAGTATGACAGAATTGAGTTTTTTCTTAGGTGGTGCAAAAATTATTTTTTTCTGAGATTATCCCCCGATTGGGTTGGCTTTGCTCGCCCAGTGTAAAGTTTTGTGAGAAAATCCGTAAACATCAACAGGAGTATTATTATGTTTATGCCATCGATCGGAAGGTTTTCTTTTAGACACGTTGATCTGAAAGGTGGTGTGCCTAGCCTGTACCGTTCAGATCTAGTGCATTTGTCAGATATTTAGAATAATAACTTTAATGTTGATCTCCAGGCAATGATAGAATTAGCATTTGGTGGGGCCATACTTGCCTACAGTATTTTAACATTTTTCAGGTTTCAGAAGTTTAATAAGTATCTTGGTAAATTTTAATAAAGACCGTGGCCAAAATTTGTAACCACCAAATTCATCGTGTCTGTGTATGTTTTTATTGTTATATAGAAGTTTATGGTCATACGGAATGTATATGTAATACCATGAAGTGTCCTGAGCCTTAAGGAGGGAGACACAAGGTATTACTATATTCCATGGTGAGGTGGTGAAAGGGTTAAGGTTTTTTGCTGCCATTAGGGCTAGACTTAGTTGCTATGTTTTGGATTGGTAGTTAATTTGTCCACTCACGGTCAGTTGCTGGGGGCAAAGTGGCTTTTGCCCCAGCAGCGGGCTGGGATTGGGGCAGTGTATTTGTAAATAAAAGCTGTGTTGTCTTTAACCCCTTAAGGACCGAGTCACTTTGCAGCTTAATGACCAGACCATTTTTTGTAATTCTGACCACTCTCTCTTTATGAGGTAATATCTCTGGAACGCTTCAACGGATCCTAGCGATTCTGAGATTGTTTTTTCGTGACATATTGGGCTTCATGTTAGTATTAAATTTAGGTCGATAATTTTTGCGTTTATTTGTGAAAAAATAAAAAATTTGGCAAACATTTTGAAAATTTAGCAATTTTCAAATTTTTAATTTTATTCTGCTAAACCAGAGAGTTATGTGCCACAAAATAGTTAATAAATAACATGTCCCACATGTCTACTTCACATCAGCACAATTTTGGAAGAAAAAAAAAATTTGATAGGACGTTATAAGGGTTCAAAGTTCATGAGCAATTTTTCATTTTTCCAGCAAAATTTACAAAACCAATTTTTTAGTGACCACATCACATTTGAAGTGCCTTTGAGGGGTGTACATGACAGAAAACACCCAAAAGTGACACCATTCCAAAAACTGCACCCCTCAAGCTACTCAAAACTATATTGAAGAAGATTATTAACCCTTCAGGTGCTTCACAGGAACTAAAATAAAGTTGAAGGAAAAAATGGACATTTTAATTTTTGTAACAAAAATGTTCTTTTAGCCTCAATTTTTTCATTTTCACATGGGCAACAGCATAAAATGCATCCTAAAATTTGTTGGGCAATTTCTCCTGAGTACACCGATGCCTCATATGTGGTCATAAACCACTGTTTGGGCGCACGGCAGGGCTCAGAAGGGAGGGAGCGCAATTTGAATTTTAGAGCCAATTTTCCGTTCAAAAAGTGAAATGGCGCTCCTTCACTTCTGAGCCCTGCAGTGCGCCCAAACAGTGGTTTATGACCACAAATAAGGTATCGGTGTACTCAGGAGAAATTGCCCAACAAATTTTGGGATGTATTTTATCCCTTTGCCCATATGAAACTGAAAAAATGTAGGCAAAAAGAATTTTTTTGTGAAAAAAAAGTGTTTTTTTTTCATTTTTATGAATGAATTTGTGAAGCATCTGTTGGTTCAAAGTGCTCACTATGCATCTAGATACCTTCCTTAGGGGGTCTAGTTTCCAAAATGGGGTCATTTGTGGGGGAGCTCCAATGTGGAGACACACGGGGGCCCTCCATACGCGACATGGTGTCCGCTAACAATTTGAATGGAAAATGAGCTCAAATTGTTAGCGGACACCATGTCGCGTTTGGAGGGTCCCTGTGTATCTCCACATTAGAGCTCCCCCACAAGTGACCCCATTTTGGAAACTAGACCCCCTAAGGAACGTATCTAGATGCATAGTGAGCACTTTGAACCCCCATATGCTTCAGAAATTCATCCGTAAAAATGAAAAAGAACTTTTTTTTCCACTAAAAAATTTTTTTTTCATTATTACGGATCAATTTGTGAAGCATCTGGGGGTTCAAAGTGCTCACTATGTACCTAGATATGTTCCTTTGGGGGTCTAGTTTCCAAAATAGGGTCACTTGTGGTGGAGCTCCAATGTGGAGACACACAGGGACCCTCCAAACGCGACATGGTGTCCGCTAACAATTTGAGCTCATTTTCCATTCAAATTGTTAGCGGACACCATGTTGCGTTTGGAGGGTCCCCGTGTGTCTCCACATTGGAGCTCCCCCACAAGTGACCCCATTTTGGAAACTACACCCCCAAAGGAACATATCTAGATGCATAGTGAGAACTTTCTACCCCCAGGTGCTTCACAAATTGATCTGTAAAAATGAAAGAAGAAAATTTGTGTGGAAAAAAAAAGTGCTTTTTCATTTTTATTGATGAATTTGTGAAGCATCTGGGGGTTCAAAGTGCTCACTATGCATCTAGATATGTTCCTTAGGGGGTCTAGTTCCCGAAATGGGGTCACTTGTGGCGGAGCTCCAATGTGGAGACACACCGGGAACCTCCAAACGCGACATGGTGTCCGCTAATAATTTGAATGGAAAATTAGCTCAATTTGTTAGCGGACACCATGTCGCATTTGGAGGGTCCCCGTGTGTCTCCACATTGGAGCTCCCTCACAAGTGACCCCATTTTGGAAACTAGACCCCCAAAGGAATGTATCTTTATGCATAGTGAGCACTTTGAACCCCCAGGTGCTTCAGAAATTCATCCGTAAAAATGAAAAAGCACTTTTTTTCCACAAATAATTTCTTTTTTCATTATTACGGATCAATTTGTGAAGCATCTGGGGTTCAAAGTGCTCACTATGCATCTAGATATAATCCTTTGGGGTCTAGTTTCCAAAATGGGGTCACTTGTGGGGGAGCTCCAATGTGGAGACACACAGGGGCTTTCCATACGCAACATGGTGTCCACTAACAATTGGAATTGTTAGCGGACACCTTGTAGGATATGAAGAGCCCCTGTGTGCCTAAACATTGGAGCTCCCCCACAAGTGACCCCATTTTGGAAACTAGACCACCCAAGGAACATATCTAGATGCATAGTGAGCACTTTGAACCCCCAGGTGCTTCACAAATTGATCCGTAAAAATGAAAAAAGAAACTTTTTGTGGAAAAAAACGTGCTTTTTCATTTTTATGGATGAATTTCTGAAGCACCTGGGGTTCAAAGTGATCACTATGCATCTAGATACGTTCCTTCGGGGGTCTAGTTTCCAAAATGGGGTCACTTGTGGGGGAGCTCCAATGTTCAGGCACACAGGGAGGGGCTCTCCATACCCGACATGGTTTCCGCTAACAATTGGAGCTAATTTTCTATTGAAATTGTTAGCGGACACCATGTCGCATATGGAGAACCCGTGTGCCACCAGCACAAGGGCAACTGGTAGAGTTGGGGTACAGCACCAGAAAATGCCGCCTCTAATGAATGCGCTATTTTTTCGGGTGGCTGTGGGTCGAAATTTGCAGCGTGGGGGACCCACAACATTTGAGTCTCTCCACGCTGAGGATTCCAGTCAGCCAGCTACCAAGTTGTACATGGCTGGCTACAAATACAGCGAAGGCTTTATTTTATTTCTAGAACTAATTCTAGAAAAAAAAAATGACGTAGGGCTCCGCCATATTTTTGGTCCAGCCAGGTACAACTTGGCAGCTACAGACTGCCAGCAACCCCCAGCTGCCTCATTGTACCTGGCTGCAACCAAAAATACAGCGATGGCCATTTTTTTTTTATTTCTAGAACTAATTCTAGAAAAAAAAATGACGTAGGGCTCCGCCATATTTTTGGTCCAGCCAGGTACAACTTGGCAGCTACAGACTGCCAGCAACCCCCAGCTGCCTCGTTGTACCTGGCTGCAACCAAAAATACAGCGAAGCCCATTTTTTTTTATTTCTAGAACTAATTCTAGAAAAAAAAATGACGTAGGGCTCCACCATATTTTTGGCCCAGCCAGGTACAACTAGACAGCTGGGGGCTGGAATCCTCAGCATGGAAAGGCCCAAGCGTTCTGGGCCCCCCATGCTGCGAATTGCAGCCCGCAGCCGCCCCAGAAAATGGCGCATTCATTGAAGCGCCATTTTCTGGCGCTGTACCCATGCTCTTCCAGTTGCCCTGGTGCCGGTGGCAAACTGGGTAATAAAGGGGTTAATGCCAGCTTTTTATTGGCAGCTGGCACTAAGCCCGAGATTCATAATATTAGGCCAATGTTAGACCCGCCATTAGGAATCTCTGGTAAGTAGTCAATAAATACACACAGAGAAAAATATTTTTATTAGAAAAAAAACACAAACAAATTTCGGACTCCATCTTTATTATAAAAAGATCCGACGTAGTCCACAACGAAGGTCCCACGACGCTCGATCACCTCCGACGTAGTCCACAACGAAGGTCCCACGATCACCATGCAGGGGGATCAGGGATCCCCATGCAGTGGAATGGGGGATCAGGGATCCCCATGCAGGGGGATCCCTGATCCCCCATCCCCCTGCATGGGGATCAGGGATCCCCATGCAGGGGGATGGGGGATCAGGGATCCCCATGCAAGGGGATGGGGGATCAGGGATCCCCATGCAGGGGGATGGGGGATCAGGGATCCCCATGCAGGGGGATCAGGGATCCCCATGCAGGGGGATGGGGGATCAGGGATCCCCATGCAGGGGGATCAGGGATCCCCATGCAGGGGGATGGGGGATCAGGGATCCCCATGCAGGGGGATCAGGGATCCCCATGCAGTGGAATGGGGGATCAGGGATCCCCATGCAGGGGGATCCCTGATCCCCCATCCCCCTGCATGGGGATCAGGGATCCCCATGCAGGGGGATGGGGGATCAGGGATCCCCATGCAAGGGGATGGGGATCAGGGATCCCCATGCAGGGGGATGGGGGATCAGGCATCCCCATGCAGGGGGATGGGGGATCAGGGATCCCCATGCAGGGGGATCAGGGATCCCCATGCAGGGGGATGGGGGATCAGGGATCCCCATGCAAGGGGATGGGGGATCAGGGATCCCCATGCAGGGGGATGGGGGATCAGGGATCCCCATGCAGGGGGATCAGGGATCCCCATGCAGGGGGATGGGGGATCAGGGATCCCCATGCAGGGGGATCAGGGATCCCCATGCAGGGGGATCAGGGATCCCCATGCAGGGGGATGGGGGATCAGGGATCCCCATGCAGGGGGATCAGGGATCCCCATGCAGGGGGATGGGGGATCAGGGATCCCCATGCAGGTGGATGGGGGAGGTCTTACCAGACGTCGGGTGAGAGCGGCGGTCGCAGGCAGGAGGACGGAAGCGGGAGGCGGCGGCGGCAGGAGGACGCAAGCGGGAGGCGGCGGCGGCAGGAGGACGCAAGCGGGAGGCGGCGGCGGCAGGAGGCGGTGAGTACCGGTCACCGGCGGGGGGGCCCAGAAACAGCGGGGGACAGGGGGATGAGCCGGGGGGGGGGCAGACACAGCTGGGGGACAGGGGGATGAGTGGGGGGGCAGACACGGCAGGGGACAGGGGGATGAGCGGGGGGCAGGCACAGTGGGGTACAGGGGGATGAGCGGGGAGGGCAGACACAGTGGGGGACAGGGGGATGAGGGGGGGAAGTGATGCACATAATAGGGCACAAGCAGGGGATGATTGCAGGAGCCGGGCACACCTGACAGCCCGGCTCCTGCAGAGATCATGCAGGGAAGTGCTGACATTCAGCACTTTCCTGCGCGATTTTGATGTGATCGGTCGGTCAGATTGACTGACCGATCACATCGCTCTGAGTGTGGGGACCTCTAACAGGGGTCCCCACACCTCTGCCCCTGACCCTTGGCTGTCACTGACAGCTTTTAGATTTGAGCTGTCACTGTTCGTTTAGGAGCAGTGACAGTTCAAAGCCATGACGAGTATACTCGTCATGATGCGGGAACTGACATCTTTTCATGACGAGTATACTCGTCATTGGTCGTAAAGAGGTTAAGAAGTGGAGCTGTGCTGGCAGACTCTGTTAGTCTGTCAGAGTTGTTAATACCTGGGGATTGCCCCGCCCTCCCTCCCTATAGGTTGTTTATTTACTTTATTTCGTCACAGCCTTGGGGTAAGTCCTTCGGCTAGTGAAGGGATTTTTTTTAAATTGTGGTTAACAGGCTTGTGAGCAGGTTTGAGCGTGAGCCGCATATACGATATTTTAAAGTTTTTCAGGTTTCAGAAGTTTAATAAGTATCTTGGTAAATTTTAATAAAGGCCGTTGCCAAAATTTTTAATCACCAAATTCAATGTGTCTGTGTATGTTTTTATTGTTATATAGAAGTTTATGGTAATAGGGAATGTATTATGTAATACCATGACTGGAGCTGTTTATCTTTGGTGCAATGTATAATGTAAGGTGGTATGGATGACACTATTTGTAAATGCTTTTCCAGACTTGCGTCGGATTGGAGTGCAGGTGACTCTTTGCAATAAGTTTTGTAAAAAAAAATCACAGCAGTAAGTTTTACCTAACATAGATGTATACAGGGCCGCATCATCAATAAGGCAATATGAACACACTGCTCAGGCAGCGATGAGTCCCTGAAGACAGGGGGCGGCAGAGCGGCGCCGCCCCCTGCAGGCAGATAACATGCTGCCGTGCTCCTGCAATCCTGTGTGTGTTGTCAGTGACTGTATGGAGCAGCTGCAGTCAGGACTGGGGAGGGAGGAGGCTACTGGCTGTTTTTAGACTACGTTCACACATAACACTTTTTTTTGCACGGGCGCTTTTACCAGCGTTTTTTACCCGTGCAAAAAAGCGCAAAAAAAGAAGCAGTGCTGTTCACACAGCACACTTATTCTGGATTCTTCTATGTGATTCTTGCATGTGAGTGTGACGGTGCTGACGTCCTTGTGTTTGGGGGGGAGGGGACGCCGTTTTAAAGTTCGCCTCAGGCAGCAGAGATGCTAGGTTCACCCCTGAATGTACATTACACTGCGTGTCTACTCACAGTGGGAGAAAAAAATATTTTTAACAACTTTCATATGACAATCTTAGGTCAGACAGGGATGCTTAGCAATCTACTAGGAAGGTGCAGGGACAGATATGGTAGCTTGGTGGGGCAGAAAGTAGATGACAGGCTCCTTTTAAAAGAACAGTCCAGGAAAACTGACACAATGTGCTTAGTGCAGTATGTGAGGGAAATATTCCAAATTTAAATATCTCTTTCACATAGTTATGATGCAAGAACATGTTAGTGTCTGTATTACCTCTGCAATAACCAGACATCCAGCATGTCTACTCAACTGGATATAGATTGCCAGAGGCTCCTATTCACAGAATTATATACTGTTAGTCTACATATTTGCTAATGTAGGGTCCAAATACTAGATGTATGTGTGCAAACCCATACTTCTTTACAAATTATTTCTCGGATTACCATGTGGCAACCAAATAACATGACTAGGGTATTGTAAAGTCTCATACAGCCTAAAAGAATGGCATGAGTCTGAGTGACGACAAATTATCTGGCCAAAGCAGCCTTTATTTATAACAGTATATTAATGAATATCCAAATAAACACTTTTGAGGAGATCCTGAATGGCCTACCGAATATGGAACAGCACCGAAATTAGTTTCCAGTTGCACCGCTCCGACTCTGGGTTCACAATTGTCATGGTGCTATTGTCTCGCCCACTGAGGACGTGGGGTACTCGGAACTGGGCCCTCACGTCGTCTAGGGCCACGGTGTGTCATGATGACTCGACCCGGCACCGTGGTCCCGGGCGAAGCAGTATTTAGTTGGGGAGGGGATTTGATGAACGGGGAGTAAAGTTTTTGTAAATGGTTGTGACGCTACCCGTGGTTTGCGACAAGCTGTAGCCGCCACTGCAGTTGAGTCCTCTGGGGATGGTGGTAGTTGCAGCCAGGATGATGCGCCCTCCACGTGTAGGGCTGGTCCCCAGGGCTACTGTGTAGATAGTGCAGTTTGGGATAAAGGTAAGTTATCAATATTCTCAAGAAGCCCCCTGCTGCCCGCTCAGCATACAAATCAGCCCCTTCCAGGGCATGCATTTAAGAGTCACACACAGTTCTGAGCTTTCACCAGATTTTACTTCCTGCGCCGCAGTTCTTACAGTACACAGTCAGTTCACTAGTGGCATCGATACCTGGATTAGCAGCTGGGACGGCTCGTCAACAGCACCCCCATTCATGTACCTTTCGGGCCTCTGCTCTCTGTCCCGCCACTAACTACAGTCCAGCAGTCACTGGCTTTTTGTGGGCACCCTTCCCGGCCTCCTAGCCCTAGTTTGACGGCCTTCCCTTCTTTGTGCCGGGGGTTGGGTCTGGGACATAAAGACCCCGCACCCCACCGGATTTTGTGGTTGGGGCATGCAGCTTCCCAGCCACTTCAACAGAGGCGGCACTCTAGTTCCGGCCCTTTCCCTCGGTGTCCCCACTGACTTGGACACACCTTGGACCCCTTCTTGCTTCCCTCGGTATGCCGTCTGGGACCCGGGCTAGCCATACAGTGGCACAGGGGTCCGGGTTTTTCCTGTCTGGTGCCTCAGTTGACTAGACTGCCTGGTGTCTCTCACTAGGTGTTCTGTCTTCCATTTCACATCCACTCCTTGACTCCCCTCTCTTTGTACTCTTGTCCCCACCCCTTACCGTGCTCCTTCCTAACTCTCCACCCCCCACTTAGCTCCTCCCACTATCCCGTGATAGACATGAAGTAACTTGGACTTGGGATTGGGGGACATGTTGGGTGTTTGTGTGGGGTGACCGACTTACCAGTCCCACCTACTATGCCACTTAGTGGCAACGGGTCCGCAGGGGTGCCACACTATCTTGTCTACAGATTCCCTGTACCCCGGGAACAATCCCAGCGGGAGCTGACCATAACATAACAACCAATGGGTGAAACTCCCTATGTTACCCTATCCCAGGCCATCCCCGATCTTCTCACCTCCTGCTACTATAACAAAAAACAGATTCTATCTAAAAATAAAATGTCATCACAAATTGTTTAATAACCTATTGCCGCAGTAATGAAAGACAAAAAAGAAATAAGGGGGTGAGCAAAAAACAGGGCGGGGGCGGAATGCTTTCAGATCCTGACTTTGTGGTGCATCTAATATCTTCTAGATGTCCTCTTTTTAGGGGGTAAATTCAACCTATTTCCACCACCCCTCTTCTCCAACCAATCCTAATCCCTAAATCCAATCCCATGTGATTTAACTCACACCGGCGCCCATCCCTCCCTCCATTTTCCTCACTGACCTACATGCAAAAAAAAGCCTTATTAACCCTTTTCTGGCCTTCCCTTCCAAACCCCTATCATGTATGGGCCTGTTCTAGCTACGCCCGATACGGCCCTATCTGTATAACAGTAGCGTGTACATTTTCCCTTTTGAAGTTATATAAAAAAAAAGGAGTTTATGAATGTCAGAGAAGCGCTTAAACTTTACTGTCAGTTTACTTCTTGTAAGGCTCTGACGTTATTTCTTTTTCCAATGATCAAGTTAACTACTCCCCAAAGAATTAGCAATTTACATAACATGCCAGTGTCTAGTGCGCTGCTAGTGAGAAAAAAGGGAATAAAGTTATTGTAAAGCATGTATTATTCAGACAGGTAGTGGGTGTTCCAACTATGTACAATAGAGGGAAATCAAGCTGGTGTTCTAGAAATAATGGGATCTGCCTGTTAAATTGGTATTGTTCTCTAGAATATTACTAACAATAGGTATTCTATTGTATTACATTATCGGTTAATAGCGATGACTCACAAATTCTATATACACATACATAGACAATTGTGTATAATGTTACATTGTATTACTATAATCTCACTTACATTTTCCAAGTGGAATCCTTCAACATAATAACAAATTATCGGATGGTGTAACCAAAAAAGAATTTATATACAAATGAATTAAAAATAAAACAAAATGCTCTCAAAAGTCAATGTTACAAACACACTGGAAGACACCAAACCAATATTCATTAGGGAAATAAAAATAAATGAATGTATTGCCTCAATAGATATCAAAAACATGCAGCAAGTGTACCCTATACTATCATTAAGAAACTCCATATTGTCTGGTAATAATACTAAAAGTTGATATCAACCCTTTAGCAAGTATTGCCACATGACTTAGGATAAGAACTTAAACCAAACACTCCATTTACAGGCAAATATTTCAGAGTGTTTGCCCCTCTAACAAGCCTGTCCATATGACTTAAGAAATGAGTCTCAGGGCCCTTCCTCAGTGCAAAGCTCTAAGGCCACGTGCAGACACTGAGTGTTTGATGAGTTTTTTACCTCAGGATTTGTAGACAAAACCAGAAGTGGAGCAATCAGAGGAAAAGTCTAATAGAAACACCTGCACCACTTTTGTATTTATCACCCACTCCTGGTTTTGTCTACAAATCCTGAGGTAAAAAACTCATCAAATACTCAGTGTGTGCACGTGGCCTAAGTTGTTTGCATATTTAGTTTCCCAAAGGAATGGTCTATAAGTCTCCTTACTCTATTTTGTCCCTCTTGTCCACAAGGACAAATATTCTCTTTAACACTCCCAGTCAGAGGTCCCTCACCTAGGCTATCAGATATCCTGCTTTGCATTACTTGGAGGCAAAACCCTGAAACACAGGGCAACAAATGGAGTACCTGGTTTAGCATCTTATCCTAAGTCATGTGGCAAAGTTTGACATGACTAATAGCCAATTTACACGTCCCGATATCGTCGTCCAAATTCGATAAAAAGTCACGTGGTTCGTGCGTTGGCCCCGATATCATTCGTGCGTTGTATGGTGTAAATGACCAATTCGATGCAAGAACGATGCCAAAACGATATCGGGGAAGAATTGTGCAGGCTCTCCAACTGCCCGATATTTAATGGACAATCTGGCAGGATTGTTCTGTGTGACAGCCCAACACCGACTTGGAGCACAACTTCCCCTATTCACTCCCATGTTAAATGGTCATTCCCAGATTCGCTCGTCCAAGGGGGCGTACACATCGCAGTTGTGTTGCCTGCCGATATCTCCCTGTGTGACAGCTCCTATGCGATCTTGGATTTCAGCCAAAAAAGTGCGCACTCCCGTGCCGTTGTAGACAATATCGAAACAATGTTGGGACGTGTAAAGTGGCCATTAGGGTGAGAAGTCAAACCAGATACTTAAGCTACAGGCATGCGTTTCAGGGTAATTTACCCTTATTAGTGCAAAGCAAAAGGTTTGGCTAGATGAAAGGTCTCTGCTGGAGGTCTAAGGGGAAACATGGAAAGTAGTGCCAAGTTAGTGTAAGAAGACTCAAACTACTTTTGCACCAACGTTTTTTTAAAAAAACGCATCCTGAAAGAATCAATTTTTTGCCCTTATCCGGATGGTACAGTTTTTCTTTCCGGATCCGTTTCCCTATTCTGGGTCTGTACCAACATGGACTTCACTTAAAAGTCTGTAATTAAAACATTATGCTAACCTGTCTTGGTGCTCTGGTCATTTCCTTGTCCTGCTTATTAAACCCATGAAATATTCACTGCATTTGCTGCTGAATAGCCAATCACAGATGCACACTCCCTGTGACAGTGTCTGTGATCTGTTGCATCCCACCCATTGCATCTGTGATTGCTTGCAAGCACAATGGGTGGGGCACAACATCCAATCACAGATGATATCAAAAAGAGTGGGCATCTGTGATTGACTATTTAACAGTCAATGCATTGAATATAAAGTATTCACTGATCTCAGGGAGACCAGTTCAAGAAAACACTGCAGGCAGCCGGCTAAAGCGCTCAACACAGTGAATTTCTAGGCCCATTGCCCCCTGGGAATTTTGAATATGCAAATAGAGTCTGTGGAGCCTCGTTTAGGAGTCTCAACACAGGACTAGCCAGATCTTCCTCTAGTGAAGGACCTAGCCATGATAACCACCATATTGAGTGGCCCTTTATAGTCAACTAGCTGTGAGCCCGATGCAAATGCATCGGGATTCTAGAGCGTGCATTAATTTGATTATAGTAGTTATAGCTGTTAGCCTGATGCAAATGCATCGGGTATCTAAAATATGTTTATTGTTTTTTTAAAGTTTTTTAAATAATAATCGCATCATCAATAGCAATAATATAAGCCATAGCATTATTATTAGCAGTAATAGCAGTATTAATAGCATTATTAGCAGTATTATGAGCATTAATAACAGTATTAATAGCATTAATAGCATTATTATTAGCATTAATAGCATTATTAATAGCATTATTAGCATTAATAATAGCATTAATAACATTATTAATAGCATTGATAGCATTATTATTAGCATTAATAGCATTAATAATAGCATTATTAGCATTAATAATAGCATTAATAACATTATTAATAGCATTAATAGCATTATTATTAGCATTAATAACATTAATAATAACATTATTAGCATTAATAATAGCATTAATAACAGTATTAATAGCATTAATAGCATTATTAATAGAATTAATAGCATTATTATTAGCATTAATAGCATTAATAGCATAATTAATAGCATTAATAGCATTAATAGCATTATTATTAGCATTAATAGAATTATTATTAGCATTAATAGCATTAATAGGATAAATATTAGCATTAATAGCATTAATAGCATTATTAATAGCATTAATAGCATTATTATTAGCATTAATAGCATTAATAATAGCATTATTAGTATTAATAATAGCATTAATAACATTATTAATAGCATTAATAGCATTATTAATAGCATTAATAGCATTATTATTAGCATTAATAGGATTAATAATAGCATTATTAGCATTAATAATAGCATTAATAACATTATTAATAGCATTAATAGCATTATTATTAGCATTAATAGCATTAATAGCATTATTATTAGCATTAATAGCATTAATAATACCATTAATAGGATAAATATTTGCATTAATAGCATTAATAGCATAAATAAGAGCATTAATAGCATTATTAATAGCATTAATAGCATTATTATTAGCATAAATAGCATTATTAGCATTAATAATAGCATTAATAACATTATTAATAGCATTATTATTAAAATTAATAGAATTAATAATAGCATTATTAGCATAAATAATAGCATTAATAACATTATTAATAGCATTAATAGCATTATTATTAGCATTAATAGCATTAATAGTATTATTAATAGCATGAATAGCATTATTAATAGCATTAATAGGATTATTATTAGCATTAATAGCATTAATAATAGCATTATTAGCATTATTAATAGCATTAATAACATTATTAATAGCATTAATAGCATCATTATTAGCATTAATAGCATTAATAATAGCATTATTAGCATTATTAATAGCATGAATAACATTATTAATAGCATAAATAGCATTATTATTAGCATAAATAGCATTAATAATAGGATTATTAGCATTAATAATAGCATTAATAACATTATTAATAGCATTAATAGCATTATTATTAGCATTAATAGAATTAATAATAGCATTATTAGCATTAATAATAGCATTAATAACATTATTAATAGCATTAATAGCATTATTATTAGCATTAATAGCATTATAATTAGCATTAACAGCATTAATAATACCATTAATAGGATAAATATTAGCATTAATAGCATTAATAGCATAAATAATAGGATTAATAGCATTATTAATAGCATTAATAGCATTATTAATAGCATTAATAGCATTATAATTAGCATAAATAGCATTAATAATAGGATTATTAGCATTAATAATAGCATTAATAACATTATTAATAGCATTAATAGCATTATTATTAGCATTAATAGAATTAATAATAGCATAATTAGCATTAATAATAGCATTAATAGCATTATTAATAGCATTAATAGCATTATTATTAGCATTAATAGCATTATTATTAGCATTAATAGCATTAATAATACCATTAATAGGATAAATATTAGCATTAATAGCATTAATAGCATAAATAATAGGATTAATAGCATTAATAGCATAAATAATAGGATTAATAGCATTATTAATAGCATTAATAGCATTATTAATAGCATTAATAGCATAATTATTAGCATAAATAGAATTAATAATAGCATTATTAGCATTAATAATAGCATTAATAACATTATTAATAGCATTAATAGCATTATTATTAGCATTAATAGCATTAATAGCATTATTATTAGCATTAATAGCATTAATAATACCATTAATAGGATAAATATTGACATTAATAGCATTAATAATAGCATTATTAGCATTAATAATAGCATTAATAACATTATTAATAGCATTAATAGCATTATTATTAGCATTAATAGAATTAATAATAGCATTATTAGCATTAATAATAGCATTAATAACATTATTAATAGCATTAATAGCATTATTATTAGCATAAATAGCATTAATAATAGGATTATTGGCATTATTAATAGCATTAATAACATTATTAATAGCATTATTATTAAAATTAATAGAATTAATAATAGCATTATTAGCATTAATAATAGCATTAATAACATTATTATTAGCATTAATAGCATTAATAGTATTATTAATAGCATGAATAGCATTATTAATAGCATTAATAGGATTATTATTAGCATTAATAGCATTAATAATAGCATTATTAGCATTATTAATAGCATTAATAACATTATTAATAGCATTAATAGCATTATTATTAGCATTAATAGCATTAATAATAGCATTATTAGCATTATTAATAGCATTAATAACATTATTAATAGCATTAATATCATTATTATTAGCATAAATAGCATTAATAATAGGATTATTAGCATTAATAATAGCATTAATAACATTATTAATAGCATTAATAGCATTATTATTAGCATTAATAGAATTAATAATAGGATTATTAGCATTAATAATAGCATTAATAACATAATTATTAGCATTAATAGCATTATTATTAGCAGTAATATTATTATGAGCATTTTTTTTTAAATTATTATTTATTATTTGTTATTTATTTTTTAATTATGTTTTATTTATTTTTTTATAATTTTTTAATTATTTTTTAATTATTTTTGTATTATTAAATTTATTATTTAGGCTGAGAGGCAGTTGTCATTCAGGTGCGCTAAAGGGCTGATCTTATTAGCATATATTTTATTTTTTTATTATTATTTTTATTGAATTTTTTATTATTTTTAATTAATTTTTTTATTATTTTTTAATTCTTTTTTAATTATTTTTTTTATTATTTAATTTATTATTTAGGCTGAGACGCAGTTCTCATTCAGGTCCGCAAAGGGCTGATCTTATTAGCATATATTTTATTTTTTTATTATTATTTTTATAGAATTTTTTATTATTTTTAATTATTTTTTTTAATTATTTTTTAATTCTTTTTTAATTATTTTTTTTATTATTTAATTTATTATTTAGGCTGAGACGCAGTTCTCATTCAGGTCCGCAAAGGGCTGATCTTATTAGCATATATTTTTATTTTTTTATTATTATTTTTATTGAATTTTTTATTATTTTTAATTAATTTTTTTATTATTTTTTAATTCTTTTTTAATTATTTTTTTTATTATTTAATTTATTATTTAGGCTGAGACGCAGTTCTCATTCAGGTCCGCAAAGGGCTGATCTTATTAGCATATATTTTATTTTTTTTTATTATTTTTTATTGAATTTTTTATTATTTTTAATTATTTTTTTTTATTATTTTTTAATTCTTTTTTAATTATTTTTTTTATTATTTAATTTATTATTTAGGCTGAGACGCAGTTCTCATTCAGGTCCGCAAAGGGCTGATCTTATTAGCATATATTTAATTTTTTTATTATTATTTTTATTGAATTTTTTATTATTTTTAATTATTTTTTTTTATTATTTTTTAATTCTTTTTTAATTATTTTTTTTATTATTTAATTTATTATTTAGGCTGAGACGCAGTTCTCATTCAGGTCCGCAAAGGGCTGATCTTATTAGCATATATTTTATTTTTTTATTATTATTTTTATTGAATTTTTTATTATTTTTAATTATTTTTTTTTATTATTTTTTAATTCTTTTTTAATTATTTTTTTTATTATTTAATTTATTATTTAGGCTGAGACGCAGTTCTCATTCAGGTCCGCCTTTGTTTTTTCTCCATTGAAATGCATTAGCGGTGTGTCGGCGATTTTATGGCCGACCACCTGGTTCTATTTGTCGGCCCTAAAATCGCGGACACACCGCTAATGCATCTCTATGGGCAGTCAGCCCGATTTCGGATTGAACGGCGACCAATCAGAATTCGAGCTGACTTGCCCATAGACATGCATTAGCGGTGTGTCCGCGATTTTAGGGCCGACAAATAGAACCAGGTGGCCGGCCATAAAATCGCCGACACACCGCTAATGTATGTCAATGGGAAAAAAGACGGACCTGAATGAGAACTGAATGACGGGCTCTTCTGATTGGCTGAGGTCAGCGACCAATCAGAAGAGCCCTTCACATTTCATTGAGATACAATGGCGGATTGATCGTCCATTGTATCTTAATGTTAGTTGAAGAGGACGTCGGAGCTGGAAGTTGGCGGAAAGAAGACAGAAGATCCCCGGAGACGGACGAAGAGGCGGAAAGAAGAGAGAAGACCCCCGGGACCGGAGGAAGAGGACGCCTGGCCGGACGGACGATCAGATGACTTGAAGTCATGTAAGTGATCGACGGGGACGTTAGGGGACGGGTAGGGCCTTAGGTGTTAGGGAAAGCGGCGAGGCTTAGAGGGTAGGGGCTTAGGAGGTAGGGGCTTAGGGCGGCAGGGGTTTAGGTGCGGCTTAGGGGGTAGGGGTAGGGGATTAGGTGCAGCTTAGGGGTTAGGGGCTTGCGGCGGCAGGGGTTTAGGTGCGGATGCGGGGTAGTGGCTTAGGGGGGTAGGGGGTTAGGTGCGGCTTAGGGGGTAGGGGCTTAGGGCGGCAGGGGTTTAGGTGCGGCTTAGGGGGTAGGGGTAGGGGATTAGGTGCAGCTTAGGGGTTAGGGGCTTGCAGCGGCAGGGGTTTAGGTGCGGATGCGGGGTAGTGGCTTAGGGGGGTAGGGGGTTAGGTGCGGCTTAGGGGGTAGAGGTAGGGGATTAGGTGCGGCTTAAGGGGTAGGGGCTTAGGGCGGCAGGGGTTTAGGTGCGGTTTAGGGGGTAGGGGTAGGGGATTATGTGCAGTTTAGGGGTTAGGTGCGGCTTAGGGGTTAGGGGCTTGCGGCGGCAGGGTTTATTTGCGGATGCGGGGTAGTGGCTTACGGCGGCAGGGAGTAGGGGGTTAGGTGCGGCTTAGGGGGTAGGGGCTTAGGGCGGCAGGAGTTTAGGTGCGGCTTAGGGGGTAGGGGTAGGGGATTAGGTGCAGCTTAGGGGTTAGGGGCTTGCAGCGGCAGGGGTTTAGGTGCGGATGCGGGGTAGTGGCTTAGGGGGGTAGGGGGTTAGGTGCGGCTTAGGGGGTAGAGGTAGGGGATTAGGTGCGGCTTAAGGGGTAGGGGCTTAGGGCGGCAGGGGTTTAGGTGCGGTTTAGGGGGTAGGGGTAGGGGATTATGTGCAGCTTAGGGGTTAGGTGCGGCTTAGGGGTTAGGGGCTTGCGGCGGCAGGGGTTTATTTGCGGATGCGGGGTAGTGGCTTACGGCGGCAGGGAGTAGGGGGTTAGGTGCGGCTTAGGGGGTAGGGGCTTAGGGCGGCAGGGGTTTAGGTGCGGTTTAGGGGGTAGGGGTAGGGGATTAGGTGCGGCTTAGGGGTTAGGGGCTTGCGGCGGCAGGGGTTTAGGTGCGGATGCGGGCTAGTGGCTTACGGCGGCAGGGGGTAGGGGCTTGCGGCAGAGGGTAGTGGGTGCGGCGGGGTAGTGCGGCAGGGGGTAGGGGCTTCGGCGGCGGGGTAGTGGCTTAGGGGTTAGGGCGGCAGGGGGTAGTGGCTTCCGGCAGAGGGTAGTGGGTGCGGCGGGGTAGTGCGGCAGGGGGTAGGGGCTAGGGGCTTCGGCGGCGGGGTAGTGGCTTAGGGGTTAGGGCGGCAGGGGGTAGTGGCTTCCGGCAGAGGGTAGTGGGTGCGGCGGGGTAGTGCGGCAGGGGGTAGGGGCTTCGGCGTCGGGGTAGTGGCTTAGGGGTTAGGGCGGCAGTGGGTAGGGGCTTGGGGTTGTGTGGCTTGGTTAGTGTACGCGTAGTGGCTTAGAGCGGCAGGGGTCTGTAGTGTACAGCGCGATGGTATACTACAGTCCCATGGCGCTTATGGTCATGGGACTGTAGTATACTATAGCGGTGTACACTACAGGAGTATGGGCTTCGGCTTCGGTGGCTTGGTTAGCGTGTGTAGCGACTCGCAATGCCCGCTTCGCGGGCATTGCTTCGCTAGGCTGCAACGACTCGCAATGCCCGCTTTGCGGGCATTGCTTCGTGAGTCGCCTTGGCCGCTACGCGGCCACGGGGAGAGTCCAGGAGAAGCAGCTCGGACTCGCTAACCAAGCGACCGGAAGCAGCGCCGCTCCGACGGAAGTCGCTACGGCAATTATATAATAGATATCCAGCTCTTTACAAGCTTAAAGATATGACAAGGCTTTAAGCTTGTAAAGAGCTGGATATTGACTATAAAGGGCCACTTAATATGGTGGTTATCATGGCTAGGTCCTTCACTAGAGGAAGATCTGGCTAGTCCTGTGTTGAGACTCCTAAACGAGGCTCCACAGACTCTATTTGCATATTCATAATTCCTAGGGGGCAATGCGCCTAGGAATTCACTGTGTTGAGCGCTTTAGCCGGCTGCCCGCAGTGTTTTCTTGAACTGGTCTCCCTGAGATCAGTGAATATTTTGTTTTGTTGGTCTACTAGGCATTGCTCCCACCTAGCCAGAATCCTACTCCACACTGATGAGGGGCAACACCCCGAAACAGCTGTCTGTGGATGGATACCTGGCCTTGGTATTCCCTTGTCATATCTTTAAGCTTGTAAAGAGCTGGATATTGACTATAAAGGGCCACTTAATATGGTGGTTATCATGGCTAGGTCCTTCACTAGAGGAAGATCTGGCTAGTCCTGTGTTGAGACTCCTAAACGAGGCTCCACAGACTCTATTTGCATAATGCATTGAATATGTCATGAGATTAATGAGCGGGACCCAGAAGTGACCACAGTGCCAAGACAGGTGAGTATAAAGCTTTAATCATGGACTTCACAATGGAATCCATGTTTAGAGTCTGTGCCCAAACACTTAGGTGTTGGATACGGGCCCCAAACTTTACAGTTTAAGTTTGCCCATCACTACATGTGACGATACCGTGCATGCTCAGTAGGCATGCCGTATTAGGTTTTACCAGATCTGGCACACATAGACTTCAATTATAATGATGCCAGGTCCATGACAGATTTGACAGAATGTGGTTTTGAGCATGAAACATATTTTGGACATTGCAACAAACCGGATCTGGTAGCAACTGGATGAAATCGGATCTACCGGAATCCATTGAAAATGAATGAGTTAAAACCGATATCTTACAGTATCCGGCTTTTGCAGAAAAACTGGATCTGTGCCTGATTTGAAAAAACACTGGTGTGAAAGTAGCCGTATAGGCCAGACAATGCTTCTATGGGAAGTTAAAAATGCAAATAGTCTCTTCAGTACAAAGTTTTACTTTATATAGTCTATGGACAAATTAACTTTCTTGACAATTACCTGCTTTCAAATGTCTGTTTTAGATCTGCTAAAAATATGACGCTGAAAAAATGTTGAAACATCAAGCCTTAT
The DNA here is from genome assembly GCA_033576535.1 of Allobates femoralis. Taxonomy (NCBI): domain Eukaryota; kingdom Metazoa; phylum Chordata; class Amphibia; order Anura; family Aromobatidae; genus Allobates; species Allobates femoralis. The sequence goes on from JARQOC010000005.1 coordinate 512,501,210, forward strand.
AGTGGCTGTTCCTTTGCCTCTCGGTGTGTTATGCATCATCTTTCGCTGTTAATGTTGACACCAGCTGACTAACACCGCTCTTTTCATGATAAACAGGGCGGTTCAGCCTGTAAGTGAATGTCTGTTTTCAGATTCTGTCACAGTATACTTGAGAGAAAATTTATCCAATATACATCATAAATTTTAATTCATTTCAAATTGCTCCCATTAGTCATAAAATTGCTAGTGATAGATTATAATGGTATTGTCTGCCAAGGTACATTATGTTCTTTTACAAACACTTGAAGATGATGATACATTTATGAATTAATCTTTGATGTGTGTTTTTGTGATTGCAAGTCATTTTGCCGCAATTCAGACATTATTTTTGTTTAATAAAATGCCTTTTTATAGAATAATTGAAATTTTAGGTTGAGTTCAGGAGGGGACATTGACCATAGTAGAGAAATGCATTAACAATTACATACAAAAATAGCCTGAAATGGCTCATAATGGTGCAGATGTAATTTATGCATTATACATAAGGGTATGGTCAAATGTTACATTGCCACATGCAGCCAAAAAATCTATGTCCACCTGCTAAGGAGAGCACAAATTTTCAGTAACATTGAGGTATAGCTGCCAAGCTGGTGTAGTAATTCATCCCAGCAAGTAGGCATGGCCTTCAGCTACAAGCGGTAGAGCATCATGTGACGTTACTATTTTACTGGGCACCAGCGGATTTCATATAGACCATGGCAAGGACTGCACACACAAGTGGCTGTTACCAGGGGCGCAACTATAGCGGTTGCAAGGGGTGGCTTGGGGGGGATGGGGAGTCCAAACCACAGAGAAGTAACAAGTTCATGACAGTAAAAAATAAGCTGAGCGGTTCTTGCACTTATAGTAGAAACATCCAGGCAATACAGCTCCTTCACTTCTTGCACTGCTATCTGTGGCGGTGCTCTCCAGTCTGATCTCAGTGTTACTGAGATTATCTATGTAGCTTTGTAATGCTACTGTGGACACTAGGTACTAAATTCCAGGTTGTGGTGCTGACTGCATTTTCAGTAAACTGTTAAAAGATGAAAATTAGATCTCCAAGTATGCTGGGGTAATCAATATAGATGCAAGTAGGTTGTTAGTATGTTTTGCAGAGCCGACGAGCTGAGGGATGTTGGTATGTCTGTTGTGGGTTGGTATTCAGTGGATGTATGCTTCATTAGTGTGCGTTTCATGCAAGTAGCTGCTCCCCTCCATTGGAAGGCTGTGAGTGGCTGCTCTATCAGCATTATGCACCAGGGCTGCCCCCCTATCTCTATATTAGGACGTTCTCTGCACCCTGTTTGTGCATTCAGTGTTAGGTTGGCTATGGTGAGGTTTTTTTACATTTTTCTGTGGTTTTGTAACTAGGGACTTGCAAGTGTGAGGACGCTTGTCATATGGGTTGCAAACTTCCGTATTTTGGCCAAAATATCAACTAATACCTCACATTTTTTTATGCACATTTTATCCATTTTTTTGCAGGGTGTATTGAGGCCTTCTGATTTAGGTGGTACATTGGTGAGCCTGTCTTGTGACTTACACTCATATAGTGTTAACAGGCCAGCCCTACCTGGCGTTACTAATAGGCTCTTGTTAAGACACTGTTCATACACTTATGCAGTGCTAACTAGCCCGCCCGATCCGGGTCACTAATAGGCTCTTGTTCAGACACTGTGTATCTCACCTGTCTATGTGTCAGGCTCCCTATGCATCTCATGCAAGCAGCTGCTCCCCTCCATTGGAAGGCTGTGAGTGGCTGATCTGTCAGTGGAAGGGGAAGAGTGCAAGGGAGGCTAGTCCTGATACGACACAAGTTTTCTAAATTGGCAGATATGGGAGGTGTCAGTACAGGAGTAGTTCTGCTGCAGCAAGACACATCCTATGAAAGCTGGGTGAATGTCAACCAGGCCAGAGAGATAGTGATAGTGGGGGACTCCATTAATTGGGTAACAGATAGGGCAATTTTTCGCAAGGATTGCTGAACAGTGTGCTGCCTACCTGGCGCTCGAGTTCGGCACATCGCTGATCATGTTGACAGATTTCTGGGAGGGGCTGGGGAGGACCCACTTGTCATTGTGCACATTAACCCCAATGACAAAATTAGAGGTAGATGAAAGGTCCTAAAGGTGATTTCAAGGAGTTAGGCTGTAATCTTAAAGCATGGACCTGGAAAGTGGTAATTTTTTACATACCGGCTGTGCTAGCACCACGCCAGAAAGGAAGTGGGAGATTAGGGAGGTAAAAAAGGGGGCTCATGAATTGGTATAGGAAAGAGGGTTTGGGGGTTTTGGAGAAATGGGACGACTTCTCTTTTGGCTACAGGTTCTACGCTAGGGATGGGTTGTACCTCAATTGGAGGGGGCCGCTGTGCTGGGGAAGAAAATGGGTAGAAGGTTAGAGGACTGTTTAAATTTGGGACAAAGGGAGGGCAAGTACTGTAGAGAAGGGGCAGATAGTACAGATACTGACCCAGGGACAAGCAATGAAATTGGGAGTGGAATGGAGAGAAGGGTTAGGACAGTCAATATACTAATCAGAATAGAGGCACAGAGAAGTACATAAAATGCACTAATGCCAGAAGCCTCATTAACAAGATGTAGGAATTAGAATTAATATTGTTGGAAGAAAATTATGATAACAGAGACATGACTGGACGAGAGCTATGACTGGGCTGGTAATTTACAGAGCAGTAGTCTATTCAGAAATGACCATACAAATAAGCGAGGGGGATGTGTCTGTTTATACGTAAAATCATCCTTAAAACCCATCCTGCGTAATAATATAATATATGAGGCTAATGTAGAGTCCCTATGGGTGGAGATAAGGGGAGGGGGAAAAATAATAAATTACTGATAAGGGTTTGTTTTAAATTTCCAAATATAATGAAACAGGCATAAAATATCCTCATAAATCAAATAGGTGAAGCAGTGACTCATAGAGAAGTCATTATTATGGGGGACCTCAACTGCCCTAAAATACATTAGGGAACAGAATCCTGCAGTTCCAGCTAAGGAAATAGGTTTTTGATAATAATGAAAGACAATTACTTTTCACAACTGGTTCAGGACCAGCAAAAAGGGGGGCACTGCTGGACCTAATATTAAGCAATAAACCAAACCATATATCAAATATATGGGTTGGGGTCGCTTATATAATAATGATCACAAAATAATACGTTTTCATGTATCTTTTAATAAGATGTGTAGTAGAGGGGCTACAAGGACATTAAACTTAAGGAAGGCAAATTTCCAACCGTTGAGAGATGATCTTAGTGCAATAAACTGGGACAATGTCCTGAGACATAAAAGTACACAAAGCAGATGTGACACTTTTATAAACATCCTGAAAAGGACCTGAGCACAATATGTACCCTATGGGAATAAACAAGATAGAAATAGAAGGAACCCACCATGGCTAAATAGAGTTGCAAGGGACGCGATAAATGACAAACAAGAAGCACTTAGAGAAGCATGAAATAATTATCGAAAATTAAATAAATTCTGTGAAAAGCAAATCAAGGTAGCAAAGACTGAGACAGAGAGACTTATTGCAAGAAAAAGTAAAAATAATCCAAAAATATTCTTTAATTACATAAATAGTAAGAAACTCAAAAATGATAGTGTTGGCCCCCTCAACAATAGTCTGGGTGAAATGGTGGAATAGTATGAGGGAAAAGCCAATATGCTAAATGCCTTTTTCTCTACTGTATTTATGCAAGAAAATTCCATGACAAATCACATGATCATGGGGACCATAAATTCTCCAATAAAGGTCACTAAATTAGACAAATCCCTGGGCCTGGATGCAATATACCCTCGAGCACTGCAAGAATTAAGTAATGTGATAGAAGATATATATATAGAGATAGATATATAAATATAGACAATAACAATATATACCGTATATACTCGTGTATAAGCCGACCCGTGTATAAGCCGACCCCCCTACTTTTGCCCCCAAAACATGGGAAAACCTATTGACTCGTGAATAAGCCGAGGGTGGACCCCAGCACAGGTATACAGCCCCCAGCAGTGTGGTATACAGCAGCCTCCCCAGTGGTATATACAGCAGCAGCCCCGTGGTATACACAGCAGCAGCCCCAGTGGTTAGTATACAGCAGCCCCAGAGGTATATACAGCAGCCCCAGTGGTAGTATACAGCAGCCCCAGAGGTGTATACAGCAGCCCCAGTGGTAGTATACAGCAGCCCCAGAGGTAGTATACAGCAGCCCCAGTGGTAGTATACAGCAGCCCCAGAGGTATATACAGTAGCCCCAGTGGTAGTATACAGCAGTCCCAGAGGTATATGCAGCAGCCCAAGAGGTATATACAGCCCCAGAGGTATATACAGCAGCCCCAGTGGTAGTATACAGCAGCCCCAGAGGTATATACAGCAGCCCCAGTGGTAGTATACAGCAGCCCCAGAGGTATATACAGCCCCAGAGGTATATACAACCCCCCCCCATCAGTATACAGGCCCCCCCCCTTGCTGCACAATCCTGTAAAGGAATACATTAGTATACTTATCCCTGCCGCTGTCCCGCTGCCGCTGTCCCGCCGCTGCCATCGCGCTCCTCCGTCTTCCAGCGTCTTCCGGCTTCCTCCTCTGGCGCGCAGACAATGACGTCATTGCCTGCGCCCATCAGAGGAAGCCGGAAGAAGACGGATGAAGACGGAGGAGCGCGATGGCAGCGGCGGGACAGCGGCAGCGGGACAGCGGCAGGGATAAGTATACTAATGTATTCCTTTACAGGATTGTGCAGCAAGGGGGGGGGGGGCCTGTATACTGATGGGGGGGCACTGTATGCTGTATACATTGTATACAGTATACAGTGACTCGCGTACAAGCCGAGGGGGGACTTTTCAGCCCAATTTTTGGGCTGAAAAACTCGGCTTAAACGCGAGTATATACGGTAATATTCACAGATTCCATAATAAGAGTCTGTACCACAGCACAGGACTGGCGCATTTCAGATTAGGTGTCAATATTCATAGGCAATTATAGGCTGGTAAATTTAACCTCTACTATGGAAAAAATCTTTGAAGGTTTTTTAATCCCTTCATGACCTTGGAATTTTTCATTTTTCATTTTTGTTTTTTGCTCACCTGCTTCCAAGAGCCATAACTTTTTTATTTTTCCGTCAATATAGACATATGATGGCTTGTTTTTTGCAGGACGAGTTGTACTTTCATGTGCAATCATTTATTTTACCATATAGTGTACAGGGAAATTGCAAAAAAATTCTAAGTGCAGAGAAATTGCAAAAAAAGTGCAATGACACCTTTGTTTTTTGGGTATTTTAGTCGCCAAGTTCACTATATGGTAAAACCGATGTGACAGGGTGATGCCTCGAGTCGGTACGAGTCTGTAGACACCCAACATGTATACCTTTATTGGTATCTAGGTGGTGAAAAAAAATTCAGAAGTTTGAGAAACCAAAAAAACTGACTTTTTGCGCCATGTTCTGGGACCCGTAGCATCCTCATTTTTTGGGATCTGGGGTTGTGTGACAGCTTATTTTTTGTGTCTTCAGCTGACGTTTTTAATGATACCCTTTTTGGGTGGATCCGCTGTTTTGATCGCCCAATATTGCATTTTATAACAATGTTGTTGCGACCAAAAAAACATAATTTTGGCGTTTGGATTTTCTTTTTCCGTTACGGAGTTTACGGCTCTCATTAATGGATTTAGTATGTTGATAGATCGGGCAATTCTGAATGCGGCGATACCAAACATGTGTATCTTTTAAATTTTTTTAATACTTTTATTGTGATTAGGGGAAAACGGAGGTCATTTGAATTTTTTTTTTTTTTTGCAGGTTTTTAAAAACTTTATTAATCAATTCATTCTTAGTTTTACACTGCCTCTTACAGAGGCACCCTGTTGCACAGTTTGATCGCTTCTGGGAGATACAGATGAGCTGCAGCTCATCTATATCTCTCAGAATCGCGGACTAGTTGTGGTTGGCAGCGTCTGCCAACCACAACCTGGAAGTGCTCCGTGACAGCAAACGGGCTCTAGCCAGGACCCCGGCCTGTCACGTGAGTGCCGGAGATCTCCGGTGCAGGCGGGGAACAGCGTGTTCCCAGCCGTGGCTCCTTTGGATCCCGCTGTGAGAGATTGACGGCAGGATCCCAAGGGTTAACAGCACCAATCGGATCCCGGATCCAATCACTGCTGTCAGCCCGACATCTCAGCTGATCACATCAGCTAAGATGTCGGCTGTTTGATGTGAGCTCCGCGCCGGAGCTCACTTCAAACCCCCCTTACAGACCCATGACGTTGTACGTCATAGGTCGAGAAGGGGTTAAGAGATGTTTTACTGGAGGAACTCAGGAAGAATAAACTCATGGTCCAGCATCAATATTGGTTGAGGAAGGAGAGAAAATAAAGTAAAAATTATGTAGTAAATTTTAAAACACTAGTAAAACTGTGACTGAAAAACTAGCGGCAACTCTTTTCTCTTCCCAGAATGAATCGGAAATATGCAAATTATCTTCCTCGAGCTTCAATTCCTGGATGAAGATCAGCAAACCGATGGCACTGCAAAGTATCGTTAATTCATCAAGTCGCCATAGCTTGAGAGATTGACTTGAAGCCCGTTAAAATAAAAAAAAAATAAAAAAAAAAATATATATATATACACAAAGTGGGCCATCTATATGGATACACCTAAATAAAACTGGTTGGTGACATCAACTTCCTGTTGTGGCACATTAGTATATGTGAAGGGGAAAACATTTCCAGATGGGTGGTGACCATGGTGGCCATTTTGAAGTTGGCCATTTTGCATCCAACTTTACTTTTTTCAATGGGAAGATGGTCATGTGACACATCAAACATATTGAGAATTTCATAAGAAAAACAATAGTGTGCTTGGTTTTAATGTAGCTTTATTAATTCATGAGTTTTTTCAAGTTGATATCACCATTCATTCCCATTTTATTTAGGTGTATCCATATAAATGGCCCACCCTGTGTATATATATATATATATATATATACTGTATATATATATATATATATATATATATATATATATATATATGCAAGTTCCAAGATAGGAGGTAACCGGGCACTCCAGGGAACAGGAGCAGGCTTTGGCTGCTCTGTGTAGCAGCCTTTCTAGTCCCTTGTGCACAGTGTTGCATGCTTTGTGGCAGCAATATAAATATCCATTCAGGAAGAAAAAAGATAGCGGAACTCACCGGTTTGTTGCACGATCCTTTATTACACCTTGCCCGGCAAGCTGGTGAGTGGCTGTGCGGGGAGAGGGAGTGGGGGACGGTGGACAACAACAACGGTTTTGCGGTGTTCTACCGCTTCTACGGGTCCAAGTGGCGTCTTATAATCCGATGCATCTTATAAAGCGAAAAATATAGTATATACACTGTGAAAGCATAGCTATCTACTAGACCGGGGGTGGGTGCTCACAGAACACTATCTCACTAAGTTCCTCCCCAAACAAAAACGTAATATTTATTTTATAATTCTAAAACCGTGCTTCTATGTGCAAATGTGTCCACGTGTATTGGTCACTTTTGTCTCATTTGCACATAGAAATAAGGGTTGGTGCGCTTGTCTATCCAAAACTGGATTCCTTCTAAGAAATAATGGTGTCTTGTATATTAATGGCCTGCCCTGCTGGGAATAATTTTCCAATTGGGGCTACAAGGATGCATTTAGTTTGTAAGGAGATTTAGATGAAGCCACAAGGTCTTGTTCATTCAACCAGCCGAGAAGAGTAGTTTACCTATGGTTAAGAAGCAGGAATGCTAAAATCAGGCAGATATTCAGTTTGAATGAAGCTGTTTAAGAAAGAAGACGCCAGACATCCAATCCTACCAGAGGGTCTTGCATCACATTTATAAATGAAATAAATACAAATATTAAGAGGATCATCCAAAGTTCACCGCAAATGTCAAATAATTAGTGATTCACACATCATTCCGCAGAGATAAGAGTTGCCTTTTTCCACTCCCTCATGGTTGTACACGTTTCTATTCTTGGCTATGGTAAAATGACTAGATACCTTGTAATGACTAACCCAGTGTTTAAGGTTTCCTGCCCACAAAAAAGAAAGAAAATTTAGGATATATGTCTTGTTTTATTTTCTATATCAAATAATGTCTGGCTGTATAGAACACTTCATGCAAACGTGGCTAGATGTATTGCCCACCTTCAAAGTACTTATTTGCTAAAAGGGTCTGTCCCAAGGTTCTGCCTTCAGGAGCTCCCCATTTCCCAAGCCTCCCAACTTGTTGCTTACCAAGAAGGGCAGTGCGCGCCCAATAACAATTTACAAGGGGCATGGTTACAACCTGAACCAAACTGTGCATTCTCCAATACTGCAAGCTGCGGAGATCACAAGGGCAAGTAAGCTGGCTGCATCCAATAATTCAGTATCTTCAGAGGAGCACTTTTAGGCTACGTGCCCACTGTGTGTTTTTTTGCTGCGTTTCTGCGCCAAAAACACAGCACCCACAGTCTTGTAAAGAAAGTCAATGTGATTTTCGAAAAGCTGTGCCCACATGTGAGTTTGTGTAGCAGAAGTCGTCAGCATTTCTTTATGTCCCTGCAATTAAGTTGCTTGTTTTTGTGCTGCGTTTTCCCCATAAACTCAATTCAACTCCTCCACCAAAGTACCACAAAAGGATGGGTATTCTTCCCATAGTCCGGTCTTGGTGTTTTTTGCTTGCGATTTCCAAAACAAAAACACTCCAATATTCACCCACCCCAGCGATCCCACGGCCATCCCCAGTGATCCCTGATGATTTTTCCTCCATGCACCAGCAGTAGGACCTGTGGGTATCATCCTTTCAGAGCCATAGCCTGCGCACCATGTGACAGGATGAGTCACATGGTGAATGGTATCTTACAGATAGATAAAGACATCTCCCAATTTTGCACGGAGGAAGAATCACCGGGAATCGCTGAGGAAGGCGAGGAATTGTCTGTGTGCCTTTCTCTCTGTTTTGTCTGTCTTTCTATGTCCCATTATTTGTGCTGCATTTTCGTGCTGCATTTGTATATATTAGATTTGTGCTACTTTTGGTAATAGACAGCGGACAAACACAGCATAAAAAAGAAGCACAAGTGGATCGCTCTTAAGTGGAAGCAGCGAGCCCCTCCTGAAGAATAAATTGACATACTGTGGTATGGGAAGCCAAGCCACAGATCAATTTACAGAGCTTTATGGTCTGTAGACAGCAAACACCTCCGTTTTAGTTCTGAGGCCCATAATAAAAAATAAAATAGCAAACAACTTATGAGCTCCTTGCCTTGGGGACCAACTACCACTGATAGAGTACAGAGGTGGTTGGTAATCTAGACATTATGCAGTATACAATAAAACAAAAAATTGTGAACTGAAATTATTTCTAATAAGAGGTACAGTGCAATTGTGTTTGTTTTTACAAGCACTTTGACACTAAAAGAAAGGCAGAAAAGTGCACATAGGGTCTTATCTGGGTGTAAACGAGGTGTGATTGCACTGACCTTTTGTTGTTGTGAGATTTACAACAACTAGTAAGCAGAAATCAGCTTGCAGCACTCTGCCCAAGATAATAATTAAAGCAGTGACAGGGAGGGGTGGTAAACGTGCGCTGCCATCTATGCGGTTGATCCAGGGAATCCAAGGAATCGCAAGAATGTTGGTAGCAATACCTTTATTGTCTTGTTTTACGCATTTCGTGCTACTGCAGACCACTTCATCAGAGACCCATAAAAGAAAAACCTTTTATGAGTCTCTGATGAAGTGGTCTGCAGTAGCACGAAACGCGTAAGACAAGACAATAAAGGTATTGTTACCAACATTCTTGCGATTCCTTGGATTCCCTGGATCAACCGCATAGATGGCAGCGCACGTTTAACCACCCCTCCCTATCACTGCTTTACAAGCACTTTGCAATGTAAGCAATTTAAGAAGGCTAAACAACCCCTATAAATCAAATGGAGATCTTGTATATGCTTAGGTAAAATCATGGCACAAATTTACAAACTGTCTTCTGTTTTTAATAAACCAATAAAACAATACATTTTAGTATCTCAACACAAGTTTTGATTTCTTTAAATTCATCACAAAATATCAACTTCTTATGACTACTATGATCTCACTATTCACCTTTGTTTTACAAACAGCTTTGGCTGTTATGATGACACCAGCTTCTAGCAGTATTTTTGAGGAATTGTAGCCCATTACTGTCCAATTAAACAGTGCTGCACAGCTTGCCTGATCTAATAGTATGGGTGTGATCAATATGCTGGAAGCTGGCATGGTGCACTATACATACAAGTGTATCTCAATAAGTTAGAATATCATCAAAAAGTTAGTTTATTTCAGTAATTCAATACATAAAGTGAAACACATATATTATATAGAGTCATTACAAACAGAGTGGTCTATTTCAACTGTTTATTTCTGTTAATGTTGATGATTATGGCTTACAGCCAATGAAAACCCAAAATTCCTTATCTCAGAAAATGATAATATTATATAAGACCAACTGAAACAATGACTTTTAACTCATAAATGTTGGCCTTCTGATAAGTATGTACAGTAAATGCACTCAATACTTGGTTGGGGCTCCTTTTGCATGAATGACTGCATCAATGTGGCGTGGCATGGAGGCGATCAGCCTGTGGCTGCTGAGGGGTTATGGAAGTCCAGGTTGCATTGATAGCAACCTTCCGCTCATCTGCATTGTTGGTTCTGGTGTCTCTCATCTTCCTCTTGACAATACCCCATTGATTCTCTATGGGGTTTAGGACAGGCGAATTTGCTGGTCAATCAAGCTCAGTGATAATGTGGTTATTAAACCAGGTATTGGTACTTTTGTCAGTGTGGACAGGTGGAAAATGAAATCTCCATCTCCAAAAAGCTTGTCGGCAGAGGGAAACATGAAGTGTTTTAAAATTTTCTAGTTGACGGCAGTGCTGATTATGGCTAGAGTCACATTTGCGGTCAGGTTTGTAGATCCTGATCCGGTTTTGAGCATTAAAAATGCTCAAAACCGGATCAGGATCCGCATCCAATAGGCTCCCATTAAAAAAACGCATTCCCGCATTCTGGTTTTGCTGCCGGCATGAAAGATCATGCAGGCAGCGTTTTTCGGAGCGGTTTGAAAACCGCAACGGGGATGCTATAATGGGCGCCTATGGGAGCTCATCTGGCTACTGCAAGGCACATGTGAATGCCTGCAATAGCCGGATGCTTTGTTCATCCCTGCTGCCGTGGGGATGAACAAAGGGTTAATGTTAATATTATATGTGGGCAACATGTCTCCAGGGAGTGTCCACCTTCCTAGAGACATGTTGGCCACATAGAGCAGCATGTGAGGGGTGTGAGGCACAGCTGGCATGCTCCCATGGCCGGCGTGCATCATATGGGTTGTTGGCTTAGGAGCCTGTTCACATTAGCCGGTTTTCCTAGGTGTGTGTGTTGTGTGAAACCTATCCAGAACACAGTGAGCTAACAGCTGAGAGTGAGTGCTGTAATCCTGTCCGGTACGCAGTGTGTTAATAGCGGAAGGAATCAAGAGACCAATGACCGGCTGAGAGAGCAATGTGTGTACTGATTGCATAGCAGCTCAGGTGGGTGTGTCAGTGTGGGTGTGGCAGCTACCATAAGAGCTAGAGCAGGTGTTGGTATGGGAGAATCAGAGAACGGCGCTCAGTGCAGACCAGACAACTGAGATGGAAGGGTGTTTGTTCAGGCGTGAGGCGAAACACGTCCTGGAGGAGACCGGCCCTTCTCCATAAGCGAGACCCCTGACCCTCGAATGCTTGTGTATGAACCAGTGGCCAGGAACGGGGCATTATGGCTCCTAGAGTGGGAAAGCAGCGGCTGAACCAGCTGGACACTGGCCTGGACGTGGGGCGAAACACGTCCAGGAAAGAACCCTTGGGGAGTCATGGTGTACCCGTGACTCAGGTTCTTAGACCCGGATCCGTGCCCGGTAAGACAGCAGTTCTCGTATGCTAGAGTGAACTGTGTACCATGTGTGAATCATGCCTTGCGGGCATAGCCGCCGTTGGGTCCGACTAGACAGTCGGTAAAGGACCCATGTAAGTATATGATGGCTTATGTAAAAGTGCCATGTATAGACCCAGCCAGTGTGGATGTTATATTGGAGGTGATCCGTCCCGTTGGGACGAGAGGGAGGCTTGGCCTGCTGCATGCGGGAGGCACCCGTCCTTCAATAGTGTGTGTGAACCTGTGGCCAGATGCAGGGGTTAGGAGGGCTCCTAGAGTGGGGAAACCATGGCTGAACCAGGTGGATGCTGGTCTGTACGTGGGGCGAAACACGTCCAGGAAGGAGCACTTGGGGATGCATGGTGTACCCGTGACTCAGGTTGCTCAATCCCTGTTATGGTCCCAGAGGAGCCGCAGTCCATGGACGTATTATTATTGTCTGTGAGCGTGTGTGAGGACGTATGTGATCCATGGATGTGTTATGATGGACCACATGCGGTGTGTACGGTCCCGGTCAGGCTGGAGCCTGTACTAGGGGTTAGTATTAAAGTGTTGTCCTGGGTAAATAGAGCCAGGCGGCTGGTACCGCCATTGGGACCCACAGGGCCCTTGAATAAGTGTGGATGGCTATTTGTTATGTGGATGTTTTGTGTGTCATCAGGGCGTATGTAAAATTACCCTGGCTGATGGATCAACAGGGCTTATGTAAAAGTACCCTGGGTGATCAAAGGAAAGGATGTGTATCGTGGGTGACTCATGATGGCTGATGATGAAAGGGCAATGAATGAGGCATCCAAGAGGTAATAGGTGGGCGACTCCGCCATTGGGACTGACGGTTAGGTCAATAAGGTCCCGGTGATAGATAGTTATGGTAAATGTAGGTGTTCCATGTTATATGTAATGTAATGTATTATGTTGTGATGTGCTGTTCTAGTGTAATGTATGTATTATGTGATGTGCTTATGATCAATTTTTAATGTGCTGCCCGGGTTATGAGATGTATGTGAGAAATGAACGGGTAGCCATTTGAAAAATTATAAGCATGTGTTGGTGTCATTATGCAGCAAGCAAGTTCCCCAGGACGCTACCTCACAGGGGTTAAATCTCTTTATTACAGTATTGCCGGCTTTGTCGGCTTTCACAGTTTTATCAATGACAGCTGGCGGCTCTTCGCTGTAAGGAGGAGATACAATACGTAATGTGCGTACTGTACATGCCGCTATCCATGGTCCTGAAAGCTTTAACATTAGTTCTACGGGCAGCGCCTCTGCGGCAGCAGGGATGAACAAGGCATACAGCAACCGGATTGCACATTATGAGCAATCCGGTTACCGGATCCGGGTTTAGGGCCACATTTTGAAGCCAAAATGTGTCTGAAGGCACATGTGATTACCGCATCCGGATCTGGATGCGGTAATCGCAATGTGCCTTCCAAATGTGACCCTAGCCTATGGTCTTCATAAAACTCAGTGGACGTACTCCAGCAGATGACATGGCTCCCCAAACCATGACTGGTTGTGGAAACGTCACACTACACCTTATGCAGCTTGGATTGTGCCCTCTCCACTCTTCTTCTCTGGGACCTTGATTTCCAAATGAATGCAAAATTTACTTTCTGAAAACAACACCTTGGACCAGTTCTTTTTCTCCTTGGCATATGTAAGACGCTTCTTGTGTTGTCTATAGGTCAGGAGTGACTTGACACAAGGAATGCGACAGTTGTAGCCCATGTCGTGGATACCTATGTGTGGTGGCTCTTAAAGCACTGACTCCAACAACAGTCCACTCCTTGTGAATCTCCCCCAAATTTTTGAATGGCCTTTTCTTAACAATCCTTTCAAGGCTGCGGATATCCCAGTTGCTTGTGAAAATTGTGTCAAATTCTCCATCTACATTCTGCAGGTTTCCAAGCCAAAGGGAAGCAAAAGTAGCTTCAGAGTACATCAATGTCACCCCCATACTTTATTGTAGACAGGGTGTTTATTTCAGCATATGCTTTCTCCTCCAGACATAATGGGGCCAAAAAAGGTACTGCTTGTTTCATTATTCCACATAACAGGTTCCCAATTAGCTAATATTCTTCTGGAATGTTTCCAAAAGCTAGTGTCTGCTTAGACATCATGTTTGCAGCAGGTTATAACAGCCAGGGGAACTCTAAAAGTACTAAATATATTGTTGAAACCAGAAGTTTACATACACTATATAAAATGTTACATATGAATGTTTTTCTCACTATCTGACTGGAAATCAGAATAAACCTTTCCCATTTTAGGTCAATTAGGATTACCATAATTATTTATATTTGCCACAAGTCACAAATTTACATACATTTAATTAGTATTTGGTACCATCGCCCTTAAACTGTATGACTTGGGTCAAACGTTTTGGATATCCTTCCACAAGCTTCTCGCAATAGTTGGTAGGAATTTGGGCCCAATCCCCCTGACAGAACTGGTATAACTGAACCATATTTGTAGGTCTCCTGCTTGCACCTGCCTTTGCCTTTTATGCTTTGCCCATAAATTATTAATAGGATTGAAATCAGGGCTTTGTGATGGGCTACTCCAAAACATAGACTTTGTTATCCTTTGTAACCAGTATGGCAGTATGCTTCGGGTTATTGTCCATTTGGAAGACCCATTTCCTCCCAAGCTTTAACTTCCTGGCTGATGTCTTGAGATTTGGCTTCAGTATTGCCACATAATCTCCTTTCAACATGATACCATCTATTTTGTGAAGTTCACCAGTCCTTCCTGCAGCAAAACAACCCCATAAGATGATGCTGCCACCCACTTATTTCACAGTTGGGTTGGTGTTCTTAGGCTTCCGAGCTTCTGCTTTTTTCCTCCAAATGTAACAATGGTCATTATGGCCAAACAGTTCAATTTTACTTTCATCAGACTACAGGACATATCAAAAAATGTAGGCCTTTGTTCCTGTGTGCATTTGTAAAAATTAATCTGTCCTTTTTATGATTTTTTTTGAGTAATGGCTTCTTCTTGGCAGAGTGGCCTTTTAACCCATGTTAATACAGTGCTCGTTTTACTGTGTATAATGACACAATCTTACCCGCTTCCACCATCTTCTTTACAAGGTCTTTTGCTTTTGTTCTTGGGTTAATATGCACATGTCAGACAAAAGTATGTTCATCTCTGGGACACAGAACCTGTCTCCTTCCTGAGCAGTATGATGGCTGGACATTCCTATCCTGTTTATACTTGCATATAATTGTTTGTACAGATGAACGAGGCACCTTCAGGTAGCTCAAAATTGCACCCAAGGATGAACCAGACTTCTGCAAGTCTACTATTCTTTTCCTAATATTGTGATTGATTTCTTTAGACTTTCCCATGATGCTACACATAGAGCCAGTGTGTTTCAGGATTGCATTAAAATACATCCACAGGTGTGTCTCTAAGTAATTCAGATGTTGCCAAAAAACCAATCAGAAGCTTCCAAACACATGACATCATCATATGGGCTGTCCCAGATTGTTTAAAAGCATAGTAATCTTAATGTGTGTGTAAACTTGTCACTTTACAGAAAATAATAAAAATGCCTTAAAACATTCTCTCTCTCATTATTCTGGAATTTGGCAAATATTAATAATTATGGTAATCCTAATTGACCTAAAACGGGAAAGGTTTATTGTGATTTCATGTCAGAAAGTGAGAAAAACATGCATACATACATTGTATTTAAACTCCTGATTTCAAGTGCACTTGTCATGAAGGGGCATTTATAATTCTGAAAGTGCAGTAGTTAGTAAAAGTGTCATTTTGTGCTGAATTTGGAGAAACCACTTGTTATATTCAGTTGATATAATTTGTTCTTGTTTCATCAGTATATCGCAGTCAGCAGAAGGTGTGTAAATCTGATATGTAATTGGGGTTGAATTATTTTGATTGCAACTGTACTATAGTAGTAACAAAGTGATGAGCTTTTATCAAATCTCATCTACGTGATATAGAAAAGTTCTGCAGCAGAAGTGAAGCTGAGCTTCGCATTTAAATCTGTAGTAAATCAATTTTTGTTTCAGATTTCCAACATATCTGGACCATGGATCTGAATGCACAAGAGGGAATCTCTCATAAGTGGAATGAGTCAGTTTTGTTGAGACTGTTTTGATTTTATTGGCACCAAATTTATCAGTACGCACAATATCTAATTAATTTAGGGTATTTTTTTATAACACTTGTCTAGAGCTTTTGTTCCACTTTATATTGATGCAAGAAAACAGGATCAGAAGCATTATTATTACTCCCCCAGACAATGTTCATTTATCTACATTGCTTAAAAAAATAAAGGGAACACTAAAATTCCCCATCCTAGAGCTCAATGAATAAAATATTCCAGTTGCAAATCTTGATTCATTACATAGTTTAATACATTGAGAATAATAAAATATAAAAATGATAAATGTAAATAAAAATTAATATCACATGGAGGTCTTGATTTGCAATAATGCTCAAAATAAAAGTGGAAAATCAAATTACAGGCTGATCAGACTGCAGTGGAAATGCCTCAAGTCAAGGAAATGAGGCTCAGTAGGGTGTGTGGCCTTCACGTACCTGTATGACCTCCCTATAACACCTGGGCATGTTCCTGATGATGCGATGGATGTTCTCCTAAGGGATCTCCTCCCAGATCTGGATTAAAGCATCAGTCAACTCCTGGACAGTCTGTGGTGCAACGTGGCGTTGGTGGATAGAACAAGGCATAATGTTCCAGATGTGCATGATTATATTCAGGTCTGAGGAATGGACAAGCTAGTCTCTGGCATCAATGCCTTCATCTTGCAGTAACTACTGACACACTTTAGCCACAGGAGTCCTAGCATTGTCATGCTTCAGAAGGAACTAATAGTCCGTTGCAACTGCATATGGTCTCACAATGAGTCTGAATTTCTCAACCCGATAACTAATGATAGTCAGGGTATCTCTAGCTAGCATATGGAGAGCTGTGCTGCCCTACAAAGAACTGCCCCCCCGCACCATTACTAACCCACTGCCAAACAAGTCATGCTGGAGGATGTTGCAGGCAAATGCCAATCACCCTGCACGGTGTTGAGTTGTAAGGACAAACCCATTTGTGTACATTGGGCCCTCATATACCTCATGGAGTCTGTTTCTGACAGTTTGAGCAGACACATGGTTATTAGTGGCCCCCTGGATGTCATTTTAAAGGTCTCTGGCACTGTTCCTCCTTGCACAAAGGAGTAAGTAGCTGTCCTGCTGCTGTGTTGTTTCCCTCATGTGGCCCCTCTAAGTCTCCTGGTGTACTGGCTTGTCTCCTGGTATCTGCTCCACACTCTGGACACTGTACTGACAGACACAACTAACCTTCTTGCCACAGTTTGCATTGATGTGTCATCCTGGATGAGCTGCACTATCTGAGCAACTTCTGTGGGTTGTAGACACCGCCTCATGCTACCTCTAGGGGTAAAAGCAATGACAAAATGCAAACGTGACCAAAACAACAGCTTAAAAGGATGAAAACAAAGAAATGGTCTCTGGTAACTGTGGAGCCCCGCATGGTCAGATGTCACAGAGGGGTATTGCACCCGTAAAAGAGATGTAATTGCCCCAGCTGCAAGTGGACCCTAGGTTGGTGGGTGGGACCCATTCCCAGCACTCCCACATTAGCTGTGTGGTGGGAGGTTACCCGGGGAGGGGATATATTCACCTCTAGGGGGATCAAGGAGGTCTTTTGTCAGCAGAATGGCTTACTAGGAGCAAGAGTAGTCCCTCTCTAGTGGGCAAGAGAGGGAAAGGGTTTGGAACAGTCGAAGGAGGAGAGTTGGAAAGAGTGTGGAATGAGGCAGAAGGTCAAACTGGGGCGGTTTCAAGTCGAACCGGAGGGAAGAAGAAGGGACCTTGAGAAGGTCCTGAAAGAGGGCCCCCGTCGAGAGAAGTCTGGGCCCTAGAGAGAAGGGGAGATCCTCAGAGTGGAGCGACCATACTCCAGGGGATACCCCAGTCCACCACGGGTACGCCGGGCATGAGGATCCGACCACAGTCCAGCTTTGCAGTCGGCAACAGGCTGTTTTGGCTTGTTTATCAGCCGCAGCACCCTCCAGTGGAGCGGTCTGCCTGCTTCCTCACCACGAGGGAGAGGACCCCCGGTACTACCTACACGGACCTACTAGGTATAGGCCCATCCTAGGTGGGGAAGAACGGACACGGGTTAGTCAACAAAGGTACACCAAGGGTTCCACCATACCACCTGGGATCCACTTGCAGCCACCCGTAAAGATACCTGTTATTTGTAACATCTAATGTGAATTGTATCTGATGCTGCTACAAGTTGACAGTAAAGTACCTAAGAGAAAGTGATTTTGCCTCTGCGTGTGTTTTCCTACATCATCTTGTTACCTTCTAGGAACGCTGCCCCGGAGGACCAGCCCTACCTGTAGGGGCTTTGCCATCTAAGCTGCACTACCATCTACCTCCGGTGGACTGTGGCAGTGCTGGTGATCCATCACCGGACACTACAGGTGGCATCACATGACGAAAACACTTATTCCCCTGTAAAAGTACCCTTTTTGAAGTGTCACCCAGGCCACGGGATTAGGTGCTGCCACCCGTGACATCCCTAAAACGACCACTGAACCTGGTACCCGAGTACCCCTGGGCCTGGGGCTCGACATATCCACCTGCAAAACCATTCCTTTATAGGTGGTGTCTTGCTGATTTGCTATCATTTCTACTTGTTGTCTGCTCCATTTGCAAAACCCTTTATCAGGACAACCACCTGATTGATTGTTGTCCTGATGAAGGGGTGAGGAATACACCTTGAAAGGCGTTGAATAAAGCCACTTGCAATTGTGGCGCCCCTGCGTCCAGGAGGCCACAAAAGGGAACTGCAGCCAGGCAGGTAGGACACTTGTTGCACAACAACACCCTCACAGCCCACACAACCCACGTGTAGAAGGTAACATCCAGCCCTGAGATTAGAGACTCTATAAGATTGAGGGGTGGTGGATTTGGAGGAGTGGGTTAGGCATCCCCGTAGTCAGGTGACTTGACAGTATATAGGAAAGGGGGAGGAGGAAGGAGTTCAGTAGGCCCAGGGTGCCGAGCTGTAAAGATCAAGCACAGGCCAGAGAACAGCAGAAAGTAGAGCTAAAGCTGAGCAGGAGAAAGCCACACGTCCTGGAAGAGTGAAAGCATAAGGAGCGCAGAGTCTGTACTGAGCCAGTGTGAGCCAGAGGAGAGAGAAAGCCCATCCAGAGCTAGATCCCCAGGAGTGTGTGAGAGCAGAGAGGGACAGTGAAACCCGGGCCCTACAAACACGGCTGAAGCTACTGACTGCAGGCAGAGTAGCCCTCCTATTATACCGAAAGGAACAGAGAGAAAGGAGCCTGGTAGAGCCTCAGGCTTGAGGACTGCTGGAGGCTGGGCTGAAGTAGTGTCGGCTCTAAAGGGGACCGTAGTTTACCCGGCATCCTCAAACACCACGACGGGGGTCTTAATTCCAGATTGGGATCCCTACCCTAAAGGACAGGCAGCTCAGTGACAAACTAAAGACCCACAGGGGCCCGAGTCACCGCCATACTGTCCAGCGTTTCACACACACCCGTGGAGACGGAGACCGTAATAGCCCGGAAAGGACACTGCAGACTGTGTGAGGGGTCACAGAGAGAGAGGCCTGGCTGCAAAGCAAAGGGAACCCGGAGAGGGAGAATGTGCCCGTGTACTGTAACTTGTAAAAACTGTACTGAACTGTAACTGACTTGTAAAGTGACTGAAAGAACTAAGAGTAAACACGGAAAACCCTGGAACTGCTTCCCTTGTGTTTCTGCCTGAAAGTGATTCTCTCCATAAAGGACACAGCCTGTCAGCACCAGCAAGGAGGAGAGATCCTGCAGCGTCTGCAAAGTAAGTGTGCGACACACTCCACCATAGACTTAACCCTTACTGCCCCGGGGAACACAGTTCTGCCCACTGGAACTTTACCACCTAAGCTGCTATCCCATCGTCCCCGGAGGTTCTGCAGCAGCGGCGGCCCCCATCATAGGCCGCATATAGTGGGTGGCGTCACGACTGACAACCCCTGTAAATATCCCCTTTTATTGGTGAGCCCGGGACACGGACCGGACCAGGACCACCCGTGACTTCCCCAGCAGCAGACCGGACCGGTACCGAGTAACCCCGTCCCAGTGGGCCCGACACAATCACCGATTTCCTTGGTATATGGTCAATTATACAGCAGCACAGTTGGATTCCACATATTTCCTCTATTTTTTCTACCTATTGCTTCAGCCTGTGGATACTGCAGCAGCTGTTTGGAGCCTTTTATACTGGGTGTGTGTGACACAACCCTCTAAGGTGAGCAGTTTCCCTTCAGCTCACCTGACACCATTTTTATCAGATAAGACCAAATTGCGCTTTTTATTCCACAATTACTCATTGTTCCATTTGCACAACAGCAAAAGAAATTGATCAGTTTTTCTTCATAACTGGACAGGTTGACTTCACTGAAGTGTGATTGACTTGGAATTACATTGTGTTGCTTAAGTGTTCCCTTTATTTTTTGAGCACATATTGTACATTTATATATCTTAATGGAGTTGGCTGGTACATTTCATTGATGGCCTATCCTTAGGATAGTGCATCAATATCTGATCGGTGGCAGTGTGACACCTGGCACCCACACAGATCAGAGGTTCCCAATGCCGCCGGCTGGCTGCGCTGAGTTGCAGAGCTGCACAGCTCCATCAACAAAACAGGGGCGATGGGGAGCAGGGGGGTCCTGTACATTTTTACCATATTCAAGTCAATAGGGGTGGATGTATAGCATTTGACCACAGCCACTATGAAGCTCAACGAGCTGTATCAGATATCTGCCTGACGAAGGGGCAACAGTGTCCCGAAAGCTTACTATGTTTACAATCTTTACAGTTAGCCATTAAACGGTATCAACCACTGAGGACTCTCAGATTCTAATATTTTTCAAAGAAAAATCAGGAACTTAACCTAAAGTAATAGTTATTACATCTTCAATGTTCTTATGCTGATTGTTTCCCTTCAAGAATATCATTAAAAAATAACAATAATGTTCTGCACATACCTTAAAAAGTGGAGAACATAAAACAATCTATGACTAAAAGCCTCATAAAAGCCTTAGTGGTTTTTACTCTAGTAACTGATATGTCCGTACCAAGTAAAAAATGACTTCCTGACATCTTGAAAAACTAAAATGTGGCTCCTTGAAGTTTGAGAACAAGGCAATGGCAGCAAAAAGGATCTTTTTTTTTCAGTAGTATTTGCACCTAGTGATAGGTTTTAACAATATTGTTATGTCCTAAAATAATCATTCATTTATTTCCAAGCATAAAACATTTTTTGTTTTTGTTTTGTAATGTAGGATGTCTCTTAATGTAATAGGTTTTTATACTATCAAAGAAGAATGACTGCCTTTCTCTTATGATTTGCCCATTATAAAGTCCTGCTCAGACTTCTGAAAACCACCAAAGTCTGTGCCGTACAAATCATGTCACATAAATTAACACTAATCTGAAAGATAAAATATTTCTGAGGTTAAGAAAATAGTCAATGTAAATGCCACAGAGCGCCAAATGACATAGTTACTCTGAAGTGCTTTGGCCTCTCCGACTTCAGAAATATCAAGATTGCTTTTAGCATAAGGAGCAATTAACTGCTAATACAAAGCTCCGTGTTTTCAAAAAGAGACGTTCAATAGACATTACACTGTATGTGCTTCCTATGTAGTACAGATGCCATGATGCGATTTCACTCCCACAACTTGTCTCTCCGTCTTCAGCAGCATTTCCCGATGCGATACCCTTAAAAAGAAAAGTATAATTATACTGTCCCATAAATATTAATATCCACCATGCAGCACCCCTGACTAAATAATTGCCCCTCCCTGTGCTTCCTGCACAAAATATTTCTTCCACAATGCCCCTCTCCACAATATACCTCCCATATGTGGTGCCCCACTGGTCAGGATGCCACGGAGGGGTACTGTACCCATAAAAGAGTGTGTAGTATTTCTGTGGCTGAGAAATTGGGATGCTGCACAAAGGACACTCATTACACGCATCCACACACACCCTAGATAGGGGACCGTGGGTGAACTCACTGTAGGGAGGACCCAGTCCCGTGGGAGGAGTGTCAGGGTAGAAAAGTGTGTGGGTGGGAGGAGCGTTAGACAGTTAGACAGCGTACTGAGGAAGAACTCCATTGGGGAGCGAGGAGTAGGCGACAGCGGAGGAGCCGTCAGGACTGAAGGAGACCCTAGGGGCACCACGTGTTGCTGTGTGCCCAAATCCGGAAGCGGTACGACAACTGGCCAGAGGGGTTCAGTCCCAGGAGGGAGGAAGCCAGAGCTTCTTTAAGAAGTCGTGATCAACACCCGGCGCACCAAGGAAAAGGCACCGAAGAGGATCCTGAGGACTCGGAGAGGAGTCGCTCAGTTAAAGAGGATCTGAGGGAGCTGGCTTCAAGCTCTGCGTGCGGAGGCGCTGATGGCAGCAGGAAAGAGAGCAGGAAGGGACCGGACAGAAACAGCAGGCACTCCACTGAGGGACCCAAGTGCGGCATCCTAACTTCCAGCGACTACCCAGGCCAGGCAGACCCGAAAAGACTGTGTTTAAAGAATTGTCAGTAAACCCGTTGCAAGTTATAAACTGTGTGTCGTACTTTACTCACCTGCGCCTGAGCAGCCGCCGACCACAGCATAGAAAGAACAAGCAACACGGCCTGGTGTAGTTGCGCCCCTGGGTAAATAAAAGACTGATCCATAACTCCCATCATCCAAGACTGCCCCAGGGATCCCGCTCCACCTACGGGAGCGAAACCACCTTGCTGCTTCACCATCACCCCGGAGGTCTGTCCCGCAGCGCCAGTAACTTTACCGGAGCTGTAGGTGGCGTCACAAGTCACTATTTCTACTAATTTTTATTGACTATCCCTCTTTTTCAGTGACCACCAGGGCCACGGGACCAGACAACAGGCCCTATGACATTCCTAGAAGATCAACGCCCGGAACCGGGTACCCCACGGCCCTGGGGTGGGTCAGCTTCTGGCATCATGAACAGGATTCCGTGCCCGGTAAAACTGGGTACTGTGCACCTTGAACTTTGTGTAAACCGAACTTTGTTGCTGAGCCCCAAGATGGCGGGGTCTGAGACTTAAAGAGGACCTGTCATCAAACCAGGCATGGTGATCTAATTACAGCACTGGATGCAGCCAAGGATGCAGCCAAGGGCAGATTCACACCCCCTGCATGTTTAATCTGCCCACCCCTGCCAATCATTCTCTCCCTGTCTGCAGCATTTAAATTGAGCTTTTTTTTCTCTCTCCCAGAAAGTCCCTAGCCACCTCCTTAGTGGCTGTAGCATGTGAGTTTTCTAACTGTATTATCTCAGGGTACAGGGCTGCTCAAGTGCTGGGGGACCCCTTGTCTGCATGCTGCAGACATGCTGCATCCAGTGCTGTAATTAGATCACCATGCCTGGTTTGGTGACAGGTCCTCTTTAACGTCATGTGCAGGCCTGGGGGCGTGCCTCGGCCCCTCATCGTAGGAAGGCCGTGCTAAAGGCAAAACTGCATGCCCGCCCCAATTGCCACCGGAAAACCAAGGGGCAGGCCAGAGACTAAAGTGCCCCTGCCGGAAACTACAAAAGGTGGCAGGAAGGGTGCAGCAGTAGAGAGACGACAAAGGCGAGGCACGGGTGCGGTTGACGAGTCTGAGAAAATGGCGGCAAGCAGCTATGAGAGCCTAACCCGCGAGGTAGGAGGCAAGCAGCCCTGGAACTGCTGAGTAGGGTGCCGCCTTGCTCCTGCCATGCAAAGGGGACGATTACTTTTGGGAAGCTGCCTTGAAAGACCTCCGCACCCAGTTCAACGAGACCCTGGACTGGATCTTTAGGCGATGCAGTACGATGTCAGCACCGAGTTGTCCCGGAAGGCTGCGCAGAGGGAGTCCAGCAACCCAGAGCTGGAACTGAGGGAGACCAGGCCACGGTTGTGCCCGAGGTTGCCAGTGGAGACCAGCCATCGGACTCGCAACTAATCCTCGACGAGGAAGTCGGGGCAGAAGGGCCCCGCACTGAGCCAGAGGTGCTTGCTAATGATGACAAGATGACCGGAGCTGAGCCAGAGGACCCAGAGGCGCCAGCCGAGCCTGAAGAAGAGGTCCTGGAGGGTCCCGCGGGAGAGTCTGATGTGGTGGTGGAGGCCATGATCGAGCAGCCATCCAGCCAGCCAGACTCCGTGGAGGACGTGCCCGAGAGGGACGAGGCCAGCAGTGACGAAGAAGTCGGGGCATCCGGGCCCCATGCTTTATTGTGGGATCGTTACCAGCACCGATCGGTCGGCCGGGCTGGAGCCGCCACCATGGCCGAGGCACAGGACCGTGCTCCAATTCCAGCACCAGAGCAGCCTGACTTTGCCCAGCAGAAATTACTGGCCAACCAGGCGGCGAGACAACAGCGCTGTGAGAGATGGGCCCAGGAACAAGAAAATCTGTTGGTGAGGAACCAGGCCCAAGGACTGCCACGGATTGACCCGGATGACCGTAAGATGGGTACGGTCACAGCTTTTAATGTGGACAACAGGTTGGGTTTCATCCGGGAACCAGGCATGTATGAGGAGGTCTTTGTGAGCCCGAGGGATGTGGAGGCTCACTTTCCCAAGGGACACCCGGACAGAGACCTGTATCAATGTGACAAAGTGAACTATGAGCAGCATCTTGGTCCCATATGGTGGTACGCTCTACAGGTGTACAAAATGGTGAACTAGAATATGAGTTGCCCATTGTATATAGTTGTTATTATGTGCTGTGTATAATGTTGAAGGACAATGTGTGAACTTTTTTGATATGCGTAGCCTCTGGACTGTCACCCATTAAGCCAAAGGACTCTATAATGTGTGTATTTCAGCGGCCCGGTGGTGATATGGACACTGCAGAAGTGAAGAACACTACCACCGGGACTGCACTGTAACCCGCCCTCATTTTGGCTGGATTTGAATGTTTGAATTTTCTATTTTTCTTATTTGGTTCCATTGAGCCGGTAACGTTGAAAGTAAAAGTAACTCCAGAAAAGGAAGAAAAGCACTGGATATAGTTACTGTTTAATAAAAATGTAACATTTTAACCTGTACCGGGTCGGGTCACTCGCGGATGAGTGAGTTTAACCAAGGGGGAATGTGGCGCCCCACTGGTCAGGATGCCATGGAGAGGTACTGCACCCATAAAAAAAGTATGTAGTATTCCTGTGGCTGAGGAATTGGGATGCAGCACAAAGGTGTTGCGGTGCACCTGAATCTGGACACACTGCCCCTCTGTATAAAATCTCCCCCAACACACACACTGCCCCTCTGTATAAACCACACACAGAAACAATGCCCCTATGTAAACCACACATACACAAAGACACACTGCCCCTGTATAAACCACACACACACATACTCAGACACACTGCCCATGTATAAAGCACCCACACACAGACACACTGCCTCTGTATGAACCACACACACACATACTCAGAAACACTGCCCCTGTATAGCGCACCCACACACTGACACACTGCCCCTGTATAAACCACACATACACAGACATACTGCTTCTGTATAAACCACACACACACTGCCCCTGTATAAACCACACGTATAGACACACTGCCCCAGTATAAACCACACACAGACACACTGCCTCTGTATAATCCACACACACAGAGACACACTGCCCCTGCATAAACCACACACACACACAGACACACTGGTCCCTGTATAAAACACACAGATACGTACTGCCCCCTGTATAAACCCCCCACCTCACACACATGCACACACACTGCCCATATATAAACCTCCTCTTCCCCCCCCACACACTACCCCTGTATAAAAATTACACACACACCACAAGCACTGCCCCTGTATAAACCCTCACGCCACATACACACACACGCACACTGCCCCCATATAAACCCCCAGCCCACATACACACACACTCGCCCTGTATAAAACACACACACTACCCTGTATAAAAAAACACACACACCATTACTGCTTCATATACCCCTCCAAAGAAATGACAGAACATAACCATGCTGCAGCAGCTTACCTTTCCCGCTGGCCGCTGAGGCATGACTTTGCGTTGCCAGCAGCAGTCACATGATGAAAACACAATATGATGACCTCATAAAATAGCTGCCGCTGGGCCATGCCGCCACATGATGAGAGTTTCCAGGCTGCGAGGAAACTTTGGTGGCCTCAATAAAACAAGCAGTTGGTCAGTGCCAGTCCTCCGGCGCCTTGAATAGCTGCCAGGGGACCGACCAGAGGGCACATGTTCCCCTGTCCCCGGCACAGCCCGCCACTGCTGGTGTGTTCTTTCTCCAGCATCATGATGTGCGGGAGGAAGGAGGGGGAAGGGTGGCAGCACTGCAGCTTCACGGCAGCTTTAACATCAGGGGTGCATGCGGACAGTGGCAGATTATAATGGGGCAATTTACTCTGGGTGGCTTGGCCCTCCCCCCCCAAAGCCTTGGTCCCCGGGCGGATGCCCAGATTGACCTCATATAATTCGCCACTGTATATAAACCCTTGGCCCTCCTTCTGATGTGAGCTTGCATTATCCCCCACACATTTCAGCTAAGTTGATCAGCTGACATGTATAGTTAACAGCACCGAATGGATCAGCGATCTGATTGGTGCTATTAACACTTTGGATCGCACTGTCAATCACCGACATCTCGATCCAAAGAACCGTGGCGGGCATCGCGCCATTCCTCGCCGCTATCGGATGTTTCATGAAGCGATCACGGAACCTCCTATGGCTAACTTAACAGACCAGGGTTCTATGACGACTTCTGATGCTGTCTGTAACCACTTCCTGTGGATGCCTGGTGAGGGAATCTCTCTGAAGCATCTCTCTGCATAGCAGAAGCGATCGAACTATACAGCACTGAGTGGCATGTAAAATAAAGAAAAAGTTCTTTAAAATATGAAAAAAACATAAACATTCAAATCAGACCCCCTTTGCCCCATTGAAAAAAAAACTATTACAAAAATAAACAAAATACACATATTTGGTATCGCCGCGTTCAGAAATGCCCAATCTATCAAAATATAATATCAATTAATCAGATCAGTAAACTGCTTAACAGAAAAAAAAGTCCAAATAACAAAATTATGTTTTTTGATTGCTGCAACAGTGCAAAAATGCAATAACAGGCTATCAAAACAGCACATCTATCCAAAAATTGTATCATTTGAAACATTTCTCAAAATGCAAAAAGTAAACCATCACATGCCCCAGATTCCCAAAGGATTAAAATGCTACGATCCACAGAAAAGAGCGTAAAAGCGTAATTCTTTTTCTTTAAAAATGTCTTAATTTTATTCACCTCTTAGATAACAGTAAAGGTATACATGTTTGGTATCTACGAACGTATACTGACCTGAGGCATCATACTGACATGTCAGTTTAACCATATAGTGAACATGATAAATAGAAAACACTAAAAAAATGTGTAATGCACTTTTTCTCAATTTCACTGCTCTTGGAATTTTTTCCCCATTTTCCAGTCACTATATGGTAAAATAAATGATTTCACCTGAAAATACAACTTGTCCCACAAAAAACAAGTGCTCATATGCCTATATTGACAGAACAATGAAAAGTTATGGCTCTTGGAAGGAGGGAGGGAAAAACTGAAAAAACAAAAAGCGGAAAATTGTCCAGGGAGAAGGGGTTAAACCACTCCTGCAGCCCCTCCCCAGGGACCCAAGCATGTGCAGAATACATTTTATTAACATTTAAACACAATAACATAGGGCAAAAGTCCTTTTCTTGAGGCAGAGTTAGATGCATTGTAAGGTGAAGGAACTATTCTGGGCATGCTCAGTTGGGTGAAACAAATCCAGATCTACAGATCCAACCTGCCAGGATTACACATAAAGGGGTTGTCCACTACTAGACAAGTTCTTTTTAGATGAAGTAATCCTCCTTGTAAAATACAAATAATAGATACTCACTACCTTCTGAGGTTTACATGACATTGTCATGTTGTAAGCGCCCTGCAGACCATCAGTGGCCGCTATTGAGCAGCTAGGCTCTCTTCTTCCGCTTGCCTGAGATTGTCCAAATAAAATGAAAGCGCAGCATCTGAATAGTGACCATTGATTGGCTGCAGGGCTCATATGGTATAACAGTGTCACACGAGCCATGGAAAACCCAGTGAAACAATGCTGGAATAGTTCTGGAAAGCAAGGTATCTTGTTTTGTTTTGTTTTTTCCAATCATAATTTCCAAAAAAGAAGAAGAAATCAAAATGAGTGGTCAAATCGTCAACAAACTAAGATACACAGATGATACAACACTGATAGCAATAAGTGTAGATGGAATTAAGGACTCATTATGGAGTGTCATTGTGGCGCCCCACTGGTTGGGATACCATGTAGGGGTACTGCACCCACAAGAGAGTGTGTGGTATCCTTGTGGCCAGGGAACATGGGATGTCACATAAGGAACCCTCAATACACCCATCCACACACATTAGACCAGGGAACCAATGGGTTAACCTGTTTCTGGGAACTGGTCCTGGTGGGAGGAGCTTAGGTGGGTAGTGGAAGAGCGGGAAGAAAGTTAGTCAGTAAGAGTCTGGGAGAAAGAGAGTGAGGTGAGCTCCTGTGGGGAGTGAGGAGTCAGACAGCTTAGAAGCCATTGAGAAAGAAGGGGGATCCTAGGGTGTTGAGATGCACCCAAATCCGTGCTGATACGACCACTGGCCGGAGGGACCCAGTCCAGGAACGGAGAATCGGCTCCGAGAGCAGTGCGGGTGTTCATCCCAGAGCCACCAAACCGGAGGGACACGAGCTTCCCAGGGGAGTCGTGGACGACACCTGGCGTACACCCCAAAAGGTCCCAAAGAGGGTCCGGAGGTCCAGGAGAGGAGCCTTCCAGAGAGGATCCGTGGGAACCGGCTGAGTTCTCTGCACGCGGGAGTGCTAAGGAGAAGGAGAGCGCAGTTAGGGACAGAAGAAAGGAACGGCAGGCACTCCACCGAGGGTCCCCAGTGAGATGTACCTATTCCCTGGTTACTACCCAGGCCAGCAGTAGCTGTGAACTGTAACAACTAATGCTACCTGAAGTGCCAGTAAAACCTGTGCAGACTTTAAGACTGTGTGACGTGTCTCATTTGCCAGCGCCGTACTCTTGTTCCTTCATACCACACTGTCAGCCAGCATCTCCACCTGACGAGCCACCTCCCTGTGTAAATCCCTATTGATCCACAACCGCCCCGGGGATCCCGCTCCACCAACGGGGAGCGTTACCAACTAGCTGCATCATCATCACCCCGGAGGTCTGCAAGCAGTGTCGGTATCATTACCGGGAACCGTAGGAGGTGTCACAAACACTTTTTATTTTAAGCCCCTTTTCAGTGACCACCAGGGCCATGGGCCCAGGCACAGGCTGCCTGTGACATCCCCCATGAACTACAGCCTGGGACCGGGTACGCCACGACCCTGTGGCGGGTCATCATGATGGAAAGCTTGAACATGGGACTGCTACTCAACACAAAGAAGACAAAGATATTACCTTCTGGCAGGTACAAAGAGTATACATTTGAGATGGATGGCAACAGACTGGAAGTAGTAAAGGACTTCAACCTATTCACTGCAGATGCAACAACGACCCCAGAAGTCAGTGGGAGAATAGCTATGAGAAAATCAACAATGATGTCACTGGACAAGGTCTTCAAATCAAGGAACATTTCACTAGTGATGAAGACACGGCTCGTGCATAGTTTGGTATTTTATATATTAACATATGGAAGTGAAATAAGGGTGATAAAGAAACAAGACAGAAAAAGAATCAACGTTTTCGAAATGTGCTGGAGAAGGATGTTATCATGAATGTTATATGGATGGCAAGAATAACAAATCCATTTTGGAACAAATCAAGCAAGGCATGTCACTTGAAGCTACGACTTGTCTACTTTGGAAACATCATACTAAGAGAGAAATCACTACAGAAGGATATCATGCTTGAAAGAATAGAAGGAACAAGGCAAAGAGGAAGACCAGCAACCAAATGGCTTGATACTTGATAACGGTAGAGAAGACCCTGGTAGACTTATCTAGGTTTGTGCAAGATCAATCTTCAAATAGAGCGTTCATCCATTAAGTCACCAGGACTCGACATTGAGCTGAAGGCCGGTTAATAATAAAATTAATTAATAAGTACCTAAAGCCGCATATAAAATATAAAATCTTTTTGCAAAAAATAAAAGGCTCAGCAATTATCCAAGGTCTTAGTAATATCTCTCATTTTCTATCCTATATTAGATACAGTATGCAGCCTTTAAGTGGAAACTATAATATTCTAACACTCTACAATAATTATCCTTAAACATATCCAAGACATCGCCTCTCTATTAATCACATCACTATATGGTATTATCATTTATTAAGTCCTGATGTAAACAATACATGTGCAATTAAATAAACCCTCTGAAAAAAATGTCTCTAAGGGCCCTTTCACATCAGCGTTTTTTTAAATTTGCGGCAGATGCGGTGAAAAAACCGCATCTGCCGCAACTGCCGCATAACGGTTCCACTTGCGGCACGGTTGCGGTTTTTTCCATAGGAAGTATAGGGGGACTTGCGGCAGATGCGGCAAGTGCGGTATTGCACTTGCGGCAGGTGCGGCAGAGAAAAAAACCGCGGCTTACTGCGGTTTTTTTCTCTGCCGCACCTGCCGCAAGTGCAATACCGCACTTGCCGCATCTGCCGCAAGTCCCCCTATACTTCCTATGGAAAAAACCGCAACCGTGCCGCAAGTGGAACCGTTATGCGGCAGTTGCGGCAGATGCGGTTTTTTCACCGCATCTGCCGCAAATTTAAAAAAACGCTGATGTGAAAGGGCCCTTACTGCTTTATTTCCACAGCTACTGGCAATTTCTTCATGAAGTGTCCCCCTTTAAACTGTGAAATCTGGAAAGTAATGAGTAAAAACAGGAGCTATAGCAATGAGCCGCATATTGCAATGTCAATGATAGGACTGGTAATCTTCTTTATTGGATCATTGTACTGGTGCATAAAGCCACATCTCTATATAGCGGTGAATTTCTATGTACCTGTATCCTAGAGGAAAATGAAAATGTTATGGTACCTTTACACGCCGCTACAGAAGGTTAGAAACAACCGGGTGTCTCACGTGCACGAGCACGTTCCAACGGTTGCTAACGGTACCCGATACCGCCTTTACACGCCGCTACAAAGTGCTCTACAGAAGGTTTAATCTATCCCTGGAGGCACCGCCGGGTGCCGCAGGTTACCAGAGCACCTTCCCTCATTTACACGCCGCTACAGAAGGTAATATGGGAGGACCTGGGGCAGCAGGGACAACACATAGGTGTGCCAGAATTGTGGATTACGAGACGCTCGTACGGTGATTGGACAAAGCAATAGCATCATGATTGGCCAGCCAGCGCAGGAAGGCTGGCTAATACATGACGCTATAGCAAATGTGTAGAGTGACTGGTCAGCTCCTTAAATATGCCGCCCTATGCAGCATCTACCAATCGTAACGCAGGAGCTTCCACCAATGATCGCTGAAGGGGGGCGGTATCCCGGAGGCTGTGTCACGCCCCAGGGAGTTAACTAGGTGACGAAACAACCTTCCTGTACCTCATTTAGACGCCGCTACCATTGGGTTGAAACCAACCTGTTTTAGAGCACTGCTCAAAAACAGGTGTCGACAGTGATGGGTGGCAACAACCTAGTTTACACACCGCTACCTCGGGTTGTTTTGACGGTGCAAGATACATTTGTCTCCGACACCCGGTAGTTTCTAACCTTCTGTAGCGGCGTGTAAAGGTACCTTTAAAGATGTTTTTCTTCCCATAAAATAAATATAGAAAAACAATTACTATAATTACATTTTTAATGCACTTTTTAAAAATAAATATCACACATCAAAGGCCAATCACATGAGCTAAAAGGTGCAATATCAGGTTTAGGATTGGTATTCTTCATTACAGGCACATTGTATTGATACATAGATCACTGCATTTCTATGTAAATAACTGTATTCTAGAGATAATATAAAATGTCAGAGATTTTTTTCTTTAATCATTAAAAAAATTACAAAAATATAATTTTAATGTAGTTTTTTGAAAATACATATCACAAGTCGGCATAAAATACAGACATATTTAGCATACTTCTAAAGGTAACAACCTGTACAATATGGGGAACAAATTATCTACAATGAAAAAATTGTGTGATTCATTTTTTCCATTAAAACCATACAAATTTAACAAAAACTATCATTCTGATGACAGCATGTCTTCTGACTCCCCCAATACACAAGTATACTCAGCTTATCTTTTTTAAAACAAAGAATGAGGCACTTGAATTCCAACTACCTGATCCTTGTGACTCCCAACATATTCTGTTATGGTACAGTAAGGAACCCCCCATGTAGTCCGCCAGTCCTGCTAACAGTAGTGAGTAGTGCTGACTTTCCTATCTATTTTTATAGTGGCCTTTTACCCTTAAAGGGAACTTGTCAGCTACTTTATGCCCCAAAACCTATCACTAATGGCCCCTTTACACGCAGCTACAGGTGACAGGTTTTCCACAGGTAACTTACTGGTTGCACTGAAATCATGGAGACATAGTTCCATTTGTACACAGCACCAAGATAGAACTATGTCTCCATGATTTCACTGCAACCAGTAAGTTACCTGTGGAAAACCTGTCACCTGTAGCTGCGTGTAAAGGGGCTATACCTGCCTACCATAAGCATCACTGTCTGACCTAAATGTGTAGAATAATGGTTGAAAAAATGCTGTTTATAACTCATATTCTCTCCCCAGAAAGGACGACTTCACACCACGATTTAATGGATCCTGGGATCCGGATCCGATTTTGGCCCCATTGTCTCCCAGTAGGGCCGGATAGCAGTAATTTGCCATCCAGTTTTGTGCTGTCCGGGAGGATCTGGCACATTTTGTTTTTTTGCCCCAAAAATCTGACAAAATAGAATCCTCCAAGATCCCTCATAAAGCGCCCCCTAACAGGGGAGTCTATGGGCACCGGATCGCACTAGATCTGACAGAAAATCGGACCAGCTGCCGGATGCCGGATGCTGAAACAGTGGCGGCTGCCAAAAGCAACCGCCGCTGAAAGTCAGCATCTGGACAGCTCTCTGGCTAAACTTTCAGCACCGGGACAGCTCCATGGCAGAAATTTCAGCACTAGGACAGCGGCAGCCACGCGCAGGGTGGAATTTCTGCCCTCCGGTTCTGTTCTGTCCAGGACTGTCAGGTTCTGTCCGGTGCTTCCTGCAAAACACCGGCCAGAACCTGACATGGTAAAAACGTGGTGTGAAGTCAGTCTTATGAGGCATCGTCTAGACATGTGGGCATTCTCTAAGACTCCATATCCTATCATCGCATCGGTGGAAGTGATGACCTAATTTCCATGCGCACTCCCCACTCCCTGCATTTGATATCCATGGGCCTCCTTCCTGGCATAACACCACAGCATGTCATTCCTGGCCCTGTGCATTGTAGGTGGGTAATTGGGTGCACTCTCTGGCTTCAGAATGAGCACTATGCATGCTCTGGAATGGCCAGTACACCCAATAAACGCCAACATGCGCAGGACCGGAAATGACACGCAGCAGCGTCATACCAGAAAGGAGGCCCAGTGATTTCAAATGCTGGGAGTTCGGAGTGAGCATGGAAATTAGGTCATCACACCCTCCAGGGAGTGATAACCACAGAGCGAGGGTGGGGCATGAAGCCTTAGAGATTGCCCACACGTCTAGATGATGCCTCATAACTGGGGACAGAATGTAAGTTATAATAAGCGTTTTCTCAACCATTATACTACACATTTAGGTCAGACAAGGATGAAGTAGGAAGCTGCAGGGACAGGTAGTGATAGGTTTGGGGACATAAACGACCTGACAGGTTCCATTTAAGCGGTGATTGTATTTAAGTTGTGTGGAAACAGGAAACTTTTGAGTTGCTGTAGAACATTATTTTTTCACATAAAAAGAGCCAGTACGTTATACATTACTCCTTAGCTCTACAATTTCAATGTCATTTTCCGTTCTCAAATGCTGTTTCTCTATAAGAAAAAAAAAGACCTAGAAATCAGATAGGTGATTGATTCTGTAACTTCATTCTGGGGTCAGTGCTCAATTTTCATATGATTTTGTGAATAAACTCTTATTTCAGACAATTTTGTGTACCTATTTCAAACTGCCTTTAACATGCTCCACAAAGCCTACAATCTGAAGCCTTTTTACTAGTAACATTGAGGCCCTGAACATTCTCAGAAAAAGACACTTAGCAGAACACTTCTGATCTGATAAGTGAAGTAGGTTTCCTCAGCTTGTACTTTTATTATATCTAAAATACCCAATAATTCCTAATGTTCACAAAATTTACAAAAAGAGTCGGAGCATAAGACTTTTGATCAGCTTCTTGTCAATAGACCCTTCTTTCAAGCAGAGAACCCTTTCAAATGCATCTGGTACCTTCGGACTATGTGTCAAGATGAGAGACAGTTTATTATTTTTTTACAACTGAAATCTTTATTGTAAGATTTTCATTTTTAACAATAGGCTTCAAGAGAAGAATATAACTTAAATTGTACCTGTTACCACAATTGGGGGTTCTAACCTGCAAACGACGCCTTCTGCAGCACCTAGGCTATATTCTAGGAAGGTTTTTACTACGCCCTGACCCTCCACCTCAGAAATAGCATTTATAAATCTCCCGCCTTCTTATATATAAAACCCGAAGGCCACTTCCGGCCAATCCGGACAACTTCCGTGATGGACTCCGGACCTGTGTAATAAGACCGGAACCGGCGCCCACCAGACCCACGAGCGGTGAGCGCATAGCGCTCACCGCGAGCTACTGTCAAAACGGCACAGCGGCTCGCGGTGGGCGCTAAAGTGCCACCACTCGCCGCTATCCCGCCACCGGCCCCGCACAGAGCCCCGTGTGCGCCCACCCACATCCGGGAACCGGCCCGCCCTGGCCCGGCCAAGACTCCGGTCTGCGGCCTCTGCCAGCACCGCCCACAGCCCTGCCACTCACCGCCCACTGTCCTCCTCCATCAGGGACCGCCATCCCGCCACCAGCCCCGCACACAGCCCGGTGTGCGCCCACCCACATCCGGGAACCGGCCCACCACGCCCGGCCCGTCCCACTCTCCTCCTCCATCAGGGAGCCGGCTCCGCCCACACTCCGGTGGGCAGCCTCTGGAACCGCCGCCAGCACTGCCGCTGACCGCCGACAGCCCAGTGAGTGTTCAGCCCTCCAGCCTCCGCTCTCCTCTGCCCTCCAGCCTCCCCTCTCCTCTGCCCTCCAGCCTCCGCTTCTCTGCTCTGCCTCTCTCTCCTCGCTCTCTCGCTCCTCCTCTGCCACTACCCTCTCCTCTGCCTCCAGCCTACCCTCTCTCTGCCCCCTCCCTTAGCCTCCCTCTGCCTCTGCCCTCCAGCCTCTCTTCCTCTGCCCTCCAGTCCCTCTCTGCCTCACCTCTGCTCTCTCTGCCCTCAGCTCTTCCTCTGCCCTCCAGCCCCTCTCTGCCTCAGCACCTCTCCTCTGCCCTCAGCTCCTCTCTCCTCTGCCCTCCAGCCTCTCCCTCTGCTCTGCTCCCTCCTGCCTCCCCTCTGCTCTCGCCTCCAGCCACCCCTCTCTCTGCCCTCAGCCTCCATCTCCATTGCCCTCCAGCTCCTCTCTGCATCAGCCTCTGCCCTCTCGCCTCCAGCTCGCTCCTCTATGCTCCTCTCCTCAGCCTCCGCTCTCCTGCTCGCCCCTCCTGCCTCAGTCTCTCCTGCCTCCCGCTCCCTCTGCCCTCAGCTCCTCTCCTCTGCCAGCCCCCCTGCCCTGCCTCAGTCCTCCTCCTCCTGCCCTCAGCTCGCTCTCTCTGCCCTCAGCCTCCTCTCCTCTGCCTCCAGCTGCTCTCTCCTCGCCTCCTCTCCTCTGCCCTCCAGCCTCTCCTCCACTCTGCCTCGCCTCACCCCTCCTTGCCTCCAGCCTCCCTCTCCTCTGCCTCTCCAGCCTCCGCTCTCCTCTGCCCTCCAGCCTCGCTCTCCTCTGCCTCTGCCTCGCCCTCTCCCTGCCTCCGCTCTCCTCCTCGCCTCTCTTCTTGCCTCCAGCCTCCCTTCCTCTGCCCTCCGCCTCCCTCCCTCCCTGCCTCGCCCTCTCTGCCTCCCCCCTCTCTCTGCCCTCCAGCCTCCCTCTCCTCTGCCCTCCAGCCTCCCTCTCCTCTGCCTCCAGCCTCCGCTCTCCTCTGCCCTCCAGCCTCCCTCTCCTCTGCCCTCCAGCCTCCCTCTTCTCTGCCCTCCAGCCTCCCTCCCTCTGCCTCCAGCCACCCTCTCTCTGCCCTCCAGCCCCCTCTCCTCGCCCCTCAGCCTCCTCCCTCTGCCCTCCGCTCCTCTCTCTGCCCTCCAGCCTCCCTCTCCTCTGCCTCTCCTCTCCGCTTCGCCCCTCCTCCTCCCTCTCCTGCCCTCCAGCCTCCCTCTCTGCCCTCCAGCCTCCTCTTCTGCCCTCCAGCCTCGCTCTCCTCTGCCTCAGCCTCGCTCTCCTCTGCCTCCGCTCCTCCCCTCCTCCTCTCCCTCCAGCCTCCCTCTCCTCTGCCTCCAGCCTCCGCTCTCCTCTGCCCTCCACCTCCTCTCCTCTGCCTCCAGCCTCCCTCTCCTCTGCCCAGCCTCCCTCTCCTCGCCTCCAGCTCCCCTCCCTGCTCCAGCTCTCTCCTTCCCTCCAGCCTCCCTCTCCCTCCTCCGCCCTCACTCCTCTCCTCTGCCCTCCAGCCCTCTCTCTGCCCTCCAGCCTCCCTCTCCTCTGCCCTCAGCCCCTCTCCTCTGCCCTCCAGCCTCCTCTCTCTCTGCCTCCGCTCTCCTCTCCCTCCTCGCCTCCCCCCCTCCTCTGCCTCCAGCCTCCCTCTCCTGCCTCACCTCCCTCCCTCTGCCCTCCACCCCCCCTCCTGCCTCCCCTCCCTCTCTCTCAGCCCCTCTCCTGCCCTCCCTCCCTCTCCTTGCCTCCACCCCTCCCTCCCTCCGCTCTCCTCTGCCCTCCAGCCTTCCTCCCTCACTCCCCTCTGCTCTCCTCTGCCCTCTCTCCTTGCCCTCCGCCTCCCTCTCCCGCCCTCCAGCCCCCTCTCCTCTGCCTCCACCTCCCCTCTCCTTCTGCCCTCAAGCCTCCCTTCCTCTGCCCTCCAGCCTCCGCTCTCCTCTGCCTCCGCTCCAGCCTCTGCTCTCCTCTGCCCTCCAGCCTACCCTTCTCCTCTGCCCTCCAGCCTCCCCTCTCCTCTGCCCTCCAGCCTCCCCTCTCCTCTGCCCTCCAACCTCCGCCTCCCTCCTCCACCTCGCCTCTCCCAGCCTCCGCTCTCCTCTGCCCTCCAGCCTCCCCTCTCTCTCTCTGCCCTCCAGCCTCCTCTCCTCTGCCCTCCAGCCTCCCCTCTCCTCTGCCCTCCAGCCACCCCTCTCCTCTGCCCCTCAGCCCTCCCTCTCCTCTGCCCTCCAGCCTCCGCTCTCTCTCTCCCTCCCAGCTCTCCTCTCCTCTGCCTCTGCTCTCCTCTGCCTCCGCCTCCTCTCTGCCTCCGCCTCTCCCTCTGCCCTCCAGCCTCCGCTCTCCTCTGCCCTCCAGCCTCCCTCTCTCCCTCGCCTCCGCTTCCTCTGCCTACTCCCTCTCTCTGCCCTCCAGCCTCCCTCTCCT
This sequence comes from Allobates femoralis, assembly GCA_033576535.1. Taxonomy (NCBI): domain Eukaryota; kingdom Metazoa; phylum Chordata; class Amphibia; order Anura; family Aromobatidae; genus Allobates; species Allobates femoralis. Next base: position 512,538,930 of record JARQOC010000005.1, read on the forward strand.
CTGCCCTCCAGCCTCCCTTCCTCTCCTCTGTCCCTCTCATGCCTCCTCCTCTCCTCTGCCCTCCAGCCTCCCCTCTCTGCCTCACTCCCTCCTGCCTCCGCCTCTCCTCTGCCCTCCAGCCTCCCTCTCCTCTGCCCTTCCAGCCTCCCTCTCCTCTGCCCTCCAGCCTCCGCTCTCCTCTGCCCTCCAGCCTCCGCTCTCCTCTGCCTCGCTCTCTCCTCCATCCGCTCTCCTCTGCCTCCCTCTCCTCATGCCTCCTGCTCTCTCTCTGCCCTCCAGCCTTTCCCCTCTCCTCTGCCCTCCAGCCTCCGCTCTCCTCTGCCCTCCTCCCTCTGCCCCTCCATGCCTCCCCCTCTCTCTGCCTCCAGCCTCCCTCTCCTCTGCCCTCCAGCCTCCCTCTCCTCTGCCCTCCAGCCTCCGCTCTCCTCTGCCCTCCACTCTGCCTCCTGCTCTCCTCTCTCTGCCCTGCCCCTCTCCTCTGCCCAGCTCCCTTCCTCTGCCCTCCAGCCTCCCCTCTCCTCTGCCCTCCAGCCTCTCTTCCTCTGCCCTCAGCCTCGCTCTCCTCTGCCCTCCAGCCTCCTGCTTCCTCTGCCCTCCAGCCTCCCCTCTCCTCTGCCCTCCAGCCTCCCTCTCTCTGCCCTCCAGCCTCCCTCTCCTCTGCCCTCCAGCCTCCCCTATCTGCCCTCCAGCCTCTCCTCTGCCCTCACCTCCTGCTCTCTCTCTGCCCTCCAGCCTCGCTCTTCCTCTGCCCTCCAGCCTCCGCTCTCCTCTGCCTCTGCTCTCCTCTGCCTCCGCTCTCCTCTGCCTCGCTCTCCTCTGCCCTCCAGCTCCCTCTGCCTCCAGCCTCCTCTCCTTGCCCTCCAGCCTCCTCTCTCTCCCTCCAGCCTCTGCTCTCCTCTGCCCTCCAGCCTCTTCTCTGCCCTCCAGCCTCCCCTCTCCTCTGCCCTCCAGCCTCCCCTTCCTCTGCCCTCCAGCCTCCCCTCTCTCCTCTCGCCCTCACCTCCGCTCTCCTCTGCCCTCCTGCCTCCCCTCCTCCTCCCGCCCTCCAGCCTCCCCTACCTCCTCTGCCCTTCTGCCTCCCTTCTCTCCTCTGCCCTCCAGCCTCCGCTCTCCTCTGCCCTCCAGCCTCCGCTCTCCTCTGCCTCCGCTCTCCTCTGCCCTCCAGCCTCCGCTCTCCTCTGCCCTCCAGCCTCCGCTCTCCTCTGCCCTCCAGCCTCCACTCTCCTCATATATATATATGTTTGTATATAATATACATGTGTGTTTGTGTATATGCAACTAATGTGTGTATATACCTCTACATCTATATACATTTGTGTGTATGTGCCTTTGTCTATATGCAATGTATAGTATGTGTACTGTATATACCTCTACATCTATATAGATTTGTGTGTATGTGTGTATGTGTATAGTGGAGTGTGTGTATGTGTGTATGTGTGTGCTGACCACTCTGTCCACGCCGCTGCGCTGACCACTTTTACCGCACTCACTGCTAACCACTGAGCCACCGCGCAGTGCTAACCACTGAGCCACCGCGCAGTGCTAACCACTGAGCCACCGCGCAGTGCTAACCACTGAGCCACCGCGCAGTGCTAACCACTGAGCCACCGCGCAGTGCTAACCACTGAGCCACCGCGCAGTGTTAACCACTGAGCCACCGCGCAATGCTAACCACTGAGCCACCGCGCAGTGCTAACCACTGAGCCACCGCATGCTGTGCTACCCACAGAGCCGCCTGTATACACACAATTAATTTCACTGCACTCCCGTAACAATTAGTAAATAAACTACGTATGGATTCTAGACTACCCAATTCTTTAGAATCGGGCCGCCATCTAGTGTAATATAATTACCTCTACCTGGTCCAACGGGTTGAATTCTGCATCGTCCGACCATCTCTTCATCTGAATGATGTGCATAACGCCTCCTGCATTATCCACATCGCCAAGAGAAATCTCGCTGCTATGCAGATGCCTCTCCGGCTCACCCAGGCACTCTGTGCTCTGCCCTAGTGCGGGTAGTGTATAAAATACAACTACCCAGGTGTGAGATTTGACTCGGCTCAGAGGATGACTTCTCCTGAATAATCCGTATACCCGGCGAATTTACGCCTACGCAGAGACCTTTCCGCTTCACGCATGCGTAGTTGTGTTTTATGCTCTGCCTGCAGTAGGGCAGAGCACAGTTTGCCTGCTTGAGCCGGAAAGGTCTTTGCACATGCGCAAGATTTCCCTCAGTGATGTGGACAACGCAGGAGGTGTTATCAACGCCAATTAAAAAAAGAAGTTAGCAATTGGCTTGGAGAAGCGGGACGGATGGCTGGTTGCCAAAAAGGGGAGTGTTATTCTAAAAATACATTTTTTTTGTCTAATAACTGTAAAATCGATCTATCATTTATCATTATCTTTGCACATCTAATATACATAAAACATGAGTTTTTTTTTACTGTACATGTCACACACATGTCACACGGACAGACGTCATACACGGATGGCACACGGATGACACATATGTACACACAGATAGCCACACAGATACCCAAAACGGACTGTCCAACACAAGCGTATTTTAAATGGACGTGTGAAGCAGACCTTAGGGCAAGGGCTTTTGACTGTCTGATATTGGTCTTTCCATTTACATTCTTAAGACAGCTGCACGTTGCTTTGTATTAATCTCTGAGGGTACCTTTAAACGTTGCAACATTGCATGCAATTTCACTTGCAACTCACTGGTTGCAGTGAAATCATGGACACATTGTTACATTTGTACACAGCAACAAAATAGAACAATGTGTCCATGATTTCACTACAACCAGTAAGTTGGAAGTGAAATTGCATGTTGCGACGTGTAAAGGTACCCTAAGTTTTATTACGTTGCCATTGGAATATGAAAAAAAAAAAATTTATACATTTTCCATTACTACAGTCATGATGAGGTGCAGAAGAAAGTCAATATGCCAATAATATACATGGTGAGCACCATAAAAACGAAACCCAAAAATTAAGTATGGTGGAGTTTCGTGTATTTATTAACGCAACATTCAACACAAAAAACATCAAAGTATAAGTTTTTCAAAACATTATACAGGGTTGGCCATTTATATGGATGCACCTAAATAAAATGGAAATGGCTGGTGATATCAACTTCCTGTGTGTGGCACATTGGTATGTGGGAGGGGGAAAGCTTTTCCAGATGAGTGGAGGCCATTTTGAAGTCGGCCATTTTGGATCCAATTTAATTTTTTTCAATGGGACACAAACGTATTGAGAATTTCATATGAAAAACAATGATGTGCTTGGTTTTAATGTAACTTTATTCTTTCATGAGTTATTTACAAGTTTATGACCACTTATAAAATGTGTTCAAAGTGCTGCCCATTATGTTGGATTGTCAATGCTAGCCCAGGCTTCCAGTATCCGTTGTATCAGATGCTTCACATCTCGTATCTTCACAGCATAGACAATTATCTTCAGATGAGGGATGAGGCAAACTTTTTTGTAAATGGGGAAGTTAACAAACAAAACCACCGCTATTAGTCTGACACTAATCCACAGTGCATAGATCCCTCCAAGACTGTTGGAGCACAAAAATTGATGGTATGGTGTGGTATATGGGGTAACAAGGTAGTGGGGCCATTCTTCATCAATGGAAACCTCAATGCCATATCTGAAATTGCTACATGATTCAGAAAAAAATTATCACAATGTCATGTGGGCCAAAACTGGCTGTGGTGACAGTGGTTTATAGAAGTTGGCTATCAATTGAACACATGATAAATGAACGCAGGATTAATCTCTATAAGGAGAATAGCTATTCCCTTGACCTCGTCTTAGCCCCACACACAGCCCGATCAGATCCCATACTTTACACTCACGAGGGGCAATCACCCCAATACGCAGCATCTGCAGATTGGGGCCCTGATATGGCATAAATCCTAAAGGTACCGTTACACGCTTCAATATCGTTAAGATATCACCAACGATCTCACGGGAGCGCGGTCGTTAGGACTTCTTTTTGACATCGTTGGTGAGATGTCACACGTCTAGGTATCGTGCATGACGCACCAACGATGTGGCGAGCAGCTATCGTTCGCACAACCCGGCAAACGATACTTGTTTGTTGTGAATTCATTGGTTGTTGCTGGTGATGCAGTTGACTGTGTGGGCTTCACAGGTGATCATGATGATTAGCAATCTGGTTCTTGGAGCATATAATGGTTTGAAGTGGATCAATCCTTGCCAGGTGTCTTTGGTTCCTGAAGGAGTTCACATGTCTCTGGTTTCTTCTGCTCTGTGGAATTCTTTGAAAGCTATGTGGATGGTTTTTTGATATTTTGTGGCACACTTTTGTGTGCTTAAGGTTCTACTTATGTTTTGTCTTATTCTGAGTTGTGGGTTTGCAATTTAGTCTGTATATTTATTTTTCTGCTCTCAGATAGGAAGTTTTCTTACTAGGAATTTTACCATTCACTCTTATCTGTTATTTCCAGTTCTGTTGGCATTTGATTTATAGAAGTCTGCAGATATAGAGGGCGCCGAGTCTTAGTGACTCAGGGTAATTTTTGTACTATCTGCTGTTGGTGTTTTTTTTATAGTGTTTTATACTGACCGCAATAGTATTCTATCCTGTCTTTCCTATATAGCTAGTTTCACCTCTTTTACTCTGCCTGTTTGTTTTTCTTTCTCTTGTTTCCTAGTTAATATATGTGGGGTCTAGTTATTCTTTTGGGGTTCTGCTCTGAGGCAAGATAGCTTTTCCTACATCCATTTTTAGGAGCAGTTAGTTCTCCGGTTGTGCAGAGGTGTCTAGGTCTGGTTAGTTACATCCTACGGCTACTTCTAGTTGCGGTGTGTAGTCAGGGATTGCGGTCAGTATAGTTACCAATGACTTCTGTGGAATCTGAATGTTACTCCTGAGTCATCGGATCATAACACTTGTTCACTGTTGTGAATAGGGGAAGTCGTTATCGCAGTGTCACACACAACAATGCAGCAGGTTGGCTGATCGAGGATCGTTTGATTTGGGGACATGTTCTCAAATCTGTGATTAACGATCCAACGATTTATCATAGTCGTATCTCGGTGTAACACGCAACGACGTCCTAATGATGTCGTTTGAACGACTCCAAACCCGTGACGTTTGAGCGATATCGTTCACGATCTCATGCCATGTAACGGAGCCTTAAGTCATATTGAAAGGCTCACTAAAGAGTTAGTTTTGACTTTTAGGATTGCTACTTTCAATACGTGGCAATAGAGCTCATCCACTTCATCCCTGTGTAGACAATTTGCAAATAAACTCAGGCACACCATAATGGGTCATATGGCTCTTTTTTTTACAGATGGGGTAATAAAAAAGCCTTTGAAACCAGTCCAAGTATGTTGAGGATTTTGACATTTACTCTAGAACTTGTGGATACATAGCAACATCAACTGAGATGTCCCGTTTGGAAGAAGAAAACTTAACACAAGCTCGAATTTGTTTAGAAGGCAATCCTTGTGTCCCAGTGGAATTATTTTATGATTAATCACTGGTCGCCCAGGATTAGTTACTCAGTAACATGTTTATTCTGAAATATTTAGTCTTTGTTGTGATGACATATTGGCTTTTGAAAACACATTTGGAAGTGGAAACTACGAGGAAAAGAAACGATTGTTAGGCTCCAGTAAAAATAGCTGAAAGACTTTTCAGTATATGATTTAAAATGCTAACAGACAAAGGAAGCAGATGAAGAATACTTGTAGGATGAGCTAATAGGATGAAAATTCCCCAATTAATCATCCTTTAACTCCTCAATTTTTTTTAATGATAGAAACTCGTTTTTCTTACAGTTTTTATACATTCTCATGTAAGAAGAAAAGGCAAGATATCACTGTACCCTCCATAATGTGTCCTGACCACACTCTTCCACCCTGACAAGAAACTAAATGATAGGAGTTGTTCAACGTGTTGGTATTTTCAGAGGTCTCATATAGAGGTTTCTGTATTTTAAATGTTGCACAACAACAGTACAGTCTCTCCAATTTCAGGTTTGCCTAAACGTGTGTCACCACTATGCAGCAACTGAACTTGCAAATCACTTTCACTGAAGTCTCACATTGTAGTCCTTGTAATCCTCTCTTATGCTCGCCATCCCACCGGCTCTTTACCGCAGCACTCAACATCTGATGTTTTTCTCTTTCTTTGTATTTGTCAGGGAAAAATATGCTCTATTAAACAGTAAATATGAGGTTAGTCTGCAGGTTAATAGTGATCTGAGCTGCCCAGTGCCTGCACTCATAGCCCAAGGAAATGGCCTTTATACTTCCAAGCAATCTCTATCTCCCAGTCATCAGGGTGGGTGCCAATCCGGCTTTAGTCACCACTCTGGGCATAGTGAGTAGTAGTGTTGGGGATGTGGTTCAGTCACCACTAACTATGCACAGAGCGGTATTAGAAGTCGCGCTGGTACCATCCATATGACTGAAAGCCTGAGGCTGAGGCTGCCAGAAAAAATAAAGTCCTCCCAGGGTTGTCGGTGCTGGTGTCAGGCAGCTTTAGATTGCTATTAACCTCATATTGCAGGATAATAGCAATTTTTTTTTATCTAAAGGTACCGTCACACGCTGCAATATTGCTTGCAATTTCACTGGCACTTTGCTGGTTGCAGTGAAATCATGGACACATTGTTCTATTTTGTTGCTGTGTACAAATGTAACAATGTGTCCATGATTTCACTGCAACCAGCAAATTTCCAGTGAAATTGCAAGCAATATTGCCACATGTGACGGTACCGTAACAGATTTTTGTAGGGTTCAATGGCAGCAAGTATCAGGTACTGGCTGTACAAAAACAGCCATGATGTGTTTGACTCTGAAATGCTGCAGAATTTCAGAGAAAAACATACATTTGATAGCCACTGAGAACCAAGCCGAATTGGAGAATGGCTTCTCCCTGACTGCTGCATTTGATTGAGAGGTCTCTCCTTATGTATCCATATAGGCAGAGCCTGGTCAAACCATGGTAGCGAGAGCAACCCGTCTGTCCAACTAGTCTGCCATGAGGCTCGGTCCCGACAGCTATGAAAGTAGAGTTTTCTCTGAAATGCCACAGCCTTTCAGAGTCAAACAGACTGTCATCGTACATCCTGTGGCCGAGACATGCTGCCCGTGGATGATACATGCTGCCCGTGGATTGGACAGCATGTATTAGCTATCAGGTTCTCTTAAAATAAACTCCTGGACAAAAGAAAATGAATAAATTGACATACCGTAAATCAGCACTGCCCTAACACATATAGTTCACACTTCTCTGCATTAACCCACAAGAATTATCCACATGTGTGACAAACACACTCTTACACTGATATCACAGGAAAGTTCTGTATCTGAGAAACACTGCACTCATTACAGTAAGCAGCAACATCAATCAGCATTAGCTGTTAGCAATAAAAAAATGTCATAAAGAAATATATAATGCAAAAGCAACAGTGCAAAACCATAAGGGCAATGCCCAGCATAATAACAACCTACCAGGTAAGACAGTGGCTGAAGTCCCCATTCATCCTCTTACACACGTTCATACATATGTGTAGAAGGGTGGACCTGCAATCTCAGTGTGCTTCACTGAACATTGTTGTGGATTATTGTTGGAGGGCATGTTTGGTGTTAATAAATGGGAAATTGAGGGCTGTCTGTGTGTCTTACTTCAAATAAAGGATTTTTTTTTTTCAATTTTTACTTAAGTGATTGATAATGTGTGGGTCTCATAGAAGCCTGAACATTATCAATCTGGGCTTAATGACAACCAACAATACTCAACTGTTATTAACCCCTTCTAATCACCCTGATGCTACCGCACCAGAGCAATAGGAGGAGCTGGGTAAAGCACCAGGAATCGGTGACTCTAATGAATGCACCAATTTCTAAGTCCTCCCAGGGTTGTCGGTGCTGGTGTCAGGCAGCTTCAGATACCTATTAACCTCATATCTGCAGAATATTAGCAATTTTCTTTATCTATCAGGCTGCTCTTCTGTAGCCTGGTGGGCCCAATAACTATGGGCCTCACCATGCTAAGAATACCAGCCTCCAGCTGTCTGGTTTTTTTCAAAATAGGGCAAAACCCCCACTTTTTTTTATTATGTATTTAAATATTAAAAAAATAATGAGCTCCACTGTACATTTTTTGTCAGCCAAGGTAAATCCAAGCAGCTGGGAGTGGTAGCCTGAGCTGTCTGCTTTATCTGCGCTGAGAATCAAATATACATTGAAGCCATATGCAAACATTTTTTAATTACTTATTTATTTTTATACGCCTTTGACAGCAGATTCATTGCCAATGGCAACCAATCACAGAAGCTGGCACAATGAGTGGGGGCTCAACAGCCAGTCACAGACGCTGTCACGGAAAGTGGGCATCTATGATTGACTGTTGGTGGCAGAGTTCAGTGAATAAACAGGTTAATGAGCTCCAGGAAGTACAAGCTCAGTCCTCGGTAAGTATAATGCTGCTTTATATGCAGGCAAGGCTGAAAACCGGGTCACAAAGTCCAGCACGGCTAATCAGCTCCTCTATTGGAATTACAGCAGGTGTGTACCAGTGCTGCTCTGCCTAAGCATAAGTCTGTAATGCAGGCAAAAAAGAGGATTCAGGCAGCACTCACCGGTTTTTCTGAAATATTCATTTATTCCTTCATAGGGTTACATGTGCAGGGACGGAAGCGGGGTGCAGAATCGGACGACAGTCGGCTGTTTCACGCTGTATGCACTTCAACAGGTCCAATAATAGTAGGCAGCACTCACCATTCTGTTGCATCGGGATTTCTTTATTTCTTTATTTCAAGCTGCACATGGGTGACATGCCTGCGGGGTGGTGCATGCAGAATGCATCCTGGGACCTCGCAAGTTTCACTCAGGTGAGCCCGTGGACACGTTGAAGCTCACCTGAGCGAAACACGCATAGTCCCTCGATGCACCCTGCATGCACCACCCCGTCAGCATGTCACCCATGTGTAGCTTGAAATAAAGAAATAAAGACACCTCAAAGCAACAGAATGGTGAGTGCTGCCTACTATTGTTTCAAATCAAAACAACTTATGTTCATAGGTATTGATCGGATAAATATGGGTCCAGGGGGATCTGGGCAAAATTTTGCATGAACCCAAAGTAAACAAATATACAGACTCGGTATGCTTACTTCTCAGAGACTGAATGAGGATCTCGGATTTGGGTCTTTCTCGTCTTTTTGACCATATTATGTACAAGAGAACTTATTCGGAATATTGCAAATCCCCTCTCTGAAGAAAGAAAAAGGAAATTTATTACATTGAATGCAGGCTTTTGTATATTGTGATTAACGAATGAAAAATGTATTAATATTACCTTATGTATGTAATTGTTATTAATATTGCTTGAACTGGGGTGGATGTGTGATTAATATTGTGTGGCGCCCCTCCAATTTGGCAGCCAGTATGGTATTACAGCTATCTAATAGGTGTGGCATCATGCTCATAGGTAAGAAGGAAAAACTTTGGTGAGACCCCCAACATACACCCAACATAATCTGAACTCCAGGCCAGGGAGATGCTGGGTGGAAGAATCTCACATTCAGAGCAGTCCCCATCTACTGGCTAGAGGGAGGAGTTGGGTTAAAGGTGGGAGGCAGTAGAGGGGACAGTTCCAGAGATATCGGGAGCTAGCGAAGAGCCAGGACACACATGGAGTGAATTGCTGCTTCCTAGGCCCGAGGACCCAAATCTGCAGTCAGCTGTTCAAGCCAGGAAGAACTAACTGCAGCAGGGGTGCCAGCCCTAATTCAATCTGGATATCTTCAGGACCAGCAAAGAAACTGGAGGTCACTGGGCTACGTGCACAGTGACCACCATAGTGGACCCTCCCAAGGCTAAGGAACTAGATAGGGTCAAAAGGACTAGCAAAGCAGTCGCTCAGAGGTCCCGCAGCCACCTGCCTGCTGGAACCAGCAACCACAGGACACTAAGAGGACAAGGGGTAGCAGTGTCAGAAAGAAAAGGGCAGCAAGGAAGGCCATATTTCCTGTGTCACAGCAAGTGGACTTTGATTACCTATGAGTTAACCAGTCTGCAATCCTGGTGAATAAAAGTACCCCGGCTGGGTTGGGCTTGCTTCAGAATCAAGTAACAGGTAAGAACTGCAAGAACTATGTGTGTTGTCTGGTCCTTCCTGTGGCCACCTGCACCTGCCTGCAGGGCCACCACCTTACATCACTACAAGCCTGCACTACAACCACCACCATCCTCATCACCTTACACCTACTACTCCCAGGGGCCCGCTCCGGCTGAGAAAGTGTGTCATCAAGCTGCATTACCAACTATTCCCTGGGACTACTATCGGAACCGCTGGTTATCCCTGACCAGAAACCTTAGCTGGTGTCACGACAAACTATCCCCCTTTAATTTCCACTTTTAACATGTCCGACATGGGCCACGACCTCCGGGAACACCACTGTGGGCGAGCGGGGCAGGATGGAGCCGGGGGGGCAGGATGGAGTCAGGAGGGGGCAGGATGGAGCTGGGGGGAAATGGATGGATGCAGAGGGGTAGGATGAAGCCGGGGGGGCAGGATGGAGCTGGGGGGCAAGATGGAGCCGGGGGGTAGGATGGAGCCGTGGGGGAAGGATGGAGTCAGGGGGGGGCAGGATGCAGGATGGCATGGGGGGGCAGGAAGGAGATAGGGGGGCAGGATGGATGCGGGGGGCAGGATGGATGCAGAGGGGCAGGATAGATGTGGGGGGCAGGATGGAGCCGGGGGGGGGGCTGGATGGTTGCGGGGGACAGGATGGAGCCGGGTGGGGCAGGATGGAGCCGGGGGGCAGGATGGAGCCGGCGGAGGGGGCAGGATGGAGCCGGGGGGGCAGGATGGAGCAGGGTGGGCAGGATAGATGCGGAGGGCAGAATGGATATGGGGGGGCAGGATGGAGCCGGAAGGGCAGGATGGAGCCAGGGGGCAGGATGAAGCCAGGGGGGCAGGATGGAGCTGGGGGGGGCAGGATGAAGCCGGGGGAGGGGAGCCAGATGGATGCGGGGGCAGGATGGAGCCGGGGGGGGCAGGATGGTTGTGGGGGGCAGGATGGAGCCGGGGGGGCAGGATCCACCTCGCCCCCCTCTGTTCCCACCCATCTTCTGCAGCTGTGCACTGCGGTCATGTGACAGGGTGAGCTGGGTGATGCCCATCCTGTGTGAGGTCACATCAGCCTGCCCTGTCACATGACCAATGTACACAGGGAGAAGACGGGTGAGAAGTGAACTATTAGGCAAATTACTATTTTGATCACATGATACTTTTTATACATGTTGTCCTACTCCAAGCTGTTTAGGCTTGAGAGACAACTACCAATTAAGTAAATCAGGTGATGTGCATCTCTGTAATGAGGAGGGGTGTGGTGTAATGGCATCAGCACACTATATAAGGTGTGCTTACTTATTAGGCAAATGCCTTTCTTTAGGCAAAATGGGTCAGAAGAGAGATTTGAAGGGCTCTGAAAATTCCAAAATTGTGAGATGTCTTGCAGAGGGATGCAGCAGTCTTGAAATTGCCAAACTTTTGAAGCATGATCACCAAACAATCAAGCGTTTCATGGTAAATAGTAAACAGGGTCGCAAGAAGCGTGTTGGGCAAAAAAGACGCAAAAATAACTGCCCATGAATTGAGGAAAATCAAGCGTGAAGCTGCCAAGATGCCATTTGCCACCAGTTTTGCCATATTTCAGAGCTGCAACGTTACTGGAGTATCAAAAAGCACAAGGTGTGCGATACTCAGGGACATGGCCAAGGTAAGGAAGGCTGAAAAATGACCACCTTTTAACAAGAAACATAAGATAAACGTCAAGACTGGGCCAAGAAATATCTTAAGACTGATTTTTCAAAGGTTTTATGGGCTGAGGAAATGAGAGTGACTCTTGATGGGCCAGAGGCTGGATCAGTAAAGGGCAGAGAGCTCCACTCCGACTCAGACGCCAGCAAGGTGGAGGTGGGGTACTGGTATGGGCTGGTATCATCAAAGATGAACTTGTGGGACCTTTTCGGGTTGAGGATGGAGTGAAGCTTAACTCCCGAACCTACTGCCAGTTTCTGGAAAACAACTTCTTCAAGCAGTGGTACAGGAAGAAGTCGGTATCGTTCAAGAAAAACATGATTTTCATGCAGGACAATGCTCCATCACATGCATCCAACTACTCCACAGCATGGCTGGCCAGTAAAGGTCTAAAAGAAGAAAAAATAATGACATGGCCCCCTTGTTCACCTGATTTTAACCCCATAGAGAACCTGTGGTCCCTCCTAACATGTAAGATCTACAGGGAGGGAATACAGTACACCTCTCGGAACAGTGTCTGGGAGGCTGTGGTGGCTCCTGCATGCAATGTTGATCGTAAACAGATCAAGCAACTGACAGAATCTATGGATGAAAGGCTGTTGAGTGTCATCATAAAGAAAGGTGGCTATATGGGTCACTAATTTTTGGGGGTTTTGTTTTTGTATGTCAGAAATGTTTATTTCTAAATTTTGTGCAGTTATATTAGTTTACCTGGAGAAAATAAACAAGTGAGATGGGAATATACTTGTTTTTTATTAAGTTGCCTAATAATTCTGCATAGTAATAGTTACCTGCACACAGATATCCTCCTAAGATACCCAAATCTAAAAAAAACACTCCAACTTCCAAACATATTAAGCTTTGATATTTATGAGTCTTTTGGGCTGATTGAGAACATAGTTGTTGATCAATAATAAAAATAATCCTCTAAAATACAACTTACCTAATAATTCTGCACACAGTGTATAAACTCTATATGTGTGTGTATGAATATATTTGTGTGTTGTTTGTTAGGTTTTTTTGTTTGTTTTTTTTGAACCATCATTTTTATTAATAGTTTTTACAAATAATTAACATAGAAAAAATAGATTAAGTAGAAATGCAATGTTACACAGTAATGATGTGAGGTACAAATAGTACAAATGAAGCATGGAAGAACTAAATAAACGTTCCCTCATATCCAACTCACTTATCCGTATCTACTACTACAGTAATTGAGTGTTATTTGAACATCTATGTCAGAAAATAAGAAAATAAGTCTTCATATTTCAGTAGAAGAAAATTATAAAAACAATATAAGAACAATCTAAGAACCTAATCCCTCCCCCCAAATCCCCTTCCATACTACCTCTCCTCTATTATTACAGATCATATTCATTCAGCTTGTTTCCATATCTTTCCACCTAGGTACCACATCTAAGTTTTCCAAATGTGCCTCCCAACTCCTCCAAAGCATACCATTCCGAATTCTTATAAGGTGTCATAAATATTTCGATCTCGGAGTCAGAGAAATTCTTCTCTATAAATGGTCTCCACTTGAGAAATAATTTTTTGGCCATTTTACTCAGATTCCTAAGCGTCTCCCTAGATTCCAATGCCAAGGATCTCCTGAGGGTGTCCCGGACTACCTCCAGCCCTGGCGTGAAATCGTCAAGCCAGTGCTGGAGAAGCAGTTTTTTTGCAACAACAGTTATTGTATGGAACAGAATGTGCGGCGGTCGCATTCCACCAGCAATACCTGAATAATGGAACACATCATTGGAACCATTTTACGTTCTCCAGGGTACAAAACTCGAAGCCAACCCCCCCACTCTAATCTAAAATTTTTGTGACTGCGGACAAGACCAGATCCCGTGTTCTAGATCAGTCATGTATTTTTTGCATTTGGGACAGTGTATCTATCTCCCTTGATTAGCCGGAGTGGGTGGAATATTAAAACCCCGTATAGTGCCATGCATGAGTCTATATTGCGAGTCTCTCCACTTTTCATTGATAATTAATTTTCTGACCGTGCCCCAACCTACCAATATTTTCTGTACTAAATTAGGGTCATTGAAATGTTTCCTCCATTTGGAGAATAGTTTGTGAGTGGTATTTGTGTGTTTTTAAGTACGTGGTATACATCTAATTACAGCGTGAATATTTTATTTATTAGAGGGATTTTTTTTTTAACAGTATATCTGCAACAGCCTGTAGATCAGGACAGGGTCACTAACATAGAATATTAACCTTTGGTGATAGATAGATAGATAGATAGATAGATAGATAGATAGATAGATAGATAGATAGAACTTCAAGAATTTCACTGCAGCACTCCTTTGGATTTGCAATCTCAGTAGTTCTTTATTCTGGCTTCAGATGGACAGAAGATGGCCACGTATCGGGCACACACGCCCTTTGTCAAGCCTTGACAAACGGCGTGTGTGCCCGATACGTGGCCTTCTTCTATCCATCTGAAGCCAGAATAAAGAACTACTGAGATTGCAAATCCAAAGGAGTGCTGCAGTGAAATTCTTGAAGTTGTATGTATTGAAAGGCTGTGAGGGAAGCCAAGCTGCTCAAAAGCTTTATTATAGATAGCTAGATAGCTAGATAGATAGATAGATAGATAGATAGATAGATAGATAGACAGATAGATAGGGACCGTGGGGTACTCGGAACCGGGCCTTCTCGACGTCGTTGGGGTTGCGCGTTGTCACGGTGGCATTAACTGGTCTGTGATCCCTCGTCGGGCGATGAGTTAAAAAGGGAAAATTGAATAAAGGGATAAAAGAAAAATATAAAAATAAAATAAAAGAGTTTTCGTTGTGACGCCACCCTTGGAATGCGGCCAGTATAGCCGCTGCTGCAGTCGAAACCTTTGGGGATGATGGGATTAGCAGCTCTGATACTTTGGCTCTCCATGGGAAGAGCAGGTCCCCAGGGCAACTGTAAAGTCTATCGAGGTGATTTGGGGAATGGAAAGCCATCGGGGCTGTGCTGGCTGCTGGCAGGGTTTAGAGACACTCTCAGGCAGGCTCCTGCTGCCAGCTCGGCGTTTCAGTCTACCTCTCCTCAGGAGCAGAGATAACAGTCTCCTTCATGAAATAACAACTAGAAAGCAAAAAAGTATGTGTAAAGTGTCTCCAAATACCTTGCAAAAAAAGTAAAAGCTAATGCTGTAAAAACAAGGGTACTTGGTACATACCTTTTTTGCAAAAAAAGTATTTTAAGCCATTCCACCGTCACAAGGTGACCCTCTTTGGAACGACCCCTATGCTAGCCATATTATAATTCGCTGCTGTGCGTACCAACATCACAACCAGTGAGGTGCAGTTTGTGAACTGTGTCCAAATGGATCACAGATGAAATGCATTATATCTATTTCTGCTCAGCAGGAGAGAGGCGGGGCCCTGTCCTGTGTAATGATGGTGTTCTCTCCTCTCCATCTGACTGAACTGAACTGTTGCTCCTCTCCTCCTCAACTCCTCTGCTTGACTGACTAACTTCCTGTGGTGTTTCCTGATTTTGTTTCCTCTTTTCTGACTGTTTCCTGTCCTAACTTTCCCACCCTCCAATTGTCTCCATCTCGCCACTTGTCTCTGTCTCGCCATCCCATTGCTGGGCATACAGTCCCTTGTCTTGGGATCTAAGTGTGTTGGGTGTGTGTTTGGGTGACTGGACTTACCAATCCCGATTGCTGCAATTTCTAGAGGCGACTGGACCGCAGATAGATAGATAGATAGATAGATAGATAGATAGATAGATAGATAGATTAAAAAATGTATTACTTTTTTCTTAACTCCTCTAGGAGATTTGACTATGCGTAGGATAAGTTCATAGGCCCCAATACCGAACCTCCAATACAGGTGGCAGGGACTTTTGGGACCCCTTGGTCTCCAGGGCTTAGGTTCGATTGCAACCTCTGCACTTAGTGTAGTTAAGTTACTGCCTCAGAGACATACTTTATAATGCAATACTTCTGTATTGCAGTATACAGTGAAATTAATGATCCACTGGGATTGCTAAAACTACAGTTGTGGCAAAGAAATGGGTCAACAAGAGGCACCTGACTGCTATGGCATCACATCTGCACGCCCTGTGATCACATAGCACAGAGCGGATATAGTCATTAGAATGGACCCCCTCCCCAGATCACAACACTTAAATGCCATTGACAGAAGCATTTAAGCAGAATCTGTCAGCAAGTTTATACTATGTGATCTGACAACATCATGAAGCAGGGACAGAGACCCTGATTCCAGCGACGTGTCAATTAGTTGGCAGCAGTTTGATATATGTCGGTTGCAAGGGCGGAGGTACTCAGCAGCTAGGGGAGAGCTTAGTTCACAATAGCTGTGCCCAGCAGCTGTGGTCCTAACCGCACATGAAAAGGGGGTAATAGTAGGGATAAAGTGTGTTTGTGATTAGTGATGAGCGAACTCACCGATGTTCAGGTTCAGCTGACTCACTCTGACTTTTTTATAAAGTCCGCATTGGAGGCCCGTTGTCCCAAGTCATGCCGTTCTGCAGTCCCGCCGCTTGTTCTTCCTGGGCCACTCATTAACTTCCAGGACACTCACTGCAGAGGGAGGAACAGCCAATCACAGATGCTGTCACAGAGAATAGGCATCTGTGATTGGCTGTTAGAATAATCTGGAAACTGCACATACATTCTAGATGCTAGAATGTATGGGCTGGTTTCAGGTTACTCCAGCAGCCAATCACTGATGCCTATTCTCTGTCACAGCGTCCGTGATTGGCTTTTGAGCACCTCTCACATATAGTATGGTAAAAATAAATTTTTAATTAAAAAAATTTGTGTAGTGCCCTGCAGTATTTTTGATTCTCAGCGCAGATAAAGCAGACAACTACAGGCTGCCACCACCCGCTGCCTGGCTTTACCTTGGCTGCCAATAAAAATAGAGGGAAGCCCATTATTTTTTTTAAATTACGGTATGTAAATAAATAATTACATTTAAAAAAAATGTGTGCCATCACCCTATTTTCGATGACCAGCCAAAGGAAAACCAGGCAGCTGGGGGCTGGGATTTTCAGCGTGGTAATGCCCAAGCATTCTGGGCCATTCACGCTGAAAACCACAGTCCACAGCCGCCCTGAAAATGCACATTGGTCATAGTGTCATTTCCAGGTGTTTTACCTAGCTCTTCCAGTGGCCCTGGTGGTGGTGGCACGCTGGGTAATAATGGGGTTAGTGAATTTCGGGCTTAGTGCCAGATGACAATGCAAAGCTGGTATTAGCCCCATTATTACCCAGCGTGCCACCGCCACCAGAGCAGCTGGAAGAGTCAGGGTACAGCATCAAAAAATGGGGCTTCTGTGAATGCGCCAATTTGTGGGGAGGCTGTGAGCTGCAATTCATGAAATAATTTTTAAAAAAAGGCTTCCCTATATTTTTGGCTTTCAGCAAGGTAAAAATAGGTGGCTGGGGGTAGGGACAGCCCATACCGTATCTAGAATGTATGAGAAGTTTACAGATTACTCTAACAGCTAAATATAGATGCCCATTCTCTGTGACAGTATCTGTGATTGGCTGTTCTGCCCTCTGTAGTGAACATCCGGGAAGTTGATGAGCTGCCTCAGAAGTACAAGCGACATGATGGCAGGACACAGGACGGCAGGACTCAGTAAGTATAATGGTGATGTTTAATAATGATTGTCTTTCTTTTTAGAGCCCCCCGCCCCCAAACTGTAACATGCACTTCCCAGGGAAGTCCGTGTTTGGGATCTGTACCTAAATACTAGGTGTTCATTACAGACCCCGAACTTTACAGTTTGGGATCACCCATCAATATTTGTGATGTCAGTTGGGATAATCAACCTAATGCAGCTGGCACTTCAGGGGGTCTCTGTACGTTAGGTGGTAGTAAGCAGCGCAGATGTTTATTCCTTCCTAACCTGTGCTGGCTCTCAGGGAGATGATGGTGGATAGTGATAAAAGCTGTAGTGGAGAAAGAAGACATCAGGAGACAGTCTTTGCTTTACCTTTTTACTGCAAGTTTCTGTAGCAAGTCCAGGGTAGTGCATCCACCACCAGGCAGGTGGTGCAGCCAGTATGATTAGAACTGTAGTCCACTCTGTGGGTGAGTAATAGAGCCTTCCTGCTGAACCTCCTTAAGCTTTAGGTTTCTTGGTGCCTTGAGCTTCAACTACTCCCTCTAGGTTGCTGTGGGTTAGCTCCTGCCAGACAGGTAGTGCAGATCCTGTGGGTATCTGTGCCTATAGCAGTTGCCTGACCCTCTGTACTACTGATGCCACAAAGTACTCCACTTGAGTTGCTGGTGAGCTTGAAAGTATCCAGTTCTGCTACCTAGCCCTTTAAGCCTGGGTGAGCTAGTGACTGGTACCTTGTCTGCAGCTTGTTCCTTCACATCAGCTCTTGCTGCTTACTCACTGAACTTCTCCTTTGCTTACTCAATTTTACTACAATCACCTAACCCCTCCCCCACACTAGGAAGTGAGTCACTTGCCCAAAACAGGTATCAAGTGCTCAGTCTCCTAATAAGGGATCAAGAAGTGTGTGTTCACTTCAGACTTCCAGCAGAGGGACCCCTATTCCCATCAGACATGGAATTACATGATGTTATAGCAATACCATTATGTGGCTGCCAGACACAGTGGCATCACAGTTTTTTCTGCTGAAGATCTAGTAGAGCTCAGTTGTTAATCTGTGTATATCCCCACCCACACCACAGCTTTCCGCATGCATACATATATTTATATTTTATATATATATATATATACTGTATATAGAGAGAGAGAGACAGAGAAAGAGAGAGGCAGTAAAAGTATTCAAACAGCAAAACACAGACCAGTAAATTAAGCCCCCGTCACACAAAACAAGATCGTTAGCGAGGTCGTTGTAGCGTCACAGGTTTAGTTACGTAACAGCGATCTCGCTAATGATCTCTCTACGTGTGACACTTAGCACTTATCAGGCCCCTGCTGTGAGATTGCTGATCGTTACAAAGTGCTCTGGGACATTTTTTGGTCATTGCGCTCCCGCTGTGAATGCTGCATTGCTGTGTTTGAAAGGGACAACGACCAACGATCTCAATACTATGCCCGAGAGTGACAATTCCCAACGACCTTTGTATTATTCCGGATCGTTCCTGAAGTCACTGGTGAGATCTGACTGTTTGACATCTCACCAGCGACCCCAAAGTGACATACCAGCAATCCCTACCAGGTTGTATCGTTGTCGGGATCGGTGTTGCGTCGTTGTGTGTGACGGGAGCTTTAGGCTACTTTCAGATCAGTATTATTTCCTAATCGTGGCAGAATTTGCTGCATCTGCCATGTAACGGCCGACTTGGGGCACGAATGCAGCAAGCCTCATTTATTCTTTATGTGGCTTGCGGTCAGGTGCGGCAAGTGCAGTTTTGGCGGATCCGGCACGTGCAGCCGTGCAAAAAAATCGCTGCAAGCAGTGGGGTTTTTTTGCGCTGCTGCAAGTGGCAGATTTGCCAAATTCAGCAAAACCGCACCTGCCACACCTGACAGCAAGCCCCATAGAGAATGAATGGGGCTTGCCGGATTCGAGCCGCAAGTCAGCCATTACGCGGCAGCTGCGGCAAAATCTGCCGGATCTGCTGTGATTATGAAAAAAACACTGATGTGAAAGGTCCCTAACACTTTGCTATAATCAGGGACTTTGCTCTAGCATTATGGTGCTATCAGTTTGCCTAGAAAAAACCTGGTGACAAATTCTATTTGCAAGAGTGGTGTTAGCCATACTCATTACAATTAGAGGCAGGTGCCAGCTGCATAACACAGCTGAGCTGGTTTTCTAAACGTGCATATGACATTCACCGGACATTGAACATAGCAGTACTGAGAATGTGTAACTACCATTCTAAACATAGCAAATGGAAAAGTAGTCAATAGAGTTGAGCGGAATGATTTGCAAGTTTCTGGTCCACCAGTCAGGTCAGTAGTCTCTGGCCGCTGAACAGGAAGTTCGCAGATCTCTTACTTTTTGATTAGTCGGGCTGCCGTGATGTCATCATTAATCAAAAGTCACACCTGGGATCCCGGAAGGTAAGAAATTTGCAAGCCTCCTGTTCAGTAGCCAGAAACTATTTACCAGGCCAATGGATCAGAGTCCCGCAAAGAGACCTTCCCAACTCTAGTGCTCATACATGCTCAATAGCGCACTATTAGCAAGGGAGACCCCTACTGAACACACACGTATCACATATTGTGTGGAAATGTGATATGTGTTGTATATGGAATCTCATTGTCTGTTTGAGTATAATGTATTACACACTACTGATACTTACAAGTTTAGAAGAAAGTTTTTGCTAAATCCAAGACATACAAGTCCCAGTGTTAGTAATTAGATCTAATCTTTCCAAAGCCACCAAACTGATCACGAGCTTCTTACTGCAGTAATATTGGCAATGCATAAATACAAGAAATACTTTAATGTAGAGTAAATCCCAGTGGATTCAGACAGAACCTAATAAATAAAAAGCGTAAGATGTTTTCAGTACGGAGGGAGACTAAGCTAGGAGCGTGCAGCTATATTTAGCTTTGGAGTTGGAGTAGAAAACAAGAAGATGCTTGACAGGTGTACTGTATCCACGTTGCGATAATCTCTAAATTACAGCAATCTCTGGAAGAAAACTTTACTTGAATTAATGGCTCCATTGAGACATGAAATTGGTTGGTACTGAACAATATACAGTAGGGAATTTAGTAAAGACAAAAATGAATCAATCTTATGAACGGTGGAACATTAAAACCATTTTATCAGATTACTCAATAAGATACTTCTAAAAGCGCATTTATCAAGTCAACGTTCCTGGAATATAGGCAAGATTTGCAATGTGACATTTAATAAATCCTAGTTATTTCCATAGGGGATTTATTGCATTTCTATTCCTAGTTACTGTTTCTGCTAGTCATGTCAAGAGGGGCAAAGTGGCTATAAATTGAGATTCTATTACAATTTACATAGACATTTCTGCACAGCGAACTTGGTACTTCTTGTTATTGAAGCATTTCATCCAGTTTTAGCCCTAGATTTATCTTATTATACATAAGTTATTAAAGTTAAAGCGATGATCCAAAGGCCAAAGTAATTTACCTCCAAAATACCTATCCATTTAGCACTGTACTCTAAACTATTTTGTCATATACTTGAATTAAAATGACCCTATCCTTTGCTAACTACACTATCAAACTGCTTTTTCCACCTTTCCCTAATTTTTTTAGATGAGACTTTGTTTAAGAATCCCAATGCATTCTGGGATACTCAAACAAATCGGCATCAGGGGGTAGAGGCTGTGATCACTCACACAGCCGTTGCCCACACCTTGAAACAAAGCATCATGAGTGATACTCATTTCAAGGGTTATCTAATCTCTGTGCATTGTGCAAAGTGCATAATTACAGCTCACACTCTATTGACGACTCAGATCAACAGTAACAATCAGGCAACACAGCATGGTTTCTGCAGCTGTCGAAATGCTTGACAGAGCGCGCTGTCATTGTGCACATCACATAGTGCGCAGGGACTAGCCCAGCCACTGAAAAAGTGTCACTGATAGGGTGGGGGCAGAGGCTGTGACAGTGACTGCTGCCTCTGCCCCTGATGATGCTTCATTTGGGTATCCCGGTATGCAACGGGATTCTCAAACGTTGTGTCAAACAAAATTAAGTAGGTAACAAAAGTGGAAAACCAGTTATAGTGGAGTTAGGATAAGGAATTTTTAATGCAAGTACATTATAATAATATTTTTATCAGGCTCTTTTCACATCAGCGTTTTGCTGATGTTTGCTGCCGATCCAGCAGATGGCGCCCCATCTGCCGGATAACTGCCGACTTGCGGCCCGGATCCAGCAAGCCCCATGCATTGTATTGTGGTCGGGTGCGCCAAGTGCGGTTCTGCCGAATCCGGCAGGTCTGGCACTTGCGGTGGCGAAAAAAAAACACTGCTAGCAGTGGGTGTCTTTCGTCGCCGCAAGTGCCGGGCCTGCCAGAACCGGGAGAACTGCACTTGCCACACCTGACTGCAAGCCCTATAGACAATGCATGGGGTTTTCCAGATCCGGGCTTCAAGTCAGCCATTTGGCGGCTGATCCGGCAGATGCGGCATCATCTGCCGGATCGGCCGCAAACGTTAGCAAAACACTGTGAAAGCAGCCTTACATAGTGCCAACATATTATGTAGCGCCACTTTACAATTCAAGTATATTAGTAAATAGTTTGGATTATGGCACTAAATAGATAGTGGGTTAGGAGAAAATTAGGTTTTCTTCGGACCACGCCTTTAAGCATTGAGCTTACAAAGCTAAATAGTTAGGTTAATAGTCAAAACACATTAGTAATCAGGCTTTCCATCTCCAAAGAAAAATGTCAGTTTACTAGATATTAATGGATCAATTCGCAGAGGATAAAGTTATGGTCAAATTTACTGAAATTCATGGTTACATGCGAATTCAAAGGTTTTAAGATTTGAGCTGCGGTTTAAAAAAAAAAAAACTTGCCCAGCACCATTTCTGACACGGTTGAAGCATTACAGAGCAAACAAATGTCATATTGCATTGCTGCCCACGCCTCCCCATAAGCGCTGCAGCTATGATATTTTACAGATTATCATATTTTGTTCAGTAGTGGTCAGTGCTTGAGCCATAAGAGATCAGTGGTTCCCAGTTGGACTCACCGGGTCGGAAATTGACGTCCTCTGAAGTGACAGAGCACGGTGGGGAAGCTCATGCTACCCCTCCGCACATTGTCAGTAGCACCACCACTCAACATTTAGCCAGCTGACCCGGAGAGCCGCACATCTGCTGGGGACACAAGATGGACCGTTACGACCTCCGAAGTGCCGGTAAGGACGACCTTGTGCCAGGTCCAGATAAGGGGTGGGAAACGCTCTCAGCACCCCCAGCTAATATGGCGGTGGTCGCACAAACAGCTGATACAACAGGCTTAACAGCGTTGAATACACCAGCAGCACGAGCAGAGGAAAAGGAGACAAAGGAGGGGGAGAAAGCAATGAGAGCATTGTGATCCAGTACGTCAGTGATGGCAGTGAGATAGGGAGGACGCAGAAAAAAGAGAGGAGGAACACAGCTAAAGGCACAGTAATTGATTACAAACTGTTAGCAAAAGAATGGAATATTTCTTTAATAGAATACTGGTAACCCAAAAGATGCAGTGCTCAAGTAGGGATTCCAGCCCGTTGTATGTGTCAAAAATAACTTGGCACAAAAATAGACGCTTGAATTTTTTATTTAGTAGCAAAAAGGTGTGGACAGAATTAAAGCACACATTTCGGCACTCCGACCTTCATAAGTGACAATAATTCTTTTCTCTTTGCTACTTTCTGTTGAGTGTATGGCTTTTGCAAGAATTCACATTGGCAAGAGCTGACGCTTGTGAATGTGCTCCATGGTGCTGCAGGTAAAAGCGTCTTTTGACATGTTAGCAAAAGAAGTAGCCATGTATCTGTTGGATGTCGTAAAAAATGCACTTAAGGAAACAGTACAATTAACCCTCCATGAACTGCAGACGGCTTCTTCACAGCATGAGATCAAGTTACATGAAGCTGAACAAAGATTGTCATGGTGGGGTTACACGTAGCGATATCGTCCCGATATCGCATACAACGCCGCGGGAGCGCGCATTTTGGGAGCACTTTTACCGATATCGCATCGCCGGTTTACACGCTGCGATATCAGGAAACAACGTCCCTCCGATGTGTACGCCCACCAACCCAGTAACGACCATTTAACATGGGAGTTAATGGGTGAGGTGCGAGTACACATCGGAGTTGGGCTGTCACACGCAGCGATGCTGGTACAACAGCCATGCGATATCGGGCGGTTGCTATTCAACTCCGATATCGTTTTGGCATCGTTCCAGCATCGCGTTGTATGCTAAAACAGTACAACGCGCACACGATATCGGGTCCAACTCGTGACCCACGTGACTTTTTGTCGGAGTTGGGTCGGAGTTGGACGCCGATATCGCGGCGTGTAAACCCACCATCAGGTGCAGAAGATAAGATAAGATTATAGATATGAAGGAGCAAATAGCAGCCCTGAAAAAACAATCTACTTATATGACCAATAAACATGATGACTTGGAGAACCGCTCTAGATGGAGTAATTTGAAATTAGTGGGGTTGCCAGAGACGATGAATATGCGCCAGTAGGATGAAATATGTGAAGTTGACTTACCACCGGTAACTTAGTTGACTTAGCCCTGGGGTTAACACATAACTGCAGAGTAGAAAGAGCCCATAGAGTGGGATCCCCACGAGACAACAATGGGAACCACACTCGGAATGGTCAACAGACGCAGATCCCCCCCCCTAAACCATAAGTAGTGGTAAAATACCTCGAGTACAAAGATAAGGAGGAAATAATAAGAACATTTAAAAGCAGAAGACGTCCACTGATTATAAGGGGCCACAAGATCCTGGTATATGGCGACTACTCGGTTGAAGTCTCCAAGAAGCGAAAAGCTTTCAGCGAGGTGTGTACGATGCTATATTGGAAAAATGTGAGGTTTTATCTGATGTACCCAATGACACTCAGATTCCGTTCACAAAATGGCAAACTAAGAATTATCGCAGACCCCAAGGAGGCAATGCAAATAATCCAAGGGAGACATTCATCTGCAGCATCACCGAGTGGTACAGGATCTAATCTACAAATTGGTCATCGCAAGACAACAACAACAGGATGGAAGGAGGAGGGGGCACCGTGAGAGAGAAGACAACATCTACCCAACTGCAACCCCAGACTCAAATGTGGAACATGGAGATGGACAATGAGGATTTGGAGAGATGTCCCAAAGCCCAAACAACACCCATGACAAAACACGATGGGAAAGAGACTTAAGTACAGAAACTATAAATGCTCATGCGATTGAGAGGTGCTACTAAGGATTGTCGAGAACTTAAAAATCGTTACAGCTGAGAAGATGTGGTTCGGAGAACAGTGTTTTTGATGGATTTTTCATTCCCCTCCTCTCCCCCCCCATCCTCCCCCTTTTTTCCCTTCTCTAATTTCTTATTTCTGCAGCATCCCCGTCCACTTTTACTAAGCCTATTTTCTCTTTCCCTAATGCACACCCTCCTGTGTTGGGATGGGGTAGGGGGGTGGGGAGGTTGAGGATATGCACACTTAGCTCAATGGAAGATGGGATGAGTTTACTTGTTTGGGGGTGATGGGTGATGTGGAGACCCGGGGGTCAGTGGGTGCGCTTGTCCGCTGGCCCAGCCGCCTTTAGCAAGGCAACGTGGACCAGGGCTCATCCCCAAACTGAGCGCCCGAGCTCCTTAACCGTGGGCGGAACACTATTCAGACAACACAGGGTGAGGCAACCACAATATTAAGGCTTTATTGGATCCCTAAACAGCATATAACACATAACCAGCAAAACACACAATGTAACAGGCAACAGAGTCTCACCGCTGGCTCACCAGGGATTAGAATATAGCACAGCAAAGTCTGTAGCCAGGTGACTACATCGTCCCAACGTGGGTTGCTTCCTTATATAGTCTTTGTCATCACAGCTGAATCCGTTAATTCGATGCTGAAGTCCTAGTGGTTTTATAATCCAGGTCCTGATCCCCTCAGTCGGCACCGAAATGCCTAGACCTGGAGTTATGGCCGGACAATCGGATCTGAAGATCCTAGATTAGCTGCCTGTATCCATTCCAGTGCACCTCTAGCCGGGACTGAAATCTCTATACTGAGGGCACTAGACAGAATCAAAATCACCCTAGTTAATCAACAGGTCTCCTTATATACCTTCAGCCCTCATTGCAGGATATTGGGGACTTCATGATTGGTGGAATAAGACTGTCCTCTCATTGGCTTGCTTATAAGCTGCCTGGATAATGTCCATTTAAATGATGATTGACAAAGAGGGGTCAAGGAGGGTTTAGTATAGACATTTAAGTTGTAGGGAAAAAAATGGTGTATCACAATCCGCGCTGCCAGAATCATCCGCTCCAAAAGTAATGCACATGAAGATGGAACTTCAACATAACTCCTTTATTTCCTCCTACGCGTTTCGGTGCCCTCCTGGCATCTTCCTCAGGGATAGTATAGACATTTAGACATTTAGTGTAACACCCTGACCACAAACAATGGTGGCTGAAGTAATCTACATAGAGTCAACAATCCACATCATAATACAATGGCATGCTAACAGGATTAAGTTTCTCTGACCTTAAGGGGATGTCACACGCGTCAATATCGCTGTCAATGTCGCTCGTACGTCACGGATTTTCAGTCGCTCGAGCGACATAAAAGTGACGCAGGAGCGACATTGAAGCTAGTGACCAAGCGATGCAACCAGCGATATGTCGCTGATCGCCGATCGCAGGTTTCACTGCCAGATGTAAAACCTGTCGCTCATCGCTCAGTAGACCTTGTGCATCGCTGCGTGTGACACTAAACTCAGCGACGTATTTTCTATTTTGACATCGTACAAGCGACTAAATAAAATCGCTCGCAAGATGGCGACATCACCGCATCGCTGGGTCATACTGACGCGTGTGACATCTTACCTGCGATAATTCCACATCGCTCAGGCGATTAATAATTTGTGACGCATGAGCGATATTGCGGGCGACATTGACACGTGTGACAGGCCCTTTACAGAAGAGACATAATTGCATTACATAAGTCCACATCACCAAACATCTACAAGACTTGTATTTACACTGAGTTGCTTATCACAAGGTAGATAATTTACATTACCCACTTTAAATACTAGCAGACTCCTAGAAATCTTGTGTAACCCATGAGTGGCATTTTACAAGTTTGCAAACCAAAATACAATATTATCGGGATAAATAAGAAATCCTCCTACATTATATAGTAAAGGGGTCCATTTCGTCACAGGTGACTCTCGGTTATATTGTGTAATGACACTTAAGGTGTTCCATCTTTTTATTCAGGGGTCTTGCACCTTTGTCCTGAAAATCAATGCTCTACTACATGTAACATAAGGCGGGGTGGAAGTTCAAAGCTGTTTCATGGCCGATAAAATGGAAGCCAAAAAATGGGGCTGTCAAGATTCAAGTTATTTCTGTGACCAATGTGGGTTTTTCTTTCATTAAACGAGGGGTACCAACAATTCTGACCCCGTGTGCATCACAATAAGAGCATTGGTCACTCCAAGTGGAATGTGGGCAATATGTCCATTGCCTTACACTATGCTTAGGGCTCCATGTGATATCATATGAGTGCCTTTAGTCATATGAGAAATTATCCTCCAGAAGTAAAGTTTCAGAACAATACCTCTACAGGACGAGATGGAACATGTTACAATTTTCTTTTTGGCAAACTTGTACAGAATTCAAAACAATAAACAAACAAGGCTTGTTACCGCCATGATGGATCACAAAAAACATTAAAAAAGACAACAATACAAACTTCACTGCCAATTGTCAAAACGGGTCCAGGTTTATTCACCACCACATGTGAAAAGTAACATTTTATTTAGTTGTTTGTTCACATGTGGTAGTATATAAACCAGGATTTATTTATTTTTATATTTAGAAGTATAGTATGCTTTGGAATTTTTTTTTTGTATTAGTCCCAGGACGCTTATCATTTACAGATTTGTTTTCCTGCACATCTTTTTAGCCTAAATGAAAGATCACACTGCAGCAGAAAGGTGAGGAGAAGCAGTCTGTAATATTGGAATAACTTTTTTTTTCCTCTCTGTTGGGATCTAATTTGCTTGATATAGGTTAGGGTCACATTTGCAAGACTCATTGCGATTACCGCATCCAGATGCGGTAATCGTATGAGCCTTCAGACACATTTTGAGTTCACAATGTGTCTTTAAACCCAGATCCATTTAACCAGATTGCTCAGAATGTGCAATCCGGTTGCCGCATGCTTTGTTCATCCCTCCTGCCGCAGGGATGAACAAAGGGTTAATGTTAATAATAGATGTGGGCATGTCTGTAGGGAGTGCCCACCCTCTCTAGAGACATGCTGTTCACATAGTTCGCCATGTTAAGAGTTAATATGTGCACTTACAGTATTGCTGACTATTGTCGGCATTTACTATTTTCTGAATGAAACCCGGCGGCTCCTCGCTGTGGAGGAGGTACAGTACGTAATGGCAGTGCACTACCCATACAACTAATGTTAAAGCTTTCATGACCCTGGATAGTGGCAGATACAGTACGCAGATTACGTACTGTACCTCCTCCACAGCAAGGAGCCGCCGGGTTTCGTTCAGAAAATAGTAAATGCCGACAATAGCAGGCAACACTGTAATTTCACATATTAACCCTTAACATGCCTAACTATGAGGACAGCATGTCTCTAAGGAGGGTGGGCACTCCCTATAGACATGTTGCCCACATCTATTATTAACATTAACCCTTTGTTCATCCTTGCAGCAGCAGGGATGAACAAAGCATCCGGCTACCGCAGGCATTCCCATGTGCCTTGCGGTAGCTGGATGGGCTCCCATAGGAGCCCATTATAGGTCTCCTGCTGCAGTTTGTAAACCGCTGCGAAAACTGCAGCCTGCATGATTTTTACTGCAGGCTGCAGATCTGCAAGCTCACTACATGCAATCCGGTTTTATAATGGGCTCCTATGGGCTGCGGATCCTGATCCGGTTTTGAGCATTTTGCATGCTCAAAACCGGATCAGGATCTGCATTTCCTAACGCAAATGTGACCCTAGCCATAGAAAGATGCAGGAGAACAAATGTACCGTATATACTCGTTTATAAGCCGAGTTTTTCAGCCCAAAAATTGGGCTGAAAAGTCACCCCCTCGGCTTATACATGGGTCAATACGGTAAGGTATGGTGGGGAGGCTGGAGGAGGCGGGGGGAGGCTGCTGACTGAGCGGCCCGTCGCGTGGGGCCGCTCATTAGATATGCACGGCTCCCCCCGCCCATCCCAGCGGCAGGGGGAGCCGTGCATACAGCCCCCCAGTGTATACAGGCAGCCCCCCAGTGGCACTAGTCCCCCCATCATGTTTAGAGCCCCCCACACTTTGCAGAGCCCCCCCGCTGCATTATCTTACCATCCAGGGTCTTGTTCACCGTGGGTCCTGCAGTCATCATCGCGCGCTGTGTTCCGGTCTCACGTGACCCGGCGCGATGACGTCATTCCACTGCGACCGCCGGGTCACATGAGACTGAGAACACAGCGAGTGCCACTGGGGCCTGCTGTATATACCCCTGGGGGCCTGCTGTATATACTCCTGGGGGCCTGCTGTATATACCCCTGGGGGCCTGCTGTATATACCCCCTGGGGGCCTGCTGTATATACCCCTGGGGGCCTGCTGTATATACCCCTGGGGCTGCTGTATATACCCCTGGGGGCCTGCTGTTTATACCCCTGGGGGCCTGCTGTATATACCCCTGGGGGCCTGCTGTATATACCCCTGGGGGCCTGCTGTATATACCCCTGTGGGCCTGCGGTATATACCCCTGGGGGCCTGCGGTATATATCCCTAGGGGCCTGCTGATACCCCTGGGGCCTGCTGAATACCACTGGGGGCCTGCTGAATACCCCTGGGGGCCTGCTGATACCCCTGGGCGCCTGCTGATACCCCTGGGGGCCTGCTTATACCCCTTGGGGGCCTGCTTATACCCCTGGGGGCCTGCGTATACCCCTGGGGGCCTGCTTATACCCCTGGGGGCCTGCTTATACCCCTGAGGGGCCTGCTGTATACCACTGGGGGCCTGCTGTATACCATACTGCTGGGGCCTGTATACCACTGGGGGGGGGCCTGTATACCTCACTGCTGGGGGCTGTATACCTGTCCTAGTGGCTGTATACCATACTACTGGGGCCTGTATACCACTGGGTGGGCCTGTATACCACACTGCTGGGGGCTGTATACCTCACTGCTGGGGGTTGTATACCTGTGCTGGAGTCCACCCTCGGCTTATATGCGAGTCAATAAGTTTTCCCAGTTTTTGGGGGCAAAAGTTGGGGGGTCGGCTTATACACGGGTCGGCTTATACACGAGTATATGCGGTAATTCTTCAGTGCTCCCATTGGTGTCTCAGGTTCAGATGCCCTCTTACAATGCTTCATAGAGTGGGCCACAGATAAATCTAGAGTTCATGTCAGAGATGCCCCCTGAGGTTTGTGCCACCTATGCATTATCTCACAGGGTTCCCGAATCCTCAAGTAAATTAACACAGTTTACATATAGATAAACTGTAGATGAGATCATGCTGGATTTTAAAGGATGGCTATTGTAATAGTTTGTTTATGTTTGTTGCTTCTGTTGTGGAGCTGGAAAAAGGTTCTAAGGAGAGAAAAACGTTAAGTACATGTCTTTGTTTACTCAGTCTTATGCCTGTGAAATTGCTGCCAAAACATCTGCCAAATAGCACATCATTCTTGTCCTTTACTAAGACACACTTCACGACCTTTTACTTCTCTGTTGCTCAAGTCTTCATGTTTTTTCTTTCTATAAGTCTCAGTACGCGACGTGTAGTGTAACTAATGAAATTGCACATTTTTATTTGTTTTCTTGGCTAATCCTATTTATTTTTAGGTTTCTCAATATGGTGCCAAAGTCCATCAGTCTATATTTATCTACAGCCTTTCAATCTTAAGGCCACGTTACACAAAATGGAACAATGTGTCCATGATTTCACTGCAACTAGAGATCTGTTCAGAAGTTGGTCTCAGATATCTGTGTGTGTAAAGTGGCCTTTAGTCTTTTTGCATATGCATTATCCAATGTATAACCATTTTACCAATCAAAAATATAAACTGAAACAAATTAGGGGAGATGGTAGCAGGGAAAAGGTAGAAGGAAAGTTCAGCTCCCCAGTAAAAATCATAGTACTCCAGTACAAGGAAATGGTGCACCGGATACAGTCCTAGTCTCTGGACCGGCAATCACCGTAATGTAGAAAAATCCAGCACTCATAAACTTGCAATTATGAGGATTTATTCAAACGTAAATGCCATCCATCGAATACAGGCAGTATGTGCTAACACCGACGCGTTTCGACAGAGAACTGTCTTAGTCGTGGTTCCACGACTAAGACAGTTCTCTGTTGAAACGCGTCGGTGTTAGCACATACTGCCTGTATTAGATGGATGGCGTTTACGTTTGAATAAATCCTCATATTTGCAAATTAGGGGAGATGTACTAAGGGTTGTTTCGTACTTGCGTCATGTCCACATCAGACAGAAAATGGGTGCATCTGAATCCATGCCACTGCAGTATCTTTCTTCGTGTTTCAGCACTAGATCCGGAAAAGAAACGCTGCGATAGCATGCATTTGCATCCGTTTTTGTCCTCATCCATCCAATCCGGTCAAAAGTTGAAACGTGGGTGTGTCCTATGAAAAAAGTATATATATCTATATCTATATATATATATATATATATATATATATATATATACAGTGTTGGCCAAAAGTATTGACACCCCTGCAATTCTGTCAGATAATACTCAGTTTCTTCCTGAAACTGATTGCAATCACTAATTCTTTGGTATTATTATCTTCATTTAATTTGTTTTCAATGAAAAAAACACAAAAAGAATTGTCCTAAAGCCAAATTGGATATAATTCCACACCAACCATAAAAAAGGGGGTGGACAAAAGTATTGGCACTGTTAAAAAAATCATGTGATGCTTTTCTAATTTGTGTAATTAACAGCACCTGTAACTTACCTGTGGCACCTAACACGTGTTGGCAATAACTAAATCACACTTGCAGCCAGTTGACATGGATTAAAGTTGACTCAACCTCTGTCCTGTGTCCTTGTCTGTACCACATTGGGCATGGAGAAAAGAAAGAAGACCAAAGAACTGTCTGAGGACTTGACAAACCAAATTGTGAGGAAGCATGAGCAATCTCAAGGCTACAAGTCCATCTCCAAAGACCTGAATGTTCCTGTGTCTACCGTGCGCAGTGTCATCAAGAAGTTTAAAGGCCGTGGCACTGTGGCTAATCTCCCTAGATGTGGACGGAAAAGAATAATTGACGAGAGATTTCAACGCAAGATTGTGCGGATGGTGGATAAAGAACCTCGACTAACATCTAAACAAGTTCAAACTGCCCTGCAGTCCAAGGGTACAACAGTGTCAACCCGTACTATCCGTCGCCATCTGAATGAAAAGGGACTGTGTGGTAGGATACCCAGGAAGACCCCACTTCTTACCCCGAGACATAAAAAAGCCAGGCTGGAGTTTGCCAAAACTTACCTGACAAAGCCTAAAACGTTTTGGAAGAATGTTCTCTCTTTGAGAGTTTACAGGAGAAAAAAAGAGGCATTCAAAGAAAAGAACACGGTCCCTACAGTCAAACATGGCGGAGGTTCCCTGATGTTTTGGGGTTGCTTTGCTGCCTCTGGCACTGGACTGCTTGAGCGTGTGCATGGCATTATGAAGTCTGAAGACTACCAACAAATTTTGCAGCATAATGTAGGGCCCAGTGTGAGAAAGCTGGGTCTCCCTCAGAGGTCATGGGTCTTCCAGCAGGACAAGGACCCAAAACATACTTCAAAAAGCACTAGAAAATGGTTTGGAGACTTCTAAGGTGGCCAGCAATGAGTCCAGACCTGAATCCCATAGAACACCTGTGGAGAGATCTAAAAATGGCAGTTTGGAGAAGGCACCCTTCAAATATCAGGGACCTGGAGCAGTTTGCCAAAGAAGAATGGTCTAAAATTCCAGCAGAGCATTGTAAGAAACTCATTGATGGTTACCGGAAGCGGTTGATCACAGTTATTTTGGCTAGAGGTTGTGCAACCAAGTATTAGGCTGAGGGTGCCAATACTTTTGTCTGGCCCATTTTTGGAGTTTTGTGTGAAATGATCAATGTTTTGCTTTTTGCTTAATTCTC
This sequence comes from Allobates femoralis, assembly GCA_033576535.1. Taxonomy (NCBI): domain Eukaryota; kingdom Metazoa; phylum Chordata; class Amphibia; order Anura; family Aromobatidae; genus Allobates; species Allobates femoralis. Next base: position 512,571,588 of record JARQOC010000005.1, read on the forward strand.
TTTTGTGTTTTTTCATTGAAGACAAATTAAATGAAGATAATAATACCAAAGAATTTGTGATTGCAATCATTTTCAGGGAGAAACTGAGTATTATCTGACAGAATTGCAGGGGTGTCAATACTTCTGGCCAACACTGTATATATATATATATGTACCATTGTAAGCGAAATCCAGATGTTTGTTGGTCAAATCAAGCTAACAGTGCTAACAGTGGATCTACCAATCGATTGTTTCCTTTTCAACTTGGAATTCTCTTTGAAACTGGCAATTTCGATCACTTTGGCATAGGATAACGAAAGAGAGGATTGAGACGGAGATGACGTCATCAATACTGGCTATGCCCATTAATTTTCGACGAGAGATGCGTGGTGCATTCTATTCTTTATATATGGAGCTACACAAAGACTCTGAAAAATGTTTTCACTACACCCTAATGACAGCTGAAACTTTTGATGAATTGAAGCAACATGTCAGAGGCTCCATCACCAGGAAGGACACACATTTCCGCAGAGCTATTTCTCCAGAGGAACGTCTGTTGGTGACAGGTACGACAACGTATTGGAGCACATCTTTTATGACAATGGTAGAATATTGGTAACATCTACTAACATATTTAATTCTGTTCTGCAGATTCCTGGCTACTGTAGAGACATTATCATCATTACATTTCCAATTAAGGGTTGGAGTTTCTACCATCTCCGGAAATATCGAAGAAACCTGCCAGGCTTTGTGGGAAGTCTTACATGAGGAATTCAAGCCCATCCCACAACAGAAAGCTGGCTTCAGATAGCAGAGAAATTTCAGGATATCTGCCAATTTCCAAACTGTTTGGGGTCTGTCAATGGTAATCATATTTGGACTATTAAACCTGGAGGAACCGGATCCGAGTATTACAACTATAAGAAGTACTTCTCCATTCTTATTATGGGTATTGCAGCTGTAGAATACCATTCTGTGGACAATGGCACGTATGGGCGCTCAAATGACTCTCAGGTGTTCAAACTGTCTGCAATGGGAAATTGCTTATATGGAAATGATTTTATTTTCCCACCGCCAACACAGTTTTCAAACACTGAAGGACTAACAAAGCCGTTTGTTCTTGTTGGGGATGAAGCATTCCAGATGTGTGGAAACCTGCTCAAGTCACACTCCAGTCGTGCATTGACTGATGCAAAAAAGATCTTCAACTACAGACTCACAAGGACCAGAAGAACTGTGGAGTGTGCCTTTGGCCTGCTAATATCAAAATGGAGACTTTGGAGAACAGCCATCAATCTTAAAACTCAGACTGTGGATGAAGTGGTTAACGCATTTGTCATTTACTAACAACAGAGCGATTACACTTTGAGACGAATGAACTTGTGGAAAACACACCGGACGATTATCAGCATAGGACTCACAATAGTAGAAATTGCAGAAATGAGAGATCAGTTTGGTGATTATTTTGTGTCGGACAATGGTCGATTGCCATGGCAGGACCAAATGGTGTAAAAAAAGAAACTCTGTTTCCAAAATTGTGCTGATGTACAGTAGACATGTGGAAAAGTTATTTACAGTGCCTTGCGAATGTATTTGCCTCCTTGACCATTTCAACCTTTTGCCACATTTCAGGCTTCAAACATGAAGATATAAATTCTAATTTTTTTGTGAAGAATCAACAAGTGAGACACAATCGTGGAGTGGAACAAAATGTTTTGGATATTTTAATATCTTTTAAAAAATACTGTAAAAAACTGAAAAGTGGGGCGTGCAATATTATTCGGCCCCTTTACTTTCAGTGCTGCAAACTCACTCCAGAAGTTTAGTGAGGATCTCTGAATGATTCAATGTTGTCCTAAATGACTGGTAATGATAAATAGAATCCACCTGTGTATAATGAAGTCTCCGTATAAATGCACCTGCTTTGTGATAATCTCAGGGTTCTGTTTCAAATGCAGAGAGTATCTTGAAGACCAAGGAACACACCAGGCATGTCCAAGATACTGTTGTGGCGAAGTTTAAAGCAGAATTTGAATACAAAAAGATTTCCCAAATTTTAAACATCTCAAGGAGCACTGTGCAAGCGATCATATTGAAATGGAAGGAGTATCAGACCACTGCAAATCTACCAAGACCCAACCGTCCCTCTAAACTTTCATCTCAAACAAGGAGACGACTGATCAGAGATGCAGCCAAAATGCCCATGATCACTCTGGATAAACTGCAGAGATCTACAGCTGAGGTAGGAGAGTCTGTCCATAGGACAACAATCAGTCATACACTGCACAAATTTGGCCTTTATGGAAGAGTGGCAAGAAGAAAGACATTTCTCAAAGATATCCATAAAAAGTTTCGTTTAAAGTTTGCCACAAGCCATCTGGGAAACACCAAACATGTCGAATAAGGTACTCTGGTCAGATGAAACCAAAATCAAACTTTTTGATCACAATGCAAAATGATATTGTGGCACCCCAGGGTTCATGTGCCACAGTAACACCACAAAGGGTTAACTCCCCACACAACCCACAACACTACACTAGCACCTCCAGGCCAGAAGGGGAAGCTAAAACAGCTTCCCTACATATTCTGGTGTGGAGAGGAAGTGGGCAGTTCAGTTCCTAGGAGGACTGAGGAAGAAGGATCTGGGTGTAAAAGAGCTGCGTTAGGTTCACCCCACGGTCCACTGTCCAGTTCCAGGCCAAGCCAGGGTCTGAGGGAAGGAGACAGGAGAAGCAGAGGAACACACCTGGGAGACCAAGTTACCTTGAAACTCTCCCTAGAGGAGCACAAAGAATGGATACCGGATCCGAAATTGTGCCTGACACAAACAGCACAGTAAACACCGGATTAGTGAAGGTCCCACATCTTCACTGTACCACAGCGAAGCAACACGGCGGGGTCAGGAACACAGAACAAGACTCAAGTTGCCTAGCAAGTTGGTACCCGTGAGGGGAGACAGGGCCAGCAGCTTAGCTAAAGCGGCAGCTGGGCCTTACACACAGCCCAGAAACCGGGAGCCAAAGGATCCGGCCAAAGTAGGAGCAACCCGGCCCCTGTACAGACTCCGTGGACAGTACTCAGCTGAATTACCATCTTCAGTAAAAGACCTGAGAAACTACAAAACCGTGAGTCTGTGCAACTCTTGCGCTCGAGCTCCACTCTCCCTCATAAACTGCTTTTATCACTACTGCCCTGGGGACCAGGCTCTGCCCATGGAAAGCCGTAACATCACAGGCTGCCACCCATCATCCCCGGAGGTTCTGCAGCAGCGGTGGTCACCCTGACCACATACCACGAGTGGCGTCACGACTTTCTTCCCTATAAATAACCCCAATCTTTACTTGTGGGCTCGGGTCACGGTCCTGACCAAGACTGCCGTGATAACCCCTGTGATACCCCGGTCCAATACCGAGTACCGCGTCCCAGTGGGCTCCACAATATGTTTGGCGTCAAAGCAACACAGCTCATCACCCTCAAAACACCATCCCCACTGTCAAACGTGGTGGCAGCATCATGGTTTGGGCCTGCTTTTCTTCAGCAGGGACAGGGAAGATGGTTAAAATTGATGGGAAGATGGATGGAGCCAAATACAGGACCATTTTGGAAGAAAACCTGTTGGAGTCTGCAAAAGACCTGAGACTGGGACGGAGATTTATCTTCCATCAAGACAAGGATCCCAAACATAAAGCAAAATCTACAATGGAATGGTTCAAAAATAAACATATCCAGGTGTTAGAATGGCCAAGTCACAGTCCAGACCTGAATCCAATCGAGAATCTGTGGAAAGAGCTGAAAACTGCTGTTCACAATCGCTCTCCATCCAACCTCACTGAGCTCCAGCTGTTCTGCAAGGAAGAATGGGCAAGAATTTCAGTCTCTCTTTGTGCAAAACTGATAGAGACATACCCCAAGTAACTTGCAGCTGTCATCGCAGCAAAAGGTGGCGCTACAAAGTATTAACTCAAGGGGCCGAATAATATTGCACGCCCCACTTTTCAGTTTTTTATTTGTTAAAAAAAGGTCAAAATATCCAACAAATTTCATTCCACTTCATGATTGTGTCCCACTTGTTGATTCTTCACAAAAAAATGAGAATTTATATCTTTATGTTTGAATCTTGAAATGTGGCAAAAGGTTGAGAAGTTCAAGGGGGCCAAATACTTTCACAAGGCACTGTATTAACTATTTAGTGTGAGATTACTCTACAGTTTAACAGTATAGAAATTAAAAATTTGAAAATGGCTAAATTTTAAAACTTTTTGACAAATTTTCATTTTTTAACAAACAAATGCAGAAATTACCATTGTAAATCTACCAGTATGATGAATTCCAATGTGTCACGAAAAATCAATTTCAGAATAACTGGGAACCAATGAAGTGTCCCAGAGATATTGCCTCATAAAGTGATACTGGTCAGAATTGCAAAAATGGCCTAGTCATTAGGGTCAAAAAAGGCTCAGGGGTGAAGGGGTTAAGGGTATACTCACATCTACGTTTAAACTCAGTAAGTATACTCCAATAGAACATTGGGTTGCACTCTCAACAATGTTAAACTCTAGCACAATGCCCATCTGCAAGTTTGTCCTTAGCGAGAAACAAGCTAAGGAAAAATTTGCAACATGCTGCATATGGCAGCATATCTCACTGGAGAGTTCTCAATGCAAGTGAATGGGTGCCAGAAACAATTGGACAGCATATGGATGGCGTTTTTAACATGGTCTTTTCCATGCTGTAAAATGTTTGAATAGATGATAGGATAAATAGCTTTTATTATACTAAGCTGAGGGGCGGTTGGTCCAATTGGTGACTTAGTTCTTCTTCCGGTGCTACCTTTCTTCTTATGAATGCCGTCCTCTTCCTTACTTCAAGGGGGTGATACAACCTATGTCATCCACACAAAGTCTCCTCCACTGCCCTCCTGCGTATGCGTACTTCTCTTTGTCCTGCTGATGGCAGAGCAAAGTATTGTAATGCGCAGGCACAGGAAAAGGTCAAACAAATGCGCAGGCGTTCTTTGACCTTTTCCTGCGCTTGCACACTGCAGTACTTTGCTCTGTCCTCAGCATGGCAGAGAGAAGTATGCATGTGCAGGAGCGCAATGTAAACCAGTGACCAGATGACGTAGGATGCGCCATCCACAAGGAGCAGGGAAGAGGACTGCAATTGCAAGTAAAAAGGAGGCACAGGATCAAGACCAGCAACACCCCAGGTGACCGCCCCCCAGGTGAGTATAATAGAAGCTGTTTTTTACAATATACAGATCGGTCTGGGGAAATATAAATTGTATTCCAGAATCCTGTATATAAGGTCATAATGGTGGTGACCACATCTTATATATGAAACACATATGAAAAAACTGCTGACAGATTCACTTGAAGAGCAAACATATCTGGATAATATTATGTAAATTGACCTCCTCCATCATATAAAAACATATAGGATCTTTTGATAAAGACTTTGGGACATATTAAATATTTTTCTTTTTTCCATCTCGGAGAAATGATGAGTAAGGTTTAAAATGGGTAGAGGCTGTTACAATAATTGCATATTTCTCACCAGTCCTCAATTGCCCCCAACTGGCCATGATTGTAGATATCCTGTAGAGAGACCACCTGAGGCACTCACTATAATTACATCCCTTGTGCTAAGGAAGTTCTAAACACGTGTCCTGTTGCAGACACTTGACTGGAGCTGAGAAACACTCATCTATTTAGAAGTGTATTCTATATTGTCTAAGAAAATAAATATTAAAAAAAATGAAAAAGAATGATTTTGTGTTAACTAGTTCACATCCATAGCAATTAACTACGGTATTAAATGCTGCTATATTTATTGCTAATGCATTCAATGTTGGTTCCTGAATGTTATTCATATACAGTCATATGAAAAAGTTTGGGCACCCCTCTTAATCTTACTCTTTTTTTTTGTTTAAAATTGTTTTTTGCAACAGCAATTTCAGTGTGATATATGTAATAACTAATGGACACAGTAATATTTCAGGTTTGAAATGAGGTTTATTGTACTAACCAAAAATGTGAAATATGCATTATTTCAAAATATGATAGGTGCCAAAGTATGGGCACCCTTCTGATTTTCATGATTTGAATACTCCTAACTACTTTTTACTGACTTACTGAAGCACTAAATTGGTTTGGTAACCTCACTGAGCTTTGTACTATAGTATATTGTATAGCCTGGTGTACCCAATCATGAGAAAAGCTATTTCAGGTGTCCACTTGCAAGTTGTTCTCCTAGTTGCATCTTCTCTGAGGAGTGGCATCATGGGCTCCTCAAAACAGCTCTCAAATGATCTGAAAAAAAAGATTGTTCAACATAGTTGTTCAGGGGAAGGATACAAAAAGTTCTCTCAGAGATTTAACCTGTCAGTTTCCACTGTGAGGAACATAGTAAGGAAATAGAAAACCACAGGGACAGTTCTTGTAAAGGCCAGAAGTGTCAGGCCAACAAAAATATCAGAAAGGCAGAGAAGAAGAATGGTGAGAACAGTCAAGAACAATCCACACACCACCTCCAAAGACCTGCAGCATCATCTTGCTGCAGATGGTGTCACTGTGCATCGGTCAACAATACAGCGCACACTTCACAAGGAGAAGCTGTATGGGAGACTGATGCGAAAGAAGCCGTTTCTGCATGCACGCCACAAACCGAGTCGCCTGAGGTATGCAAAAGCCCATTTGGACAAGCCAGTTTCATTTTGGAAGAAGGTCCTGTGGACTGATGAAACAAAGATTGAGTTGTTTGGTCATACAACAAGGCGTTATGCATGGCGCCACAAAAAACACAGCATTCCAAGAAAAACACTGGCTACCCACTGTCAAATTTGGGGGAGGGTCCATCATGCTTTGGGGCTGTGTGGCCAATGACGGCACCGGGAATCTTGTTAAAGTTGAGGGTCGCATGGATTCCACTCAGTATCAGAAGATTCTTGAGAATAATGTTCAAGAATCAGTGTCGAAGTTGAAGTTACGCCGGGGATGGATCTTTCAGCAAGAAAATGATCCAAAACAGCACTCCAAATCTACTCAGGCATTCATGCAGAGGAACAATTACAATGTTCTGGAATGGCCATCCCACTCCCCAGACCTGAATATCATTGAACATCTGTGGGATGTTTTGAAGCGGGCTGTCCATGCTCGGCGACCATCAAACTTAACTGAACTGGAATTGGTTTGTAAAGAGGAATGGTCAAAAAGACCTTCATCCAGGATCCAGGAACTCATTAACAGCTACAGGAAGCGACTAGAGGCTGTTATTTTTGTAAAAGGTGGATCTACTAAATATTAATGTCACTTTTCTGTTGAGGTGCCCATACTTTTGCACCTGTCAATTTTTGAAATAATGCATATTTCACATTTTCGGTTAGTACAATAAACCTCATTTCAATCCTGAAATATTACTGTGTCCATTAGTTATTACATATATCACACTGAAATAGCTATTACAAAAAAACTATTTTAAACAAAAAAAAAAAGAGTAAGATTAAGAGGGGTGCCCAAACTTTTTTATATGATTGTATTGTATCCATGTGGAGATATCTAATTATATGTTCCAGACTTTATAGGGTTAATGCACTATTATTTGCTTACCCTAAAAACAATGTGTTAAATGGTTGCATTAATAGAAATGTGTTAAACCTGTCGTGTTCTGAGTAAGACCAGGGTCATACGATCATAGATTCTCTCATCGGAGAGAAAGGGGCCGATTATCCTAATGACACTCCGATCAAAGTTTGAGCAGAGCTTGATTTGAATGTACTGTGATATGATTTCTCTCGGATACAAAAATTGCTGAATCAACAAGGAATGCCGGGCACCACTCACAATCAGTCACAGACACCTGTGCACAGTTCAGCGCGGACACACTGGGGCATAGACCAGGCGATGGGTAATGGGCTTTTGAGGTTGTAGCCAAGGCAATTCCAATATGATTGGAAAGTGTGGAGATGAAATTAACAAAAGGATAAGACCTCACACAGATGAAGTTCCATAACTATCTCCAAGGTTTTGTCTCTTGATTTACTGGTCCTGATCTTGGAGATCCATCAACAGTTTCCATAATAATAGATAGAGGTCTGTTTTGAATTTCACCCTGTGTTTATTGACAAAAGAAATGTCCTTAAAATTACCGTTTGTACCTGAATCAACAATGGCAGGTATGGAAACCATTGAGAACCAACATGTAACTTGATAAGAATGAAGCAATGAGCATTCATATTCTCTTTTTTAATGTTTGGTGCAATAGAAGAGATTGACTTGATGATGTCACTCCCTGGAAGCTCTGCCTCAGAAGAGACTGATTCCTCATCAGGAAAGTTGGGATCCGCTACCCCTGCCAGTGTCTTACATAGCTGAAAAGGACAATTAATAAGAAAATGATCAGACTTGCCACAACAGCGACACTGATTTTCCAGAAGTCTCCATTCTCTTCTCTCGGCACTTTCACGTTTTAATAGGCAGTCTACCTGCATAGGTTCAGCTACAGTTAAGTGAGAAGGCGAACACTTTATTAGGCTAGGGTGATACTTGGGAGGTTGCATCCGTTTGACAGATGCGTTACAGGATGCGTTATTTTGGCTTGCATTATGATGCATTTTGTGCCATGTTTTTGTGCCAATAGTAACGCATGCGTTAACGCGTGGTACACATACAGCTGTGGCCAAAAGTATTGACACCCCTGCAATTCTGTCAGATAATACTCAGTTTCTTCCTGAAAATGATTGCAATCACAAATTCTTTGGTATTATTATCTTCATTTAATTTGTCTTCAATGAAAAAACACAAAAAGAATTGTCCTAAAGCCAAATTGGATATAATTCCACACCAAACATAAAAAAGGGGATGGACAAAAGGATTGGCACTGTTAGAAAAATCATGTGATGATTTTCTAATTTGTGTAATTAACAGCACCTGTAACTTACCTGTGGCACCTAACAGGTGTTGGCAATAACTAAATCACACTTGCAGCCAGTTGACATGGATTAAAGTTGACTCAACCTCTGTCCTGTGTCCTTCTATAATTTGTGTAATTAACAGCACCTGTAACTTACCTGTGGCACCTAACCTCTGTCCTGTGTCCTTGTGTGTCCCACATTGAGAATGGAGAAAAGAAGACCAAAGAACTGTCTGAGGACTTGAGAAACCAAATTGTGAGGAAGTATGAGCAATCTCAAGGCTACAAGTCCATCTCCAAAGACCTGAATGTTCCTGTGTCTACCGTGCGCCGTGTCATCAAGAAGTTTAAAGCATATGGCACTGTGGCTAACCTCCCTAGATGTGGACGGAAAAGAATTGACGAGAGATTTCAACATAAGATTGTGCGGATGGTGGATAAAGAACCTTAACTAACATCCAAACAAGTTCAAGCTGCCCTGCAGTCCGAGGGTACGACAGTGTCAACCCGTACTATCCGTCGACGTCTGAATGAAAAGGGACTGTATGGTAGGATACCAAGGAAGACCCCACTTCTTACCCCGAGACATAAAAAAGCCAGGCTGGAGTTTGCCAAAACTTACCTGAGAAAGACTACAACGTTTTGGAAGAATGTTCTCTGGTCAGATGAGACAAAAGTAGAGATTTTTGGGCAAAGGCATCAACATAGAGTTTACAGGAGAAAAAAAGAGGCATTCAAAGAAAAGAACACAGTCCCTGCAGTCAAACATGGCGGAGGTTCCCTGATGTTTTGGGGTTGCTTTGCTGCCTCTGGCACTGGACTTCTTGACCGTGTGCATGGCATTATGAAGTCTGAAGACTACCAACAAATTTTGCAGCATAATGTAGGGCCCAGTGTGAGAAACATAGGTCTCCCTCAGAGGTCATGGGTCTTCCAGCAGGACAATGACCCAAAACACACTTCAAAAAGCACTAGAAAATGGATTGAGAGAAAGCAATGGAGACTTCTAAGGTGGCCAGCAATGAGTCCAGACCTGAATCCCATAGAACACCTGTGAAGAGATCTAAAAATGGCAGTTTGGAGAAGGCACCCTTCAAATATCAGGGACCTGGAGCAGTTTGCCAGAGAAGAATGGTCTAAAATTCCAGCAGAGCATTGTAAGAAACTCATTGATGGTTACCAGAAGCGGTTGATCGCAGTTATTTTGGCTAAAGGTTGTGCAACCAAGTATTAGGCTGAGGGTGCCAATACTTTTGTCCGGCCCATTTTTGGAGTTTTGTGTGAAATGTTCAATGTTTTGCTTTTTGCTTCATTCTCTTTTGTGTTTTTTCATTGAAGACAAATTAAATGAAGATAATAATACCAAAGAATTTGTGATTGCAATCATTTTCAGGAAGAAACTGAGTATTATCTGACAGAATTGCAGGGGTGTCAATACTTTTGGCCACAACTGTATGTACCATGCGTTAACGGATGTATGAACGCATAGGCTAGCTTTTTGGACCTTTTTTGACGTTTTTATTTTTTTGTTTTCTCGGCTAGCCACATCGCTCAGCCAATCAAAAGCCCTGGTCATTGGGGGGTGTTGCCATTAGTAATTTTGTGTGTCGTTTGTAGCTCTGCGGGCATCATGGATGACACACTGTTCGTGGAGCTTCACTACCTCGTGTTATGTCGGCAGCAGTTGTGACATGCCAGACATAGTAGGCTGTGTGTCCAAGAAGTCAACTTGCTGAGACCCCAATATGGCTGATTCCATGTCGTCTACCAGCAGTTGAGGGCTTTCCCAGTAAAATTCCAGAGATTCCTGAGGATGTCGGTCTCATCATTTGATGTTCTCCTCGGACTGGTTGAAGAAGACATCTGTCATCAGGATACAAGGTGTCGGCCAGGCATATCCCCAGCAGATAGATTGGTAGTGACCATGGGGTAAGTTTTTTGGGCCATTTCCCTTTTTACCAGCACACACACTGTACACATGTTATGTCTCCATGCCTCAACAGTATGTCATGTCGTGTGTGTGTTCATTGCTAACATTATAATTGCAGGTACTTGGCGACCGGGGAACGTTATGCCTCACTACACTACCAGTTCAGAATTGGGCACTCCACCATCTGCAGCATCGTGCCTGAGACATGTAAGGTGAAATGGGCAAAATTGCAGCCTCTGGTCTTGCCACCACCAACCCCCGAAATGTGGCTGCAAAATGACAACCGTTTTGGCCAGGTGTCTCATTTCTCCAACTGTTTTGGTACTCCTAATGGCAAGCATATATGCCCACAGGTGTCTGTGTCCAATTGTGAGTGGTGCCCAGCTTTCCTTGTTGATTCAGCAATTTTTGTATCTGCAAGCCACCAAATAGTGGGACCAACTCCTAGAATTATAATACGTTTTTTCTATAGTTTTAATGGCCATTGCCAATGCCCAAGGGAGATTTGTTAATGTGGACTTTGGGGTGTATGGGCGCACAAACGACTCACGTGTCTTCTAAGACAGCAACATGGGGAAATCCCTATATCATAACCACTACAACATTCCCCCACTATGCCCTTTATCTGGAACAACGGCACACAGTCTCCCCTATATGCTTGTTGCAGATGAGACTTTCCAGCTGTCCATGACCCTCATGAAGCCTTATGCCAGCCACACCCTCACCCAGACCTGGCATAACTTCAATACCTGGTTACGCCGGGCACGCCAATATGTGGAGTGTGCGTTTGGGATCTTGTCCTCAAAGTGGCGTGTGCTCCTCTCATGCATTCAATTGCACCCCACAACATGGATAGTGTCGTGAAGGCATGTGTCTGCTTACATCATTTTGTCTGCCAGCATGACCCCCCTCACAGTGGACCCCTATGAATGGGATTAAACCCTGATTGGGCTCCAAGATGGGAATGGCTGTTATCCTGTGGCAGCCATGGAAGTGCGGAATCAATTTGCAGAATACTTCATGACTGATGTTGGTCAGATATCCAGTCTTGCTGCGCATATTTGAATGCCCTGGCTCCCTATTTGCCGTTATTATCCCATGTTCATTTTGTTTGCAATTTGTGTATTCATATTTGCATCACTGTTTGTGTACCTTTTTCATTACTAAAATTTAAACACACCCAATGTTGTTTGTGTTGTTTTTGCTCCACAATGTAATGTACCTTCCCGTTAATTTAATTTGTTGCACACATTGAAGGGTTAATATCGCACCTCCACACACATACTCCAAACTACGGGTACCTGCCCATGCTACTGTACAAGATGTCCTCATAGGCCTGTGTGCTTGTGCGTGATGAGTAGGCCTGTGGTGATGGTGTAGCATGCATATGTGTTTGATGGGCATGTTAGTGTAAATAAAATCGTGTCACATATGTGTTTTCTTGTTGCCATATCTACAAGCAACACAATTACTGTGAATTTTTTTGCACACTCACACATTTGGCCATTATTGGTAGCACATACCTAACACTCACATGTGCAGTTGCTGCATTTAATGTGGCCCTTAATCAAAAACTACTGTAAGTACTTCCTGAATGTGCATGAACTATTTTGGTGTCACTAAGATATGTTTGACGAAGATTTTGGTCATGGCTGGACTACTCAGGTACTAAACGGTGTTGTGTGTCGGACTGCCCACTCAAACTTACAAACCTAAGCTTGCCATATGAGGCCTGTATGAAACAAAGTCATGGTTTTAGGACCGAATTTTACAGATTGCAGGTTAGCCAAGGTCAACATTACCACATCTCACCATGCACACTGATGTATGACCCCGAATGCTTAGCAGGTCAGCCTGAGTAATGTTGGCACTACCCACCTTACATACCAGCCTGACTGTAAGACATATATGTGGCCCTCCAACACTGATATGGCCATATAATTTCCCAACAGGTATGACATTTCATCCTTTACAAGCCCTCATAAAAAAAACACACAGACAAATGTTTCAACACAGTTAAACAATCTGTAATGTGATGTCCGTCCTTAGGCAGAAGAAAGCAAACAAACACATAATTTAGGTCTGAACCAATAACACATCGCTAGCCCTGATCCTGTGATGTGTCCTTGGACCCCATGGTGGTGTGGGTACTGGTCCTCCAGCTGTACCGACCTATTTGTTGATTTAACTCCTCTCTGAACTCAATGCACATGTTAGGGTAAATGGTGGAGAGGAGTGGCACATAGGAGCCATCAAGAGTTGCGACTCACTGCTCCCATGAAGCGAGTCCTTCTGCTTGATGTCATCGATCTGCCACTGCAGAGCACTGTTCTGTAGCCTCACCGTCTCCTGTAGCCGATGTAGCCTATCTAGCAACAACATATCCATGTCTTCCTTCCCCAGTGTTTGGTGTCTAGGACGTGTCACAAGTGGGATGGAAGACATGGGCTCATCTGCATCTGGGGTGAGGGTGGCTTTGGTCCTTGGTGGCTGTGGCTTCGGTTGGCTAACATCTGATGGCAGCATCTCTTCTACTTGGTCCCTGGTGCTCAGACCATCCCCAGCACTGTCCTCAGCCTCCAGATCGGCGGCCTGTGTACTGCACAATGTCCTGTGTTGAGGAAGGAAGTGATCCAAAAATCAAACGCATGTTGGGAATATGAATGACAAACATTGCTGTAGGTGGACAGTCATCTGTGGGGACTTACATCCTAGCCTCCACTGTTTTTTGAAGAAAATGCTCAAAATGCTTGTAAAGGCATGGAGGGTGTGGGGCGGTTCTGCTCTTATATTTTTCCTGGTCCTTATAATCACGGACATTTCTATCTCTTATGGAAAGCCACCGCGCATGCACTCTTTTCTCTGCATGAGTTAATTCATAACAAGTGTTATTATCGCACACACACATACAGTGCTGTTCTGACATTGACAGAATGGTTGTTCAGGTTTGATTTGGTCAAAGGTAGTCTGCTAATTTACCTATTTACTGCTGGCGCTCCTGCGGTACGAATTTAAAGTTGGGAAACATCTGGCCGCTGATCAAGGTCCACAATTTTCGGTTCTTAATCACATCTGGGTGGCCAGAGTCCCCTTGATCCCAGATGGACATGTGTGCCTCCACAAGGTTTATAAGTGTTTCGTTGTTGATTTTTGGCTTGTCGTCAACAACTACTATATTGAGCTCACTTTTTTTCATAGTGCCCTACAAGAACAACACAACATGAGGTTTGTGGAAACCTTATCACCAATGCTTGGCACGTTAGGCCCTGAGATGTGTAATGTAATCGCCTTGAAGTGATATGTGTAAGATGCAAACCCAGTAGGCTTTGGTTTTGAGGCCAAGTTTGGCAGCCCAACAATGCCCACTACGGCCACCTAAACTGTGTAATTAACCCAAATACTTACATCTGGAAGTTTATTTGGATCCACAGATCTTGTTACCATACTGCGATCACCGACTTGGGATGCCTCCTTCACCTGCACATGTGCGAAAAATCAACATATCTGAAGTGTCAGCCTGAACACACTGTATAAAACTGTTTTTTTTGGACAAAAGGCGCACAAAGTTTGCCCCAAACATTACCTTCCTGCGAGTGTATGAAGACACAGGTGTTTGTCCCTGCTTCCCTTTCTTCCCTTTCTGTCCCTTTGTGTTGCTTTTTTTGGCCTGTAGACATATGGTAGTGAAAACCAAATTACACCATCATGGCGGACTGTGTAAATACTCCTATACAATTGGACATATGAAAACACACATATACATCATCAGAGCCACATGGAAACTCCTATTTAGGATCCAAGGTGAGACTGGAGTAGGTCCCCCACAACATTTACAACAGTGTTTGCAACCTTCAACTACACAGGCCATGTCATTCCACGTACCACAAGGCACCTATGACATCCGTCGCCAAACTCCTTTTAGGGGCAACAGGATATTCCAGTATGTGTCAGGCATGGTTGCATTTTGTAAACATGGTGTGTGAAGGCCAACAAATCAAATGTTACACATAATGGCTGGAGTTTGGTGAATGTCTCACGTATGGGCTCTACCAAATATGAGCTTGAGGAACCCATAACATATAAATGTTACACTCAAAGGAAACATGGAAAACATAAATGGGCATTCTTTGCACATGTGTATGGACAAACAGAGGTCTCTCAAAAATGTACTGGAATAAAGGAGCATAAGGTTTATTTGTTTGTATTACAAATTTGAAAAATAGGTTTCATTGATAGCATGTACCATAATCAGCCCATGTGCATGACATATGTGACAGGCCATGTGGCGAGGAGATCATGGGTCAGTAGCCACAAGGAAGTCAATGTGTACGGTTGACAGTAAACATTACACAAACACTCGCTTGGCTCCAGATTCAGAAGAGGAAGAAGACGTCGCTGTGATCTGGAAAAGAACAACACCAAATTATTAGATGCAGCATAATAACATCTGTATGTGTCCACATGTCGTGTGGCATACTGCGGTATTGCATACGTATTATGGGCGGCCTGTACACCTACACAACGGGAGGGGCACAAGGCTAAGTGTATCATTGCACATGCATGTGTGGCTCGTTAGGCACTTTTAAAGTAAGGACGAGCACCACGTTTGGGTTTGGGAAAGGCATGAATCAGTGTTGTAAGCATGGCGTTTGTCCACACATGACAGATATGTCCCCAAAATAGGCCACCATACCCAGTTCGGACATACAGGCCTTGTTGCACGTATGAAGGCAGGGAAGGGAAAATCACCGAAAACCACCTGTCCCACATGAGCCACTGTGACACAACATCACTATGTGTGCTTACTGACAGATGGCAGGAGTGGCGCAAGTGAATAATAAAGAAGACAAAGGAAAGGGGCACATGTGGCGGTGAAGATGTATCGACCACATGATCCTTGCCGCCACTCTGTGGACAGTGTGGCCGGACAGTTACATAAGGCCTGCAAGTTGAGCAGTCAACATGGGCCACAAGCATTCTTTGAAACCTATGGCAGGACCACACATGACACACGTGGCTGGCCAAATACTGGTTTAAGATGGATACAAAATACAAAGCATTGCATATGAACACAAAAATACTCACAGACGTTTCGCAGTCATAAGAGTCAGACAGGGTCTGAGGCACAGAGAGGTCCGAATCAGTCATCTGTCTATGACAGACATAAACAGACATGTATGACATGTACTGTGTATGTTGTATGGCAATATACATGACCATAAACACATGTAACACATGGGTACATACTTTCCTGTACAAATCACAGCAACAAGGTATTGCGGAACAGGGTGCAAGATGTCCCTTCCTGCCTGGCACAGCAGCTCTAATAGCCCCCAAAGGTCACGTGACCACTGACAACACAAAATTTGCATTCTAGCCGCCTAAAAACAAAAACGCATCCATTAACACAAGGCTCTATATGTGCAATGCGTTAACAGATGCGTCACCCATAGACTGCCATGTTAAAAAACGCATGCGTTTTTGGCCAAGCACCAAAAAACGCTGCAGACCAACGTTTTTCAATGCGCTGACGAAAGCGCATAGCATCAAACACATTGCACTTTGGGAATGCGTTTTTTGCATTGGAGCATATAGGTGTGCTAACTCATGCGTTTTTCACAAATTCAACATGAAAATAGTGCATGCATTTAACAAATGCATGACGCAAGTCTGACCCTAGCCTTACCAAGTCTCTTGGATTGGTGGTTGCAGCAAGTGAATAATCGTGGAACTCCACTTCTCCAGTCCTCTCTCTGATAATCGAGTGTCAATGTGAATACAATAGTAGATTAAGTCATCCATTTAAGTGCATCGTAGAGTCCGTTTTTAAAAAAAAGTTAATCTTGTGGCATCATTCCACTCCCGTAACAATCACCCACCATCAGAATTCTGTGGCGTATTCTGTGACAGAGCATTTACCCTGATGAAGAGCCATTAATGTAGCTGAAGCTCTGGCAGCATGATTAGGGTCATCAAACACTTGGCCTAGGGCTGCTAGGAAGGCCTCCAAGGCATTAAGAGAAGGATCATTAGTTTCAATATTAGGCTGGCCTTGATAGATGCTCATCTGTGATTTTGAATCTGAGGAAGGAGCTATTGGCTCCGAAATGAATAATAAATAAAATCACTATTCTTTAGAATAATATTTGATGTTTCGTCCTGTTTGAAATCACATTGCACAAATAAAGCCCTTTTCCTAGTTACACCACTACTAAACCCATTTGATGTTGGGGACTGTTACAGCCTAGGATTATTTATACAAGTTCTTATAGTAGATGTGGCTTTACGCAACTAAAACAGGTGCACACATTTCTTTGTCGATTTTAACCCCTTCATGGCTAAGGACATACATGTACGTCCTTGGCTGTGTTCCGCCCACTGATACAAGCTCACACGCTAAGCTCGTATGGTCCCCCATGTCTCAGCTGATGTCGTCAGCTGAGATGTGTAACTAGTGACACGCCCACTCCAGGGCAATGGGGATACTCAGAACCAGGAGGGAACTTTCGGTTCTTTTACAGGGGGACATCACGGTGGCAACCCAGCTCTGTGGCCCTGGTGGTATCATTTAAAAGTTCAGGACTAGATGACAGGGGATAGAAGGGGAAGGGGTATTCATGACACCACCTGTGGTGTGCGGCTATGAGTGGCCGCCGCCTCTACAGAACCTCTGGGGATGATGACCGGCAGCTTACATGGATTCGCTCCCCCAGGGCAGTGGGTAGGCAAGTCAGTTCGTTCTTTGGCCGGTGTTCATCGGGTCATCAGCACCTCAGGGTATCATGTGTCCTTTGCAGCCGGTGGTCGCTGCTAAAAAAAAGTCTGACACCCGTCTGTTGGAGTTCTGTACCGTTACTGTAAAGTTCCAACCAGGCTACCGGGTGCTTCCCTCTGCCACCTTCCAGTTTCTCTAGAACTGGAACAGTGACATCGAGACCCTTGGGTGTTCCTTGCTTTCTCATGGTGTTTCCTTCACTTGTGGTACTTTCAGCGCCTAGAGAACAGGGGCACTACTCTCCTGCTAATGGAGGAGTGCAGTACCCCCGCTGGCTGTCTGACCAGTGGGGTGCCACAATAACACCATCATTCGGATTGGCAATCCGAATGGTGGTGTTAACGCTTGGGATTGCGCTGTCAGTATCAGTATCAGTGTCTGCAATTCTAAGCCTAATGGCGGGAATTGCGCCATACCCTGCCATGATCGGAGGTCCTATGATGCGATTGACCCACCCCAGGGCCGTGGAGTACCCAGCCCTGAGCTGTAGTTCACTGGGATATCATGGGGCCTGTTGCCCGTTCCTTGGCCCTGGTGGTCGCTGAAAAAAAGTGTTCGTGATGCTATCTACGGTTCCGGTAATGGTACCAGCGCTGCGTGCAGACCTCCGGGGTGATGATGAGGCAACTGATTGGTAACGCTCCCCGGAAGTGGAGCAAGGTCCCCAGGGCAGTTGTGGTGAATAGGGATTTACACAGGGAGGCGGCTCTTCAGATAGAGGTGCTGGAAAACAGTCCATGTTGAGGGCAGGATCAGGGCCATAAAAAACAGACACACATACACTGGTGCTTTGTTTCTGTACCTTTTATTGATTATATTGTAAGGTAACGTCCAGGGTACAGTCCATTTGGTTGGGTGGCAGTTCAGGATTTCCACACCTGATGAGTTGTGAGGCCTCCTTGTTGCTGTGTGTGTGTTCTCTAGTCCTGGCCTGTCTGAAACCTCGCGCTGACCTTTCCTGTGTCCCTCACTTGTATAGCAGGCGATGAGAGCCTTTTTGCTGGGCACTGCTATCTCCACTATTGTCCCTGGCTCTGCTGGTGGCTGTGCTACAAGTGCTGCGCCAGGAGACTGAAGTCTCCCTGGCCCTCTGGTGTTCTCTGCTGGGCTGACTGGAACCATGCAGACTCAGACTCAGTCCGGGTTGCCTCTTTCTCTCCTCTGGGGTGAACCCAACTTTGTCCCTCTTCCCCTCTCTGGTGCACCTTGCCTCCAACCCTCACTCTTGGGTCCCTGACACTGGCTAGACTTCCTTCTGGAACGGGCCTAGCGTGGCTCCGTTCACCAGGTGTCTTCACAGTCCTCTCACTGGAACTGCACTGTATAACTCCGCCTACAAACCTGAATTTATAGGGGACCTTGCCTGAAATCAGCAAGTAGAGCTCCCCCTTCAGGTCTGGGGTGGAAGGTTTTGCATGTGAGTTTACCCTATGTGGAAATCCCTCCCTGATCCAGGTGTTCCTGTGGCAACTGGACCGAAGGGGTGCCACACGATCACGGGACCGACATCTGTTACCTTAATAGCCTGGGGTCCTCTGATGACAGTGGAAGTTGTCAGCAATTACATTCTGCAGGCAATCTCCCACTGAGGTCAGCATCAGAAAGTGATTATTTCCCTTATGTACAGACATGCTGAAGCCCATCGGTACAGAGGAAAAGCAATCGGACTGTGCAGCACTGAGGCCCCCTAGTGGGCCAAGTAAAGTAAATTAAAAAATAAAGTAACTAAAAGTTCAATTCACCCCCCTTTTGCCCCATTGAAAATAAAACTGTCAAAAAAGATTTTAAAATACATATATTTGGTATAGCCACATTCAGAAATGCCTAATCTATTAAAATATAAAATCAATTAACCTGTAAACTGCGTAATGGAAAAAAAAGGCCAAACAATTACAAGTGATCAAAAAAAAATCATCTCAAGGGGCAATAAAATAAGCCATTACATAGCCCCAGATCCTGGAAAATGAGAACGCTATGAGTCACGGAAAATCGCACAAAAGTGCAATTCTTTTTCTTTAAAAAATTCTGAATTTTTTTTTCAGCACTTAGATAAAAGTAGAAGTATACATGTTTGGATCTATGAACTCGTAAAGCATCATACTAATTCATCAGTTTTACCATATAGTGAACATGAGGGAAAAAAATTGCACTTTTTTTGCAATTTCACCGCACTTGGATTTTCACCCATTTTCCAGTACACTACAAGGTAAAATAAATTATTTAGTTCACAACTACAACTTGTCCTGCAAAAACAAGCCCTCCTATGTCTATATTGATTGAAAAATAAAAAAGTCGTGGCTCTTGGAAGAAGGGGAGGGAATAACAAAATAATCGCCTGGGGGTGAAGGGGTTAACCTAACCCATACCCAGATAAGATTCTATTTGTGCCATTGTTGTCTTCCAGTATTTCCTGTATATGAAAAAGTGGCTGGAACACCTAGAATTTCTAAAATGGCAGTAACTCTTTAGAGCATAACCGTCGCTTTAATTTAACTTTTATAAATCAATAGTGCACATGAAAATAAGAAACTGTAGTACAGATTTGTATATTACTGTGATAGGAGATGGCAGTTGTTACTGAAAAGATTTTATTGTAGAAGGGAGGAGCTAATGGCAGAGGGAGGGGCTAGAGGCAGAGGAAGGAGCTGAAGGCAGAGGGAGAACCTAACGGCAGAGGGAGAAGATAGAGGCAAAGAGAGGAGCTAGAGGGGAGTGGGAGGAGCTAGAGGCAGAGGGAGGTGCTAGAGGCAGATGAAGGGGCTAGGGGCTAGAGGGAGGAGCTGAAAGCAGAGGGAGCTAGAGGCAGAAGGAGGAGCCAGAGGCAGAGGGAGGAGCTAGAGGGAATAGCTAGAGGTAGAAGCTAAAGTCAGAGGGAGAAGCAAGAGGCAGAGGGAGAAACTAGAGGCAGAGGGAGGAGCAAGAGGCAGAGAGAGGAGCTAGAGGCAGAGAGAGGAGTGAGAGGCAGCAAGAGGAGCTAGAGGCAGAGAGAGGAGCTAATGGCAGTGGGAGGAGCTGGAGGCAGAGAGAGGAGCTAGAGGCGGAGGGGAGGAGTGAGAGGCAGCAAGAGGAGCTAGAGGCAGAGAGAGGAGCTAATGGCAGTGAGAGGAGCTGGAGGCAGAGAGAGGAGCTTGAGGCAGAGAGGAGGAGCTAGAGGCAGAGGGAGACGCTGGAGGCAGAGGGAGACACTAGAGGCAGAGGGAGGAGCAGGAGGCAGAGGCAGTAGCTGGAGGTAGACGGAGAAGCTAGAGGCAGAGGGAGGAGCTGGAGGCAGAGAGAGGAGCTAGTGGCAGTGGGAGGAGCTGGAGGCAGAGAGAGGAACTAGAGGCAGAGGGAGACACTGGAGGCAGAGGAAGGAGTTGGAGGCAGAGGGAGAAGCTGGAGGCAGAGGGAGGAGCTGGAGGCAGAGGGAGACACTGGAGGCAGAGGGAGACGCTGGAGGCAGAGGAAGAGTTGGAGGCAGAGGGAGAAGCTGGAGCAGCAGAGGGAGGAGCTGGAGGCAGAGGGAGACGCTGGAGGGGGGGTGGAGGCAGAGGGAGAGCTGAGGCAGAGGAGAAGCTGGAGGCAGAGGGGGGAGAGAAGCTGGAGGCAGAGGGAGAAGCTGGAGGCAGAGGGAGGAGGGGTGGGGGAAGGCTGAGGGGGAGAAGCTGGAGGCAGAGGAGGATCTAGAGCTCCTACTTCCCCCTTTCCCTCCTTTCTGCATAGAATCTTATAAAAACCAACTGCCATCTCCTATAATATGAAAATCTGTATTCACTGAAGAAACATTTTACCCGTGTTTTGAGAATTTTGAGAATCAAAGACCAGTCCTGGAGGAGAAAGATGCAGATTTCTCTAAGATTTATTACACAGTCGCTTATTTTCATGTGTACTAATGATTTATGAAATAAAAATTAAAATGACACTGAGGGTACCGTCACACCAGGTGACATCGCCGGAGATATCATTTTTGGCACCCCGCCAGCGTCGCCGTCGCGTGTTTACATGCGATGATACCTCCGCCGATGCTTTGGCGATGTTACAGGCGCAGGTGTTGTAGACACCCCAACGGCGATCCTGTAACATGAGAGCCTATGGCTCCCATCGCCTGTAATCACCATGTTACATGCCAATCACCATGTTACGTGGGGCGATGTGTGCGCATCTCCTGAGAATGGTCGCCTGGTTTCGGTGCACTGCTGGGAAACCAGGCGACCACTCTCAGCCGATTTTTTCGGCATATTATCGCCGCTTTACACTGGGCGACTCACCGGCGCTGTCGCCGGCGATGGGCCTCGCCCCTGCGTGACCTGTGAAATTGCCAGTGATGTGTCCAGGTGTGACGGTACCCTTACACTTTAAGTCCTGGTAGACACTATTTCCATTGCCTTTCAGCTTTGTCTCCCTACTATATGACATCCATATACCGTATATACTCGCGTATAAGCCGAGTTTTTCAGCCCAAAAATTGGGCTGAAAAGTCCCCCCCTCGGCTTATACGCGAGTCATACGGCCCCCCTCAAAGTTTGGCGCCCCCACCTCAGTTTCTGGGCCCCCCCGCATGCAGCGCTGCACATATACATTACGTGTCTAGCAGCTGTTACCCTCCGGTGGCAGATCGCGGCTCCCGGCTCCGGGCTCCATCTTCCTCTCTGTCTTCCTGGTTGTCATGTGACCGGCGCGATGACGTCATCGCGCCGGTCACAAAGCAGGAAGACAGCGAGGAAGATGGAGCCCGGAGCCGGGAGCCGCGATCTGCCACCGGAGGGTAACAGCTGCTAGACACGTAATGTATATGTGCAGCGCTGCATGCGGGGGGGCCCAGAAACTGAGGTGGGGGCGCCAAATTATGAGGGGGGCCCTGCTGGGGCCCTGTATACTACCACTGGGGCTATATACTACCACTGGGGCTATATACTACCACTGGGGCTATATACTACCACTGGGGCTGTATATATACTACCACTGGGGCTATATACTACCACTGGGGCTGTATACTACTACTGGGGCTATATACTACCACTGGGGCTATATACTACCACTGGGGCTATATACTACCACTGGGGCTGTATATATACTACCACTGGGGCTATATACTACCACTGGGGCTGTATACTACTACTGGGGCTATATACTACCATTGGGGCTATATACTACCACTGGGGCTGTATGTATACTACCACTGGGGCTATATACTACCACTGGGGCTATATACTACCACTGGGGCTGTATACTACTACTGGGGCTATATACTACCATTGGGGCTATATACTACCACTGGGGTTGTATGTATACTACCACTGGGGCTATATACTACCACTGGGGCTGTATACTACTACTGGGGCTATATACTACCACTGGGGCTATATACTACCACTGGGGCTATATACTACCACTGGGGCTGTATATATACTACCACTGGGGCTATATACTACCACTGGGGCTGTATACTACTACTGGGGCTATATACTACCATTGGGGCTATATACTACCACTGGGGCTGTATGTATACTACCACTGGGGCTATATACTACCACTGGGGCTATATACTACCACTGGGGCTGTATACTACTACTGGGGCTATATACTACCATTGGGGCTATATACTACCACTGGGGTTGTATGTATACTACCACTGGGGCTATATACTACCACTGGGGCTGTATACTACTACTGGGGCTATATACTACCACTGGGGCTATATACTACCACTGGGGCTGTATGTATACTACCACTGGGGCTATATACTACCATGGGGCTGTTACTTACTCTATTACTACTGGGGCTTATACTACATCTATTACCCACTGGGGCTATATACTACCACTGGGGCTGTATACACTGGGTATATACTACCACTGGGGCTATATACTACCACTGGGGCTGTATACTACCACTGGGGCTATATACTACCACTGGGGCTGTATACTACCACTGGGGCTTATATACTACCACTGGGGCTATATACTACCACTGGGGCTGTATATACTACCACTGGGGCTATATACTACCACTGGGGCTATATACTACCACTGGGGCTATATACTACCACTGGGGCTATATACTACCCACTGGGGCTATATACTACCACTGGGGCTATATCTACCACTGGGGCTATATACTACACTGGGGCTGTATATACTACCACTGGGGCTATATACTACCACTGGGGCTGTTATACTACTGGCTGTATACTACCACTGGGGCTGCTGCTGTATACTACCACTGGGCGACTGCTGTATATACCACTGGGGCTGCTGTATACTGTAACTACCATGGGGCTGCTGCTGTATATTACCACTGGGGCTGCTGCTGTAAACACTGCTGGGGCCTGTATATACCACTGGGGAGGCTGCTGTATACCACACTGCTGGGGGCTGTATACCTGTGCTGGGGTCCACCCTCGGCTTATACACGAGTCAATAAATTTTCCCAGGTTTTGGGGGCAAAAGTAGGGGGGTCGGCTTATACACGGGTCGGCTTATACACGAGTTATATACGGTACCTTGAATTGAATATTTGGAGCTGGAAACCTTTTGTCAGTGATTCAGCCCAACCATTATTTGTCAGATGACTTACCAGCACATTATTTCTTATGGCCACCATAAAGATGATTTCTCAATACATTTTCATTAAACACAAATTTATTTTGAAATTCAGTTTCCAAAGATCACGCTCTGCAAAGCTTTGAGTAAGTGGATCCTGTCCTTATCTAGGTTGTGTTCAGAGTAAAGGTCAGTACACGATACTACTACAACCGTGCGTCTGACATTGAGGAAGGCAGCACACTCGTACCATTAACACTTTTGCTCTTTTGTATTTATTTCTTTGTGTATATTTCTTTCTATTTGAAACGACAAAAACAAGAGCGAAGACCCAGAGGAGCTATAGGTTGAAAAGTAATGACATAAGAAAAGCCAACAAAAAATGTCATATTCAAATGTGAATGGACGTAGATTCTGAGCACACCGTGAGAGGGCAGATGGCTTCTCCGATCTGGAGGCCACTGACATTTACATACATTGAGCCGCGCGGCCCCCGATAAACAGGAGGAATTGCTTCTGTGGAATAGACAGCTGACCTTTCACAATGGACCTGCCATTACATTTTATTTCTGCAACACATTAAAATAATAATACTCATCACATAATAGAGTTAGAATAGTGTAAGAGATCAGTCAATTTCCTTTTTTTTTAAACTTTTATTAAATAATGAAGAAGATGCGCTGCTGTAACATAAACACATTTATTCATTCAGATAGAAGCCAACCATGCTCGTCAGTCCTGTATTAGTGCACATCTAAAAGAAAACATGTACAATATATATATGGATATATCTACAGTATATATATAGATAGATAAACAAGTCCCTCTTTATCCTAACTTTAAAAACAGTGAAACAAAAATTGCATATTTAACTCACCTTAAACCAGCAGGGTTTTGCCAAGTAATCTGAGGACAGCATGCTGTAGGGGATAAAACACAGATTTCAGTGATGTATCTCTTATCAAGCTTGATGCTGTTATTTACGTGCAACGGTTTGTTTCAGCACCGGACCTTATCATTGCTTGGATTGCATTGCCACTTCCTGGGTAGTCTAACACGCCCCCTGCTGTGATAAGCAGCTTACTGTCTATATACATTGTACATAAAGGCCCTGGTGTGGGCAAAGGCAGCTCTCCCAGTTCTGCTGTATTGCTAAATCTAAAAAGTAAGACATTTTCCCAGTAATACCAATGCGGTTTACTCCTTTATTCAATGCAGATTAAAAAAACACAGAAGTCCCCAAGGGGGAAACACTAGAAGCGTTTCGGGGAACGTATCCCCTTACTCGTTAGCACATCTAGGTATAAATGAATAGCAACTATATATACATTTTAAAAACAACAGGTGTAAACATTTGATGATGATTATTAGGAAACATTAACTCCTGACTTGCCGGTCCGGTAATGAAACCGATTCTATTACATGCCCCGCATGCTATAATGAAAACATTAGCATATTTTAAAATAAACATTGGCATTAGGTTGTATGCAGATATATCTTAATAAAAATCTGTCCTGATGACATCCATGCAGAACAAACAAGATGTAATTCTATTACATGCACACATATGTCAAGGTCATAATAAACATATATAAACAAATTCATTATTTTTGTGCTTTTTGCATCAGATTATGTATATATAATTCCCGAACAGTGAAAAAGTTGAATCAAACAGAGATCTATAAAAATATAGCAGATCACTCTTGTAGTTGAGACCCTGTGGAAAGCGTGAATCTAGCTTAAGGATCCACAGTTTCTCTTTATTGTGTAGCGCTTTCTCCCAGTCCCCTCCACGATATGGACAGGGTACCCTCTCAATGGCCCTGAATTTTAATGAACCCAGATCACCGGCATGTACCTCCTTAAAATGTCTTGAGAGACCAGAGATACCCAGTCTTATTTACAGCATGCGGGTTGTGCAACCAATGTAATACTTGTTACAGTTTACACATGTGGCCATATAGACCACATGTGTGCTGTTACAATTCACATGGGTACTTATTTGGTAACCCTTTCCGTTATGTATGTTACGAAATTCTGATCCGGAAATTACATACTTGCACATTCCGCACCTATTCTCTCCACACTTGTACATACCTCTGTATGTTATCCAAGTGGGAGTTCTGTTCTTCCGCTCTGTGAAGATACTAGGGGACAGTATGCTTCCAAGATCTTTAGCCTTCCTTGGAATTACCCTCCATCCGGAGCCCAAGATAGAGGACAATTTGTCATTCTGATAGAGGATGGGAATGTTCCTATCCAATATTCTCTTGATATCCCCAAATTGTTGGCTATAAGGGGTGGAAAAGGTTGGTAAGACATCACCATTATGCCTTTTACTAATACCATCTGTTAAGAGTGATCTTCTGTTCCTTTTTTCGGTTATACTTTTAGCCCTGCTCAGCATCCAATTTGGATAACCCCTATCTTTCAGTCTGTTGGTCATGACCCCCACCTCTTCCATAAAATCTTTAGTTCTGGTGCAGTTCCTCCTGGCTCGGATTAGTTCTCCCAACGGTAGATTTTTAATTATATGTTTTGGGTGGCAACTATCTGCATGAAGTACCGTGTTGCCACGAGTCTGCAACTGCTGATAAGATATAGTAGCAGGAATAGTCTGGACAGATCAGGAGGATCCAGTCCCCCTGAACTAACCAGTAGAAGAATCCAAACTTGACCAAGTAAAAGACGAGGGACCTAGCCGAGGATAGGAATCCCACAGAGACGTCCTTATTGTCAGTTGTGGGGAGAAGAGAGGGAGAAGTAGCGGCAGGTTCAGCTACAGGCAGAGCTTACGCCATAAAGATGCAAACACTAACAGAGGAAGCCTCACAACTCTCCAAGGTTAATCAACCAAGCTGCACCGACACCTGGTTACCCTCCTGGACCGTGCCTGTTACCGGACAACAGTAAAAATGTGCTGAAACCAAAGACTATTGTGTGTGTGCCTGCTTCCCAGCCGCCGCCTGCAGAGTTCACAGCGCGACCGCTACTACGACTCCCCTCATCTGCCCCGCTGCCCAGAGGTAAAGCTCCACATGTGGGGAGCTGTACTACTCTGAGCTGCACTGGTATCCACGTTACCAGGTACCCTACGAGCCATGTTAAAAAAACGCTATGCGTTTTTTTTTCCGGCACCCAAAAACGCTGCATGCAACGTTTTTTCGAGCCTGCAAAAAGGGATTAGCGCTTTTGAAAAACGCATTAACACTTAAGTGCACCATCCATTAACAGATATGCGTTTTTGGACTTAGAATAAAAAGTCCAAAAACTGATTCCAAAAACGGATCCAGGGCAAAACGGATGGCATGTGTGACCCTGGCCTGTGCCTACATCATGCTGCTTTCAGATGAGGTAACAGAAACCTACTGACAGATTCTCTTTAAGAAGGCTGTCCAGTTTGGACAATCTCTTTTTGCTACAAGCTAATCATGTGGTGCTTTGCTTTGGATCCTGACCAATCAGTTGTAATCTGTCAGAAAGTGTTCAATTCCCTTGTAGTGCAGTACAGATAGGGGTCTTGGGTAGTGAGGCATTGTCTAGGACTACTATATTTTTTAAACTATATATTAGGGGAAAGTGAGGACGCATCTTATAGTCCAGATATACAGACTGTGGATAAGCTGGGCTGTGCTGGGGGGAGAAGCAGCTCTGGAGTGGGCGGGAGGAGGCTGCGGCGAGCTGCAGAGCCAGTAGGAGGTCATGTGGGCCAGCTCATTAGGCTCATGTAATATGCACTGCTTCCCCTAGTCTACCACCTATCAACACTGAAAGTTGGGCGGGGGAGCAGCACATATTACATGGGTGTACTCACCCCCCATCCTGGTCATGGCCCCCATGCTGGCGCAAAGACAATGATAATAAATAATAATAAAAGATGTAACTCCCCTCTCCGTGGCTTCCCTGTCTGCAGCATCACAGCATCTTCCTGTCTGGGTGCACCGGGCATCTGATGATGTGATTAATGCAGCACAATGGCGTTCTCACTGTGCGCTCCCTGGTCACATGATAGGATGCTGGGGACACAGGACAATGTGGAAGTGCTCAGTGCTGCAAGCAGGGAAGCCCCAGAGAGGTGAGTTACATAGCTTATTATTTTTGTGTATGCGCTAGGATGGGGGCCATGTACCAGGATGGTGGCTCATGTACCAGGACCGGGGGCCATACCTAGGATGGGGGTTAAGTAACAGGATGGGTGGGCTATGTCCAAGATGGGGACCATGTCCAGGATGGGGAGGTTATATGCAGGATGGGGACCACATCCAGGATGGGGGACCATATCCAAGATGGGCATTATAAACCAGGATGGAGGGCCCTATCCACGATGGTGGGGTGCTATATACCAGGATGGGGGACATATACTGTATTACCTGGAAGGGGCCCAGGATGGGAATATTACCCCCTTAAGTGTCAGCAGCAGATTCCTGCCACTATAACAGTTAATTATAACAACATGTCTTGTTTAATTTTCCCCCCCTATTTTATGCATCTGGGTGCGTCTTATAGTTATATATATATATATATATATATATATATATATATATACATACAAAAAATCGCAGCACTTCCTTGGAGACGTTTAGTGGTGTTTATTCCAGCTTGCAAATAGGTACAATGGCAACGTTTCAGGCACCCACGCCCTTATTCCTGCCTTGTACATACGTCACCTGAAGCCGGAAATGACGCGATTCGCGTCATACAGCCGCACAGCAGCCCGGCCGACACACAGGAGAGCGGAGAGGCGCGCATTTGAATCAGCGTTGAAGATCACGCCTATTGAGGCGTGATATTATGAGGAGGGACAGCCTGTCTGGGTGACTATGAATATAGTAGCCACTCATTAACATCGCTAATGAGTGAGTTTAATAACGTTTATCTACATTTTCACTAGATGCATTTAGGAGCAAAAAGGAGTGTAGGATAAGTGATAATATGCTCTAGGGACATCTTTTAATAGCTTAGGAGGCGTTTTGGGGGTGACAGGATCCCTTTAAATTTTACACATTCAATCAAAGATTTGTGGTTGGTACATTATTATGCACTAATATTTCTTCAAATCCCAGTGCATAATAAACATAGGTAATAACATCTATATATACTTAGCACTAAAGATGTCATTGGATAACAGACCAAAGATGAGGACCAGACCAATGTGAGGCTAGACAGCAGGACAGATGACAATCAGGAGAGTATCATTTTTCTGATTTTTAAAGAGGCACTAAACGTTGCGTGGCTGCAGCAGGCCGATGGCTGTTTGCTGGATTTGGCTGAAACAAATTGCAAAAAAATTATATTTAAACCAATTCTATTTGTAAAACTCAAGGTGAATTGCATTTTTTCACATTGATTTCTTCCATTTTGGTCATCAACAGGCTCAAAGGCTAGGGTCACACATGGCCAACAGTTTTTTCCCTTGTTTTCAATAACTGATCCATTTTTTTAGGGTGCTTTTTGACCCTCCTGTGCAGCTCTGTGTTTTTGGGACTTAGCCATTTTTTCCATAAACAATGCTCTAAAAACATGGATCCTTTTTTGTGCCATAAACAATGCTCTAAAAAACAGATCCATTTTCCCATAGGGCCCCATGATAAAAAAAACAGATCCGTTTTTTTACTGCATCCAAAAATGTTGCTTGCAAATGTTTTTTGGCTCCTGTAAAAAAACTGACACCATTGCAGTCACACTTGAGAGCAGCATCCGTTTTTGACATCAGTTTTTGGACTTACAACACAAAAGTGGAAAAACTGATGCCAATAACGGATCCAGGGCTTATGTGTGACCCTAGCCACAATTTCATGATAACTTTTATAGGGAATCTGTCAGCAGGATTTCACCCCCTCCCAAACTACTTATGTGCATGTACTTATTTCAAAGACAAGTCCAGGATTACCTTTACATTAGCAGCCTGCTCCTCTGTTACTGAGAAATCAGTATGCAAATGATGATGAATAGCTATTTCTAGATCTAAAGCCTCTGTCACTCCAGCTCTATTCCCTGCACTGTGCAGCCTCCTCCTGCTTGACAAACTGTTTCTATACTATGTGACTTTAGGCAAAATTGCCATCATTCAAGCAGGAGGAGGAAGAGGTGGCCCTGGGTGAGGAATAGAGCTGGAGTGACAGAGGTTTCGGGTCTATAGCATCATTTTCATTTTAGTGTAAACACTGAGTAACACTCAGTAACGGAGCAATGGACTGGCCATGTTAAGGTATTTCTGGACTTGGCTTTGACAAAGCTGACAAATTCTCCTTAAGTAATATTGCATGTAGCTGAACAATCAATATTGGACTGTCATGGATACTTTGACTGTAGTGGGTTCTTTCTTGGTCATCCATATAATATCAGTAGGGCTCCAATATCCAGCACCCAAACCAATCCGCTGTAAAAAGGTGATGACCAGTTAAAGTGCACATTGTGCACAGCCAAAACATCACTGTTTTGTACATTGTCCTGTGGACATTTGTGGCGCCCCACTATGCAGGTGCCACAAAAGGGGTACTGCACCCGTAAAAGAGGTGTAGTCACTCCACTGCAAGTGGATTTATGGATAGTAGGAGGAACTCTAAACCCACACTAGGTCACACAGTGGGAGGGAACCCGAGAGGGTATATAGTAGCCCCCAGGGGAAAAAAGGAGGTCTTTGGCCAGTCTGTCTTTGACCGTGGTCCTTTTGGCTGGAAGCCATTAGATCCGTGCTGAGCCCCCGGGATGGAGAGCTCGATAGATCCAGGCAGGGAGCCTGCGGCACGAAGGTGGGTCTCCTCGGCTGAGGGACCCAGGGACAGAAGTACAGATCCCAGATACAGAAAGAAAGGAGAAAGAAGCTTGGTGGGAGTTCACTCAAAGTAAGAAACCGGGTACCAGAGCCTGCACCTGTAGGAACCTTCACGGCCTGCAGAGAATCCGTAGAACGGGGGTATCTTCAGATATGGCCCTGACTCCTAAAGCACCCATTAGAGGGGGACCAGACACTGCGGCGGCCCACTACGATGATCAAGAGAAGGTTCACCCGACGGGAGCAAAGGAGGTAAAGAGAGACAGCAGGAGGTCTGACTTGATCTTCATGAAGTCAGGCTTCACCCTGCTACTGGGAAGCAAGGGAACAAGAGGAACAAGTAAGGCATATGCGAGGGGTCCGTCTACCTACCATAAAATCTACTTGTAGTCACCTGTAACCATTTGCTGATAACATCATACTGCACTGTGAACTGTAATGACTGCTGAGTTGCAGTAAAGTACCCGGTGAAGTGACTTTTCGACTCTGCTGCATCTTTCCTAGCATAGACTAATTCCTTCCACAGAATCGGTGCCCCGGCGGTCCAGTCCTGCCTGCGGAAGACTATACCATCATTGCCGCAATACCATCAAGCATCGGAGGACTGTGGTGGCGCAGGTGAGCATCACCAGGTACTGAAGGTGGCGTCACGAACAAACTTTATTTTATTCCTCCCCTAATCATTGACCACCAGGGCCACAGTCTCAGGCAGCCACCCGTGACCTCCAGACTGAGCCTGAGATCTGAGTACCCTGCCCTGGGTGAGTCACATTCTTGAGTATTGCATCTGAGCTCCCACTCACTTCTACAGGAATATGTTTTTCAGAGACAAAAAGAATGGCCCTTCCTCCTTCTGTCACCACGTCTTCTGGATGAGTTTGGAGTCTGATTCATTTCAATAGGTAGACTGCACCCTCCTCTTGCAATTATTATTACACGTTTTGTCCTTGGACTAAACTTTTAAAATGGGTTTTATAAACAGAAAACATCTTTAAGTATATATAAAGCCTTATAACAAAATCCAAGTACTTCCCAATGCATTTATCATTCTTCTTTACAATAACCTCTAGAAGAGACAGAAAGCTCAGACAGAAAAAACATGTTCCAGTAATGTAAGGGATAATAAAGTCTTAAAACATTTACAAAACATTGTGGCCCCTCCATGCCAGCATGTAGTGCTCATAAAGGAAAGGTGAAGTGATACTTAGCCCGTCTGTGGCATCTAGGTGCTCAAATCCCAATGGTAAGCTGTTATAGCTAAGGAAAGCTACTGGTATTACACTTTTTGACTGCATAGTAAAATGTACAACTGCAAAAAACATGGGTAGGTCAAGATATCCCCAAAAATAGCCAACCCTCCTAGCATTGTCATATAAAGGGGACCCCATTATGACATCCATATGCTGCCCTAAAAGTGCTGAAGGGATATAACTCCAAGCAATGTGGTAAAACTACGGTCTGCCGCCAGACATATCAGGGGATGATTATGTGAAAATGTCTGACACTGACTGACCCATCTCTGTGATATTAACAAAGATGTGTTGCTGTTCTATTGATTGTGATAACGGCTTGTTGTGAACTATAGCTACTACAACATTAAAAACAACTAAAAGGAAACAGAACTAACTTTATTTAGGCACAACTATTACTTAAAAAAAGATGAGTTGATAAATCTATTGGCTTTTCAATGCAATAATGTTATGTAATAAATAACACTCATAGTGTTATAATTCTATTATAAAAATTCTGAAACATATTCCCAGGATTAGGCAATAGATTTCTTTTTTTTACCATAAATATCATGAACAACATGTTTAAAGGAAACCTGTCAGGAAGGAACTTTAGGGTGACCAAACATCTACATTGCTGATATGGTATTAAAATGAAATGGATTTTCCATTGCTGCAAAAATCAACTTTAAATCTGTGAGCACTAGAGATGAAGGAATAAATTCCCAGGATCCTAGTCCAGTGGCCAATATCCTTTTTCCTTGGCAACCAGACAAGAGTACTGCAAAGTGTCTCCTAACTGCTGGAATCTCCAAGGAGACTCTTATGTTTTGTAGGTCTGGCGTGACATCATCATTGTGGCATGACATACTGATGACCTAGTGCTAAGCCTACTAAATCCGAAGAGGGATCCACTATGCACACTTATTCTTTGCTCGGTGGCCATGGCGAGAAGGCGTTGCAGAGGATCGTGGAGGGTATGCAGGAGAAATATAGAAGGAGACTATATGTTTTTTCTATGTGTGTTGTAAATTATTAACCCTTTACTAGAGATTCCTATTGGCTGAGTCTAACAGTGGTGCAACATTATGAATCTCGGGCTTAGTTCCAGCTGCCAATACAAAGCTGGCATTAACCCCTTATTACTCAGTTGCCAGGGCTACTGGAAGAGCCGGGTAAAGCACCAGAAATTGGCGCTTCCCATGAATGAACAATTTCTGGGCAGCTGCGGGCTGCTATTCTATAGCACGGGATGCCCAATAACTATGAGCCTCCACTATGGTGAGAACAACAGCCCCCAGATGCCTAGTTTTACCTTGATGGCAGGTAAAAATAGGGCAAAGACTTACACTTTTTTTTCCAGCCAAGGTAAAAATAAGCAGCTGAGGGTGGCAGCTCACAGCTGTCCACTTTATCCGTGCTGAGAATGAAAAATAAAGCAAACCCCTACATTATTTATTTATTAAGTATGACGGCAGCTTGGTTGCCATACACTAATGTGTATGACAACCAAGCACAGACAGCAAACAGATTGGGGGAACACAGTCTGATTGCAACAGCCTATCACAGATGCTCTCAGCGTGATCGTCTGGGATTGGCCATTGCGGGTCAATGCAGTGAATATGCATGAAGCTTAATGAGTGGCCTCAAAAGTAAGCAGCGGAGACTGGTAGGATGATCTAACGATCTATCTATCCTATCATCTAGTTATCTTTCTATCCTTTCACCTATTTATCTATCCTATCATCTATCTATTCTATTTATGCATCTATATTTATTATTCTAACTCTTTACAGCATGGGAAAGACCATGTTAAAAACGCATGACACACGGATGTCACACGGATATCATACTGATGTCACATGGATGTTAGCCGAGAAAATAACGTACAATTGTATTGGACTCCCATGCCACATTGATCACAATACAGAGGTCACATGTCCTACTCTCCTGGATGAGAAACGGTCAGATATTTTATATGGCCATGTGTTTCCACCCTATGGGTAGAGCTTCCTAAGCTGAAGATCTGCTGGTCTAACACCCAGAACTGAGATATTATAGATTGGACCAAGATACTGGTGCTGTCTTAACAAAATGAGTTTTATAACCGTACACAGGATTTAATGATTGTGAAACATTTTTCCATAAATTTACAATATATCTTTATTATACATAACTGAAAATATATTTTTTTCAACCTGCCAAAAGCTTGCAGCTGCATTTTAAATATTGTGCAATATATTTCTGTACATTCTTTAAAATAAAACTTAATATTGCTTTTAAATGTATTGAACAGAATGAAGCACCTGCTACTGAATCTTAAAACTTTAAATTATAATATTGCAGCTGTGACTTCCTCCATATTGGTTGTCGGTAAACGTATGTTAAAGGCAGTCAGGCCGTCTCAAATGAGATATTTCAGATCTTTCCAGTGCAATAAAAACCTAATGCATAGTTATAAGCAACAGGGACAACAAAACAGCCAGATATGAAGGCACCTGCTGCCCCCTCCTCCATTTTTAATAACAGTTTATTGGTAAGCAATTTATTTTTCTATGAGGATCAAATGCATCTACTGCATATACCGTAGTATAAAATGTAGAAGAATTGCAAAAATTGTTCCAGCTCATAAGGAATAAACAATGATTAATATGTTATCATTATAATTTCATTATTCAAACAGGAGTAGTAAAGAGAAACCAAGGTGTTTCAGATGTTCTTAGTTTTGGCCACTGAATTTTAATGATAACATAAAACTCTTTGATTTTATTCCTTGTGTGGCGCCCCGCAACGAGTGCGTCACAGGAGGGTATTGCAGCCATAAATGCAGCAGCAATATTCTCTGACCCAGCAGTCAAATGGTTAACTCAGAGATCCATACCCTGCATGCATCACCTAGTATAGAGGGCCAATCAGGTCCTGGTGGGCGGAGTGCAAGGGTAGTGAGTAGTAGAAGTTTAGTCCAGCCTAGAGAGTTGGTCTCGGGTCTGGAGAAGTAACAGCAACCTAGAAGACCTCTGCAGATTCCCAGCTCTGCAACCTAGGAGAGGGGGTTGCACAGTCCCGTGCGACCCCCTGGCCACCCTCGCTGGCCGTCTCCTTACCAACTACGGGCATCATCATGCGGGTCCAAAACCATCCCGTGCCCATCTACAGCCGGTTTGCTGGTACCGAAGCTAGCAGTAGTCCAGCTCTGCTATGCGAACCAGAGGAGTGGAGGGACCGCTCTACAGGAGCACCCCACCATTGCCAAATCCCGTCGTCTAACCAGCGGTGTACCCACCAAGGGACCCAAGGCTCCCCAAAGCATCCGGAACGTATACCCCGGATAGGGCATTCAAGCAGCCTCCCTGTACCTGATCTGGTATTCCTGGGCGACCACGGCAAGTTACTTAGATAGAATGGAAGAACACCGCGGATCTCTGAGAGACACCTATCACTGCTGAGTCCACCCGGTCTGCTACCCACAAACTGTATACCATGTACTGCCTGCTGGTTACAGTAAAGACCCGTTACAGAGACTTACAGTGTCCGTGCTTTCTTATGAACTGTCCGTCCGCACCATAAGGTAACTGCAGCTGCTGCACAACATCTTAAGCAGCTCCAGCCTCCGGGGATCATCGCTTAGCCTGTGGGGAGCGTTCCATCTTGCTGCATTCCATCCCCCGGAGGTCCCGCAGCGTCGGTACAGTTACCGAAACACTCATAGGTGGCGTCACGAAACAATTAACCCCTTAATCTGTTCCCGCAAGACGTCTTCAACTTTTTGATCTGCACTCAACCGGGCCCCACTACCGGCAGGCGCGGTCCACCCGTAACAAGAAGGAAGAAGCTACTGCCTGATAAGGACGTCAAGCCAGAGCCAGCGCCATCTAACCTAGGCTCTTGTTTTTTTTTCCGACATATTGGCTTATTTCGATACTTTTTTTTAGACCATTTTATTTTTATTCATTGATTATTCATTGTGGTGATTATATTGTATACATTCTTTCAGAGATTTTTGCAGTATTGTATTTACAGGTTTTATTTTATTGTAGATAACCCTTTGTATTGTATACATGATTTTAATATTTTTTTTTTAATTCAGTTGTCTGTTGACTTTATGTTAAAATAAATACTATACTTTTCTGTAATCCTACCCTAGTTATGCTCTTACATTTCATGCTTTTCTGGTGCATGTGATTAGTTGATCCTCTCATGGGGGTTCTGGGACCTCAACATTGATGACCTATCCTCTGGATAGGTCATCAATGTCTAATTGGTGAAGGTGCAACCCCCAGCACCCCTACCACTCAACTGTTCCTGTGGATATCAACGCCGGCCGGAACTACTCAGGTACGGCACTGCAAAGCACAGCTTCATCAACTGTATAGTGGACATGGCTGAGCACTACATATCTGCTCCTTATTCTAATCTGAAGGGTGCGGATGTGCAATACCTGGCAGGAACCACAATTTTGTTGATGGAACTGTGCTGTGCAGCTCCGTAACTGAGTAGTTTCAGTTGGTGGTTGTACCGGGAATAGTTGATTGGAATATTGTGTATTGCACCCAGGGCTGTGGAGTCGGTAAATCAAACCACCGACTCCAACTCCGACTCCGACTCCTGAATTTCCCTGGCTCCGACTCCGACTCCAACTCCGACTCCGACTCCTTTGACTCCGACTCCGACTCCTTCAGTCATGGCTTGTTTTGAAGTGACAAAATTATTGTAGGTCAATGGTAACATTAGGCTTTAATCATTATAATGACATAATAATCAATATATTTAGATAGAACATAATAAGAAATCATAATAATAATATTCAGCACATTCTGCATTGAAATACTATTTTATATTTTAGGAGTCGGAGTCGGAACATTTTCTGCCGACTCCAACTCCGACTCCGACTCCACCAAAATGGGCAGCGACTCCGACTCCACGACTCCGACTCCGACTCCACAGCCCTGATTGCACCCCACCAGTCAGATATTGTTGACTTACATCAAAGCTACGGACAACCCCTTTCATTTTGGTAGTGCCCACCTTGGCTTCTTTGTCTTTTATATTGGGTGTCCATACGGCTTATTCTATGTTTATAGGGAGATTTTTCTGTGCTAGGTAATGTGATGCATTATCAAGAGAAGTCAGGTGTAAATGACCAGGTTCGGCTGGTAATTTTTCAGAGCACTGATTCCATCCCATTGGGAGGGACCAATTTGAAGAAAGTAGAAGAGTGCTCTAATCGGGTGATAAGGTCTGGCCTGATGGTGCCCCGAGTTGTAGTATGTAGCAGCTTGGTATTCAAAGGGCTACCCCATAACAACACCTTCAACCTTGGAAAAATGTGTGAGTTTCGCATCGGTGTAAATGTAATAGCCCACAGGTAACGGGATACGCAAGGACTGCACGGAACACAGAATGTTAAACAAATGCAATTTTAATGCAACTGAGGGAAAAGAAGGGGAAGGAGCGGGAAGGTGTGCAAAAGTAAATACAATACATATAACCACTGTGACTAGTCTGCAGCGAATGCAAGGTCTCTGAATGTCTTTAAATAAAGAAATGCAAAGTCTTTATCGAGCGAGACGCAGAGTGTTTGTTTTCTTTCTATTCCTTGTATATCGAACTGCAGTCTTTTCCTATCTCTCCCTAACTAAAACAGTGTGCACACTTTACTACAAGTTCTACTGCGAGGTACCTCGTTGCTGTTGGGGCCCGTAATTCGCTGACAGGCGTGTGGAGTGCAGTCAGTCTTGGATCTCTGTCCTGGATCTCAGCTTGCACGTGCCGTCTGGCCCCTGACTCGACATCAGTCTCTTTAGGTCTCTCTCTCTGCAACACACATGGAAGTTCTCCCTTCTCCTTCAGGAGACCCACCCCTCCATCTCCTGGACTGTTCCATGTCATTCTCAGCAGCAGGGGGGTTTCTCTGCTATCCTTTCCTTTTTGGCAGCATGTGGCAGTATAACACAAAGAAGAGTCCACAAAACATTCCTTTAACCATATATATAAATGTTAACAGGTCTTACATTTCCCCCCCTCTTTAACATCGGCCGTCCCGGCCGATACTCTCTTGGGGCCCTCTGCACAGGAACCCACGATGGCAACCTCTGCCGTGCTTTACAACCTGTTGCCTGGGAGTCAATGTCTTACAACCGACTCCATTGACAGAATACACAAATTCATCTGCCAAGTACCGATCAGGGGGAATACCAGCATTAGCCCGTTCAGTCCTACGTGGAGGTACGGCTAATTCACCAGACGCTGGTGCAGTAGCAGGGAGTACAATATCCTCGTCATCATCTCTGGAGATTGGTGGCTCATGCTCTGCAGGGGTGGCACCTGCATCTTGAACGGATGGGGGGTTGGACTCTCCCCAGTCTGTTGGGTTGGACGGGGCCCGCCACCATTCTTCATCGTCAGAGCCCTCCTCGAGAGTAACAGGAACGGGCACGGGCAAAGTCCCCGAGTCGCTTTGTCCGGTTCTGTCTTCTGAATAGCAGGGCCTCAGCATGTTACGATGCAGGATGAGGGTGCCGCCTCCCCGCTCGCTTCTCACTTCGTACACTGGCCCATTGGGAGAGACTCTTCTGGTCACAATGTACGGCTCTGGTTTCCAGCGCTCACTCAACTTGTGCCTCGGGTGTTTCTCTGCAACTAGCACTCTGTCTCCTGGTAAGAACGGGGCCTCATGTACAGGTTCCTGCTGGGGGTATATCTTTTCTTGCAACCGCTTGGTGACAATTCGATGGATAGTCTCCAGCCGTCGACGGTGACAGTCAACCCAAGACCCTACGCTCTGACTTTCACTGATCTCGGGTGGAGCCAGGTTTAGTTCTTCAATGCCTCTCCCGGCTCTTCCGAACAATAGCACGTATGGGGCGTACCCAGTGGTGGAGTGGACACGGTTATTGTATGCCCATACGAGTTCTGCAAGATAACTGGGCCAGTGATTCTTACGATCATCTTCCAGTGTGCGTAGCATTTGTAGGAGGGTCCGGTTAAACCTCTCGCAGGCTCCGTTGCCCTGTGGATGATAAGGCGTGGTTCTTGACTTTTGCATCCCGTAGATCCTTTGCAGTTCTCTCATGACACTGCCCTGAAAGCAGGCCCCTTGATCAGAGTGTATCCTTTTAGGGCAGCCGTATACCCGGATAAAGTCATCACTGATGGCTCGAGCAGCCGATTCAGCCGTCTGATCTCTGGTGGGCGTCACCACCGCAAATTTTGAGAAGTGGTCTGTCATCACAAGGCAGAACTGATAGCCCCGGTGGGAGTGGCCAAACTTCAGGTAATCTATCATAAGTACTTCCAATGGCTCTTTGGTGACAATGGTCTGTACTGGTGCTCGCTGTGGCAGAGCTTTATTTAACTCGCAGGAACGACACAGTTTACAGGCCTTCTCCACTGCCCGAAGCATCTGAGGACAGTACACTATTCTTTGCAACCACTGGTAAGTCTTGTCCGGCCCAAAATGGGCTCCTCTCTCGTGCGCTTCTCGGGCCAATGGTACTGCCATCTTCTGGGGTATCACCACTTGCCACCGTACTTCCAGCTCCGTAGCTAGGTGCACCTTCCGATACAGCATCCCTTCTTGCACCGATAGCTTGTCCCACTGGCTGAGAATCTGTAGGGCCGTGTGTGACAGCATGGCCCGTATTTCCTTCCTAGGCTTACGCTGCCGGATCACCACTCTTTCACTTGAAGCAGTTCTGGATCAGATGACTGGATCTTCACCCATTCCTCTCTGGTTTGGCCAAGCAGGCGCGATGTTGTGCCCGGTGAATTTACTGAAGTCTGGAATTTCGTCTTCCTCTAACTGCTCGTCTCTTTCCCCCACTGGGGCTTCTGTGGTAACACGAGAGAGGGCATCCGCATTCTGATTTTCGTGCTTGGAACGGTACTGCACATGATAATTATATCTGGAGAGTCGTGCCAACCACCTCTGTTCCATTGCCCCCAGTTTGGCGGTGGAGATGTGAGCCAGTGGATTATTATCCGTATAGACTTCAATCTGAGCTCCCGTGAGATGTTCAGAGAACCTTTCGGTTATTGCCCATACTAGTGCCAGTAACTCCAGACGAAAAGAACTGTAATTCTCAGGATTGCGTTCGGCTTCTCGCAACGTCCGACTTCCATATGCAATCACCCGTTCAATACCGTCCTGTACCTGGGCCAGTACTGCACCCAGACCGTAGAGGCTCGCGTCTGTATATAACCGAAAGGGGAGGTTGTAGTCTGCATAGGCAAGCACAGGGGCGCTGACAAAGGCCTGTTTTAGTCGGTGTAAGGCTTCTGCTTGTCTTGGTCCCCAGCAAATTTTCTGTACCTTTGGTCCTTTCGCAGTTCCTCGGAGCAATTCATGCAAAGGTTCTGCCTCCTTCGCGAAGTCCTTGATGAAGCGACGGTAGTATCCGGCCAGTCCCAGGAAAGCTCGAACTTCTCTCACTGTGCTGGGTGTGGGCCATTGTAGCACTGCTCTCACTTTCCCATCGGACGGCTGCACGCCAGCCTCCGTCACCTTGTGCCCGAGATATTCAATCTCTTTTTGAAAGATCCGGCATTTTTTTGGTTTCAGTTTAAGCCCATGGTCCCGTAACCGTTGAAACACTTGACCCAGTTGTTCGAGATGTTTTTCGAAGGTTGCAGAGTACACTACGATGTCATCCAGATAAATCAACGTGGCTTCGAAGTTCATGTCTCCAAGGCAACTCTCCATGAGGCGCTGAAAAGTTCCTGGGGCATTATTTAGCCCAAACGGCATGCGATTGAACTCGAAGAGTCCCATGGGCACAATGAATGCGGTCTTGGCCTTGTCTTTCTCTGCCACAGGGACCTGCCAATATCCGCTTGCTAGATCAAGGGAGGAGAAGTAGCGTGCCTTTCCCAGCGCAGACAGGGACTCCTCTATCCGGGGCAGGGGATAGGAATCATGAACAGTGCATCCATTAAGCTTGCGGTAGTCAACACAGAAGCGAGTAGACCCATCCTTTTTCTTGACCAGCACGATTGGGGCAGCCCATGGACTCTGACTCTCTCTTATCACCCCGCTCTTCAGCATCTGTGCCAAGAGCTCCTTCACCTCTTGGTAATATTTTGGGGGTATTTGTCTGTACCTTTCTCTGATCGGTGGTGCATCTCCTGTGGGTATTTCATGCTGAATCTTGTCAGTACAGCCGAAGTCTTCTGCATGACGGGAGAACGTGGCTTGATTCTCCCAGATGAAGTTTTCTATGACCTGGGCTTGCTCTGAAGCGAAGGGGGTCAGGTCCACTTCCATCTGTCCTAGGATAACTTGACTGTTCCACTGATCAGTGGGCTTCTCTTCTCTCTCTATAGAAACAGCCAAAGTCCAGGTCTCCCCTGCCATGGGCTTCAATTCAATCAATTCTACGTTCACCACCTCTTCAGGCGCCAGGTAGACATGGGCCAGAACAACTCCCGAGGTCAAGGTGTAGGCCTGTTCACCGGTGTTCACGCAACGGAAAGGGACTCTTCCATTTCTCACTGTTGCTAAAGTGCGAGCCACCAACGGTTCGTCTCCGTTCTCTTCACCACGGTAAGGTTCTACCAACACCTCCATCCCCTCGAGCATACGATGGGCCCCGACTGGCAAGGTGAGGACTGTCTCCCGATTTGGAGGTAGAGTAATTGTTGTCTGCCTTGGGACTCGAACCCTCCCCACTGGGTAGCGGCTCCCACCATTCCTCCACAGCCCCCTGGCACGGATAAGGTGTTGGAAGACCTTTTGAGCGGGCCCGTTAGCAGCAGTCATTTTCCAGTAATCACAGCCTTCCTTGTTGAAGAGCAACTGGTCTAGTTCCTTCAGGATGTTCATGCCTACGATAGCCGGCACTTCTCTGTCATACCGGCCCTCCGTTAACACGATCCCTTTTTGGCCTAAGTTCTGACCACAGGCACGTATGTTCATCCACACAACCCCTACAACCGGAATGGGAAGATTATTCGCAGCCTTC
Source organism: Allobates femoralis (assembly GCA_033576535.1). NCBI lineage: Eukaryota > Metazoa > Chordata > Amphibia > Anura > Aromobatidae > Allobates > Allobates femoralis. The sequence goes on from JARQOC010000005.1 coordinate 512,613,666, forward strand.
AGTCTGATATGTGTCCTCTTATCAATGGATACAGTTTGTCCAAAGTGTTGATAGAAGAACTGTTCTGGCATGGTGGTCACTTGAGACCCAGTATCCATCAGGCATCTTACTGCTTTCCCTTCAAATTCGGCCGTGATTGTCGGCGTGCTGGCTGCTATATCTTCAGGGCGGTTGTTTTCTCTAAGCTCAGTTAGTCCCCCCCCCCCCATGTGCCCGACCATAGAGGGAGATACTAGTTTAACGGCGGTCTTTCTTGAGACATCCTCTTCTCCGGGCAGTGCCGTGATATATGGTCCCGATTTCCACAGTTCCAGCATTGGTAGTCTCTAGCGGGTCTGGATCGCCTCTGCTCGACCTGTCCCCTCTCTTCTCGATAGGTATACACGCGGGTACCCGGCCGCGGTGCTGCCGTTCGTACTTCTGACGCTGGGGCTTGCATATTCTTCAGCAACTCTTGTAGAGCAGTAACAGTCTCTTGTAACTGATCCACTTTAGCTTCCAGCTGGCTTGGTTCTCGGTTTCTCTCACTCGGGACTACCCTATGAGCACAAACTTCTCCCCCGCGTTCTGCGGGTCGCAATTTTCAGCTTGTATGCGGGAGACTGCTTCTTCCAGTACTTCCTGAAAAGTTAATTTTTTTTCTACCCTGAGCCGTTCACGGAGAGCACTTCTGATCTTGGGGTTATGTAATCCTCTGAGGAATTGATCTCGCAGGGTACGGTCAGCGTAACCAGGGGTCTGTGCTAGCTCTGGCTCTGCTGTAAGCATTTGTCTCATTATTCTCTGGAGGGCATTTGCATACTGTGGCAAGCCTTCCTCTTCACCCTGCAGCCGGTAGAACAGTTGTGCCTGCAAATCACCTGCTTCTGGCTTGCCGCCATACACCCTCTCCAGAATCTTCACCACCTGTTCTAACGTCTTTCTTTCACTCTCAGGGCGCAATAAAACAGTCTCTTGAGCATGGCCCTCAAGGGCAATCAACAGTATCTCCCCTTGGTTTTCTGCAGGTACTCCTGCTACTTTCAACATGCCCCTCACTCTCTGCGCCCAGTCATGGAGAGGTACATTGTTGCCAGTAAATTTTGTTATATGGGTCAGCATAGCACCCAGGGACAATTGCCTTGCTGGTATTCCCCCATCAGGTTGTATTGGAACATTTACATCAACAACATCCCTCTGTCCTTCCATTGTTCAGTACCAGCCTGCGTATCCTGCCGGCTACGCCAAGTGTAATAGCCCACAGGTAACGGGATACGCAAGGACTGCACGGAACACAGAATGTTAAACAAATGCAATTTTAATGCAACTGAGGGAAAAGAAGGGGAAGGAGTGGGAAGGTGTGCAAAAGTAAATACAATACATATAACCACTGTGACTAGTCTGCAGCGAATGCAAGGTCTCTGAATGTCTTTAAATAAAGAAATGCAAAGTCTTTATCGAGCGAGACGCAGAGTGTTTGTTTTCTTTCTATTCCTTGTATATCGAACTGCAGTCTTTTCCTATCTCTCCCTAACTAAAACAGTGTGCACACTTTACTACAAGTTCTACTGCGAGGTACCTCGTTGCTGTTGGGGCCCGTAATTCGCTGACAGGCGTGTGGAGTGCAGTCAGTCTTGGATCTCTGTCCTGGATCTCAGCTTGCACGTGCCGTCTGGCCCCTGACTCGACATCAGTCTCTTAAGGTCTCTCTCTCTGCAACACACATGGAAGTTCTCCCTTCTCCTTCAGGAGACCCACCCCTCCATCTCCTGGACTGTTCCATGTCATTCTCAGCAGCAGGGGGGTTTCTCTGCTATCCTTTCCTTTTTGGCAGCATGTGGCAGTATAACACAAAGAAGAGCCCACAAAACATTCCTTTAACCATATATATAAATGTTAACAGGTCTTACATAAAAAGCAGAGCAAATACCCAGTTGTTGCCACTCCCCTTCCAGGACCATACAGGCTCTAAAGGAAACTGAGTCCCAGTCCATTCTGTTGTACCTCGCTATTGTATAGTATTGTTGACCTCCGTCCCTAAGGAAGATAATTTGCAGTAAAGCTATTTCAGACATTTTAACTGATCTGCATTTGTCTTTCCGACATATCCCAAGCCAATGAACTGCCCTATAGGTGGCTGCGTCAGCATCTTCGTATATTACATGCTAATGCCATTTTTCCTCTCTTCTTTAATAAATTCTGATCGCAGATAATTGGCATCGACTGAGACAGAAATGTCTAATTCTGTTCAATTTAAGCAGAATCGACTGTGCCCAGGATAGACTTTATATGAAATTAATTAGTGGCAAAGGACTGTTTGAGCCAGAAGTCTCTGTGACTCAATGCTACAAGGACAATCCAATGTACAACCCTCATCAAGAAAGAAACATGACCAGATGAAAATGTATTCTTCTTGATAAATCCTGCCTTCAAATTTAGCCATTTTTAAATGAAAACACTGCGGCCTCTTAATTTCTGCTTCATCCTTGCTTTTCTTCTCTAGCGTTTACTTCTAATGTATTATGGAAAGAACGGTCACCATACTCTTAGTTTGAAATACCTTTTAAGACATATTTAATAGAAATACTTTTCTGCTCTTTTGATATAACGGCAAGATATTCAGTTCTCAGGGTTTAGTTTCTGCTCTTAAAAATTTCCAAACACCTGAGAGAGTGATGGGTTCTAAGAAGCCGACATGATTAGTGCGTCCGAGAAATGCCTTGCTGCCTTGACTCATTCAAAGAATGAATCGTATTAATTCTCAGCTTTAAAAAGCTATTGACCATAATTCTATATAATTTGTGCTTTTGTGCCCTGAAACCCCCTACTGTATATTTTAACAATTTTTTCTAACAACATATACAGAGCTTTCTCCATCCAGATGTTGATGTATTGGATGCCTGAGTGCAATACTCTAATAAAATAGAATATGGTCTAAATTTAAGCAAACACAAATTAGTAAGAAGAACACAATGCAAAATATATAATGGCCTGGCAACATGATGTCAAAAAACTCATATGCTCTGGAATGTATTAGGCCCCCTTCACATCACGTTTTCTTCCTGTCTGTGAGGATCACATGGACAGGAACGGACGGGCCCAGATTGTAAACTCCAGATGCCATTTCTGTGTCTGGATCCATGATTTGAGGGATCCGAACCCAGAAAGAGCTGGTAGGAGCTGAGCCGGCAAAGCACAGGCAAGTGGGGCTGTACTTTCCTTTTGAGCAATGTATCTACATACATTGCGAAAGTGAAAGAAAGCAAAGTGTTAAAAATAAAAGAAATGCTCACCTCTCCGCCGAATGTCCCACGATGCGAGGCATCCATGTCCGATGGCTGCAGGACCTGAATCAACTGACTGGGCAGAGTGGCAACCCGATCAGCTGATGTGTCACATGACAGCATCATCTGAGCAGTTCAAATCACCTGCCCGCCAATTTAAACCGCTCAGCTGATGCTGTCATGTGACACATCAGCTGATCGGTTGCTGCCGGTCAGCTAAATAAGGTCCTGCCGCCATCGGACGTGGATGCCTCACATCACGGGACACTCGGTGGAGAGGTGAGCATTTTTTTTTAACACATTGCTTTCTTTAAATTCACATTAGCAGTGTATGTAGATAGTGTATGTAGATGCACTGCTAAAGTGAAATTACAGGAACAGAGCAGTTTTAGTGTACTCAGCATGCTTAATACACTATAACCGGATCCAGGAAACAAACCTGCTTTTTCCCGGATGCGAGCTCCATAGACCCCCATGTTATTTGAATCAGACAGCGTCGGATACAATACTGTCCAATTCTGTCCGATTGTGTCTGCTTTTTTGAAGGCAGAGCAAAATCAGAGCAGCCTCTGATTTTGGGGACGTGAAAAAAGTGGACACAATCGGATCCCTGCACACACGGATGGCCATTAAGGACCAATCTGTGCCCCGTAAGGAACATGGGGAGCCAAATCGGGTCACTGGCTATCCATTTTACAACGGATAGCCAAGGATCCCCAAAAAATGGGATGTGAAGTAGGCCTTGGTGTAAATGTAATTTCAGGAATGGTATCTTAATATCAAGGTGAAAAAAAATTTCAGCTCACCTGAACCCCTTGTTATGCACAGTAAGGTCCTTACAGAATCTGTAAAAAACAAGCAATCCATCACATTAGGTTAAGAACTTATTTTATTCCTCCAAAAATTTTAAAGCATGGTATAGCAAAAGTGCTCATATAGACATTGCGGAGTAAACTATAGTGTCGGCTGATGGCGATCCCTCTTACCCATAGCCTAACTAGCAAATGTAACTTCCATGTATTTGACTCTTTATGGACGTTCCACTCACAAATCACGTGACAAGTATAAAATACAAATCGTACAACGTTAAAAAAATTGATTAACAGATATAATTCACATTATGATAAGTAAGTTTTTTTATTATCAGTAATGCAATATTAGATCCATTTGTTTGTTTAAAACTTCTTGATGGGAGGTTTCCAGCATTAGGATCCAATAGGCTTCCCAGTTCAGGAACCGCCTTCTCCATTAACCACCTCTTTTGCGTCTATTAACTCTCTTGATGCCATGAAACGTGAACTTGTCTAAATTGCCTGCATGCTTGGAATATAAATGTTGAGATTGGTATCTTAATGACTTACTTGCCAACTACACTGGAACGTCAAAGAGGCTTCTGAAAAAGGGAAAACTCCTGGACAAGTTGCAAATTCTCCAAGTTCTATGTAATCCTCTTGAAACCTTGTGCTCAAGTAAGCTCAGCAGTACATCAGTCCCTATGACTGAAAAACCGAGGCTGCCAGGAGTGATAAAAATCTTATTCCCGAAAGCGGGGCTCTCAGGGTGGCGACTGCATGGCATCAGAAAACTATTAAACTTCAGATTAACCTCATATCTGCAAGTTAATAGCTCTTTTTTACATAACGGGTTCCCTTTAAATTCAAATTTCACCCAACCTAGACTGATTAGCAATGCATCGCCCTCAGGGCTATGGGTTACTCGGGACCGGTCATTATTCTCTGTTTGCAGGGGGATGTCACGGTAATGGCCATGAACTGGTTCTGTGGCCCTGGAGGGACTGCAAATAAAAAGGGGATAATTGTAAAAAGCAAAAAATAAAAATAAGAGTTTGTCAATGACGCCACCTGTGGGATGCGGCCAGGTATGACCGCCACTGCTTGTGTCAGCTCCAGGGGATGATGATGGGATGTAGCCGGGCGATAAGCCCTCCACAGGTAGGGCTAGGATGATCCCTGGGCTGGTGATAATATTTTTTTGGTTGGTGTAGTTGTTGTGAGGTGATGATGGGGGTGCACTTAATACTGACCGGTGTCCTCCAGATCTTTCAGGCTTGACCTCTCCTCAGATGCTGGTCTCCACAGCCATAGACCTTTAATACAGACTCTCACACATTTCTTCAGGTTTAACCGGGTGCTTTACTCACTGTAATATGTTCACACAATCACGGTATTTTCTAACAGTGAGCGCACCAGTAGCCGGTCAGCAGCTCGCCTGGTTCACCAAAGACCCAATTTCTTTAGGCCTTTCTGGGTCTCTCTTCTCAGGACCACTACCTCAGGGCCAGTAGTCGCGGACTTCTCGGGGGTCCTCTCTCTCTCCCCCAAGTCCTATGTGAGGCCTTTCCTGGGTTTTCTTTGGTCTGTTAGGTTCCGGGCATAGAGACCCTTCTCCTCACCGGTTAATCTGTGGCCAGGGCTGTAATCTCTAACCACTTTTACAGGGCCGGTACCCTGTCCGTCGACCCAGTCCCTTAGTGACTCCGTCAAGCTAGTCTTTCACCTTGGACTCTTTCCTCCCTACACCTGGTCGGTTGTCTCAGGGATGTTAGTAGCTTCGGACCCGGTCAACCTCTGATGACACCGGCTACTGAGTCCTGGTGTTATTTCTTAGTCGTCTTCAGTCTCTTATCTGCTGTCTCTCTGCTCAGACCTGTCAGCTCCAACCTCCAACTCCAAACTGACTAACTGTCACTCACTCTCAGGTAAACCATTGTAGCTCCTCCCTCTCTCACAGGTGCCAACTAAGCTCCACCCTCCACTCAGCTCCTCCGCACTTCTCCCTTGCCTGGCATAAAGTCCTAGGTATAGGAATTTGGGGATGTGTTGGGTGCTTTTGGTTTGGGGTGAATGGCTTATAATCCCAGCTGCTGCTCTTTTCTCTGGCTACCAGTCCGCAGGTGTGCCACAGCAACTTCTCAATGTCCTTCCTCCTGCTGCTGAGATCTTGCTCTGCTCATTACAAGCTGCAGCCGTCAGTCAGGCTGGCTAGGTGAAGACTGAATAGTAATACACTTCGATTCTTGCGTTCTCTTACTCAGGCCCGTATTTGGAGTTCCTGCCGCCCTAGGCACTGTCAGCGGTGCCGCCCCCCCCCCTCGCACCACACACCCCATCGTGCCACGCCCCCCATCGTGCCACGCCCCTCATCGTGCCACGCCCCCCATCGTGCCACGCCCCCCTGCAGACAGACTGCCTTGAAATAAATACAAAGAATAATAAAATCTTTTAATGATTTTAATTCGTTTATGTGCAAAAGGCAACAATAAGGTGATAATAAAGACTGCCCATTCCAGTCTACGGACAAAGACTGCAGCACTGATAATCATAGGAATATGTAAGTTATTAAATCATCTTTTGGATGGTTAGGGATGAGCTAGCAAGGTGCAGAGTAGTGATAGCTACGAGAGGCTAAAAGGAGTTGTGAGGTTCTCATTATGGATGGAGTAGTGGATGGTTGCTAGATGACCACCACCATGTCCCAACAAGGCTGTGACATCAGCAAGGAGGTGGCAGTAATGTTTTGGGTCGTAATCATGTGGAGAGAGCTAGTTTGCCCCTATAGGGTCCATGAAGAAGTGAAAAGGACCACGGCAAAGTATATATACTTTTAGACTGACCACTTTTTTCTTCGTACTAAATCATCCCCATACATGACAATGCACCATCTCTTGGTACAGAGCATACCCCTGAGTAATTGGCTGCTATGGACATAAAAGTAGAGAAAACCATGGCGTAGCTACCAGTCTCCCATGATCTCAACCCTATTGAGAAACTTGGAAGTACCTTTAAGCAAAAAAATCTAAGATGCTGTAAGACATTAACCGTCACACCAGCAGCTCTGGGAGTCAATTCTGACATCCTGCAAACAAATGCAATCTTAAAACATCCAAAACCTGACAAGTGCAATAAATGCAATATTTGTGAAGGTGATATCAAAGAAAGGCGATATAGAATATGAGACATACTGGTAGGATGTTTACATTGTGAGCCCCAATGGGGACAGTGTTGATGATGTATGTAAAGTGCTGTGGAGTTCATAGTGTAATATAAATGTATAAGAATATTTCTTCATATGTCGTCACAATACCGGGATCTGAGGATCTTGTATTTTGAGGTCAGGGGCTCTCTGATGCCATGTCGCTGCCTGTCTCGCTGTCTTTCTCTTTTCACACTGCAGTGTGGTGGACAAGAGAGCATTAACTGGTTAATAACAAGAAGTATGGAGTGTGTACTAACTGAGCCTTACACCCTCCCCATACCATGTCCGGCAGACATTGTAGGATTACTATATGGATTTTATTAATAGGGTACGGTCACACTGGCGTGAAACTCGGATGACTGCAATGTGTCATTCTCTCACATTGCAGTCAGACCAATGTTAATCAATGTCTGAAACACATTGGCGAGTGTCACACGCTTTTTTCTCATCCAGATTCTGGATGGGAAAAAAGTCACAAGATGCTGCAAGAGTCTGCGATTCACGTGCGAGACTCGACAATGCAAGGCTATGGGTCTGACAAAATTTTGGACCGCACACGCACCATCCGAGACCCAGAGGCATTTGTTTTTTTTCACAGATACATTATCATTCTGCAGCTGAAAGCACTGTAAAATGCTCCTGTAAATGATTCTACAGTAATAGCTGCTGAGAAACAAAACAGATTGCACAAGGATGTTGTGAACCAGACAGCCCCGGGTCTGATTCCAGATTGACCCGGATGGCAGCTATCTGCCATCTGGTTTCCCTGTGTCCGGGAGGTTGCAGGGTTTTCTCCTGGACACAAAAACGTTGCAAGCAACGTTTCTGTGTCCATGTGAAAAATGCTGAGAACCTCGGATCCTCCCGGATTGTCCCAGTCCGATGCGATCCGATGCCCCCTCACATAGGGGTCTATGGCACTGGATCGCACCAGAGCCGACAAAATCTGGCACCCGGGAGCCGGACGGCCGGTGCTAAAGCTCAGCACTATGGGATCTCCCCTGCTAACAGTTCCGGACCGCGGACAGCTCCCAGTGAGCCGCGAACCTGAATTATCAGCAGCTGCGTGAAGAAGAATCCAGCTACACACCGGACAAGAGGGCATGTTTGGCCCTCCCGTTCTCTTTGATGATCCGATCCGGGGCTGTCTGCTGTGGACCGGATCACACTAGGTCTGTGTGGGCTGCTCCCATCCCTCTTCCCCCTAGCTATGCAATGTTGCAGTGCCTGCAGGCTGCTGCCGCCCAGGTCTGTGTAGGCCACTCACTCCCATCCTCCCCATATGTATGCAATGCAGTGCCTGCTGCAGCCAAGGTCTGTGTGTGGGCCGCTGTCATCCCGATCCCCCTACCCCCATATCATATGGGGGGGGGGTGATAGTGGCCCACACAGACTTGGGCTGCAGCAGCCTGCAGGCACTGCAGCAGTGCATAGATAGGGGGGACGGGAGCGGCCCACACATAACTGGGGTTGGCGACGCTGCAGAATTGCATAGATACATAATGTGGGGGATGGCAGCGGCCCACACATTACTTGGGCCCCCAGCCCCAGTTATGTGTGTGCCGCTCCCATCCGCCACATATGTATCTATGCAATGCTGCAGCGCTCCCAGCCTGGGGGTGCAGCAGCATTGCATTTGCATACATACATAATGCGGGGGATGGGAGCGGCCCACACATAACTGGGGCTGGGGAAGCTGCAGCATTGCATAGATACATAATGTGGGGGATGGCAGCGGCCCACACATTGGGGCTGGGGGCCCAAGTAATGTGTGGGCCGCTCCCATCCGCCACATATGTATCTATGCAATGCTGCAGCGCTCACAGCCTGGGGGTGCTGCAGCATTGCATACATACATAATGCGGGGTATGGGAGCGGCCCACACATAACTGGGGCTGGGGACGCTGCAGCATTGCATAGATACATATGTGGGGGATGGCAGTGAGCGGCCCACACATTACTTGGGCCCCCAGCCCCAGTTATGTGTGGACCGCTCCCATCCGCCACATATGTATCTATGCAATGCTGCAGCGCTCCCAGCCTGGGGGTGCAGCAGCATTGCATTTGCAGACATACATAATGCGGGGGATGGGAGCGGCCCACACATAACTGGGACTGGGGACGCTGCAGCATTGCATAGATACATATGTAGGGGATGGCAGCGGCCCACACATTACTTGGGCCCCCAGCCCCAGTTATGTGTGGGCCGCTCCCATCCGCCACATATGTATCTATGCAATGCTGCAGCGCTCACAGCCTGGGGGTGCTGCAGCATTGCATACATACATAATGCGGGGGATGGGAGCGGCCCACACATAACTGGGGCTGGGGACGCTGCAGCATTGCATAGATACATATGTGGGGGATGGCAGTGAGCGGCCCACACATTACTTGGGCCCCCAGCCCCAGTTATGTGTGGGCCGCTCCCATCCGCCACATATGTATCTATGCAATGCTGCAGCGCTCCCAGCCTGGGGGTGCAGCAGCATTGCATTTGCATACATACATAATGCGGGGGATGGGAGCGGCCCACACATAACTGGGGTTGGCGACGCTGCAGCATTGCATAGATACATAATGTGGGGGATGGGAGCGGGCCACACATAACTTGGGCCTCCAGGCCCAGTTATGTGTGGGCCGCTCCCATCCCCCACCCCACATATGTATCTATGCAATGCTGCAATGCTGCAGCGCTCCCAGCCTGGGGGTGCTGCAGCATTGCATACATACATAATGTGGGGGATGGGAGCGGCCCACACATAACTTGGGTCCCCAGGCCCAGTTATGTGTGGGCCGCTCCCATCCCCCACCCCACATATGTATCTATGCAATGCTGCAGCGCTCCCAGCCTGGGGGTGCTGCAGCATTGCATACATACATAATGTGGGGGATGGAAGCGGCCCACACATAACTGGGGCTGGAGATGCTGGCAGCTGCAGCATTGCATAGATAACTGGCCCCCAGCCGCTCCCACCCCCCACAAGCCACATTATATTTTTCTATACAACATGCAATGCCCAGGGCTGGCCCATGCTGCACTTCATCATTAACATACGGCCGGCGGGCAGCGGCGCCGCTGACTCACACTTGAGGCTGAGCCCAGCCGCTGTCTGCCTGGCTGTCGGCGCGGGAACCGGGAATGTGCTGCCGCCTGCCCGGGCCTCTGCGGATTTCCTCCTGGGTCCTGCTCTGCGCCCTCTCCGCCCTCCTCCGATGCACGGCGGTGACTGCTGACACTCACACACCGTCGTCCCGGCGCGGCGGCGCCGTCTGGGGCGATGTGCTGCCACGGGCGGCCAGTCTGCGACCTCTGCAAACCAGTGCCGCCTCTGCCCGGTCCTCCGCGGGAACACAGTATTCAGAACACTATCTACTCTGCGGCGGGCCGGCCCCCTCCAGTCCTTCTCTCTTCCGGCTATGTGAGGTGGCCGGCCTGATGACGCGTCACGACGGGGGAGCGGGAAGGGGGGGGGGTTATTAGGGGGCGGGGCTTAAGACCCGGCCGACACGGAGCAGCAAAAAAAAAAAAAAAAAGAAAAAAAAAAGAAAACACGCAGAGGCTCCGCCCCCCTATGAATGGCGCCTCCCTAGGCACGTGCCTACAGGTGCCTAATGGCAAATACGGCCCTGCTCTTACTGTTTAGCTGAAGTTATAAAGTGCTCATTATAATTACAGGATTATGTATTAATACTAATAGAAATTTTCACTAGAGTACATCTGCTCCAACCAGTTTTTTTTGGAGTCTGAGTTGGTTTAAAATGGATCAACTCAGACTCGTAAAATAGATAGTAAATTGAGTACAGTATTCCAAGACAGTATGTGCTGAATATTTTTTTCATAAGAATATAGAAAGTTATGAAATGTCCCATGTTTGTTTGTTCTATTCCCCATCTAAGGATCTTGACTTTTAGTTCAGAGGCGTTCTGGGAAAGGTGTAATTGTAGAGCAAGCCACAATGAATATATTGTATGTTCAATGAAAATCACTTCATTATTGTATCCTAAACGTGATGAAAAACCTGATGTTACCATTTTACTACAGTAAATGTATCCCGTAAACATGACCCATGTATGGGAGAGTCGGAGTTGGGAGTCAGAGTCAAGGAAAATGAGGAGTTGGAGTCAGAGGTTTGGCTTACCAACTCTACAGCCCTGGCTCCAACAGACCTATTTAAAGAGAATATGTAATCAGAAAATTGTTTAAATGAGGTTGTAGTGTTCAGTATGTTTAAAAAATATATAATATTTTTTATATTTTTCATATCCCAATCTAAACTTTAAAAAATGTCATTTTTACACTGACCCATAGGCTGTTCTATTCAGGAACCACTTGGATATTAGAAGCAATAGACTGTTTGCATAGAAACAGTATCTGAGAATGATTCACTCTAGGTATGAAGGGATGAGGAGGATGTGAGCTGTGACATCACCTATTGTAAATAGCAGACTAATGTATATAGAGGTGTTACCGTTTATTGTAATTATCACCTGTGATGATTACGAGGTCACTGAAAAGTCTTCTGTACAAAGCAGGAAATGTGAGTCTAGTACACAGTATTTTTTTCACACCCCAGGTGAGGGAACGCCCGGGATGTGGCACAACACAGAGGGAAAAACCACTGAAAATGTGAAGGAAAACTGTGGTGATAGGGAGAGGGGTAAAGGTGTCACCACCTAATGCTCACCTCTGACTGACCTCTGAGCTCCCTAACTCCCCAGACAGATCCTTCCCCTCATGCGCCTACACCCTCGCTGACCCTGAACCTAGCCTGATTAGTGAAAAGGCTAATAAGGTATTAGTCCCACTACTACAGTTAAAACACCACAAGGGAGGTAAGAAAAACAGGTGTGGAAAGACACAACAAGAACACTCCTTGGTTTCTTTAGCAGGGAACTTCACAGCTGCAACACAAGTGACACCTCAGCTTCTCCAGAGACTGACTCCTTCAAAGTGGTCAATATAGAAGAACTACTGCCGATATGGAATAAAGCCAGGAGTTGGTAACTATAACAGAAGGGTGTGATGACAAAATTCTGCGGCTGTGAATAAAGCTATGAGTAATCTCAGCTAGAAAGGAAAGAGTCTTTAAAAAGGACCTGTCACCCCCCAAATATTACAATCTAAGGGCAGCACTGAATGCAGCATGTCTGCTTTATGCAGGCAAGGGGACCCCCATAAACTGCAAAAAATCAGTGCAAAAAATCCGCACAGGAATCACACAAAAAGCTCTCTGTTTATTATAAACAGAGAGCTTTTTGTGTGATTCCTGTGCGGATTTTCTGCACTGATGTTTTGCAGATTTTCTGGTGGTGGATGAATGCGATTATTAATCGCATTCATCAGTGTTGGACTACTCATTATTGTTTGGTGAAGGGGACCCCCATGTCTGATGGCGGCTGGTACCCTGATATAATAGTTTAGTAAAACTTACAATCTGGAGCCAAATGGGCGGTCCCTGGTGCGGCAACCTGTGTCTCTGTGCCGCCTCCCTGCTGCCAATCACGTCCTCCTTGCTCTGTCTGTGCTGGTGACACAGTAGGTAATGTTATCTCAGCCTCCGGCTGCCTGTCCCGCCTCCTGCTGTGACATCAAATCATTTCACCGCCCAGCTGCATGTTATGCTATGGAGCTGGGCGGGGAAATGCTCTGATATCACAGCAGGAGGCGGGACAGCCGGCCGGTGGCGGGGATAACCATTACCTTGCTCTACTTGCGTCACCAGCACAGGGAGCACAGACAGAGCGAGGAGGACCTGATTGGCAGCAGGGAGGCAGCACAGAGACACAGGCTACCACACCAGGGACCGCCCATTTGGCTCCAGCTTGTAAGTTTTACTAAACTATTATCTCGGGGTACCGGGCGCCATCAGACATGGGGGACCCCTTGCCTGAATGCAGCAGACATGTTGCATTCAGTGCTGCCCTTAGATTCACATCCATGGGGGGAGGTGACGGGTCCTCTTTAACCCTTTAACCATAAAATCAAAGTGGATCCACTCCAACACAAGATGTAACCTGCGGATGTAACACTTGTGACTATAGTGGCCAGGGTAAAAATTGCATTATTTATGATTTTCTTACATGGATAATAATGTAAAATATTTTTAAAACTTTGTAAAAAGTATATTTCATTAAAAAATAATCATTTCAATTACACATTATTTTCTGATGACAAATTCAATTAATAATGTGTGCAGTTTGTATTAGAAAAGGTGAAAGATCCACTTTAACTGCCAATTACTTAGTCAGATATTCGGGAACAGGGAACGTGAGTGTTTAATATAGCGCTATATAAATTTGTGTGTTTTGTCCCCGACTGATAGGGAATAGTGTAGAATTATCTTTATGTGACATATCAAATTAATGTTAATAATAAATCTGTCATTCTAAAATACTTTGGACCAAATGTAAAGATTAGAAACAAGCTCTTATCGTACTAAGATAAGAAAATTTGGAAGAAGTAAAAAGTGAGTGTAAAGTTCAGATATATTAAGTTTCTCACACCAAGTTTAATAGTTTATATAAAAATATTAAAACAGAATAATTAGATTGTTGGGCCAAGGTTTCTCCACGAAATAGATTTGCTGCTGAAATCAGTCAAACCAGAACCCAACTTTAAGTGATGTGTTTAATTAAGTAACGCAAAAGATTTGACCTCCACTATCAAATTGTTGTTCTATGATTTCATAAACTGAAATTTCTAAAAATAAAAATAAATGTAATAAACCAAACATTTCAACATAAATGACTTGTGCATCCAGATAGTACATACAATGGGTATAACGAAACATGGAGTCAAATCTGCATATAGTCTGTTACCGAAAAGTTTGCTATAGAGATGTACCTCCATGTAATCAATAAAGCAGTCAGAAATATCTGAGCATGACCATCGGGCGAAAAGAAATTAAGGAGCTCATGTGGTAAGCATGTATAGAATACAGTATATTTGACAGTTTGAAAAACAATCGCCTTTTTGATGATAGGTTCCCTTTAAGACGTACAATAACGTGCTTATCTGTCACATCTCCACCAGAGCCTCCTCCTGGGACATCTGCTTCATTCACTTGCACCACCATATTCACACTGTAGATGGTGCTGGTGATAAAGGAGTCAGAGCCAAAGACTTTGGAAAGCACAAGCTCTGCCCATCCACTCTGGTTAGAGTCGCTGGGATCTGCAATACTTTCCAGTCTACTTCAGGAATAAACAGCTGAAAAGAAGAAGGGTCGCACAATAGTGTGTATCTGTCGGCAGAAAGTGTGTAAAATAGTGGTGGATTTGCTCACCTGTATGGGTTGTGAGACATCACAACCACCCTTTGCACCTGTGACAACTTAAGGTGTCAAGCTTTCTTCATGGTCTGCAGCAGTCCTCCCTCCAGTAGTAGTCCAGGAAAACAGATAAAAGAATAGGGACTTGTGGCCATACTCCCGCTCCAACAAAATCCAAGAATCAAGGGTTATTTGAATTCATATGGTGGTATTTATTTGTACACGTTTCGGGGTAAACCCATTCTTCAGGAATACCACATCAATGGGATGGGAGGTACATCCCATTATTGTGGTATTCCTGAGGAAGCGGTTTACCCCGTAACAAGTAGAAATAAATACCACCATATGAATTCAAATAACCCTTGATTCTTGGATTTTGTTGGAGCGGGAGTATGGCCACAAGTCCCCATTCTTTTATCTGTTTTCCTGGAATACTTTCCAGTCTGACAGAGTATAGGTTTGTGCTGCCCAGATGAAGTTATTAACTCATATGTTTCAGCCTATTGGAAAGCACAACTCCCCACTAATACAATCAGCCTTCAGCTGCAAGCTGCCAGAAATAGCTTTTGGTTCCCCTGGCCAATCTCCTGTCTTGTATTGGTGTTTTTTCTATATTACCTCGGCCAGTTTTTTGGATGCTTCTCCTACCTCACGATTTTGTACCTTGCTGCCATCTTGGTTTTGACCCAGCTTTCTGACTACTCTAACAGATCCTGATTTTGTTTTTGTTTTTTTATGACCTTCTGGCTTTGACCCTGTTTGGTGACTTTCATGTCTTTGGACTACTACCCTAATCCCCTAATTCCCTAATCTAAAGGGTGTTAGGGTTTCTTGAGGTTTTGCATCTTGTGCTTAGTCTGTCTGAGATAGTCTTTTTGTGCTTGTACCCTTGGCTAGACATCACACTATCAAGTCAAATTATGCTATTACCCTGCAAATTAGACCCGAGAGAAAATGAACTTTATTTCTTCAAGAAGCCGTTACCTCTCAGTCATAGAGCCGTGCCGATGTGGCTACAGTCACTGTTCATAGCACTGAGAGGGGTGGTTGTAAGCACACCTCAGCATTTTGACTGATAGCCGACTCAACAATGCATCATATTAACTCTATAACTGCAAGTTAATAGCTGTATCTGCCATGACAGGTTCTCTAAGTGCTGGCTTAATCTTTATATCCAAGGGCCTTTTGTGGCTGTGACTCTGTCAAGAAGAAGGGCAGTTAAATGGTTTTCAACAGAAGTAAATAATCACCTGTATTGTCATACTGTAACAGGAACCAATCACCCAGACATTTAAAGAATAGATCCTTTATCTGATGATGGTCAGTCTAAGGACTCATTAAACAAGTGATTTATACAGACGTGCGGTAAGTAGAAATCAACAGCGCACTGAACGACATACTTCAATCGGGCTGTTCATGACAGGCTTTTGCCATTATTAACTTAGGAAAGTGTATTTGATCATTAATATTTTAAAATGTTGATGTAGATGTCACACAGACATAAAATTCGGACATATGGAAGACAATACGGATGGGAGTCAAGAGTCTTCTCAATGAGAATTGAACACTTTCCTATGCTCCTCTGAACCCAACATAAGAGCATTTCAGAAACTTGGTGATATGAAAAACTTCTGTGTATGCTCCTGGAGAAACTGACTTTCTTCTTGATAATAAAAGGAGTCTTTTACACTACACATTTACTCTTCAAACTTACCACATAGCTATGTAAAGGCTGGGTTACACGTAGTGATGTTCCAGCGACCCAACCAACGATCAGGATTGCTAGAACATCGCTGATGGTACCTTTACACGCCGCCACGGCAGGCTGGATACATCCCGCTACTTCACGTGCACGAGCACGCTCAAACGGCTACAAACGGTCAACGCACCCTCTTTACACGCCGCCACAAGGTTCGCTACGCCACGCTACATCTATAGCTAGCTACATCGCCGGGTGTCTCAAGTAGCCAGCTGTTGCTCATTTACACACCGCTACAACCAGCTACTATGGGCGGACCTGGTGCAGCAGGGACAGCACATAGGCGTGCTCCAATTGTGGATTACAAGACTTCCGTACGCTGATAGGACGAAGCAATAACATCCTGATTGGGCAGGCATCGCAGGAGGCTGAGTAATACAGCACGCTCGAGCGATTGTGTAGTGTGACTCGTCAGCTCCTTAAATATGCCTCCCTATGCAGCGACTACCAATCGTCATGCAGCAGCTTCCACCAATGATCGCACATGGGGCGCGGTAACATGGAGCCGAGGTCACGCCTTAGCTACATTGCAGCTACAGCCCCGGGTGTCCAGAGTTCCCTTCCGTTGCTTCTTTACACGCCGATACAGCTCGCTACCATCGGCGATATAGCCATCTGTTTTCGAGCAGAGCCCATAAACAGATGTATCTGTCGCCGGCTGTAGCGTCGCGTCTTCAGACGCCGCTACGACGGGCTACATTGGCGCTACAAGCTACATTTGTAGCCTGTAGCGGGATGTATCCAGCCTGCCGTGGCGGCGTGTAAAGGTACCTTAAGTGATCTCTGGGGAGATGCCAGACAGGCAGATCTCACCAGCGACCCATGTAACGACCTCGACATTGTGGAAAAGAATATAAACAATTCTTTTCCACGATGTCAAGGTCCCACTACTGTATTCAGCGGGAGAATGCTGGTAACCAGGGTACACATCGGGCATCGGGTTACTAAGCACAGCGCGTTGTGCTTAGAAACCCGATGTGTACCCTGGTTACCAGGGAACAAATCGGGTTAGAAAGGTGTCACACCACACCGATGTCTGCTGCCCAGTGGCAGACCAACGACCAAAAAATGGTCCTGGCCATTCCACAGCGATCAGCGAGCTGATCGCTGATTGCTGTGGCTTTTCACACGCAGGGACATCGCTGCAAGGTCGCTGCAAAGTCACAAAACCTGTGACGTTGCATCAATATCGTTAGTGATATCGCTGCGTGTAACGGTGCCTTAAGAGATGGGGCAATAAAAGTCATTCTTTTTGTTCTTAAATCTGTTCCTCCATTAACCCCCAAAATAAACTTTATTATAATAAGCAAATGAGGGTGCTCTGTGCACCCTTGTGTGATTGAATGCCACAGTGCAGAATAAAACCCACTTATTTAGATTTCTGCCACTCCTTTTATGTTGATTGCCAGTAATGAAATGCACATAGCCAGTACAGTCTTAAGAGAAACTTCTCTTAAGTGAGGAAAGACAGCACACAAATCACTCTCTCCTCGCTTCTGACATTGCTCAACTCCACTGCTATCACTTCTGTGCAGTAGAGAGCAGACAGATTGCACTATTCTGGCAGCTACACAGTGATCTATACTCCAGCGACATCATCAGGAAAGAGAGAGTGATTTCTTTGCTCTCTCCTGCACTGAAGTGATAGCAAAGGACAAGAGCTATGTCAGAAGCGAGGAGAGAGTGACTTGGGTGCTGTCTTCTGCGCTGAAAAGCATCACCACTGCAGTCATTCACTTACCTTGGCAGTTCAACTTATTTACATTGGCAGAGATGCTGAACTCACATTTCTAAACTTATTAAAGACTCTAGTATTACAGAGTCAGTTTTCTTCCTTCTGATACATTCCTTTGGATGATAGCTATTTTCATACTTTTTTCTTCAGGGAGCATTGCCCTATGGATTATATATTTAGAAACATTGTGGAGAACAGCTAGAATTTTACTCCCTACATAAATATTAATTTTTCCCATATTAATCTTTTACAACTTTTACAAAACTGGAATAGAATGTAATCTGTAATATTTTTTAGACCAACAGTTAAAGATTATGAATTTGGAAGCAAAACAAAGAATGACAAATTAACATGATTATTGTTTTCTGTAAAATATTATGTGGTAGCAAAGTCTAAAACCAGAGCAAGTAAAAATGTTTAGTCTGTGAAATGACTTTTGTTAAAAAATAAACCACAAGAAAATATATAGTTGTTATGATTTATTATTATTATCATAGCGCCATTTATTCAATGGCACTTTGCATTTAAAAAAGGAATATACATAATAACAAGTACAATAATCCTGAACAATACAAAGCACAGACTGGTACAGAAGGAGAGAGGACACTGCCCACAAGGGATCACAGTCTACAAGGGATGGGTGGGGATACAGTAGGTGAGGAGAGAGGACCCTGCCCACGAGGGCTAATAGTTTACAAGGGATGGGTGAGAATACAGTAGGAGAGGAGAGAGGACTCTGCCCGCGAGGGCTCACAGTCTACAAGGGATGGGTGAGGATACACTAGATGTGGAGAGAGAAGCCTGCCTGCGAGGGCTCACAGTTTACAAGGAATGGGTGAGGATACAGTAGGTGAGAGTAGAGCTGGCCGTGTGGCAATATAGAGTACTGTGGCTTACTGCAGATTGTAGGCTTGCAGGAAGAGGTGGATCTTCAGGTTCCTTTTTAAGGTTTCCACAGTTGGCGAGAGTCTGATATGTTAGGGTAGAGCATTCTAGAATATCGGCAAAGTATGGGAGAGATATTGCATGCATTATTAAGAAAAGATGAAAAGACGGGAGGAGAAAAGGAGATCTTGCGAGGATCGGAGGTTATGTGCAGGTAAGTACTGAGAGACAATATCAAAGATGTATGGAGGAGACAGGTTGTGGATGGTTTTCTAAGTCATGGTTACAGTTTTGAACTGGAGTCTTTGGGCAATGGGGAGCCAGTGAAGAGTGAGGCCAAAGAATAGTGGGGAAATAGGTGATTTAGTTGGGCAGCAGAGTTTAGTATAGATTGGAGGGGTGCAAGAGTGTTAGCAGGGAGGCCAGAGAGCAGAAGGTTGCAGTAGTTGAGGCGGGAAATGATGAGGGCATGTGACTCGCACAACCCTGGGGCCTTGGGGTGCTCGGAATCGGGCTATGAGTTCTACCGCGGGAGTTACAGGGGTCGAGACCTGGCTTCTGTGACCCCGGGAGAGTCAGTGCTCTAGCAGGGTGAAATGCGTTTAAGGAGTGTTGCAAGGGTATAGAGTTGATAGGTTAAATGTTCATGACGCCACCTATGGTTTTCGGACAGTATGGACCAACAGTGCTGGTCAGACCTCCGGGTTTGTTGATGCGGCAGCCTGATATCGTTGCTCCCCGTAGGTGGAGCGGGAATCCCGTGGCAGATGTGTTGTATAGCAATAGCTTTGTCAGGCCGGATTGATGCTGGGCCCCTTTACCTTGTCTGCTGTGGCAGTCGGCGGCTCTGCATGCGGGGAATAACACAGTCTCACACAGTGTTGGAATGTTTCACCCGGTTTGCTCACTTCACTTGCAATTGGCCACCGGGCGCTTCTCTCTACAAAGTCCAGTCTGGACTGTCCACAAGGAATTGGGATAGCGTGCCCTGGACCCCTTCGTGTGCCTCTCTGTACTCTGGTCTCTCCCCCAGCGCTAAGTCTTTGCCTCTCCTGTCAGCGCCTCCACACACAGTACCCCGACCTAGCAGCCACGGGCCCTGCTAGGTAACTGGTACTTGTCCCCTGACCCTAGTTCAGTTGCCTACTCTGTGGGTGCATTGGGTTGTGGCCACCACTCCTGGGGATTGCGTGGCCTCAGGTTCAGTGGCTTGGGCTTACATCGTTCGTGCCACGCTCACGGCCGTTTCCCTGGTTCTTGACCACCCCTCCGTCCGACTATCTTAGTCCCGGATCTGGGTTCCCATGCTGTCTCACTCCACTTGTGCCCCTGGGGTTCACTCTCTGTTCGCCTGCACACTTAGCTTCAGCTTACTTCTCACTCACTAACTCACTACTCAACACACTACCTAACTAACTAACTACTCCTCACTTCCCACTGTCTGTTCTTCCCTTGTGCCCTTTTTGACTGGGCCCTCCCCCAGGGTTCGCCCAGGGTGTGTTTGTGGAGGCTGAGGTTCACCATCCCATTTACTTTAGGACTGAGATACCACATCTGGTTATAGAGTGCAGTACCCCTTTGTGGCGCCCAGACCGGTGGTACGCCACACATGCATGAGTGTTTTTGCACATTCCTGGTTGGAGAATGTACAGATGTGGGAGATATTTTTGAGTTGAAGTTGGCAGGAGGTGGAAAGAGCTTGGGGATATGTGACTTGAAGGAGAAGGCAGATATAATTTAAATATATTTGTAATTCATCATATGTCCCAGAAATCATCTTTATTAAAGGGGGTATGCTACAATCACAACCATCACCAATCTATACTGTGTGTGGATTTCGTTTCTTTGTGTTTGTTTTTTTCACTTTTATTTAACCATTTGGGGACATTACACTGCAGGTATGGAGCAGGCTCAGAAGGTAGCGCCAATCAAAATAGTTATTTCTACCAGTAGAATATATGACGTTTGAAACTGTGGGGTGGGAGTGTTTGTCCTCTGTGGCTGAGCTTCAAAGGGGCTTTATGCAATACAATACACTACAATACTACAATATTGCAGTACACTGTATTAGCTGTTTCTTTTTCTGTGATGTTTTTCACTGTATTAATGATCAAGCAATTGCAGATTCAAATTCCCTAAAAGGACTAATTAAGCATTTTAAAAATGTTAGAATGTTTTAACAAAATATTAAAAACACAAACCCTCCCCTTTCCTAAAAGTAAATAGCAAAATTTTAAAAATTAAAAAAAAACATATTTGATATCAGAATGCACATACCCGTGTATAAGCCGACCCCCCTACTTTTGCCCCCAAAACCTGGGAAAACCTATTGACTCGTGTATAAGCCGAGGGTGGACCTCAGCACAGGTATACAGCCCCCAGCAGTGTGGTATACAGGCCTCCCCAGTGGTATATACAGGCCCCAGCAGTGTTACAGCAGCAGCCCCAGTGGTATATACAGCAGCAGCCCCAATGGTATATACAGCAGCAGCCCCAGTGGTGTATATATAGCAGCAGCCCCAGTGGTGTGTATATATAGCAGCAGCCCCAGTGGTGTATATATAGCAGCAGCCCCAGTGGTGTATATATAGCAGCAGCCCCAGTGGTGTATATATAGCAGCAGCCCCAGTGGTGTATATATAGCAGCAGCCCCAGTGGTGTATATATAGCAGCAGCCTCAGTGGTGTATATATAGCAGCAGCCCCAGTGGTGTATATATAGCAGCAGCCCCAGTGGTGTATATATAGCAGCAGCCCCAGTGTTATATATAGCAGCAGCCCCACGGGTATACAGGCCGCCCGCCCGCCACCATCAGTATACATGTGCCCCCCCATCAGTATCCAGGGCCCCCCTTGCAGGCCAAACCTGTAAAGTAAAAGCATTATACTTACACCCGTGACCGCCGCCGTCCCCGCTCTGCACCGCGCTCCTCCATCTTCTTCCGTCTTCCTCCTCTGTCGCAGGCAATGACGTCATTGCCTGGGCGACCGAGGAGGAAGACGGTGCAGAGCGGGGACGGCGGCGGTCACGGGTGTAAGTATAATGCTTTTACTTTACAGGTTTGGCCTGCAAGGGGGGGCCCTGGATACTGATGGGGGGGCACATGTATACTGATGGTGGCGGGCGGGCGGCCCGTGTACTCGCGTATAAGCCGAGGGGGTACTTTTCAGCCCAATTTTTGGGCGCGAGTATATACGGTAATTTACTTATAAAGCATAAAAACACTTATCCTGTGATGTTACCACTTAAAGTGTGACTGGAGTTTTATTTTTAATTTAATAATAATGTAAAGTGTCAGGCTGTCAGCAGCGCGCAGGCTTCAATGATTTTACCGCATTAGCATGGAAAAAAATGATGTGGATACCAACAGCTGATGGCCTCCACAGGACTCCTCACTGGTAACATGGAGCAGCTAATGTGAATGCAGGAAATAACATCACAGCAGGTGTGTGCTGTCAGCCTGGAACATCCTTTGCCTGAGATAATCTGATACACTGATCAGTTAAGAACGCTGTGTAGGTCCCGCCCCCTCCTTACATGGTTATCTGGTCGTATTCAGTGTGTGGAACTTGAAGATGGTTCTCACTGAGAATGAGCATATGTCTCCTTCAGATACAGCATAGGGGGGACATCTACAAGGAGGTTTTTGAAAGGTGTTCTTCCAGATTTCTCTTATGAAGTATATTTGAAAGTTTATTAGAATCACTTGTTCTATATCATTATTAAATACAAATTTAAACAGCGGTTACACTTTAAATGTAAAAGAAATACAACCAAAATGCAAGAATAGCTTTCTTTTGGTCAGGTCACCTCTACACCATAATGGAACAAACACAGATTAGGATGTTGTATGGACATGAAACTAAACTACAGCTTCTATCCAAAAAAAGTTTACAACCTGTCAACCAAAAAATGAAATATTTATGGCTCTTAGAATGTAGCCATTGAAGCTATTTTTTTCTGTCTTTTTACATTTTTGATGTAGTAAAACTAAACTTATTGTACTGACCCACACAACATAGTGCCCAGGTTCTTTTTACGGCAAAGTGAATAGTATGATTCAAACCTAAGGCTAAGAGTAAAACAACATACGGTAAGTGAAAGAAATTGAAAAATGGCTGAATTTCTGAGAAATTAATAAAAATATTTATTTTAAAAATATAGCTACCGTATATACTCGCGTATAAGCCGAGTTTTTCAGCCCAAAAATTGGGCTGAAAAGTACCCCCCTCGGCTTATACGCAAGTCAGTGACGGCAGCCCTAGCAGCCCCAGCAGCCCCAGCATCCCCAGTAATGCAGGGCCCCCCCAGCCTAACTCCGGTCACCTGTAAAGCAAATTATACTTATCACTGTCCCGCTGTCCGCGCCCGCCGCTGCTGACATCCGCGATCCTCCATCTTCATGCGTCTTCTTCCTGTGTCCTGTGTTCGTCGCAGCCAATGACGTCATTGCCGGCGCCGAACACAGGAAACAGGAAGAAGACGCATGAAGATGGAGGATCGCGGATGTCAGCAGCAGCGGGCGCGGACAGCGGGACAGTGATAAGTATAATTTGCTTTACAGGTGACCGGAGTCAGGCTGGGGGGGCCCTGCATTACTGGGGCTGCCTGTATACTACCACTGGGGCTGTATATACTACTGAGGCTGCCTGTAAACTACCACTGGGGCTGTATATAATACTGGGGCTGCCTGTAAACTACCACTGGGGCTGTATATAATACTGGGGCTGCCTGTAAACTACCACTGGGGCTGTATATAATACTGGGGCTGCCTGTATACTACCACTGGGGCTGTATATACTACTGGTGCTGCCTGTAAACTACCACTGGGGCTGTATATAATACTGGGGCTGCCTGTATACTACCACTGGGGCTGTATATACTACTGGGGCTGCCTGTATACTACCACTGGGGCTGTATATACTACTGGGGCTGCCTGTATACTACCACTGGGGCTGTATATACTACTGGGGCTGTATATACTACTGGGGCTACGTGTATACTACCACTGGGGCTGTATATACTACTAGGGCTGTATATACTACTGGGCTGCGTGTATACTACCACTGGGGCTGTATATACCACTGGGGCTGCTGCTGTATATAACACTGGGGCTGCTGCTGTATACTACCACTGGGGCTGCTGTATATACCTCTGGGGCTGCTTTATACCACACTGCTGGGGGCTGTATACCTGTGCTGGGGTCCACCCTCGGCTTATACACGAGTCAATAGATTTTCCCAGGTTTTGGGGGCAAAAGTAGGGGGGTCGGCTTATACACGGGTCGGCTTATACACGAGTATATACAGTATTTATTGATGGCAACTTGAATTTTAATTACAATGAGTATTTTTACATTGAATAATTTCCTTGATTCCAGCTATTATTATTAGTGTGTCTGTCAATCACAGCCAGCCTCTCATGGGAAATGAAGCGAGCACAGCTGTCATACACTCACCTTGACATATATTTACATTTAGTTTTTTCTGTTAATGAATTGAAGGAGGTTTCTCATCCCAATCTATTTTGATCTACCGGAATGATGATCTGTATCAACAATTTGCTTGGAGCATTACTTGCATGCAGGTTACCCAGATAAATGCTTTATTTATAAATATATTTCTTTGGAACTCATGATGAGTATATCAGTTATTTCCATTGTTCGTGCACGTACATGTACAGTATGTGATATTACTTTTGACATTCTGGAATATTCTAATAGCTGCTCACATAACTTGTATTATACGTGTGTGTGGATAGATAGATAGATAGATAGATAGATAGATAGATAGATAGATAGATAGATAATAGATAGATAGATAGATAGATAGATAGATAGATAGATAGATAGGAGAAAAAAACTGCACAGCACTCACAGACAATGTGAACTGGTGCCAGCAGGGATGCTGGGTCAATATACTAGAAAAAAAACCTTGCAGCACTCAGCTACTACCAATGATGTACATATGCTGACAAGCTGTATATACGGTATATGAGAAAAAATTTAAAAACACGTTTTTTTCAAAAAACTCAAAATTCTTATTATTTTTTTAAAATCTGAAGTTCTTAGTACACTCATTGGCCAATGTCTGCTTGCTCATCGACTGCGACAAAGTGACTTCAGGTCCGATGAGTCCTATCGCTGACACCCAAGTCCTCCTTGTCCACCCTACCCCACTACTAAGTGGGCGGACACCATCTAGACCCTAGATCACCTGCAGGCAATAAGGGTCACCTGCAGGTATCACCAATTCCTGATTTGGGCACACGGGCCAATTCAGCTCCGCCAGTGCCCCTAGGGTTCTGCCCTCTCGGCAGTCTTTCTGTTCTCTCCTCACTCGACTCGACTTCTCCCAGCTCTGCACACTAGCTGTTAACTCTTGCAACTCAACTCAAACTCACTTCCTTTGTTCTGCTTCCCGACCACACTTTATGTAGGGTCCCCTGGGTCCTTTTTTCTAAGATAGATATGCACACACTTGTAAAAACATGTTTTTGAATGTGTGTGACCGTGATCGTTACAACAGGTTCTATATATCTTATGTGCTTATTTTTTAAGGAAAGATTAAAAAAACTCTGGGAAAGCAGAAAAAAAAGCTCTGTGCCTTCAACGTTCAAAATAGCTGCGTCCTTTAAGATATTTAGAATCTCACAAATATTGAATTTCTGGAGTTTTTCTGTACAGAAGCTATATTTAATTAATGATAGTAAAATGCAGCAGAGCCATCATGTGGCCAAACAGATATAGTTACAGAGAATTACACAATACTTTCAGTAAGAGAAAATCCAGCACTCCATCCTTCTTAAGAAACTCTGTGTTTATTATAACTTTATTCCTTGCATGCTTAAACCACTGAGCAAAGATCAAACATTTGACACATTTCAGAAGTAAATGTTCTTATTCATAACCAATACCGTATATACTCGTGTATAAGCCGACCCGTGTATAAGCCGACCCCCCTACTTTTGCCCCCAAATCCTGGGGAAACCTATTGACTCGTGTATAAGCCGAGGGTGGACCCCAGCACAGGTGTACAGCCCCAAGCAGTGTGGTATACAGGCCCTCCAATGGTAGTATACAGCAGCCTCCCCAGTGGCATATACAGGCCCCAGTAGTATATATCAGCAACCCCAGTGGTATACAGCAGCCTCCCCAGTGGTATATACAGACCCCACCAGTATATACAGCAGCCCCAGTGGTATATACAGCAGCCCCAGTGGTATATACAGCAGCCCCAGTGGTATATACAGCAGCCCCAGTGGTATACAGGCCTCAGCAGTATATACAGCAGCCCCCAGGGGTTACACAGCAGCCCCCAGGGGTTATACAGCACCCCCCAGGGGTTATACAGCGGGGTACCAACATCCCCCTGGGGGTACCAACAGCCCCCAGGGGGTACCCAGCAGCCCCCTGGGGGTACCAACAGCCCCCTGGGGGTACCAACAGCCCCCTGGGGGTACCAACATCCCCCTGGGGGTACCAACAGCCCCCTGGGGGTACCAACATCCCCCTGGGGGTACCAACAGCCCCCAGGGGGTACCCAGCAGCCCCCAGGGGGTACCAACAGCCCCCTGGGGGTACCAACAGCCCCCAAGGGGTACCCAGCAGCCCCCTGGGGGTACCAACAGCCCCGAAAAGCTGGCACTGTCCCCCCTTGTAAGGGCCCCCCCCCCCCCGCTGCTTATACATTACCATCCCGGTGTTCTGATCGGCGCCGCTCCTCGGTGCTTCTTCTTCATCCTCCAGTCCTCGCTGGCTGCATCCGGGATCTCTGGCCGTCGCGCGATGACGTCATATCGCTGCGACAGCCGGAGATCCCGGATGCATGCAGCCAGCGAGGACGGGAGGATGAAGAAGAAGCACCGAGGAGCGGCGCCAATCAGAACACCGGGATGGTAATGTATAAGCAGCGGGGGGGGGGGGCCCTTACAAGGGGGGACAGTGCCAGCTTTTTGGGGCATATATGAACTGCTTCCCCCTGCCGCTGATTGACAGGGGGAAGCAGTGCATGTATAATGAGCGGCCCCACGTGACGGGGCCGCTCATACAGCAGCCTCCCCCCGCCTCCTCCAGCCTCCACAGCCCCCACCACAGCAGGTGGTACCGTATAGACCCATGTATAAGCCGAGGGGGGGACTTTTCAGCCCAAATTTTAGGCTGAAAAACTCGGCTTATACACGAGTATATACGGTATATTGTTATAATGTGTAACTGGTATATTGCTGTAAGATGATTTGTAGTAAAAAGCTAAATGGGCCCATTTGATCAAATCTTTTGATGAAAACTGCAAGAAAAATGCATTAAAGGTTGCAACATTTTTGCGCAAAGTGGAGTTACAAAAAAATGTAGCAACTTTTGTTAATTTTCCAAATTAGGTTGGGACATGGAGGAGACAGAATGGGACGGGGTGTGTTTACGCCTATCTGTTATATTTAGCAAAAGTGCTGGCGTTACCTACTGCAGAAATGGTATTCTAGTCCTTTACTGGAGTAACACTTCTGTCAAAGTGCACAGAAGAGCACGTTACTCAAAATAGGGATGAGCGAGTAGTGAAATATTCAAACTCGCTATACTCGTAACGAGTAGGTCCTAATACTCGGCTATTCGATACGAGTAGCGAGTCCAATGTAAGTCAATGGGAAATGTGAGTAATGCGAGTAATTATCTGCTGGACCCTACAAATAGGTCTGGAGGCTGAGGAAAAGGCTGAAATCGGTGCATAATTGTTTAAAAGCCGGAGGTAAGAAGCCGGTGGCTTTTTTAAACAATCAGCTGATGTACACTCCACCGCCTGGTGCTTCGCTCCCCACTGCCCGGGTCCTTCAGTCCCCACTCCCTGTTGCTGGGCTCCCCGCCCGGTCCTAACTTAGGATCGAGTAACGAGGCGGCGGGGGAGCAAAGCACCAGGCAGCGGGGAGGGAAGCACCGGTCAGGTGAGTGAGGCATCGGGGAGAGAAGCCCCGGGCGGGAAAGTCAGCGGTGAAGTCTTTTCATCGCCAGCTATTTCAAATGAACAGCTGATACATCAGCTGTTCGTTTAAAGTAGGCGGTGGAAAAGCCAGCGGTGAAGTCTTTTCACCGCTGGCTTTCCCGCCCACTATTTCAAAGGAACGGCTGATGTATCAGCTGTTCCTTTGAAATAGCCGGCAGTGCCATCGCAGGGTTCATCGGAGGTCATGGTTGACCACGTTGAATAAAGATGGAGTCCCTAACGTGTTTTGTTTTTTTTCTATTCAAAATGTTTTTGTTTTGTTTTTTTTTCTAATAAAAATTTTTTTCTCTGTGTTGTGTTTTTTTTTTTTTAACTCTTTACTAGAAATTTGGTCATTTGTAATATTGGCATGACATCATGAATTTCGGGCTTAGGACCTGCTGATAATGGGGTTAGGGCCAGCTTTGCACTATTACCAAGCGAGCCACCTGGCACTAGGGCCGCTGGAGGAGTTGGATATGGCGCCAGAAGATGGCGCCTCTATGAACACGCCATTTTCTGGGGCGGCTGCGGACTGCAATTCACAGCAGGGTGGGCTAGAAAGCTTGGGCCACCCTGCGCTGCGGATTGCAGCCCCCGGCTACCTAGTTGTACCTGACTGGACGCAAAAATAGGGCGAAGCTTACGTTGTTTTCTTTTTAATTATTTCATGAAATAATGTAAAAAAAGGCTTCCCTATATTTTTCTTTTCGAGCCGTGTACAACTAGGCAGCAGGGGGTTGGGGCAGCCCGCATCTGCCTGCTGTACCTGGCTGGAATACAAAAATATGGCGAAGCCCATGTCGATTTTTTTTATTTTTTTTTATCAA
This sequence comes from Allobates femoralis, assembly GCA_033576535.1. Classification (NCBI taxonomy): domain Eukaryota; kingdom Metazoa; phylum Chordata; class Amphibia; order Anura; family Aromobatidae; genus Allobates; species Allobates femoralis. The sequence goes on from JARQOC010000005.1 coordinate 512,642,377, forward strand.
TAACAAAATTTTAAAAAAATAAAACCCCAAACACATAACCCTAACCCTGGAGTTAGGGGTTAAAAAAATGCATGGGCTCCCACAGCATTTTCTATTGTCAGCTAAGGATAACCCAAGCAGCTGCTGCCTGCTAATGCCCGCTGCTTGGTGTTACCTTCACTGATAATGGAGAATCCAGGGAAGCCCTTTTTTTAAAGTGTTTTTACAAAAGCGCATACAGTAGGCCGGCACCTCCTCCTCCTTCTCCTCTGCTTGAATCTGCAGAAGCCCGACGGATCAGCGAGAGAACCAGGGGAGGTACAGTGCTGTGCAAATTAATTGGGACAAAGCATTTTTGTAAGAAAAATCGTAAGTTGGTTACCAGTCAGTGATTCAAACCAGTTTAAACTGCTTTGAACAGGTGTGAGTGTACAACCTTGAGTAACAAAATGTGGTTTGACTGGTTTTAGTCAGAAAATAACAGCTAGCTGCCCCCTCAGCTTCAGTTGAGAGCTTGTTTCTGTGAGGAGTGGTTTAGTGTACTTTTTCTCTCAGTGTGATTCGTGCCTGTAACAATGGATGTTACTCCACGGAAGAGGTCTAGAATTATTACTCTTAATGAACATACAAGTCTGACTGTAAGAGAAATCGCTTCCACCGTTGGTATTGGAAAATCTACCGTTTCAAGAATAATTCGCACACACAATGAAACTGGATCATTTTCTCCAAAACGAAAAGGGAAATGTGAAAGAAAAAGGAAAACGACACCAAGAACTGATAAAACACTTATCAGCAATAGTAAAATTGATGCAAGAAAAACAAGTAAAGACTTGCTTTGTCCCAATTAATTTGCACAGCACTGAAAGTAAAGATTTTTTTTAGATGTACACTGTGTGCAGAATTATTAGGCAAGTTGTATTTTAGAGGATTATTTTTATTATCGATCAACAACTATATTCTCAATCAACCCAAAAGACTCATAAATATCAAAGCTTAAAGGCCACTTCACACGCTCGTTAACGATATCCTTAGAATGAGCACGTGACAGTGATCGTTCAGACATCGTTCGTGCGTTGTCACACACAAGGATATCGTTAACGATATCAAATTCAGCAATGCACAAGTTAAATAGGAGAACAAGGACTGAACGATCTTTTAAAGCGGCAGGAATAAGAGATTTTTGAACGACATCGTTTAAAATGGTGTCACACTGAACGATGTGGCTTCTTCCAGCAGCGTTAATTGGACGACAAACAATAGATTTGAGGTCAGGATATCAAATCTTGGATGAATGATCCAAGGATTTTTCTTCCTATATCGTTCGTTTACACGCAACGACGCCCGAATGATAACTTTTGAACGATCACAAATTCATGACTTTTCAAGGATATCGTTCAGGAGATCCTTGCGTGTGAAGCGGCCTAAATATTTTTGGAAGTTGGAGTGTGTTTTTTTTTAGATTTGTCTATCTAAGGAGGGCGTCACACTACGATTTTGTGTGGGAACTCAATAACGATGTCAGTGGTGTGCGGCTCGTGCACATCGTTAGTGAGGTGTCACATGTATAGATAACGTTCAGGACACAGCAGTGATGTTACGTGCAGGGATCGTTCACACAACCAGCGGCCGATGCTTGTCAATGATGTGAATAGGAGAAATCGGTCAGGAGATCGGTTATGGCGGTGTCACACAGAACAATGCAGCAGATTGGATGATCCACATCGTCTAATATGAGGTCCAGTTCTCACATCTGTATATAACGATCTGACCACTTATCGCTTGTCAGATCGGCCTGTCACATGCAAAGATGTCGTAGGAGCGATGCCAAATCAGGCACTTTCCAGCGATATGTTTGCAAATATCGTAGCGTGTGACGCCTGCCTTACGAGGATATCTGTTTGTGCTGGTAACTATTACTGTGCAGAATTATTAAGCAACTTAATAAAAACCAAATATATTCCCATCTCACTTGTTTATTTTTACCAGTTAAACTAATATAACTGCACAAAATTTAGAAATAAACATTTCTGACATGCAAAAACAAAACCCCAAAAAATTAGTGACCAATATAGCCACCTTTCTTTATGATGATACTCAACAGCCTTCCATCCATAGATTCTGTCAGTTGCTTGATCTGTTTACGATCAACATTGTGTTCAGCAGCCACCACAGCCTCCCAGACACTGTTCCGAGAGGTGTACTGTTTTCCCTCCCTGTAGATCTCACATTTTAGGAGGGACCACAGGTTCTCTATGGGGTTCAGATCAGGTGAACAAGGGGCCATGTCATTATTTTTTATTCTTTTAGACCTTCACTGGCCAGCCACGCTGTGGAGTAGTTGGATGCATGTGATGGAGCATTGTCCTGCATGAAAATCATGTTTTTCTAGAACGATACCGACTTCTTCCTGCACCACTGCTTGAAGAAGGTGTCTTTCAGAAACTGCCAGAAGGTCCGGGAGTTGAGCTTCACACCATCCTCAACCCGAAAAGGTCCCACAAGTTCAACTTTGATGATACCAGCCCATACCAGTACCCCACCTCCACCTTGCTGGCGTCTGAGTCGGAGTGGAGCTGTCTGCCCTTTACTGATCCAGCCTCTGGCCCATCCATCTGGCCCATCAAGAGTCACTCTCATTTCCTCAGTCCATAAAACCTTGAAAAATCAGTCTTAAGATATTTCTTGGCCCAGTCTTGACGTTTCATCTTATGTTTCTTGTTCAGAGGTGGTCATTTTTCAGCCTTCCTTACCTTGGCAATGTCCCTGAGTATTGCACAGCTTGTGCTTTTTGATACTCCAGTAACATTGCAGCTCTGAAATATTGCAAAACTGGTGGCAAATGGCATCTTGGCAGCTTCACGCTTGATTTTCCTGAATTCATGGGCAGTTATTTTGCCCCTTTTTTGCCCAACATGCTTCTCGCAACCCTGTTGGCTATTTGCCATTAAATGCTTGATTGTTTGGTGATCATGCTTCAAAAGTTTGGCAATTTCAAGGCTGATGCATCCCTCTGCAAGACATCTCACAATTTTGGACTTTTTAGAGCCCGTCAAATCTCTCTTCTGACCCATTTTTCCAAAAGAAAGGAAGTTGCCTAATAATTAAGCACACCTTATATAGGATATTGATGTCATTACACCACACCCCTCCTCATTACAGAGATGCATATCACCTGATTTACTTAATTGGTAGTTGGCTTTCAAGCCTATACAGCTTGGAGTAGGACAACATGTCTAAAAAGTATCATGCGATCAAAATACTCATTTGCCTAATAATTCTGCACACAGTGTATATAAGTGAGTGCGGTATGGTCAGAGGACTATGGGGGGGATGGTTCGGGATTTTGGGTGTTTCATATATAAGGCTGCATATATAATACTGTACTATACGGAGAGGCTATGAGGCTGTATTATACTATATGGAGAGGGCTATGAGGTTGTATTATACTATATGGAGAGGCTATGATACTGTATTACACTATATGGAGAGGATATGAGGCTGTATTATGCTATAAGGAGGGTTTTGAGGCTACATTATATTATATGGAAGATAATGGGGGTTTATTATAATAATTGAATGACTATGGGGGCTAACTTATGAATGGAGGACTAAGGGATGCATTATAATCCATAGAGGACTATGAGGATACATTGTAATATATGGAGAAATATGGGGATGCATTCTAATAATTGGACGACTATGGTGGCGGGAGGAGGCGGACCATATAAACCAGGATGGGGGACATATATACCACGATAAGGGTCATATTCCAGGAGGAGGACCATATATAACATGATGAGGGACATTAATGCATAATGAAGGGGGAGAGGGGTCAATTTGTGAATCTTTAGAGGATTTAAAACGTTACATGGGGCCCATTAATCTGACCAATGTGGGTGCGTGATGGGGAGGGGGGGCCAGGTCTAATTTCATATCAGGGCCCACCAGACTCTGGTTATGCCACTGCTGTGCACTCAGGTATCTGTCCCTGTAGTACAATTACTGTTCACTTCAGCTAACAGTAGACCATATTTAAGAATAAACACCCGTGTGCCCTTTGAAGCCAATGTATTTTTAGCTTTTGTTTAAACAAAGTTTTCTTCTATTTAAGCAGACACTTTACACTGCTCGTCTCCTGCCAATTTGGGGGAACTTGGCTGTTATTCTGCAGCAGGAGAGAAATTCTTTAAATGTACATCAGCCGAGTCACTGCTATGCATGGGTTATGGCCAGCTAGAATGGAAGGGTTAATAGAAATATCATCCTTATCCATTTGGAAACTTTATTTACAAGCAACAATTTGGCTTATAATCCTTTACGCGCAGCACTTTAGCTGGGTTGCTTTTATTTCAGTACTGGAGTGGTGCTTTAAATGTAAGTCCCCTTCCCCCGGTCTTATATCCATCTGTTGCCATCTTCATCTGTTTTCAGCGCCGCTTCGATTGGTCTCAGTTACTTTGTGATCTATCGGTAGCTCCAGGTGTTGGAGGTCACTCATCAATTCAAGTCTATGAGAGCTTCATTCTGGCCTCGTTTTGACTCTTATAGAGATGCATTGAGAGCTTGTAACATAACGTCTGACTTCCGGACACAAGATGGCGTCGCAGGACCAGAGTGGCACCAAAAAAGTATGAAGCCGGAAGGTGAGTATAAGACTGGGAGCAGGGGACTTGGATTTCAAGTGTAACTCCAAGGCGGAAAAAATGATCCCCACTGTAGTGGTGCTTTGAGTGAATGCAAAAGCATGCATGAGGGATGAAAGTTACAAATCTCTTTTTTTTTTTTAATACTTTATCAATTTCCAAAACAACGAATAAAGTAAACATCTGACAAATTGCAGTCAGGTTTGTTATCCAAACAAGTCAGAGACTACCATCATGAAGTAAATCCTAATTGACTGCGTCCATATTTACTCTTATGGGTCCAGTAACCTACTGGTTACAAATCTCTTATTTATCTATCTCTGTATGGATATTATGCAGAGTAAATGATGGATCAGGTGGTAATGGTAAGAAAGTTATGCAATCCTCAAAATGTGAACCTTGATTTGAAAGAAATCAGTCAGCTCTACAGTCTTGTACATTTCACTGAAATCACACCAAAGAGGAATGATTGATGTCTACAGTAGTAGACACAGAAAGGAGGAGGCCCCTGTGCAAGGACAGTACATGAGGCCCTTTATGTGTCTGTGACAGAAGCTTCTTGCTGCATCGAAGTTGGAAGTGGGCTCCTTTATCTCTTGGGTCCTTCACCAATTGGTCCCTTTACCTCTTGGTTCCCTTTAACTCATAGGTACCTTTATCTTTTGATCCTTTTATCTCTTGGGTCCTTTTATCTTTTGGTCCCTTTATTTCTTGGGTCTCTTTATCTCATGGGTACCTTTATCTCTTGGGTACCTTTATCTCTTGGGCACCTTTATCTCTTGGATACCTTTATCTCTCAGGCCCTTGTGTAGCTTCACAGATTGCACCAATGGTATGTCACCCCTGGACATCTCCACCTTCTCCCTGTGCGTCAATCCCTCTCATGTGTGGTATGCACTGATGATAAGCTGACATTGCTGCCTGCTGCTGTCAGTTGATTTTCAAGCTATCATGTCTATTCAGAGGTCTTCATATATAGGGAAGATGGTGTACCACAGTCCATGCTGCTGTCTTAATGGAATCACAAGGGATGGATGTCTCCAAGAAGTCACAAGGAAGGCAAGGTTCCAAAGCAACAATCTCCTTTATTCACCAACGCACTTTCTGCACCTATCCTGGCACCTTCATCGGGTGATGAAGGTTCCAGGATAGGTGCCAAAACGCGTTGGTGAATAAAGGAGATTGTTGCTTTGGAACCTTGCCTTCCTTGTGACTTCTTGGAGACATCCATCCCTTGTGATTCCATTGAGACAGCATCGCGGATCGTGGTACACCATCTTCCCTATATATAAGCATTTTTCCACGTACGAGTGGTTGGTGGAGATCCTGCAGAAGCTTTAAACCGAATGCTTATAAATCAGTTGTGGGTCAACTGGACCAGGTGAGTGTACACCTATTGATATACTCAGTGTGTCACTGTGATAGGGCACTATTGTGCCTCTTGTCTCCCCCCTTTTTGTATTTATTCAGAGGTCTTGACATTACTGATATTATACAGCTGTTTTAACCATATTTGTGGTATATTTGCAAAACAGATAACACAGGAACTGTTTCGGCAGGGTCTATGAGGTGTGAAGTGTACAGTGTCTTCTGTCTACATCCCGTTGAAAATTTTTTAAATTGTGCTTGAGTCCATCTGGAATGACTGATGTAACTATTAATGCTCATATTTGTACCCCATAAGAAATGGCTGCATCATCACCAGCATCACCCTGAAATATTCTACAAAGTTTGGGACAAATGGTTCCAGGCTCCTCATTCTGCCATAGGGACTGGTTGATCATACTGATTTAAGATCCTCCAGGAGAAGTAACTCTTCTTGTCAGGGTCCTTTACTGTAAAGTATATTTCTATCAGGATGAATAAATTATAATCATTTAAAAGGACCTTGTACAGATGACTAATGTATTAACCTTGGTATCTGCTATGTGAGCCTAATTTCTGCTCATGTACTTTAAAGATTATTTATTCACAATTTATGTTTTTTACTATGTGTCTAAAAACTAAGAAGCAGGTAGTTGCTAACAGAGGCAACTACCTGCATGTTGTACCTAGCACCGTCTCCGAACAGTCTTGACCACTCCTACCGGCAATTCAGCTGCTCCATGTCAGCAGAGCAGCTCTTCTTCTATCAGGTTCCTAGGCTGTTGCTGGGGCATGACCATTGGTGTCATGCTGATTGACAGCTGGTTTCTCACAGATAGACAGTGGGGAGCTGGCTACCAATCAGCATGATATCATCAGCCACGCCCCATCAACAGAGTAGAAATCAAAAAGTCCCAAAATAGACAAAAAGTAGTGTATCGACATAACAATAAATACAATTTTATGCACACACAAAATAATATACACACAGAAAAATACTCTGGCCATATGGGAATCACAAGATTCAAAAAAGACAAATACATTTGCCCCCTGATGAAGTCATAAGCATACGAAATGCGAGTAGGGGCTAGTGGTGTACAGGACCACATCTGTGAGACTTCCATCTATATGGTATGTTCTAAACCTCTGTGTCTATGGTTAATTGGACATTGCTAATGGCGTTTGTGGCAGTACAGTCCCTGACAGAAGTTATGTCACTCATCCATGTTATGTAAATAAAAGCTAATAACCTGACGTTAAATTCATTTATTGGTTTTATAAATTACTCTTTTGAAAGCTGAAACCCTCCGAAATGTGGTTTAGGTTAAGAAAATAAATTGGCATCAATGCTGAAATATTGATCATTTAATGAACACAGAATGGTCAGATTTTGGCAAGACAAAAGTTTGTCGCCAACAGAAAGTAATGTGATATTCAAACAAATATTAACTTAAAATACAAATATATGTTGCATAACATTGGTGAATGAAGTTGTGGTGCTATAATGGTACATTTACACGCAGAACTGCAAGACACAGGAGGGAAATGCCTGAATTACACGCAGCCACATCGTGGTGTTTTCATGGCAACAGGCACAATTGTGCCTGATGCCTGGCGTTGTCTACCTTCCTGTGTCCGCGTGTAAATGTACCATTAGAGTCATATTTAATGTTTTGTTTGACTTCCATGAGCTTGAAGGACTGCATCCATGAGGTTCAACAATGATTCATACAATTTATTAATGAAGTCATCAGGAATAGCAAACAATGCAGTCTTACATGCCTCCCAGAGTTCATCTAGATTCTTTGGTTTTGTCTTCCAAGCTTCCTCTTTCATCCTACTGGTGACTGAGCTGGCCAGTCCTGAGCACCTTGATCTTTTTTGCCTGGAGGAACTTTGTTGTAGAGGTGGATGTATGAGATGGAGCACCATCCTGCTGCAGAATTTGACCCCTTTTATGATCTGGAATGTAAGGGGTAGCTAATACTTCTTGATATTTTAGGCTATTGATCTTGCCTTCCACCTTGAAAATGTTTCACACACCCTCATACTGAATGTAACTGCAGACCATGATCTTTCCACCACCAAATTTAACTGTTTTCTGGGTGTATTTTGAATCCATACAGGCTCCAGTAGGTCTCCTGCAGTATTTGCGGTGGCAGTGATGTAATTCTACTGAAGATCCATTAGAGAAATCCACCTTCTGCCACTTTTCCAGCATTTAGCAGGCTGTGGGACTTTGCAAATGTCACACAGCTTTTTATCTGCCTTTTGTTTAGTGCTGGCTTCTGGGCATTGTTTCACCATGGAGGCCATTTCGAGACAGAATCCTACAAACTGTTCTAGTTGACACATGGACTTGAGGTGACCAGGCCTGTTGGATCTCTGGATTCCCATATGACCAGGGTATTTTGCATATATACTTTGCAGATGTCATTTTCACACCTTCAGGAACCATAAAGGGGCCTACCAGCTGTTTCCCAATGATTCCGGCCAAAAACATGACTCCTCCACCTCCTTGCTGACGTCGCAGCCTTGTTGGGACATGGTGGCCATCCACCAACCATCCACTACTCCATCCATCTGGACCATCCAAGGTTGCTCAGCACTCATCAGTAAACAAGACTGTTTGAAAATTAGTATTCAAGTATGTCTGGGCCCACTGCAACCGTTTCTGCTTGTGAGCACTGTTTAGGTGTGGCCGAATAGTAGCTTTATGCACCACAGCAAGCCTTCGAAGGATCCTACACCTTGAGGTTCGAGGGACTCCAGAGGCACCAGCAGCTTCAAAAATCTGTTTGTTGGTTTGTAAGGCCTTTTTAGCAGCTGCTCTCTTAATCCGATGAATTTGCCTGGCAGAAACCTTCCACATTCTGCCTTTATCTGCACGAACACGTCTGTGCTCAGAATCAGCCACAAATCTCTTCACAGTACGATGATCACGCTTAAGTTTTCATGCAATATCTAATGTTTTCATCCCTTGTCCAAGGCATTGCACTATTTATTGCTTTTTGACAGCAAAGAGATCCTTTTTCTTTCACATGTTACTTGAAAACTGTGACCTGCTTAATATTCTGGAACACCCAGTTTTCCTTTAATTGGGCTCACCTGCCAAACTAATTATTGCAGGTGTGTGAGATGGATTTCAGTGATCCAAAGAACCCTGAGACACAATACCATGAATGGGTTTCATTGAAAAGAAAAAAAAACCCCTATGACACTTAAAACCAATTTGCATAATAATTTGGAACATGGTGTATATTAGAATCTGAGAGTCCTCAGTGCAAAAAAATTCTAAATGCAGTGAAATTGAAAAATAAGTGCAATAACGCGTTTGTTTTTTGGGTATTTTAGTCGTCATGTTCACTATATAGTGGTCTGTCTCCCCCCTCTGCCAAGCCCTTTACTGGCTCCCCGCCTCCAAGAGATCCCAATTCAAAACACTAACCATGGCGTACAAAGCCATACACAACCTGTCCCCACCATACATCTCCGACCTGGTCTCCCGATACCTACCCTCATGTAACCTCCGCTCCTCCCAAGAACTCCTCCTCTGCTCCCCCCTCATCTCCTCTTCGCACAACCACGTTCAAGACTTCGCCCGGGCATCTGCCATACTCTGGAACTCCCTGCCCAACACGTCAGACACACTCTGACCCTGAGAAGCTTCAAATGTCACCTGAAGACTCACCTATTCCGTCAAGCCTACAACCTGCCATGAGACCCAGGGGACCGCCCCATACCTGACATTCCCCATCCTACTGTATCCCCACCCGCCCCTCGTAGACTATGAGCCCTCGTGGACAGGGTCCCTGCCCCTCCTGTACCAGTACGTCCTGATCGCCTAGATTTAGTGTACTTGTGCTTGTCTCCCTTATCCTCATGTAAAGCGCCATGGAACCTAATAGCATTATATAAATAAATAAATAATAATAATAATTTCTGTTTGTTAGCCTCTCGCCTCATACAACGGGTGAAATAAGTATTGAACTCATCCTCAGTTTTGTAAGTAAATATATTTCTAAAGGTGCAATTGGCATGAATTTCTCAATTTCTCAATTGTACTGCAATTCATCTAATCCTTCATGGAAAACCCTTAGTTGGTGATGACTGCTTCAAATGAGTCCTGTATGAAGAAACTAGTTGCACACATTGCTCATGTGTTCTTTTGGACCATTCTTCCACACAACACTCTTCACAACCTGAAGGTTTTCGTGGGCTCCCTCTATGGACTCTGGAGCTTTAGTGTCCTCCATAAATTTTCTATTGGATTCAGCTCCGGTGATTCTAGCAGCCATATTTTCTTTCTGTGAAACGAATCGCAAGTTTTCTTGGTTGTGTGTTTGGGAGCATTGTCTTTTGGAAAAGTCCACCCTCATTTCATCTTTATTATCCTGTTAGATGGCAGCAGATTATTATCAACAATCCTTCTGTACATTTGTCCATTCATCCTTCCTTCAATGATATGAAGTTTGCTTGTGTCATATGCTAAAAACAGCTTCACACACTTCCATACTTTACTGTTGGTATGATGTTTTGGGGTGCATGCAGTGCTTTTTAGCCTTCAAATATGGTGTGTATTATGGCATTTCAAAGTGTTCAGTTTTGGTCTCATCTGACCAGACTAATTCTCCCAGTGATTCACAGACTTGTCTAAATGTTGTTGAGCAAATTTTAAATGCGTTTGAACAAGCTTTTTGATAAGTAATGGAGTCTTGCGTGGTGATCGTGCACACAGGTCATGGAGGATAAGTGCAATTCTTGTTGTTTTCTTTGTAACTATTGTACCTGCTGACTCAAGGTCTTTAGCCCCCATCACACTAAGCGAGATTGCTAGCGAGATCGCTGCTAAGTCACAAGTTTGGTGACGCAACAGCGACTCACAGCGATCTCGTTATGTTTGACACTTAGCAGCGACCAGGCCCCTGCTGTGAGATCGCTGGTCAGTGTCAGAGTCGCCTGGACCATTTTTTGATCGTTGGAATCCCACTGGGCAGCATGCATCAGTGTGTTTGACAGGGCAATGACCAATGACCTCAATACTACAGGTCTGAGAAACAGGGTCCCAACGACCTCCGTATTATTCTGGATCGTTGTTGCATCACTGGTGAGATCTGACTGTTTGACATCTCACCAGTGATCCCAACAGCGACGCACCAGCGATCCCAACCAAGTCGTATCGCTGTAGGGATCGCTGGTGTGTCGCCAACTGTGACGGTACCCTCACAGTAGCTCTCCACAGGTGGTTCTTTTCTCTTGGGGACAATTCTTCTGCTAATTCTTTTCACTCCTCCATCTGAAATCTTTTGGGGAGCCCCTGGTCATGGCCAATTTATGGAAAATTATGTTATTTCCACTTCAAGATTATGGCCCCAACAGTTTTCACTGGAGCCTTCAGTAGTTTAGGAATTCTTTTGTATCCAGTGCCATCAGTATGTTTTACAACATTAAGGTTGCGAAAGTCTTGAGAAAGCTCATTGGTTTTTCCCCATCATGTGGCACCTTGGTAATGAAACACCTTTTTCTAGGCCACCAGTTGAACTAGCTGACATTTTTCACTAAGTGGCAGGATTGCTTTCTAATTTTGATTGATTTCAGCTGGTGTCATGACTTTTCATTTGTTTTTCGACCTCTCTATTTTCACACATTCAAACTTTTTCCCTTTGTCATTTCTCATTATTACACATAACTTAATTTATGGACATCTGTTGTTTGATTTCTTTTCCTGAGTGGATTTGATGGGTTGTTAACGACATCTGGGGAGAAATTCATGTCAATAGTGCCTTTAGAAATATATTTACATAGAAAATTGGTGACACGTTCAATACTTATTTCACCGGCTGCTGTATATTGCAGGATATGTGTGGTGTAGAAACAAAAAAAGGAGGTCACATCTGTATTTACATTTATTGTTCCGCTGTAAGTATATTAATTTATATGTAGTGTCACATATTTTCCATGCAGGGCTGCCTCTAGAAATTTCGGGGCCCCTGACGGCCGAAATTTTGGGTCCACCTGAGACTCCGCCCAGCCTCCATCTGGCTTTACCTCCACCCATGCTCCGCCTCCACCCATACTCCGCTTCCACCCTAACATACATTATATTTATAGTGAAAATTTGGAACAGCACCAAAAATTACCTCAATTTATGTACAAAGCTTTCCCAACCAGCAATCCAGATCGTTCCTTACAATAGGGTAAAAAATGGAAAAACAGCACAAAAAATGTGAAAAAAGTGGACTTTATTGCCCAATGCGTGGCCACATCATATACTCTAATGCATCCCCCATAACCTTCCTTATAGTATAATGCACCCCCATAGTCCTTCATATAGTATAGTACACCCCCATAGTCCTCCATATACTATATTGCACCCCCATAGTCCTCCTATATTATATTGCACACTACATAGCTTCCCACCAGTGAATTCATTGATTAAAAAAAAAAGTAAATACCTCTCTTCTCGGTGCTTCGGTCTCCTGAGCATCTGCTGAGTTGTAGATGGCAGACAGCGAGAGCCAGGACCCTGGAAAAGAATGCTGCCAGCAGAGGCAGCCGGGACTATAGGAGCGGCATCTGCAGGGGGGCTACCACTAGTACACACCTTGTACACACGCGTCTGTGCTCCGTACACCTTGTACATACATGGCTCCGCTCTGTACACCTCGTACACACTCGGCTCCATTCCGTACACCTCATACACACTCGGCTCCACTCTGTACACCTTGTACACACTCGGCTCTGCTCCGTACACCTCGTACACAGGCTGCTCCTCTATGTACACCTCGTATACACTCGGCTCCATTCTGTACACCTCATACACACTCGGCTTCCGCTCTGTACACCTTGTACACACGGCTCCGCTCTGTACACCTCGTACACACGCGGCTCCGCTCTGTACACCTCGTACACACTCAGCTCCACTATGTACACCCCGTACACCCTCGGCTCTGCTCCGTACACCTTGTACAGACTCGACACCGCTCCGTACACCTCGTACACATGCGGCTCCGCTCTGAACACCTCATACTCACACATGGCTCCGCTCCGGATGCCCCGTACACACGCACCTCCACCCCGTACACATGTGGCTCAGCTACATCCACAGCACAGCATAGTCCTGCATACACTGAGGAGCTGATCATGTGATTCCTGAGTCCTCCCCTCAATGTGACATCATCACAGGTCCTGTAAGCACAGAGCAGCCATGTATCTAGTGTGTGACTCTACAGGTGGAGGTATGTGCACAGTGCACATTCCCCATTACTGGACACAGTAACCCCTTCATTTCTGGAGATAGTGTCTACTTTCCTTCTTTCCCCCAGTTCTGCCAAGCGTATATGCACAGTAATATAAGCCTGGATGTGTCATGTATACAGGGGAGGTCACTCTAGTTTGGGGACAGATGGCCGTGTGGGTGGGCCTCCTTGCTCAAAACGGCTGGGCACTGGTAGTGGGCGGCAAAGAACAGCCTGACCACGTAAGCTGGCCTGACAGGGGTGGGCGAGCCTCCTTGCTCCAAATTGCCACTCCCCCCACCAACACAGCCGGGCCCCCACTGCCCCTGTTCCAATGGCCATGCCCCCTCCAATGACGGGCGTGCCCGTGACACCAGGCTGACGTGTCAGGCCCTAGCAGCGGCCCTGTGTCCATATAAAAATGCTATATAATGTCTAAAAGAACACAATGCACAGTCATATTGGTACATGATATACAGCGTATATCGTACAGTCGTATTATTTCATGATATACCATCTATTGTTCAGCCATGAATCAGGCCTTCGCCGTGTCTCTTGTTTTACAGATATAATTAGGCTGAGAACTATCTAGAGTTTTACACAAAAATCACCGAATTGGTACATAATATAGAAAAGAGAAAAAAAAAAACTCACCAAATGGCCTCTTACAAAAATCATTGCATTTAGCAGGATACTATCAGCCACCTCAGAGGCAACCCATATCTCTCAACACCGATGCTCCATCCCCTACAACCCTGACAACGGGGGCGATTGTGGCATCTGCGACCAGCCTTGCCACAAGGAGGAGACAGGTGGTATCACTGGACATGAGATCACCACAGGGCGGCAGCCACTCAACAAGTGAAACATAGTGTCAGAAAGCAGCCTATTAATGACGCCCAGCTGTTAGACAAGGCGGGCCGCTCTGCAACAAAACATGCAACACAAGTGACTGTCACCCCCTAGAGGACACAGCTGTAGACTGCAGATAGATAAAAAAAATGCAATATAACACTATAGATGACAGTGAGGAGTTAGTTTGATACTTTGGACCAAAATAGCGTAAGCTCGTAGCCCTCGTCACGGGCCCTCACACCTACGAGTACCTAGCCACATGTGCTATAGAGGACACAGCTGTAGACTGGGTTGTAGGGGATGGAGCATCGGTGTTGAGAGATATGGGTTGCCTCTGAGGTGGCTGATAGTATCCTGCTAAATGCAATGATATTTGTAAGAGGCCATTTGGTGAGGTTTTTTTTTTTTTTCTCTTTTTTCTTTTTTCTGAGAACTATCTAAAGGCTGAAGGCACACTGTCGTGCATCAAACACAGAGCGTGTTTGATGCACTACAGTGATGCGAGTGCTGTGCGTATTTGTGGGTGTGTGTGGTGCGAGTGTGGGACGTGTGGTGAGTGTGGCTGGCTGTATGTATGTAAGTGTGCTGCGATTGTGAAGTGTGAGTGCGTGTGTGCTGCGTGATTGTGATGCTGTCCATGGTCCTGAAGGACCGCAGACAGCATTTGTCAGGGAATAGAAACTCTGCGGCTGTCAAAGCCACAGAGTTTAAATTTCCCGCTTTGCCGGTACAGTAAGCTATCATCTTGTACCGCTGTGACAGCAGCGGTACAAGATGTTTAGCTAATACAACAATGATTGTTGTAAAATAATGTATTCTGGGCTTATTTTAGTGATTAACCGTATCAGCATCATCTGCGCCGCATGTGTGCGCAGAGGATGCTGATGCGGCTCTAAACCCAGTGATGAAGGGGTTAATATGAAGCTGGTGTAGTGGACCATGTATGTTGAGATTGTCCTCACTCTCTGCAGACAGGGTGTCATTACACCATGTGTGTGAAGGGGTTATTTGGTCTGTAAAATGGGTTAAAAGAACTGTCGGGTTTATAAATTCACTGAGAAAGCCGGCGCTCTGTTACTGTCTATGGGGAGCTGTCCCCTCTCATGGTGCTGAAACCCTGTCTCATCTTCAGCACCTGCACTGTACAATCATTATTGTATTACCTAAACATCTTGTACTGATGCTGTCACAGCGGTACAAGATGATACGGTAGCTTACTGTACCGGCAAAGCGGTCATTTTAAACTTGCCGGCTTTTGACAGCCGGCGAGTTTAAAGTGTTTTTGGCGCCACACTCGCACCGTGTGCTGTATGGTGGTGAGATTTTCTCGCCCCCATACACTTGCATTGTGCTCACGCGTGTCAGAATCGCGTGCAGTCGCAGCATGATAGGAAAACACTGGTCCGAGTGCAATTGCACTCGCGCGAGTCCCTAGCACTGTGTGCCTTCAGCCAAAGGGTGCCACTATGATGAAGTAGATGGGTATATTAAATATAAAGTAAAAGTGCTCTAAAAATGTAAAAAAATAAAACATTTTAAGCAATGTTCACATGCATTGTTTTTTTTGCAGCCTTGTTTAATGCAAATTAAAAGCTTTTTTTTCTAGTACCAGCAAAAGCTATGAGATTTCAGAATCTCAGGCACAGGCATGTCCTTTTTTCCTGACTACATTTCAGAACTGCAGCATCATTTTAAGTCTGCATCATGTCAGTTCTTTCAGAGTTTTTACAGCGTTATTTCATATATAGGAAGCAATGAGAAAGTGAAAAAATTGCAACATTTTTTCAGCGTTTTTGGTGAATAAAGTAAACAAAGCATAATCTACAGCCAAAAGAAAGCCACAAGACACATTGTGAACACACCGTTTCTAATACCAAGAGTACAGGTATTGGGTGCAGGGAAAAAAATACAGCAAAAACGCTGCATGTGAACATAGTCATAGACTTAAAGATGAACTTCTATTGCAGTAACAGTAGCTATAAGAATGTATATCTAAGTAGAAGCCGGAATCTACTCATTAGTCTGATCTTCTTTTCGGAGCTTTATTTGCACAAAACATGCAACTTTTCCTTCAGATAGAATCAAAATGAGATTTCCCCTGAGGGATCTTCATGAGCTGAACTCCTGATTTGTTTATGGGCAGGGAGAGTGGGTCCTTTGAGGAATGTTTAGATATAGGAGGCAAAGACACGTGTGGCAACCCGCGTGAGATGATCAAAGTTTATTATGCATAAACAGACGTAATCTACTGAGCTAAGATTGAATACACATGGTATGGTAGATTTGCTAATATTGTCCGGATGACACTAGCCTGATGGAGGAAAGAAGCAAACTGAATTGCATTTTCTGATTTTCTAATGTATCTTATAGTAATTATAACATTAAAGTGAATTTGACAGTAGGATCAACTCACCTAAGGAGTAGTATAGTCACCGTGGGGGCAGAGCTGGCAGTCACCTCGGGCCTGCACTCTGATCTGAGGGGCCACCTGGACTGATTGCTTCTCCTTAGGCTAGGTTCACATTTGGGAGCTTGCATCCATTGGAAGGATGCATTAAAGGATCCTTTTTTTTCCCCTTGCCATTTTTATGGCATGTTTTTTCATTTTTAGCACATGCGTTAACAGATGATACATATATGAACCAGGGGTCAATGCATGCATTTTCCATAGACTCCCATGTTAAAAAAAATGCATGTGGGAAATCCTGGAGAGCATATGATGTCCCTCATCAGAACATCAGTGACACCGTCAACATGGAACAGTTATGGTATGGTGTGAGGAGAGTGGTGTGAATTGATAAGTCATTCATCAGATACACAAGACCTGAGAGGCTTTTAGGGAAACTTAGTTTGTTATATGAATCAGCTCAGAAATGCTGTGGCTCTGTGCAGGATTTTGGACTTAAGTTTCCATTGCAATTGCATGAGTTTTTCCACGTGACCAAGGCGATCCTAGGGTTGCAGCCAGGATGATGCGCCCTCCATGGGTAGGACCAGTCCCCAGGGCTTCCGTGTGGATGAAAGGAAGGAAAATAGTCAGTATTCCCAGGCAGCCTCCAGCTGCCAGCTCATCGTAGCACTCAGCCCTGCTCCGGGTGTGCAATTAAGAGTAACACGCAAGTCTGAGCTTTCACCAGGTTTTACTGAAACTTTGCAGTTCTTACAGTACAGTCAGTTCACTGGCGGCTCCGGTCACTGATGAGCAGCTGGGACGGCTCGTCAACAGCACCCCCTCTCTGGTTTCTCTCGGGCCTCTGCTCTCAGTCCCACCCAGCAGTCACGCGCTTTTCATGAAGCACCCTTACGGGCCTCCTAGCCCTCATTCGACGGCCTTCCCTTCGTAGTGCCAGGGGTTGGGTCGTGACATAAAGACCCCGCACCCCGCCGGAATTCATGGGAGGGGCCTGTACCTTCACGGCTCACAGAGAATCCTATGACCGGAGATATTTTAGATACAGCCCCGACACCCAAAGAGCCCACAAGAGGGGAACCAGTTCTGCAGTTGGATCCTGCGAAGGACAGTAAAAGATTCACCCGACGGGTACAAAGGAGAAGAGACTAAGAGACCCAGCAGGAGGTTAGATTATCTTTAAGAAGTCAGACTTCACCGCCACTGGGAGGCAAAAGGGAAAGAAAGGAATAAGAAAGGTACACAAGGAGGGATCCATCTATCAGCCAGAGGTTCCACTTGCAGCATCCGTAGCATTTGCCATTGAAACATCTTGCTGAACTGTAATGACTTTGGAGAAGTTTTCAGTAAAGTACCCGGTAAAGTGAAGTTCTGACTTTGCTGCATCCTTTCCCATATAAACTGTTTACCTTACAGAATCGCTGCCCCGGCGGTACAGTCCCACTTGCGGGGGACTAATCCATCCAATCTGCAATACCATCGACCACTGGAGGTCTGTAGCGGCGCTGGTGATCCCTCACCAGATACTGCAGGTGGCGTCACGACATTGTATATACTTTATTTCAACAAACCCCCATTATCTTTCATTTGACCACCAGGGCCACTGCCTCGGGCCGCCACCCGTGACATCCCAGACCGAGTACCCGAGCCCTGGGTGCGCATCAATTCTGGTGTCACAAACAGGATATCGTGCCTCGTATCACCGGGTACTTTGAACTTGGACTTAAAATTCACTTTTTCTGCCTTTACATGGTGCCAAAGATTGGTTTCCACCGTTATCATATGGGCACCCCAGATGGCGCCGTCGCCATGAAGTAAGCACCATGTGCAGGCCCGAGGGCGTGCCTCAGCCCCTAGAAGAAGGAGGGCCTAGACAGAGGCGCCGAAAAGTGTGGCTGCCTCGATTGCCATCAATCAATCAGGGGGGCGGCCCACAGGAAGTTCCCAGGGAGTGCCCACCCATAGCTGAACAAACCGGAAAAGAAGGACAGACGCCATCAGACTCCATTTTACCCTGCAGCATGGCAGCACCCCGGTGGAGAGATGTAGTCTGTGAGCTGGAGGAGCAGACCCGCGCTGAGAGAGGTGACCCAGCAGCAACGTCCCTACTTACCATCGAATGAGATGCAGAGTTTTGGCGAGATGCATTCACCCGGCTCCGGCAGGACATGGAGCAGACACTCACGTGGGTGTGCCAGGGGTGGAGCGCTGAGCAATCTTTGAGTTGTCGGCTCGGAGGACAGCCCGCGAGGCACAGGAGGCAGAGGTTGCAGCCAGAGCGGTAGAGCAGTAGTGCGCCTCCCACTCAGACCCGGGACTCGGCGAACGAGACGGAACCCCCGACACCACCACCATCCCGGGCCAGCAGTTGTCTCCGGCTGGAGACAGCGCCCAAACCCATGGCGCCAGACATAGAGATCGAGGAGATCTGTGAGGACTATTATGATGACGACGCTGAAGAGCGAGAAGGAGCTTCGGGAGGGAGAACCCCGGACGCGGCTTGGTGGACTGCGTGGCAGCAGCACCAATGGGGAGTTGCCGCCGTTCTCAGCTCCTCAGAGACCTGTGCTACACCCAGACCTCCCAGCAGCAGCACTTCACCACCCCCGTATCAGTCGCTGCAGAGCACCCGGCCGGCCCCGGATGAGCGAAGCCAGGTGGCAATGCATCGACAGAGAGAGGACTGGTACCAGAGGGAGCGGACCACCAAGAGGCTGAGAGACGAGGCCCGTGCTCAGCCCCCACTTCCCATGGAGCAGCGCAACGCTGCAACTGTTGTGTCGGTATACCACAAGGATGGATGGGGTTTCTTGAGAGAACCCAGTTTATTGGACGACATCTTCTTTTCCCCGGGGATGTGGAATCCTTCTTAAGAAAAGGACACCCCCGGTGTGACTTGTATAGAGGGGAGCAGGGGACTTATGAACGCTACCCTGCCCCACTTAGATGGTTCGCCATCAGAATTTCCAGAATAGATTAACAATGACACGTAATATACAATAGACTCCGTCGAGAGACACTGTATTCTTTGTAAATAGCCCCATACTTCAGCAACCATGCCCCTTATTTTTGCTTGCCCCTTCTATGAGAATGAAGAGTAGAGTGTGTCCCGACGACCCTAAAGACTTTTATATTGAACTCTTTCCCCTTTCTGTTTTTGATGATGTGTGAAGAATAGCGGCCCAGCGGTGATAACGTACACTGGACTGTGCTGGACTATAGATTACCGCTGGGCCCGCATAGCTAGAGTTGGTCCCGTTGGGCCAGAGTAATGGTGTGAATTGTGTTATATGTGTAAAGGTACTAAAAATGCGCCTCCCGGAAACGGGAAGAAACTTACATATTCGTGATTTGTAAATAGTTACCCGTTGGTGTTTTGTAATATAAAAATAATTTTTCACTTCCCAATGGGCAAATGTGATGCTCGCGGATGAGCATGTTTCATCAAGGGGGTGTGTGGCGCCCCACCATGTAGGTGCCACAAAAGGGGTACTACACCCATAAAAGCGGTGTAGTCACCCCACTGCAATTGGAACTATGGCCAGTAAGTGGAACCCTAGAACTAACACCCACACACTAGATCAGTAGGTGGGAGGGACCCGAGAGGGAACATAGTGACTTCCAGGGGGAACTAGAGAGTCAGTTAGTTAGTTGGAGTTGGAGGGTTAGAGCCAGGCAGTCGGACAGGAAGGAGCAAGGAGGGTCTCCTCGGCTGAGGGACCCAAAAAAGTACAGATCCCAGAGAAGAACAGAAGCAGGGAACAGGAGGCTCAGTCGCGAGTTAGTTCCTAAAGGAAGAAACCGGGTACCGGAGCCCGCAACTGTGATTACCTTCACGGCTCACAGAGAATCTGATGACCGGGGATATTTTAGATACAGCCCCGACACCCAAAGAGCCCACAAGAGGGGAATCAGTTCTGCAGTTGGATCCTGCGAAGGAGAGTAAAAGATTCACCCGACGGGTACAAAGGAGAAGAGACTAAAGGGCCTGTCACACGCGTCAATATCGCCTGCACGATATCGGCTGCACGTGACGTTGCAGCGATATTGACGCGTGTGACATAGTGAATCAACCAGCGATAAATCGCTGGTTGATGATCGCCAGGTTTTAGAATCAGTCCTAAAACCTGGCGATTGTCGCCCGGTGGACACGCAGCATCGCTGCGTGTGACACCGGGACTAGCGATATTCCAGCTCCCAGCGCCTCTCAGAAGCGCTGGGAGCTGGTATCCAAGGTACACTGCGGGTAACTAGGCAGCGCGCGCTGCCTAGATACCCGACTGTGTACCTTAGTTACCAGCCTCCTCCGCTCACCGGGTGAGCGGAGGAGGCTGGTAACTAAGGTACACGTCGGGTATCTAGGCAGCGCGCGCTGCCTAGTTACCCGCAGTGTACCTTGGAGACCAGGCTGCTCCCGCTTCCAGCAGGCTGGCAGCGGGAGCAGGACATCGTGGAAACAATATTTAAATCGTTTCCACGATGTTTCTGGTCAATTGATCGCTGGTGAGTCTGTCTGTGTGACAGCTCACCAGCGATCAGCCGTCAATGTCGTCAGCGATCAGATCGCTGACGACATTGACGCGTGTGACAGGACCTTAAGAGACGCAGCAGGAGATTAGATTATCTTTAAGAAGTCAGATTTCACCGCCACTGGGAGGCAAAAGGGAAAGAAAGGAATAAGAAAGGTATACAAGGAGGGATCAATCTATCAGCCAGAAGTTCCACTTGCAGCATCCGTTGTATTTGCCATTGAAACATCTTGCTGAACTGTAATGACTTTGGAGATGTTTTCAGTAAAGTACCCGGTGAAGTGAAGTTCCGACTCTGCTGCATCCTTTCCCATATAAACTGTTTACCTTACAGAATCGCTGCCCCGGCGGTCCAGTCCCGCCTGCGGGGGACTAATCCATCAAAGCCGCAATACCATCGACCACCGGAGGACTGTAGCGGCGCTAGTGATCCCTCACCAGATACTGCAGGTGGCGTCACGACATTGTATACACTTTATTTCAACAAACCCCCGTTATCTTTTATTTGACCACCAGGGCCACGGCCTCGGGCCGCCACCTGTGACATCCCAGACCGAGAGCCGAGTACCCGAGCCCTGGGTGCGCGTCATTTGCTGCACTATTGTCATTGCTCTTCTTGATGATTGTGTCTGATCTCTCCCTGCATTGGTGTTTGTCTCTCACCCTTTTTGTACTTCCCTTGGTCTTTTTCTACGGCTTTGTAACTTTTTCCAATATTTCGGTTCCCAGTGCCAAAAAATAAAATCACTTTTTGCATTCAAGAACGCTTGTGTGGACTCCTCTTGGTATTTAATTGGGCAATAGTGCCCTTTATTTCTCTTGGTTTTCGTGTCTTTAAATTTATATACAGCTTCCGAATTTTGCTTTTTGTTAGATCTTTTCTACGATGTAATTTGATATTAGTGGTGAAGTGTTATGCCCCTAGTAATTTATTAAATGTTGGTATTTTCAAATAAGTGCCCGTCATTGTCCTGCCTATTAAGAATAAGATGCTCCTGACTTTTTAAATTCATGCCTTACCCAGCAGCTCTAAAGCAATGGATTTATAGCGCCATCTAGTGGAACGTCAATGGAAACATAAGCACGCTTTTGTAAACAAATCGGTTAAAAATATTGTTCGGTCAACATGGATCATGACACTTCTCGGGCTATGTTCACGTTGCCCTTTTTGCTGCATTTTTTTTAAATTCTGCTTTATGCAAATTGAAAGGTTTTTTTTATACAATAGCAGCAAAAGTTATGACATCTCAGAAATCTCATGCACATGATTACTTCTTTTTTCCGTACTGAATTGAAAAATTATTGCTTGTTTTTATTTTTTGGTTTTTTTTAAACTGCAGCATATCAGTTTTTTCAGTTTTTGCAGTGTGTGTTTTAATACCATTAAGAGGAACGAGAAAGTGTAGAAACTTTGCAAAAACACAACCATGCATTTTTTGGGTGGATAAAAGTAACTTTATCAAACATATACGGTTGACAAATGGCACATATAACCCGCACTAAAACCAGATAACAGTAACTTACATGAAATTCCTGTACAAATAAAAAGAAATATTGCCACTAATATAAACACTTGATTCTAAAACCAAAAGGAGAATTACTAATAATCTGTATTTAAACACATATTATACATAACTTTTTATAGCAAAACAAAAAGGGAAAAATAGATTATAAACTGAATACGATAGCAAGAGAATAAGTGCAATATTACTAATAGAGATTACTATTGAGAAATTGAATGCGACACAAATTGTGCAAAAATCTACTTTGCTTCATAAAAGCCTATTCAGTGTCGGAATGTCACTGTATATGGCAGAATAAACTAAGGCTTTGTTGACCTTCTTCACTGCATTTTGGTGCTATCTGGATGTTCTTTATTCTACGTGTACATGTGACTAGCCCAGGGTATGAGGACTCGGGTATCTGCGCCTTCTGCTGCGATAGGGATGTCACTGGTGGTCTGCTCAGACCCGTGGCCCTGGTAGTCAACTAAAAAGGGGTAGTTGGAATGGGAGTAAAAGTTTTTAACTTTATCGTGACGCCACCCGCAGATTCTGGTGATGTAGCACTAGCGCCGCTTCAGACCTCTGGAAGTCGATGGTACAGCAGCCGAGATGGTACAGCTCCCTGCAGGTAGAGCTGGCCCTCCGAGGCAGGGAAGCACTTGTAGTGATGGAAGTGCTGATGATGGAGATAAGTAAGTTGCAGTGCAGCAGTGAATAAGCACACAGAGACTCTGTCACTCCACCCGGGTACTTTACTGGAACAATGCTGATGGTGGTACAGTTCACAGAAGAAAACCATTTAGAAAAGAAGGGAGATACAAGAGGCGCAGATTGTGCCCTATCAAACAGACACTATAGTTCTTATGTGGATTATAAGTGTATCCACTCACCTTTTATGGTTGTGAGACTCACAACCACTTTAAAAGCATAAGGCAGCTGCTGCAGAACCTCCACCAACGCCACAAAACCGTGGGAAATCAGAAGATAAAACTGGAATGGTATCCACGGTCCGCGCTGCTGCTCTTTATCCAAGGAATCCACAAGAGGTTATTACCATCAAAAGTTCTTTATTTCATCACACCAACGCGTTTCGGTGCTGTCCCAGCACCTTCCTCAGGGCATCAACCCTTAACCATTGTTAAGTAAGGATAGCCGGCCGGGTAGTCACAGTGGGCTGCAGAATCCCTTGGAGTCTCCCGAGGTATGCCTTCCTTGTCTCTAACCCATGTCCTGCTGCTACTGCCTGTCCAGAAACAGCCCGCTTAGTACCATGCTCGTATGGGGTGCTTCCTGAGTATCCCAGCTTCCTGCTTTCCTCTCTTCTGCACTGGATCTCGACCCCAGAGGGTTATCCTGGTGTGACTGGTTTCCTTTCTGATAGGGTGTCGGGGCCAGTAGACGGACCCGCGACCTCCCGTGTTACGGCTGAACTCCCTGTGCCACGTCTTATGAACTGGCACGCCGCTGTATGGATCATGGTATGGACCCTCGGGGGGTCCCCTCCTTCAGTCTAGGCTGCCTGTTCTCTCTCTCCAGGCCCCCTTTCTGGAAGTCTTCTTTCTCTCAATTGGAGGCTCCCCGTGCTCCGTATTTCCTCAGTGCCGACTAAAACTCACTGTGTGTCCTCCCTCCTCCCCTAACTCCCCCCCTCTAGGGTACAGGCCCAAAACATTCTATTGTAGGTGGGAGTATGGGAGTGCTAGGATGGGATCCTTCTACAAATCCTACATTCCACTGTGACAGGGATAATCAGACACTCATTTATGGGTGCAGTACCCCAACTGTGACGCCTGACCAGTGGGGCGCCACACATGTCCCTGGTGGGGAATGAGAGCTAGGCTATTGTTTGCATCACCATCACGGGTCAAATGAAAGCTATATAAGAGGACATACCATGTGCTGATATCTCATGTCAGCGCTAGATTATCAAGAAGGGTCCGGGGGTGCCAGCATATAATTCCAGGTCAAGGGATGTGTGCATGCAGCAAAACAGCACTCTTCCGGATGGTGCTCCCACAAGTCCCCTCTCCCCTGGTCACAACTGTACAGCTATGTACGCTTTTTAAACTTTTAATTTTCTGCTTTACGTCACCTGTCATATTTACTGCATCATCCTACCCTGTATATGTATATGATGAGCCCAGGGCAAGGGGTACTCGGATACAGGGCCTGGGTTTGGTGGATTTAACTGGGGAAATCACAGGTGGTCTGGTTCCCGGATCCGTGCCCTGGCCGTGCCTGGGAATATTTACAGGGGATAAAGAGTACATGACACCACCTGTGGTACCTGGTAATTGGGATACCAGCGCTGCGGATTCCGTCCGCTCAGGTGATGTGATGCAGCTCAGGGTAGTACAGCTCCCCACAGGCGGAGCTTTACCTCAGGGCAGCGGAGAGGATGAGGGGAGCAGTAGTCCTCACCTCTGTATTGATGCTGTAGGCCCTTGAACAGCGGATGGATGAGACCAGACACCGGATTCAGCTTTGATGTCACTTTACTGGTACCAGGCTCTTAAAGTACACAGATGCACCGGGTTTTCCGGGGGTTGCAGATATGGATGTGGAGAACAATTGCAGTGTCCCTCAGAGGTATCCTTCTTTATTTTCTCTGGTCTCTTCCCTTACCACTTCCTAGACAGAGCCTGTACGCCAATCCCCGGTCTGGTACTGTTAAGATACTTCTGACTACTTTCCCATGCAAACGGGAGAGAGGAGTCTGATCCCTCCTGTCACAGGCATTAACTCCTTCTCTTAAAGCGTCTTGGACATAGTTTGGGACTGAGGTCAGGTTATCTACACTTGTGGTGCTGAAGTCTTTCTACAGCTACCCGGTCTGCAGTGAGGGCTGAACCTTCACTAACTGCCTCGGATCTGGTACCAGTGTCGACCTGGGTTTCCAGCTGGCTCCAACCAGTCCTGGTTCACCCCCTTCTTAAGTCCGGGTTAACCGTCTTGAAAAAGGGAGACCCTCACCACAGTTACAGGATCCACTGTGTGCTAATCCATCGCTCTCCTTCACCGTCTGGACTGACAGGTCTTCACTCACTCCCTGTCTGACTGGAACTAACTAGAAACTTCTCTCTCCTGACAGAAACTAACTCCTCCCCTTAAACTCTGCTGACATCTCCCGCTCTCACTCTAAGCTCCACCCACCCCGGACCTACTGAATATACAGTCCATTATTCTAAGGTGTGCTATTTATGGGTGCTTAAGTTTGGACTCTGCAATTCCCTCCACATCCAACACCACTCGACATTACATTTTTATTAAATTGCAATACCTTTCTGTGGCGCCTAGCCAGAGGGGCGCTACATACAGTTGTGGCCAAAAGTATTGACACCCCTGCAATTCTGTCAGATAATACTCAGTTTCTTCCTGAAAATGATTGCAATCACAAATTCTTTGGTATTATTATCTTCATTAAATTTCTCTTCAATGAAAAAACACAAAAAGAATTGTCCTAAAGCCAAATTGGATATAATTCCACACAAAACATAAAAAAGGGGGTGGACAAAAGTATTGGCACTGTTAGAAAAATCATGTGATGCTTCTCTAATTTGTGTAATTAACAGCACCTGTAACTTACCTGTGGCACCTAACAGGTGTTGGCAATAACTAAATAACACTTGCAGCCAGTTGACATGGATTAAAGTTGATTCAACCTCTGTCCTGTGTCCTTGTGTGTACCACATTGAGCATGGAGAAAAGAAAGACCAAAGAACTGTCTGAGGACTTGAGAAACCAAATTGTGAGGAAGCATGAGCAATCTCAAGGCTACAAGTCCATCTCCAAAGACCTGAATGTTCCTGTGTCTACCGTGCGCAGAGTCACCAAGAAGTTTAAAGCCCATGGCACTGTGGCTAACCTCCCTAGATGTGGACGGAAAAGAAAAATTGACGAGAGATTTCATCGCAAGATTGTGCGGATGGTGGATAAAGAACCTCGACTAACATCCAAACAAGTTCAAGCTGCCCTGCAGTCCGAGGGTACAACAGTGTCAACCCGTACTATCCGTCAGCGTCTGAATGAAAAGGGACTGTATTGTAGGATACCAGGAAGACCCCACTTCTTACCCCGAGACATAAAAAAGCCAGGCTGAAGTTTTCCAAAACTTACCTGAGAAAGTCTACAACGCTTTGGAAGAATGTTCTCTGGTCAGATGAGACAAAAGTAGAGCTTTTTGGGCAAAGGCTTCAACATACAGTTTACAGGAGAAAAAAGGCATTCAAAGAAAAGAACACGGTCCCTACAGTCAAACATGGCGGAGGTTCCCTGATGTTTTGGGGTTGCTTTGCTGCCTCTGGCACTGGACTGCTTGACCATGTGCATGGCATTATGAAGTCTGAAGACTACCAACAAATTTTGCAGCATAATTAGGGCCCAGTGTGAGAAAGCTGGGTCTCCCTCAGAGGTCATGGGTCTTCCAGCAGGACAATGACCCAAAACCTACTTCAACAAGCACTAGAAAATGGTTTGAGAGAAAGCACTGGAGACTTGTAATGTGGCCAGCAATGAGTCCAGACCTGAATCCCATAGAACACCTGTGGAGAGATCTAAAAATGGCAGTTTGGAGAAGGCACCCTTCAAATATCAGGGACCTGGGGCAGTTTGCCAAAGAAGAATGGTCTAAAATTCCAGCAGAGCATTGTAAGAAACTCATTGATGGTTACCGGAAGCGGTTGATTACAGTTATTTTGGCTAAAGGTTGTGCAACCAAGTATTAGGCTGAGGGCGCCAATACTTTTGTCTGGCCCATTTTTGGAGTTTTGTGTGAAATTATCAATGTTTTGCTTTTTGCTTCATTCTCTTTTGTGTTTTTTCATTTAAGACAAATTAAATGAAGATAATAATACTACTAGAAAAAAAGCAGCATCAGAAAAACTCACCATCCATGCCAAAGACAGAAAACCAAAAGCACTTACAGGACGCAGTCAGAGCCCAATTGTGGAGCAAGCCCAGCTGCTGGCTGATGAGTCGCCTCTACCAGCAAAATGTGGGAGGCGACCTGCCATGCATACACTAGGCCTGCATAGAGCACCATTCACACTGATACATATGATGCAGAGTGTCTGAAAGCTACCCAACCGCTCCGCTGCCTGAGCATTGGGCCGCACAGTACGATGCTTCTGCACCACTGGATGAACGGCGCCCCTATGGGCCCACCTGCGCCCTGGATGGATAAAAAAGTGCAAAAGTTTTTTATATGATAAATAAAAAACCTTTATAGATGGGATTTTGGTTCATGTGTTGGCCCAAGACATTTAAGCTGATGACCCACGATCAAGGGATCCCATGCTCACCAGTCCTAACAAAATTGTACAAAAACTACTAGAAAAAAAGCAGCATCAGAAAAACTCACCATCCATGCCAAAGACAGAAAACCAAAAGCACTTACAGGACGCAGTCAGAGCCCAATTGTGGAGCAAGCCCAGCTGCTGGCTGATGAGTCGCCTCTACCAGCAAAATGTGGGAGGCGACCTGCCATGCATACACTAGGCCTGCATAGAGCACCATTCACACTGATACATATGATGCAGAGTGTCTGAAAGCTACCCAACCGCTCCGCTGCCTGAGCATTGGGCCGCACAGTACGATGCTTCTGCACCACTGGATGAACGGCGCCCCTATGGGCCCACCTGCGCCCTGGATGGATAAAAAAGTGCAAAAGTTTTTTATATGATAAATAAAAAACCTTTATAGATGGGATTTTGGTTCATGTGTTGGCCCAAGACATTTAAGCTGATGACCCACGATCAAGGGATCCCATGCTCACCAGTCCTAACAAAATTGTACAAAAACTACTAGAAAAAAAGCAGCATCAGAAAAACTCACCATCCATGCCAAAGACAGAAAACCAAAAGCACTTACAGGACGCAGTCAGAGCCCAATTGTGGAGCAAGCCCAGCTGCTGGCTGATGAGTCGCCTCTACCAGCAAAATGTGGGAGGCGACCTGCCATGCATACACTAGGCCTGCATAGAGCACCATTCACACTGATACATATGATGCAGAGTGTCTGAAAGCTACCCAACCGCTCCGCTGCCTGAGCATTGGGCCGCACAGTACGATGCTTCTGCACCACTGGATGAACGGCGCCCCTATGGGCCCACCTGCGCCCTGGATGGATAAAAAAGTGCAAAAGTTTTTTATATGATAAATAAAAAACCTTTATAGATGGGATTTTGGTTCATGTGTTGGCCCAAGACATTTAAGCTGATGACCCACGATCAAGGGATCCCATGCTCACCAGTCCTAACAAAATTGTACAAAAACTACTAGAAAAAAAGCAGCATCAGAAAAACTCACCATCCATGCCAAAGACAGAAAACCAAAAGCACTTACAGGACGCAGTCAGAGCCCAATTGTGGAGCAAGCCCAGCTGCTGGCTGATGAGTCGCCTCTACCAGCAAAATGTGGGAGGCGACCTGCCATGCATACACTAGGCCTGCATAGAGCACCATTCACACTGATACATATGATGCAGAGTGTCTGAAAGCTACCCAACCGCTCCGCTGCCTGAGCATTGGGCCGCACAGTACGATGCTTCTGCACCACTGGATGAACGGCGCCCCTATGGGCCCACCTGCGCCCTGGATGGATAAAAAAGTGCAAAAGTTTTTTATATGATAAATAAAAAACCTTTATAGATGGGATTTTGGTTCATGTGTTGGCCCAAGACATTTAAGCTGATGACCCACGATCAAGGGATCCCATGCTCACCAGTCCTAACAAAATTGTACAAAAACTACTAGAAAAAAAGCAGCATCAGAAAAACTCACCATCCATGCCAAAGACAGAAAACCAAAAGCACTTACAGGACGCAGTCAGAGCCCAATTGTGGAGCAAGCCCAGCTGCTGGCTGATGAGTCGCCTCTACCAGCAAAATGTGGGAGGCGACCTGCCATGCATACACTAGGCCTGCATAGAGCACCATTCACACTGATACATATGATGCAGAGTGTCTGAAAGCTACCCAACCGCTCCGCTGCCTGAGCATTGGGCCGCACAGTACGATGCTTCTGCACCACTGGATGAACGGCGCCCCTATGGGCCCACCTGCGCCCTGGATGGATAAAAAAGTGCAAAAGTTTTTTATATGATAAATAAAAAACCTTTATAGATGGGATTTTGGTTCATGTGTTGGCCCAAGACATTTAAGCTGATGACCCACGATCAAGGGATCCCATGCTCACCAGTCCTAACAAAATTGTACAAAAACTACTAGAAAAAAAGCAGCATCAGAAAAACTCACCATCCATGCCAAAGACAGAAAACCAAAAGCACTTACAGGACGCAGTCAGAGCCCAATTGTGGAGCAAGCCCAGCTGCTGGCTGATGAGTCGCCTCTACCAGCAAAATGTGGGAGGCGACCTGCCATGCATACACTAGGCCTGCATAGAGCACCATTCACACTGATACATATGATGCAGAGTGTCTGAAAGCTACCCAACCGCTCCGCTGCCTGAGCATTGGGCCGCACAGTACGATGCTTCTGCACCACTGGATGAACGGCGCCCCTATGGGCCCACCTGCGCCCTGGATGGATAAAAAAGTGCAAAAGTTTTTTATATGATAAATAAAAAACCTTTATAGATGGGATTTTGGTTCATGTGTTGGCCCAAGACATTTAAGCTGATGACCCACGATCAAGGGATCCCATGCTCACCAGTCCTAATAAAATTGTACAAAAACTACTAGAAAATAAGATAATAAGATAATAAGAAGATAATAATACCAAAGAATTTGTGATTGCAATCTTTTTCAGGACGAAACTGAGTATTATCTGACAGAATTGCAGGGGTGTCAATACTTTTGGCCACAACTGTATATATGTATGTGTCTTCAGAATTTGTGTCATTATTACCCTGATGAAGAGGCCATAGAGCAGGGGTCTCAAACTCCAGGCCTCGAGGGCCGCACACAGTGCAGGTTTTCTGGATTTCCATAGTATTTGACAGTTGGTAATCAAATGATCAACTGTCAAATTGAAAGGAAAGCCTGAAAACCTGGACTGTGTGCGGCCCTCGAGGCCTGGAGTTTGAGACCCCTGCCATAGAGTCTCGAAAGCTTGCTTTGCTTTTTCTTACCATCTTTTCAGTTAGCCATTAAAAGGTATCAACCACTGAGAACTCTCAGTTTCTAATTTTTTTTTTACTTTTTGCTAAGAAAGGAAGTATTTTATCTGGAAGAGTGCTGCTCTGCTCTCTGAATTTATGTTCCTGCTGGACTCCCTGCAAAAATGACATGCGCCCTTCTAGGTATGTTTGCCTGATTTCACCTGAAAAGGTGCTGCAACTCATCTGTTTTCTCTGAGGGCTGGAATGGTGGCTAAGGAACGGAGAGGCCGGAGAAGTGGGCAATAATGGGGAGTGTAATTTTATATTTTTACATCTTACGTTTATTATACTTTGGGGTCTAGATAGAACCCAAAACAACTTCACGCATCTTTAATTACTAGTTGTAATATATATATATATATGTTCTGTTCTCACTAAACAGGCCGAGGGCTCATGAAGTTAAACAGGCAGCTAAACTGGTATGCCGAGTCCAACAAGGAGCCTGCTGATGAAGTCTGGGCTTTTATTGAACATAGTAGAATTGTGGCGCCCTGCGGTTTGGTCGCCACAGAGGGGTACTGCATCCAATCCACAGGTGTAGTATTCCTGTTTTCAGTAAACGGGATGGTAAGTCCAGACACACACAAAAGCACCGAACACACCCGGTCCCAGGGACAGCGGGCGGACCCGAGAGAGGGAGGGCCCAGGTAGTCATTGGGACAGCGGGGAGAGAGGTGGAAGATGGGAAGTTAGGAGGAGCAGTCAGGAAGTGGGACAGGAGACAAAAGGAAAAAAAGTCAGCACTGTATATGATGTCTCATTGTTTCTTTGATTTAAGTGAGTCCTCTCACTGAAAAATTGTAAAAATGGAGGCTTAGCTGAGCCCAAGGAAAGAGTCACAAGGTAGGATAGGGACCCATCAGATCTAAAATGACCTTGAAGCTGGTTGATGGGCAAACAGGTATTGGCCAATATGTGTACCAAGAACCTTAGTTTATAAAGATAAAATATCCAAAAAATACATAGCCGATAGACACATAGGTAGGTGATAGATAGATATCGTGTACTCCTTGCATTATTGTTAAATCTTCATAAATAAACTACATACATATTCTAGACTACCCGATGCGTTAGAATCGGGCCACCATCTAGTATAATATATTTGCTTAAAAGGGAATCAGGCATGTCGCCCATAGCCTACAACCGAGCAGCATTTGTATTTCTTTCTGCAGCTTTTGTGTCACATCGCCATTGGACTCGGTGGCTGGTGTTCCTGCCTCGGCCGCTGGGAGGAGCCGGATTCCTTCGGCTGGTGGCGCCGGTGATAGGAGGGCCTTGTCCTCATATGGAACTGCTCCCGCGACATCTGCCTCTGTCGCTGAGCGCCGCTGTGTTTCCCCACTGGGTGGTGTTGGTCGCAGAGGAGCAGGCCCTGCAGAGGTGTCCGTTAGGCGCTGTCTGCGTTCTTCTGTCAGAGGTGGCGTGGGTGGAGCCAGTCGTGCATCTCCATCTGGCCTGGATCTAGGGGCGGTCCGGATGAGGTCATCAGGCTGTGAGCTCCAGCCTATGAGAGGTAACCGTGCCCTTCAAATACATTGGAGCCTGTCTTGCAGGCCGCCAGATATAGTTTTGGTTGCCCAGTGATAGTGTGTGTTTAGTTTCGTGTCTGACCTTGCCTGGATTTCTGACTCTGCCTCTGCCTATTGATTTTGTACCTCAGCTGCCCTCTTGGTTTTTGCCCTTGACCTTT
This sequence comes from Allobates femoralis, assembly GCA_033576535.1. Classification (NCBI taxonomy): domain Eukaryota; kingdom Metazoa; phylum Chordata; class Amphibia; order Anura; family Aromobatidae; genus Allobates; species Allobates femoralis. Next base: position 512,674,707 of record JARQOC010000005.1, read on the forward strand.
GCCTGGATTTTTGACTCTGCTACTGCCTGACGATTTTGTGCCTTCGCTGCCCTCTCGGTTTTGACTCGGACTTCTGACTTCGTTTTTCGGGTCTTGATTTTCCCCTGGCGACCTCCCTGGCTCTGTTGCTCATATAGGCAGCTACCCCCTGGGCTCCGCTGTAATTCCAGATCCCTGTATAGGGGTTAAGGGTCTCGGGGTTTCTCGGGGTGCTGCCTACCAGCAGCTCGGCCTCACAGGGGATGGTCGTCACATTTTGACACTGTTGACCACCATTTCCAACTCTCCATGCTGCACTCCATCGTCATAAAGGACACTGCTCTCTCCTGGTTCTGTTCCTATCTTTTTGACTGCTCTTTCAGTGTAACGTTTGCTGGCTCCACTTCCTCTCCTCTTCCTCTCCTCTTCCTTTCACTATTGGGGTCCCTCAGGGCTCAGTCCTTGGCCCTCTTCTCTCTCTACACGGCCCCGATTGGACACGTCATCAGCAGATTTGGCTTCCAGTACCATCTTTATGCTGCTAACAGACAACTATACACTTCAGTCCCTGACCTTACCCCTGCGGTATTAAAGAACACCAATGACTGTCTAGCTGCAGCTTCCAACATAATGTCTGCTCTCTATTTCAGAACTCAACCTTTCCAAAACTGAACTACTTCTGCTCCCGCCCTCCACTAAACTCCCTAAATCTGACATCTCTCTCTCAGTGTGCAGCACTACAATAACGACTAGGCAGCAGGCTCGCTGTCTGGGTGTTATGTTTGACACCGATCTCTCCTTCACCTCCTATACACAATCTCTCGTCCGCTCTTGTCGCTTGCACCTGAAGAACATCTCTATAATTCTCTCCTTTCTCACCTTGGAAGCCACAAAAACCCTCACCGTGGCCCTAATCCATTCCCATCTTGATTACTGCAACTCTCTACTAATCGGCCTCCCCCTCTCTAAACGTTCCCCTCTCTAGTCCATCCTTAATGTAGCAGCCAGGATTACCCATCTGGTCAATCACTACTCAGATGCCTCCACTCTGCCCGTACACTACAGGATCCAATTCAAATTGCTTGTTCTCACCCACAAAGCTCTTCACAGTGCAGCACCTCCCTACATCTCCTCCCTCATCTCTGTCTATAACCCCTCCCGCTCTCTACGTTCTACAAATGACCATCGACTAACATATGCACTAATCAGATCCTCCCACTCCCGGCTCCAAGACTTCTCCCGAGCTGCACCAATTCTCTGAAATGCTCTACCCCAAGAAATCAGGACTATCCACAACTTGGATAACTTTAGACGCTTCCTCAAAACACACCTTTTTAAGACAGCCTACGCTCCCTGACAGAATTATGTCACTTATCCATGTTATGTAGATAAAAGCTAATAACCTGACGTTAAATTCATCCATTGGCTGTATAAATTACTCTTTTGAAAGTTGAAACCCTCCAAAATGTGGTTTTGGTTAAGAAAATAAATTGGCATCAATGTTGAAATATTGATCATTTAATGAACACAGAATGGTCAGATTTTGGCAAGACAAAAGTTTTGTCACCTGGTGATATAATGTACCCAATCCTAGTTTACATCCTCACCTGTGTTAAGTAAATGATCGGTTAATTAGTGGGTGTGTCTAAAAAGAAACCCAGCACCCCAGACCTTCACTTGAACTGCAACTTGAGCTGTGACAACATGCCAAAAATTCACTCTGCGACCAAAGCCTTGATTATCAAGAGGCTGAAGACCAGATCCACTGCAGAGGTGGTTGGCACCTTTAATGTGTCTCAGTGTCAAGTATAAAGAATTAAAAAAAGACTGGAAGAGACTGGGGATGTGTTTGACAAGCCCAGGTTCGGCAGACCCCGCAAGACAACTGCCCAGGAGGAATGTTTGTTGGTTAGAAAATCCAAAGCAAGCCCCTCTTCCACTGCAGCAGAGCTCCAACAGGCCTGGTCACCTCAAGTCCCTGTGTCAAGTAGAACAGTTTGTAGGATTCTGTCTCGAATTGACCTCCATTGTCGAATCAGTGCCCAGAAGCCAGCACGTTTAGCTGCAAATAAAGGCAAATAAAAAAAGTGAGTCATTTGCAAAGTCCCACAGCCTGATAAACAGATGGACGCTGGAAAAGTGGCAGAAGGTGGATTTCTCTGATGAATCTTCAGCAGAATTACACCACAGATGCCTCAAATACTGCAGGAGACCTACTGGAGCTCGTATGGATCCAAAATACACCCAGAAAACAGTTAAAATTGGTGGTGTAAAGATCAGGGTCTGGGGTTACATTCAGTATGGGTGTTCTGTCTCTGACATCCAATCCATTTCCAAATGTTTGTTTTTGCATAATGTCGTTCTTAATTTGTATAGCTGTAGATTTTGAATGAGCTTATCTCATATGTAGTGTTCTGGCTCCCTCTAGCGGCCAATGCTATGTTTGCAGTCTATTTAATCTTTATGTCTAATTCTCCTCCCTCTTGCAATGCATTCTGGTAGCTCAGTCTCCATTTTATCTTCATCCCTGGATGTAAAAGACACATCTACTACTGTCCCCATACGATTGCATTGCCGGTATGTAGCCATGCTCTCTGTAGTTGTTTTCTGCTCTAATTTAGCCTAGCACAGCCAGTTATAATCTAGATTAGTTACTAGTTCATGCATATTGTTTATCCATGTATAATGTGTGTTCTGCTGTACTATGTACTGATTGTTCTGTATTCTGATTGTTTCCAGTTTTACCATATATAAATTATACTGCAACATTCAATAAAAGCACAGACTTCACCACAGTCTTCTCATTGGACTCAGTATAAAGGTTTAGTTGTCTGTTTGAATTCTTGAGCCCCCAGCCCATTTAGTGAGAACAGAACAGTAAAACGGCAGCCATCCTACTGGGAAACAGTGAAGCAGCAGCCATCCAGATACTGGGATACAAGTCACTGTCTTCACAGAGACTTTGTACAGCTACAGCAATCTCTGCACAGCCAAGAATTTCCCCAGAACACCATGTCCCACAGATCACACAGGACAAGATCCGTTACTTCTACCTCAAAGACAACATCCATCAGCAGTGCGGTTGCCATTGCCCGCGCAAATGCAGAAGCCGCCAAAATGCGAGCAAGTTTTGCTGAACAAGAGATGCAACTTAAGTTAGAAAAGGCACACTTAGAGGCATCACTACAGAAAAAGAGAGCTGACCAAGAGAGAAAGTCACAGTTAGAGAAGGCACGCCTGGATGCCGCCTTAGAAAATTTAGTAGCGAAAAGGGAGGCTGCAGCTGCCATCGCACAAGCAGAGTCACTAGAAGCCACTCAAAACCCAGATCTGCATAGGCGAAACAGTGTGCTGAGTCTGGAGTTTGCTAAGTTCTTGACGCGACGTCAAATGGTTGCCAAAGGACTCATGAAATTCTCCGACCAAGCTGAAAGCTACAGAGCTTGGAAAGCCTCTTTCCAAAATGTCACTAGAGACTTGGGGTTGCTACACAGGGAAGAGATAGACCTCTTAGTTAAGTACCTGGGAAAAGAGTCAGTCAAACATGCAATAAGGATCAGAGACGCTAATATAAGCCACCCTGAGATTGGTCTCAGAGAGATCTGGAAGAGGCTGGATGAGCGTTATGGCTCAGCAGAGGTAATAGAAAGAGCTTTGTTCAAAAGAATCGATGGCTTCCCTAAAATATCTAACAAAGAGCTACAGAAACTTACAGAACTTAGCGACCTGCTAATGGAAGTTCAAGTTGCCAAATATGAAGATGATCTACAGGGACTTGCATTCTCGACACAGCCAGGGGTGTGAACCCTATAGTCCAAAAGTTACCCTACAATTTGCAGAAGAAGTGGCTCACACATGGTTCCACATACAAATACAAGCACAGTGTTTCATTCCCTCCCTTCTCTGTTTTTGTAGACTTTATACACCAACAAGCAAGAATTAGAAACGATCCCAGCTTCGACATTACAATGTCGTATGCCGCACCGTCACCAGCAATAAATCCACGCGGATCGTCTGTGACAGTACATAAGACTAATGTTTCTTCTCCAGATTCCAATCACAGGTCTGCTGACTACTCCCAATCAGAGACAAAGATGCAGGACCCTGACAAGCAGTGCCCACTCCATCAGAAGCCTCATCCTCTTCTCGAATACAGAACCTTGAGAGGAAAATCTATGCCAGATCGCAGAAGCTTCCTGAAAGAACACGGTATCTGCTATAAGTACTGCTCGTCCACGGCTCATCTCGCCAAGGATTGCAAGGTCAGAGTAAACTGCACAGAGTGTGGCACCACAGACCATAACACAGCTCTACACCCTGACCCAGCTCCATGGAATACGCAAAACACATCAGCTGACAGTGAGCACAGCGGGGAGGAAAGGAACACTGCTACACCTACGCCAGAGATCACTTCACAATGTACAGAAGTCTGCAAAGAGACAATAGACAGTAGGTCCTGTTCTAAGCTATGCCTCGTCAGAGTGTACCCAAAGGGCCACAGAGACAAAGCTATAAAACTGTATGCTATCTTGGACGATCAAAGTAATCGATCCCTGGCTAGATCAACATTCTTTGACCTATTCAACATCAAAGGGCCAAGCACTCCCTACTCAGTAAAAACGTGTGCAGGTACTGTGACAACGGCAGGCAGGAAGCCTACTGACTATCAAATCGAGTCCTTAGATGGGCAATTCTGCCTACCGCTACCTACGATCATCGAATGTAACCAGATCCCAGACAACAGATCTGAAATCCCTACGCCAGATGTAGCAACCCACCACGCTCACTTAAAATGCATAGCTCACCTCATACCGGAACTCGACCATCAGGCCCAGATAATCCTGCTGTTAGGAAGAGATATCCTGCAGGTGCATAAAGTGAGACGTCATATCAATGGACACCACAATGCTCCCTATGCCCAAAGGCTAGATCTAGGATGGGTCATAATAGGAGGCGTATGCCTGGAACGCATGCACGCCCCCTCTTCTGTGTCAAGCATGCTGACAAGTACGCTGGAGAAAGGATGCCCATCTCTTTTCAACCTTGTAACAGCCTCAGCCTCAGAGACCTGGACTTGGGGTCAGACCCCGCACCAATTCAACGTAGCCTTGGGCTTCTCTGGAATCTACGATCAGATGCTTTCACCTTTCAAGTCAGCCAAGGAGAAAAGCCTTTTACTCATAAAGGTGTTCTGTCTACCATAAACAGTCTGTATGATCCCCTGGGTTTTGCAGCTCCAGTCACAATACAAGGCAAGGCCTTGCTTAGAGACTTAACTAGAGAAACATCTAACTGGGATGCACCTCTGCCACCCAATAAAACAATCCAGTGGGAAGGATGGAAGAACTCGTTAGCTGCCATCTCCAACCTGAACGTGCCAATACCATAGACCCCTGTACCGTCAACAGAAATACAAAGCCAAAAACTGTATATATTCGCGGATGCTTATGTCAAAGCAATTGCCGCTGTTGCCTACCTTAAAACTGTAGACTCCAAATGTCAGAGCCATATTGGGTTTGTTATGGGGAAGACCAAGCTTGCACGCGCAACCAGGGCAGTTAACGCAAGTCAGCTACAAAGAACAACATGGCTTTCAGAACCAAAACTATTATACGTTGAAGAACACCTTCCGAACATCTTTGAACTAGTAGGAGAGGACACAGATGCTGAAATCAACCCTCAGGTTTCTACACTTCATACAAAGACTTCTGCTACCCAGCTTGGATCTCACAGGTTCAATAGATTCTCAAGGTGGAAGTCACTCATTCGAGCCATTACCTGCTTAACCCACATAGCTCGCTCATTCAGAACTGCCAGAACTTGTGATACAGACAAATGTAAAGGCTGGCATCTTTGTAAAAATACCTACATTACCTCCGACTTGGATTTCTCTAAAAACTACATCATCCTTACTGTTCAAAGAGAAACCTACTTACAGAAATCCAATGTCTTATTAACAAAGCTTAAATACCAGCGAGTAGCGTGTTATGAATTCTCAACTCCACTCTTCAAGCAGGAGCAGCGACGCTTACCCACAAAAGCCTAATCACCTTCATGGCAGAAGCCACAGCTATAATCAATGCAGGACCCTTAGTTCCAGTTTCCAATGACCCTGAGGAGCCCTTGTTATTGACTCCAGCTACCCTCCATACCCAGAAAATGGGACTGTCCAGTGCTCCTCCAGGAGGATTCGATGCCAAGGACCTCTACAAGCGCCAATGGAGACAGGTACAAAGTCTTGCAAATACTTTCTGGGACAGGTGGTGCAAACAATATCTGTCTACCCTGCAGCCACGGACAAAGTGGCAATCTACTTGTCCCAATCTGAACATAGGTGACCTTGTCCTTGTGAAAGACTCTCAAGTACACCAGATCCAGTGGCCACTCGGTCTAGTTACTGCAACATTCCCGAGCAATGACGGTAATGTCCGCAAGGTTGGACTAAGAATGACAAAGGGAAAAGAAACTAAGACATTTCTCAGACCTTTATCTGAACTGGTCCTGCTGTTACCCTCAGAAGACAGAGATAGTGACATCCGGTGATGCCAGACAGGGAGTGTTCTGTCTCTGACATCCAATCCATTTCCAAATGTTTGTTTTTGCATAATGTCGTTCTTAATTTGTATAGCTGTAGATTTTTAATGAGCTTATCTCATATGTAGTGTTCTGGCTCCCTCTAGCGGCCAATGCTATGTTTGCAGTCTATTTAAACTCTATGTCTAATTCTCCTCCCTCTTGCAATGCATTCTGGTAGCTCAGTTTCCATTTTATCCTCATCCCTGGATGTAAAAGACACATCTACTACTGTCCCCATACGATTGCATTGCCGGTATGTAGCCATGCTCTCTGTAGTTGTTTTCTGCTCTAATTTAGCCTAACTCAGCCAGTTATAATCTAGATTAGTTAGTAGTTCATGCATGTTGTATATCCATGTATAATGTGTGTTCTGCTCTACTATGTACTGATTGTTCTGTATTCTGATTGTTTCCAGTTTCACCATATACAAATTATACTGCAATGTTCAATAAAAGCACAGACTTCACCACAGTCTTCTCATTGGACTCAGTATAAAGGTTTAGCTGTCTGTTTAAATTCTTGAGCCCCCAGCCCATTTAGTGAGAACAGAACAATGGGGATGTGTGAAACATTTGCAAGATGGACGGCAATACCAATAGCCTAAAACATCAAGAAGTATTAGCTACCTCTTATATTCCAAATCATAAAAAGGGTCAAATTCTGCAACAGGATGGTGCTCCATCTCATACATCCATCTTTACAACAAAGTTCCTCCAGGCAAAAAAGATCAAGGTGCTCAAGGACTGGCCAGCCCAGTCACCAGACATTAACATCATTGAGCATGTTTGGGGTAGGATGAAAGAGGAAGCTTGGAAGATAAAACCGAAAAATGTAGATGAACTCTGGAGGCATGTAAGACTGTATTCTTTGCTATTCTTGATGACTTCATTAATAAATTGTATGAATCATTGTTGAACCGCATGGATGCAGTCCTTCAAGCTCATGGAAGTCACACAAAATATTAAAGGGAACCTGTCACCTGGATCTAAGCCCCTACACTATCACTACCTGTCCCTGCACCTTCCTAGCTGCTCCCTATCTATCCCTCTCTGATCTAAATTCGCCCTATAAAACAGCAGAAAAATAACTTATAACTTACTGAAGTCCCTGAGGCTGGGGACTGAAAAGGCGGCGTCAGGCTCCATTTTGCCCTCCTTGATGCAGCAGCACACTCCCCGCTGGGTGGCATTATTCTTTCTTCATCGCCACCTCCTCCATTTGGAATCTCCTGCCTGCTTTACACCTATCATGTTGTGGTGATGCGACCTCGATGTGTCCCCTAACCGGGACACAGCATATGGGAGATTGTATCTTCTGCTCGGTAGCAGCACACACAGGTTAGATGCTGCTGGAGCTGAGTGCTGATTGGTGTGCGGGTGAATAGGAGATGAAATGAGCTGCCCTGGGCTGTGGGGAGGGGGTGGAGTGTGTCAGGACAGCAGCAGGAGCTGCTGTGTAGAGAGAGCTGTGTGAAGATTTAACACAGCCTGTGAGCTCTCTCAGAGTGGACGTTCACTATCACTACCTGTCCCTGCACCTTCCTAGTTGCTCCCTATCTATCCCTCTCCGAGCTAAATCCGCCCTATAAAGCAGCAGAAAAATAACTTATAACTTACAGAAGTCCCTGAGGCTGGGGACTGAAAAGGCGGGCCCAGGCTCCATTCTGCCCCTCCTCCATGCAGCAGCACACGCCCCACTGGGCGGCGTTATTCTTTCACAGACTGGATCCATTTTTAAAAGTGATGTGTGTATGGATCAATGAAACCCTAAATAAGACAACACTCGGAGGAGTCAGATGTGATTGTAGAGTCATGTGGACGCTCCTGCAAGCCCCCAGGCTAATATTCAACAGACAGCCTACTTACCCATCTTAGATGTTTGTTTTAACATTATTAGGATCACAAACTATGAAAAACAACACTTTTGAGTTCAACCTGCTTAACTTTTATTAGTTGCTGGTCTGGTGAACAGTACTTGTTAGTTGCACATTATTCTGGTAGAGAACGAGTTGAGGAGGAAGCATTCTCCTCATCTCTGGAATTGATGTCTCGGCGGGCTACATAGTCTCGGACGTTGGGGAGACCAGGAACCACACAACAACTTAAGGCGCTGCGGTAGATATTCATGTCACGGACATCATACCACTCACATGTTGACTCATCATAACATTCAACATTGAATGTGGTGGTTAACCCATTGAATCCTCCCATAACAAAAAGATGGTTGTCTATTATTTCTATTCCAAAGTTGCTACGGGATGTGTACATGCTTGGCACCACATGCCAATCGTTGTCAACAGGGTTGTAAGCCTCAGCACTTCCAAGGCGATTTATTCCATCAAAACCTCCAACCTGAAAAATATAAAATAAAGAACATTTCAGTATTAAGAGACAAGGACTAGAACCGATTTTTTCATACATAGTAGTGAGTGGTGGGGAAATGGACTCCAACGTTTATAGAGCTATTCTTCCTATGCTCGAACATATCACCATTGGTATAGTTTGACTGAGTCATGGAGCCCAATAGGGGTGGAGCACTCTGTGGCTTTTTAGGTCATAAATTCAGCATCAATTTGGGGGGGAGAAGAGTCATAAAATCCAAAAAATATGGCAATACCATAAGGCAAAAAAGGAAAGTGACATCAAGAAAAACACAAATGATGAATTGGGGCCATCATTTTCAAGAAATAAATATGTTCTAGAATTATAAAATTCTTTGCCTCGTGTCCATTAATAACAGATTTTAAATATAGAGCATATGAAGTCCAACAGATGAACCTTTCTGTGCAGCATTAAAATCATTTCATCTCATGAATATCATTAAAATATCATTCCACAACCGGACTAGGTACATACAAGAGCAGCGGGCATTTTGCCACGATACAGAGCAAAGCTGTCTGGTCACAGACAACACATTAAGATGAAGACCTTAAAGGTCGAAACGCGTTGTCTGTGACCAGACAGCTGTGCTCTATATTGTCGCAAAGTGCCCAATGCTCTTGTATGTACCTAGTCCAGTTATGGAATGATGTTTTAACGATGTTCATGGAATAAAAGGATTTTAACAATGCACAGAAGGGTTCCTCCGCTGGACTTCATATGTTTTTTTCCTAAGCGATTGCAGGAGGCTGTGCCTCCCTCACTCCGAGGGGATCCCTGGTAGACGACCGGACTGACGAGAAATTACAACCTGGGTGAGCTGGCTATAACAAACTGTTTCTTATCTAAATTTTAAATATGTCTTCAATACCACATATATTTTTTCTCCATAGGCAGCAACTCCCACTCCACTACGTCGACTCCTCATTGGAGAAATTGCAGTCCACTGCATGGTATCAAGGCTGTACATCTCGGCAGTGGACAGGCACTCATTCCCATTGAACCCACCACATATATAGATCTGTGAATAAAATAATGATAGTTACAAATTTTATACTTACAAAGTTTTATACATAAAGAAGATAGAGTTACTAAAAGTATTAGAGCTTCAATAGAGTAGTAGAATTAGTAAACACAGAATAAGGAAGTGTCCATTAAGTGTGTTGCTTCTCTGTGAGTTAAAGGGAACCTCTCCATTGACTCATGCTTCCCAAACCAAGGGCAGCATAAATCATAGCCTGGTCGCACAATTGCAACTAGGTGTGTTTTAAGATGTTCACTACTTCACTTGATTGACAGGTCTCTCCTGATGTACGCACATAGGAGAAAGCTATCAATTACAGCAGGGCATGGAGAAGCAACCAGACTAGTCTTGACTTTGTCGGGAGGATCTTTAAACTATGTTTTCTCTGAAATGCCAGAGCATTTCAGAGTATAATATATATATATGGCTGCAATCACACTGCCAGACTATGATTTATGCCACCTCTGGTTGGAGAGCATAGGTGAAATGACAGATTCCTTTTAAGCTGATATCTTTGTGCTTCCATGAGTGTGTTGGGGAACACTGAACCCCCAAGAGCCACATTCGATATTATATATACAGGGGACAAGAACACCATCCAGAGTGATCCTTTGGAAACTTATGTGCTTTGAATTATATGATGTCACACTTAACCCCTTAACAACCCTCAATGTACATAAAAAAGGAGGCCGCTATGGGACTTTATTTTCTCATCGATGTTTTAAAACAGTAATCCAGAACAAGTGTATAGCATCCCCCAGTGTCAGAAAATCTTCAGGATTTCAGTTAGTGGGAGTACATGAGAACCCGGATACCACAATTGTGGCTGGATTTTAAGGTCGCCAATCATATGATCGCCGTTATTCAATTAATAACAGCAGTCACGTTAAAAAAAAGTGTATTAAGAATTAAAAATCATTTATCTCTCCTCTGACGTGATCTAATACACTACTGTTCAATAGTTTGGGGACATTTAGAAATTTCTTTACTTTTGAAAGAAAAGCACATTTTTTTCAATGAAGCTAACATTAAATTAATCAGAAATACACTCTATACATTGACTAATCTCTTCACAAAGCAAAATGGTGGCCGCATGTGCTGTGCACCCAATGAGATCTGTGGGCCAGCACCCGGCAACCTCAGGAAACAATTTAATTGGTTCCGGTTATTTGATCATTGTGATAGACCCTATCACAGTGATGAAAACCTCAATATTGTAAATATGCAGCATTGTTGAAGGACTTGATATGAAGATCATATTAAGTGTGGGGGAAATACTGGTGGCCATGATACAGTTGGGGGAAATACGGGGGTCATATTACTGTGTTGGGGAAACATTTGGGGCCATCCATACAGTGTGGGGCAAATATTGAGAGCCATCATAGAGTGTTAGTAGGGCTACTGAGGACTTTCATAATGTGGGGGCTACTGTGGGCCATTATACAGTGGGGAGGCTACTAAATACCATTATACAGGGGCGCCTCTGGGGGCCATCATACAGAGGGAGGAGGTTACTGTGGGACCCATCATCATGCTGTGTATCTATCATGCAGCATAAGTAGGACCAGCGGGGGGTATCATGCTGTGTAAGGGGGAAATATATATGGGAGAACTAGACATATTTAGGCGAATTTATAAATCTAACTTTTTTTTAGAAAATTCAGCATAGCCAGGAGATTAGAAAATCAAACAGTCTGCTTATCTCTAGTTAAGATTAATATCCCATACCTTGTCATTAAGTGTGGTGGCACTGGCATCACTTCTTTGCTCGTTCATAGGGGCAATCAAAGTCCACTGGTTGGTTGCTGGCTCGTATCGTTCAGCGGTCTTTAGACGAAAATGGCCATCAAAGCCTCCCATTGCATAGATGTTTTTATCCAGGACAGTTACACTAACATAGCATCTTTTTGAGTGCATGGGTGCCACTTCCTTCCAGGTCTTTTTAATTGGGTTGAAGCGTTTTACGCTATTAAAGTAATCCAAACTATCAAATCCACCAATAATGTACACATAGCTGTTTAGGTACACTGTTCCGTGATAGGCTCTTGGGCTCTCCTCTTCACTTGTAACGTTGATCCATTTGTCCGCACGCGCATCATATGTTTCCATGGCATTAGTTGGGCCACCTCCACTCCATCCACCAATGGCAAACAGGATCTCATATGGAAGACGGGGTCTTTTCATAGGGTGTTCATTATGGGAATTTGAAGGGCCATTAATATCAAGATCATACATGGCTTTGAAAGCATTAACAATGATAGGTTTGCATGCATTGTTGTCTCTCACATAGATATTCTTCTTAACCTTTTTGGTAAAGTAATCAATGTGCATGAAGCCAAAGCGAATCTGGAAAGAAATATAATGGTTACTGTTATTTCAACAAAGATTTATACAAACAATAGCCCAAGAAATGTATGCTTTTTTTATCAGAGAAAAAGCACCTTTCTCCACCTATTAGCCCCTTCTCATACTTATTTGCCTCTTGAACTCATAACTCTCTCAGAAAAAAAATTTGGTCTGATTCAAAGGACTGCCATTTCATAAAGGGATTAGATTACAGCTGTTTAATGAAGTCTATGGGAAGGGGAGAAGGAGGAAAGTGCAGTGTGAAAGTAGTACTGTTCCTCTCTATGCTTCCTAGCAAGTGTTTTATCTAGAGATGAGCAGAATAGAATGTGCCTGTTCATGTAGTTTTCCCTGGGAAATTTGATTTGCAGAATAGTTTGCTATTCTCTGTGCATGTAATATCTCTTATTATGCTCTGGGGTCTGTTGAGGACGTTGGTTCAAGCCCCAGGAACACTTTCAAAAAATAAATATATATATTTGCAATTAGAAAGAAAAGGGCAATTTTATAGGAACAAAGCAATCTGATTATTTTGCCTCCTCTAGAATATAGGTACATTGAAATGCACTGTTATTTACAGATGTATCTCTATGTACCTATATAATTTGCTTCTGGGTCACTGCATTTGATATAGCTTGAGATAACCAAATTCTCCCATCTCTTACAGTTTTGGCAGGGGTTTATGCAAACATGAAGTTTACTTGATTAAGGAGACCAGAGACGAGAATTGGTTATTTAACTTATGTATGTGTGCAGAGAGACACCGGTCATGCTGCCCAAAGAGGAGGAGATACAGAATCGAAGAGGTGAGAGGAAGTCAGGACAAAGCTCTGACGTGCCAAGACATGAGACTGAGGCTTCAAATCTGGACAATCCCCATGCATCTGGGACGGTTGAGAGGTATGCAACTGACAGCTTATTGTGAAAAGTCACATTAGATGACAGATGGGCTTTAGAAGAAGAGAATTTATTGTCTCTCCCAAAGCAATGAAATATATGACGATAATGGCAACAATAGAAATGTAGAATAAAATACAACACAATGCAGCAATTTGTACAGTACATAACCATGTCTTTATATCTAAACACAAGGCATAGATGTCCGTGGCACTGTGTCTTCCTTTTTTTCTGAATAATTAGGTTTCAAGTGGTAAGACCTTCATGATGTTTGCAATCAGGGGTGTAATTACAATAGGTGCAGGGGTTGCACCCAGGCCCTGGAGTCTAGGGGGCCCCAAAAGTTCCTTTGGTCTATAGAAAAAGACTAAAACTCTTGCACAACTTCAGGCTCAGGGGCCCGTGCGAAAGCTTCAGTGGGGCTCCTGAACCTGAAGTTTTGCAATATTTGCTGTTTGCCATATTTAATTAATTAGCTTTTGAATTCTTTTAACGCTAGTTGAAGGATTCAGGTAAAAATTCAACATTACCTCTGACAGAAGACCCGAGATATATTGTTGCCGGATTGTTGGGTTGTGATTGATCCACTTTATGATAGCTTCAAAGGCAGCTTCTTCCTGTTTAACATTAAGTTCATCTTTCTGTAAAAAGCCTTTAAATTCGGTGTCTGACAGCTCAAGAAACTCATCTGAGGTCTTCATTATACTTTCAAAGTTATTTAAGATGTAATTATAACCTTCTGCTGGAGCTCGGGACAATAGTAACACCCACTGAACTTGTAGATGCCAATGCTATTTTCTGGGCACAGTTGTTTAATCAGGAATTCAGAGCACAGTTGTTGGAGACCTAGAATGTTAAAGAAGTCCGCGGCAATGAAGAGATTTTCCACGTTGTCAGCGTTGATTTCGACATTCCAGGTGTAGCGTAATCTAAGATCAATCTCATGATCTCTGGAGAGACGTCAGAAATGTTGCACTCCTTGTCTTCGCTGTCCTTCCAAACTGTGAACAGTGCTCTGCAAGTAGAAATAAGGTGGAAAAAAAGCATTGATCATTACGGTACATTTTAGAAAACCTACAGGAGCAAGTTAAATGTATCAAAATCGGTTATAGGTTAAAACCTTGATTTCTGATTTATTGACTTTGCATCAAATTTTACAAAATTTTAGGAATTCACCAAAATCCACATTTCTCAATTCATTTCAGGCGAATCCAGCTAAATTTTGTCGGCTCGTCCCCCATATTTTGGAATATAAGTAGTAATCAGGAAGGGGTTAAAAAATTGTAAAAATTGTAAAATTGTAAAAACTACCATCAGAGCTGATCTCCCAGCAGGGACCTTTCCTGGAGCTCTGTTACCAACAATACAGAAGAGCAGCACAGATCCAGGGGAGCTCCTGCCACCTCTTCTATGATGTTCTAGTACAATGAAGGCGAGAAAAAAAGGCATGACATTCTCCAACCTTTCTGGCTGAGAATCTGGGTGATTTTATGTATGCAAATGTGAATGCACCCTATAATTGTATATAGTAAAGATCAAAGTCTCCTTTGAAGCCTGACAACAGGCGGGTTTCAATGAGCTCCAGAATGGCAGACATGGATGTCTCCAACCAACCCCCAGCTGTCATAGCAACCCATTGGCACCCCAGAATCATGTTACGGGAGTGAAGATGGATGCAAAGAATGATGCACTCCCATGCTGGTGCGCTATTAAAGGGGTTGTTCAATTATAAGCTACAAATCTGCAATCACTCTATGTGACTTTGGTGGGCGCATGAATGCAGGTATGTGATGTGAATACTCCTGGCCACAACCTGACTAGATGAGGAGGCCTTTCTCAATTTAAGTCTAATAAGTTACAACTGGGGAAAAAAAAATGGCACAGAATACGGTTTACCTATGCAGAGACTTATAAAACAAAGCATGGCCTCATTCACCTAAAGGAGTTGTGAACATTCACAACCAGTGAAATCGCATAAGATCAGCATGGCCTGCAGCAGTCCCCGACAGACAGTATTCAAGAAAGCATGTGGAGAAAAGGGTTTCAATAACCGCACTGCTGTGAATGTAATAAAGGTGAGATATATAAATTTGAGTGTGATCTTTATTTCTATGTGTTTCAGGGTATTGACCTCATCTTCAGGAAAAGCTGTACATCTGAGATTATTCCTGAAGAAGGGCTTAATAACCCAAAACGCGTAAAAATAAAGATCACATTCAACTTTATATACAACTCATATTTATTATATTCACAGCAGCATGGTCAATGTAAGTTTATTGAGCGATGCCTTGCCCAGCTAGTTGGATTATGTCCTAGAATCTTCATACCACATACTTGTGGTCACATGACCACCTTTTCCAGCTCTAACCCCAGAGAATCCTCAGTGCACAGTGCTCTCAATGTGAGGATATACAAGTCTGCCATCAAGTAAAGTGACTGCAGACTTGCAGCTTTTAGACAGCCCCTTTAATATACTGTATATACTTAAGTATTTGCAGACTTTTTCAGGCACATTTTTTATGCTGAAAAATGCCACCCTTGGCTCATACTGGAGTCAGTGTCTGTGCTGTAGGGAGTAGTGGTGACCGGAGGCTGCAGCAGGCCTACAGAGGCAACGGGTGGTCACGTGGACCTGCTCATTAGGCTAATGTAATATTCACTGCACTCTCACCGCCCATCACCTTAGCACTGAAGACGACGCGGAGAGTGCAGTGAATATTATATTATTATCCAAAAATGACTATACTATGTGTAGGATGAAAATAACTGCATCACCCACCCCCAATCTATACTGGTAAGAAAAGTGTAGGGGGTCAGAAAAAGTCCTCACCCTTGGACTCAAGTAAGCAAGTGCTAATCTTTTCAAGGACTTCATAGCATGTGATGTTATCGCTACAGGACAATAGTCTTTTATGGATGCAGGAAAAGTAGTCTTGGGTACCAGAACCAGGCATGAAGTCTCCAGGTGCTGAAGCCGCGGCGACCAATCAGAGAAGTAGCACGGCTTGGCGCACGGTTTGAATGCCGCTCCTCTGATTGGTCGCCGCGTTCAGCACCGACCAATCAGAATAGCGACACTCTCCATGACGCACATTGTATTTCAAATATGGCAGCATGGCGAGCGCCGCTATTCTGATTGGTCGGCGCTGAACGCAGCAATCAATCAGACGCGGCGCGCTGTTTGAATGCCGTTTCTCTGATTGGTCGTCGTGGTCAGCGCCGACCAATCAGTATAGTGGCGCGTTCCATGACGCCATATTTGAAATAAACTGAGGTGCTGAATGCAGTGACCAATCAGAGAAGCAGCATTCAAACTACTATTCTAGACTAACCGATGCTTTAGAATTGGGCCACCATCTAGTCTAGTTTATATTTATCTTGCCATTATTAAGACCTAGTTTGCTTGAAATGTGTAGGTTTCATATCACTGTGCTATGTGAGTGTTTCAGATTGTACAATGCTCTGTAAAGTCTTTCCAGAGTAATTTAACCCTGAGTCCCAGTTCCAGCCATAACTCCATAGAAGGATAAGCCGCTCTGGAAATACAATGAAAGTACGGGAGTCCAGCTGAATGATGAACATCTCACATTGATGAAATATATATATCAGGAAAATCCCATTAATATTTATAGAATTTTAATTCACAGCTAATCATGAGCATTTAAAAAAAATTATATTTCTCTCTTAGCATCATAAACACTGACCTAAAGTATGGACTGCAGCCACATAGGATGTTCTTATGCGCATGGAACTCCACACCGCCGCATTTGATTGTAACGTCACACAGTTTTCCCTCCATTCTAAGCTCATTCAAATTGCTGTAAGCTATAGTGGTTGGGTCCATGTTGCTGGAGGTTTCTTCAAAATCCATTGTGCGTGAAGAGCGATCTGTCCTGCCTGTGGTCTGTCCGGTCCCTATCTCATCTCTGCTCCAAGCTGTTCTACTTATGGAATCATGGTTCTTTCATGACATCACAGTCTAGACTGTGTGATGAGATTCCGAGTACAGTGTGGGCCATTTATATGGATGCACCTAAATAAAATGGAAATGTTAGGTAATATAAACTTCCTGTTTGTGGAGGGGGAAAACTTTTTCAGATAAGTGGTGACTATGGCGGACATTTTGGATCCAGCTTTATTTTTTTCAATGGGAAGAGGGTCATGTGACACATCAATCAAACGTATTGAGAATTTCATAAGAAAAACAATGGTGTGCTTGGTTTTAATTGACAATGAAACCCTCTTCTCCCACTCTTCACACACTGATAACAAACCGCAGAAGAAATGCTTGCACAGGCTTCCAGTATCCATTGTTTCAGATGCTGCACATCTCGTATCTCCACAGCATAGACAATTGCCTTCAGATGAATGATGAGGCAAACGTTTTTGTGAATGGTGACGTTAACAAACAAATCCACCGCTCTTGGTCTGACACTAAAAGCCCTGTCACATGTGTTGATGTCGCCCGCGATGTCGTTCAGACGTCACAGATTATCCGTCGATTTTATGACGCATGAGTGACATCGTCGCGTGTGACATGTAGGTGCAACCAGCGATTTTTCGCTTGATCGCTGATTGCAGGTTTACTAGCCGGCCCGAAAACCTGGCAATGATCGCTCAGTAGAGCTTGTGCATTGCTCTGTGTGACACCTGGTCAGCGATGAAATTTGTTCGCTCAGCGATTCTTGAAAGATTGACATGGGCGGACCTTGGCGATTTCCCGGCCTCACCTCCTCTGCACTGATTGGAGGAATTTTAAACTAGAGAATAGTGCCGTGTCAATATGACCTATTCTGACAGCCCAATAGAACACCGGCTCATATACCGATATTCAGGACATGCACATTGCACGCCCGAACGACGCCTGCACTGTACTAGATGCAGCAATGATTTTAATTGGGCAAGCGTTTTATTATGGATGCTATGTTATTTTATTACCATTAAAGTGAGAATCAGTTGACAATAACTCTCCTCAGATTATTTCATAAGGTAACATGTTTGTTCTATACACATAATATTTGGTTTAAAAGTATTAAAGCAGGAGCCTGGCAACACACTTCGCAAAGGCCATATTAAAAAAAACAGGCAGGGGCGTGGAAAAACATCCTGTACTAACTACGCCTACATGAATGACGTGTCCCAAAGATCGCCCAAACTGAAAGAAAATATCTCTGCTGTGTGACTCGGAACAGGGACAAAAAATTATCGCTCGCATGGTTGCGAAGTCAGCTGAATCGCCGGATCGTTGGCATCACAAATTGACACGTGTAAACATGTAACCAGTGATAATCGCGCGACATCTGAGCGATGGCCAGTCCGTTGCGTCAGAACAACATCGTGGGCGACATCGACACGTGTGACCACACCATAACCCAAGGTGGATAGATCCCTCCAAGACTGTTGGAACACAAAAATTGATGGTATGGTGTGGTATATGGGGGACAAAGATAGTGGGGCCATTCTTTATCCATGGAAACCTCAATGCCACTGGATATCTGAAATTGCTACATGATTCAGATATCCAGTGGCATTGAGGTTTCCATTGCACACCATTGTTTTTCTTCCAAAATTCTCAATAAGTTTGATGTGTCACATGACCCTTTTGTCATTGAAAAAAATAAAGTTAGATCACCACCCATCTGGAAAAGTTTTCCCCTCCATATACTAATGTGCCATAAACAGGAAGTTGATATCATCAACCATTCAATTTTATTTAGGTGTATCCATATAAATGGCCCACCCTGTATGATGGTCAGAGGTTGACCTTCGAGCAAAAACTGGGGCTTCGCGTCCGATTTGCAGGAAAAGCAGACGTCACCCAAAAATCCAGAGTCATACTGTTGAGAGCATATATAATGGGGTATAACCTGGCTCAAACCTTTAGTCAGGTGCTCAGAGAAAAAAATTACCAAAGATCATATAAGAATAGCCTCGGCACACTCATAGAAGAAAAATGAAGAGAAAATATTTCTTTGTGTTGATTTTTTATTATACAAGGATGGAACTTCCCACGTTTCGGCTCACACATGAGCCTTCCTCAGGGATTGAGCTAAATTAAAGATAATAACAGAAAGAAGTCACAATTTGACAAAAAAGAAACAAAATACAGTATTCATGTTAAGGATAACAAACTTTTTCAATAAGGTGTGTTCAACCACATGAACAAGGGTACGTGAAACCCTCTGTCATGCGCACTAAAAATATGCAGTGAGCACGGCCGTGAGTGAATGCTAGAGTGTCGGGGTGTGGTGGTGATAAGTGAAGAGACAAAGGATAAAAGGGAGAGTCAACTAACAGAGGCAACTACCTGCATGTTGTACCTAGCACCGTCTCCGAACAGTCTTGACCACTCCTACCGGCAATTCAGCTGCTCCATGTCAGCACAGCAGCTCTTCTTCTATCAGGTTCCTAGGCTGTTGCTGGGGCATGACCATTGGTGTCATGCTGATTGACAGCTGGTTTCTCACAGATAGACAGTGGGGAGCTGGCTACCAAGCAGCATGATATCAGCAGTCACACCCCATCAACAGAGTAGAAATCAAAAAGTCCCAAAATAGACAAAAAGTAGTGTATCGACATAACAATCAGTACAATTTTATGCACACACAAAATAATATACACACAGAAAAATACTCTGGCCATATGGGAATCACAAGATTCAAAAAAGACAAATACATTTGCCCCCCTGATGAAGTCATAAGCATACGAAATGCGAGTAGGGGCAAGTGGTGTACAGGACCACATCTGTGAGACTTCCATCTATATGGTATGTTCTAAACCCTGTGTCTATGGTTAATTGGACATTGCTAATGGCGTTTGTGGCAGTACAGTCCCTGACAGAAGTTATGTCCTTATCCATGTTATGTAAGTAAAAGCTTATAACCTGACATTAAATTCATTTATTGGTTTTATAAATTACTCTTTTGAAAGCTGAAACCCTCCCAAATTGGTTTAGGTTAAGAAAATAAATTGGCATCAATGCTGAAATATTGATCATTTAATGAACACAGAATGGTCAGATTTTGGCAAGACAAAAGTTTTGTCGCCCACAGAAAGTAATGTGATTTTCAAACAAATATTAACTTAAAATACAAATACGTATAAACTCACGTATAAGCCGTGTTTTTTCAGCCCAAAAATTGGGCTGAAAAGTCCCCCCCTCGGCTTATACGCGAGTCACTGTATACTGTATACACTGTATACAGTATAAAGGCCGCCCCCCCCATATCAGTATACAGGGCCCCCCCCTTGTGCAGAAATCCTGTAAAGGAATACATTAGTATACTTATCCCTGCCGCTGTCCCGCTGCTGCTGTCCCGCCGCCGCTATCGCGCTCCTCCAGCTTCATGCGGCTTCTTCCGGCTTCCTCCGGTGAGCGCAGGCAATGACGTCATTGTCTACGCGCCAGAGGAGGAAGCCGGAAGACGCTGGATGAAGCCGGAGGAGCGCGATAGCGGCGGGGGACAGCGGCAGCGGGACAGCGACAGGGATAAGTATATTAATGTATTCCTTTACAGGATTGCTGCACAAGGGGGGGGCCCTGTATACTGATATGGGGGGGGCTGCTGTATATACCTCTGGGGCTGCTGCATACTACCACTGGGACGGCTGCTGTATACTACCACTGGGGCTGCTGTATACTACCACTGGGGCTGCTGTATACTACCACTGGGGCTGCTGCTGTATATACCACTGGGGTTGCTGCTGTATACTACCACTGGGGCTGCTGTATACTACCACTGGGGCTGCTGTATACTACCCCTACTGCTTTACTCTGGGCTGCTGTATACTACCTCTGGGGCTGCTGTATATGGGGTATACTACCACTGGGGCTGCTGTATACTACCACTGGGGCTGCTGTATACTACCACTGGGGCTGCTGTATATACCTCTGGGGCTGCTGTATACTACTCCTCTGGGGCTGCTGTATACTACCACTGGGGCTGCTGTATATACCTCTGGGGCTGCTGTATACTACCACTGGGGCTGCTGCTGTATATACCACTGGGGCTGCTGCTGTATACTACCACTGGGCCTGCTGTATATACCTCTGGGGCTGCTGTATACTACCACTGGGGCTGCTGCTGTATATACCACTGGGGCTGCTGCTGTATATACCACTGGGGAGGCTGCTGTATACCACACTGCTGGGGGCTGTATACCTGTGCTGGGGTCCACCCTTGGCTTATACACGAGTCAATAGGTTTTCCCAGGTTTTGGGGGCAAAAGTAGGGGGGTCGGCTTATACATAGGTCGACTTATACACGAGTATATACGGTATATGTTGCATAACATTGGTGAATGAAGTTGTGGTGCTATTAGAGTCATATTTAATATTTTGTTTGACTTCCATGAGCTTGAAGGACTGCATCCATGAGGTTCAACAATGATTCATACAATTTATTAATGAAGTCATCAGGAATAGCAAACAATGCAGTCTTACATGCCTCCCAGAGTTCATCTAGATTCTTTGGTTTTGTCTTCCAAGCTTCCTCATTCATCCTATCCCAAACATGCTCAATGATTTCATGTCTGGTGACTGAGCTGGCCAGTCCTTGAGCACCTTGATCATTTTTGCCTGGAGGAACTTTGTTGTAGAAATGGATGTATGAGATGGAGCACCATCCTGCTGCAGAATTTGACCCCTTTTATGATATGGAATGTAAGGGGTAGCTAATACTTCTTGATATTTTAGGCTATTGATCTTGCCTTCCACCTTGAAAATGTTTCGCACACCCTCATACTGAATGTAACTCCAGACCATGATCTTTCCACCACCAAATGTTAACTGTTTTCTGGGTGTATTTTGAATCTATATGGGCTCAAGTAGGTCTCCAGCAGTATTTGCCAGTGGGTGTGATGTAATTCTACTAAAGATCCATCAGAGAAATCCACCTTCTGCCACTTTTCCAACATTTAGCAGGCTGTGGGACTTTGCAAATGTCACATGGCTTTTTATATGCCTTTTGTTTAGTGATGGCTTCTGGGTACTGATTCAACCATGGAGGCCATTTTGAGACAGAATCGTACAAACTGTTCTAGTTGACACAGGGGCTTGAGGTGACCAGGCCTGTTGGATCTCTGCTGCAGTGGAAGAGGGGCTTGCTTTGGATTTTCTAACCAAAAAAATGTTCCTCCTGAGCAGTTGTCTTGCAGGGTCTGGCAGACCTGGGCTTGTCAAATACATCTCCAGTCTCTTTAAATCTTTTTTTAATTCTTTGTACTTGATGCTGAGACACATTAAAGGTGGCAGCCACCTCTGCAGTGGATCTGGTCTTCAGCCTCTTAATAATCAAGGCTTTGGTCGCAGGGTGGATTTTTGGCATGTTGTCGAGCTCAAGTTGCAGTTCAAGTGAAGGTCTGGGGTGCTGGGTTTCTTTATATACACACCCACTAATTAACCGACATTTACGGAGCACAGGGGAGGATGTAAACTAGGATTGGGTGCATTATATGACAAGGCGACAAACTTTTGTCTTGTCAAAATCTGACTTCTGTGTTCATTAAATGATCAATATTTCAGCATTGATGTTAATTCATTTTATTAACCTAAACCAAATTTCGGATGGTTTCAGCTTTCAAAAGAGTGATTTATAAAACCAATCAATGAATTTAACGTCAGGTTATAAGCTTGTATTTACATAACATGGATAAGTGACATAACTTTTATCAGGGACTGTACATTAGGTATGAAGTTGTTAGCCTTTTATACCTCATATCAACTGACCCTGATCTAAATTGGATTCCCAAGTGAGTGCACCCCTCCCTTTAGCTTATTCATATTTAGATACTGTCATCATTATGTATAATTTGAAGAATAGCTAAGGACTGTATTTATTGAAGGATAAGATACTCACAGTGGCTATTGTTATATAGGTCAGATAGAATAGTAGGTAATAGGTACTACATATCCTGATGCTGGGCGTAGGATTGCAATTTTTTAACTAGTCCTTTTTTATGCGCTTAGTTGATTTTGGTCTGTAGGCGTGTGATATCTTTATTTAGGGCTGACTATTGAGTATGCGAACAATAATCACAGGTCACAATGCCCCCCCCCCCCCTTTTTTTCCTCTCTCTCTTCTTTCCCTTGCAATAACCAAGCTAGTTGATAAATCCAGGTTGAATATATTCTCTGGTTGTCAGTGTACTAGTATTATTAGTATTATTAGTAGTATTTCAAGTCATCACCACTACTATATGTGGTATTTCCAATTATTAATACATAATATCTATTAGATAGGTTGAGTGTAACTGCGGGTGATATCCAATTCCAGTTACCTTGTAGTCCTCTAGTCGGGCCCGTGACCGTATGCTCCTCAACAGTTTACTGTGTGCATTCTATGGATGTTGAGGTGGGGAGCATACCAACAAATTATCTGATGCGTGTTCTGTTCTCCCAGTAAGCCGAGAGGCATTTGTCTTCTTTGAATCTTGGATTCCCATATGGCCAGAGTATTTTTCTTTGTGTTTCTATGTGTATAAAATTTTACTTATTTTTATGTCGGTACACTTTTTTGTAAAGAGTGCTTCACTAAAGATGATATATATTTTTTTATTCACCTGTTTGTCTCTTTTGGGACTTTTTGATTACTAGTTTAAGAAGGGTGTTTCTTTCCTTGTAACAGCTATGATTAATATCAACAGAGCAGATAGAAGAAAAGCTGCTGTTTTGTCAAAATGATGTCAGCAGAAGTCGCTCAATCTCGGCAGGAGTAGTCTGTGACCCCTCTGTGCCAAGTGACATCATCAACAGGCAGGTAGTTAGCCATTATCTCACTGTAAGTTCTTAAGCGCATTGAAGATCCCTCTCACTTCCCCTCTTTTTCTCTTTTTCTCCTTTTTTCTTTCTATCTCTTCTCCTTTCTGTAAACCCCTCACTCTTCCCTATCTACAACTCATCTGAACTTCGACATGTTTTCTTGTTCGAGAAACAATATTATTTTTTACTGTTATTTGTTCAGGTAAAAAATGTTTGTACCGTGTTAGCCAGTAGATAGAAAAATATGCACCATGTTCCAAATTATTATGCAAATGTTCTTTTTCTCTGATTTTCCTAAATGGTCGGTGCAAATGAAAGTCAGTGTAATAAAAGTCATCACCTGTTACAGTATACATCGAATTTTATTGAAGAAACCTCCCAATGATAACAGTATAATCTTCAAAATTAAACAAAACTCTGAATGCACTGTTCCAAATTATTAGGCACAGTAGAGTTTCTAAACATATCATGTGTTTGAAAGAACTAAAAATCCTCATTTTTGAATTTGCAGCATTAGGAGGTCACTTCACTGAAATAAAAAGCTATTTAACTGCCAAAACATCCTAACAGGCCAAGTTACATGTTAACATAGGAACCCTTCTTTGATATCACCTTCACAATTCTTGCATCATTTAACTTGTGAGTTTCTGGAGAGTTTCTGCTTGTATTTCTTTGCATGATGTCAGAATATCCTCCCAGAGCTGCTGTTTTGATGTGAACTGCCTCCCACCCTCATAGAGCTTTTGCTTGATGATACTTCAAAGGTTCTCTATAGGGTTGAGGTCAGGGGAAGATGGTGGACACACCATGAGTTTATCTCCTTTTATGCCCATAGCAGCCAATGACACAGAGGTATTATTTGCAGCATGAGATGGAGCCCTGTCATGCATGAAGATGATTTTGCTCCTGAAGGCACATTTTTGCTTTTTGTACCATGGAAGAAAGTTCTCAGTCAGAAACTCTATATACTTTGCAGATGTCATTTTCACACCTTCAGGAACCATAAAGGGGCCTACCAGCTGTTTCCCAATGATTCCGGCCAAAAACATGACTCCTCCACCTCCTTGCTGACGTCGCAGCCTTGTTGGGACATGGTGGCATCCACCAACCATCCACTACTCCATCCATCTGGACCATCCAGGGCTGCTCGGCACTCATCAGTAAACAAGACTGTTTGAAAATTAGTCTTCATGTATGTCTGGGCCCACTGCAACCATTTCTGCTTGTGAGCACTGTTTAGGTGTGGCCAAATAGTAGGTTTATGCACCACAGCAAGCCTTTGAAGGATCCTACACCTTGAGGTTCGAGGGACTCCAGAGGCACCAGCAGCTTCAAAAATCTGTTTGCTGGTTTGTAAGGCCTTTTTAGCAGCTGCTCTCTTAATCCGATGAATTTGCCTGGCAGAAACCTTCCACATTCTGCCTTTATCTGCACGAACACATCTGTGCTCAGAATCAGCCACAAATCTCTTCACAGTACGATGATCACACTTAGGCGGCCGTCACACGCACAGATATCGCGCAAGATATCGCTTGAACGCGGCAGATTAAACATCGCGTAAGCGATGTCTGTGCGTGTGACGGCAGGATACGACGAGCGAGATCTGATCAAATCGCAAAATCGTGATCTGAGGTCCGGACCTCAGATCTAGCGATTTACGATTTAGCGATCTGCTTCATCGTGGTGTATGACACCACGATGAACGATCTCCCAGCGGCACAGCCTATGCTGGGAGATGGTAACTATGGTACACGTCGGGTAACTAAGCGACGTGCGGCGCCTAGTTACCCGATGTGTACCATAGTTACCAGCGAGATCGCGGATCCACATCGCTGGTGAGTCTGTCTGTGTGACATCTCACCAGCGATGTGAGCGATATTGTAAGCGATCGCGCGTGCACGTGATCGCTTACAATATCGTTCTAGATATCTGTGCGTGTGACGGCCGCCTTAAGTTTTCATGCAATATCTAATGTTTTCTTCCCTTGTCCAAGGCATTGCACTATTTATTGCTTTTCGGCAGCAAAGAGATTCTTTTTCTTTCACATGTTACTTGAAAACTGTGGCCTGCTTAATATTGTGGAACACCCAGTTTTCCTTTAATTGGGCTCACCTGCCAAACTAATTATTACAGGTATGTGAGATTGATTTCAGTGATCCAAAGAACCCTGAAGGCCACTTCACACACACAGATATCTGAGTCCAATATCTGAACAGATCTCTGGTTGCAGTGAAATCATGGATGTATTGCTCCATTTTGTGGCTGTGTACAACATGGAGCAATGTATCCATGATTTCACTGCAACCAGAGATCTGTTCAGATATTGGACTCAGATATCTGTGTGTGTGAAGTGGCCTTTATGGTGGGTTTACACACACCAATCATTGTATCCAATCTCTGAACCAATCTCTGGTTGCAGTGAAATCATGGACACATAGTTCCATTTTGTGGCTGTGTACAACATGGAGTAATCTGTCCATGATTTCACTGCAACCAGAGATTGGTTCAGAGATTGGATACAATGATTGGTGTGTGTAAACCCACCATTAGACACAATACCATCAATTTGTTTCATTGAAAAGAAAAAAAAAACCCTATGACACTTAAAACCAATTTGCATAATAATTTGGAGCATGGTGTACATTAGAATCTGAGAGTCCTCAGTGAAAAAAAATTCTAAATGCAGTGAAATTGAAAAAAAAGTGCAATAACACGTTTGTTTTTTGGGTATTTTAGTCGCCATGTTCACTATATGGTAAAACCGACGTGACGGAGTGATGCCTCGGATCGGTACGAGTTCGTAGACTCCCAACATGTATACCTTTACTGGTATCTAGGTGGTGAAAAAAAATTCAGAAGTTTGAAAAAAAAAAAAAAACAGATTTTTTGTGCCATGTTCTCTGACCTGTAGCGTCCTCATTTTTCAGGATCTGGAGCTGTGTGATAGCTTATTTTTTGCATCTTGAGCTACCGTTTCTAATGATACATTTTTGGGGGAATCCATCATTTTGATCACCCGTTATTGCATTTTATAGCAATGTTGTGCCGACCAAAAAAATGGAATTTTGGCGTTTGGACCATTTTTTCAGTTACAAAGTTTACGGTTGTCATTAACGGATTTAATACGATGATAGATCGGGCGATTCTGAACGCGGCGATACCAAACGTGTATTTATTTTTTAATACTTTTGTGATTGGGGGAAAAGGGGGGTGATTTAGCCAGGACCCCGGGCTGTCACGTGAGCGCCGGAGATCACGCAATACTATCGCGGGATCTCCGGAGCAGGCGGGGAACAGCGCGTTGCCCGCCACGGCAGCCTTGGATCCCGCTGTCAGTGTTTGACAGCGGGATCCAAGGGGTTAACAGTACCGATCAGATCCTGGATCCTATCGGTGCTGTTACCCTGACATCTCAGCTGATGAGATCAGCTGAGATGTCGGGGCTTTGATGTGAGCTCTGCGCAGGAGCTCACATCAAACACCCTTTACCGGCCCATGACGTCCTCCTACGTCATAGGTTGGGAAGGGGTTAATATTGGAACATGGTGGTCTTACTTTATCCCCGATGAACATGTGACTAAAGGGTGCAATGCGCCTATAGAACTGAACTCATGTGAATGAATGGGACTGAGCTGCAGCTCAAGGTAGTTAGATTTTCCATTTGGTTGATAAAAATACAAGGGTGTTTGTGTTTTTGGGATGTAATGAGAATAACATATTTTCTGCATAGTCCTTTATATCAATTAACCTAATATGTCACATGTCTGTAGCTGTATCTTCCCTTGATCTTTTTTGAATGACATAAACTTTTTAATTTTGTTATGATACTAACTCAATACAGTCTTGTGTCATCCAATATATAATGGTGTATTTTTTTTATATTGCAATCTATGGATGACAGATGGCACCCATTAGTGATTTCCATGATAGTCATTCAGTAAAACGTATAAACAAATAAATTAAATGCTTGGTTAAATGGAAACTGTGAGCAGGTTTTTGCTTCCATATCTTAGAACAGCATAATGTGAGCCTGATTTTAGTAATGTGTCATGTAAGGGCTTATAGAAAACATGGGAAGCAAGGTGTACCACGGTCCGCGCTGCTGAGTCCACAAAATCACCTGGGATGCAAGATGTTGTAGCAATATACTTCTTTATTCCTTCCTACGCGTTTCTGCGCCCTTCCTGGCACCTTCCTCAGGGATATCCCTGAGGAAGGTGCCAGGAAGGGCGCCGAAACGCGTAGGAAGGAATAAAGAAGTATATTGCTACAACATCTTGCATCCCAGGTGATTTTGTGGACTCAGCAGCGCGGACCTTGGTACACCTTTGCTTCCCATGTTTTCTGGCAGTTTTTCCACGTTGGAGTGGTCGGTGGAGGTCCTGCAGAAGCTGATACTGTGATATGCTGTTAAACCAGTTGTGGGTCTCACAACTGGAATAGGTGAGTGTAACTGCATTACACCACTCACAACTGAGTGTCACTAGTGATAGGGCACTATTGCGCCTCTTGTTCCCCCACCTTTTTTGTATTGATGTAAGGGCTGTCTTTTTAATAAAATCCCTGTTTTATCTGCAGCAGATCTACCTATTCTCTGAATGCTGATGGCCACTTTACACGTCGCGATATCGGCGTCCAACTCCGACCAAAAGTCCCGTGGTTCGTGCGTTGGCCCCGATATCGTTCGTGCGTTGTATGGTTTAAACATCCAATACGATGCACGAACGATGCCAAAACGATATCGGGGATCAAATGAGCAGGCTCTCCAACGGCCCGATATTGGTTGGACGTTGTGGCCGGATCGTGCTGTGTAAAAGCCCAACAACGATGTGAAGTACAACGTCCCCTATTCTCTCCCATGTTAAATGGTCGTTCCTGGGTCGGCCGTACAAGGGGGCGTACACATCGTTGGAACATTGCCTGCCGATATCGCGCTGTGTAATATTTCCTATCCGATCTAGGAATTCTGCCCAGAAAAAGCGCGCTCCCACGGCGTTGTATCCAATATCGGACCGACGTTGGGACGGATAGAGTGGCCATAAGTCCTGTATAACCCCACCCACACTAATTGTCAGCTCTCTGTGTGCATGGGCATAGACAGAAAACTGCTAATCAGTGATGAGGGTGGGGTTATACAGAGCTTATAAATATGGAGGACTACATGGCAGGTTTACTAGTCCTCTAATGATAAGCTCCTGTGTTTTTGTAGAAACTCCACCAAGCAACTCAGTAATTAACACATCACTGGGTCTCTGTCTGTATACTTTACTGTTCTCAGATTAGTTGGCAAAAACTTGACAGATTCCCTCTAATGTGGGAGCTAATGGGTGATGGAAAGCATTTATCACACATATGCATTTTATTTCTAATCCACTAATCCTCCCGCTACTCCTCTGTCTCCCCCCTCTGCCAAACCCTTCACTGGCTCCCCGCCTCCAAGAGATCCCAATTCAACACACTAACCATGATGTATAAAGCCATACACAACCTGTCCCCACCATACATCTCCGACCTAGTCTCCCGATACCTACCCTCACGAAACCTCCGTTCCTCCCAAGAACTCCTCCTCTGCTCCCCCCTCATCACCTCTTCGCACAACCGAGTCCAGGACTTCTCCCGGGCATCTGCCATACTCTGGAACTCCCTGCCCCAACACGTCAGACACTCTATGACCCTGAGAAGCTTCAAGTGTCACCTGAAGACTCACCTATTCCGTCAAGCCTACAACCTGCCATGAGACCCAGGCGACCGCCCCATACCTGACATTCCCCCATTCTACTGTATCCCAACCCACCCCTCGTAGGCTGTGAGCCCTCGTGGACAGGGTCCCTGCCCATCCTGTACGTCCCGATCGCCTAGATTGTGCTTGTCTCCCTTATCCTCATGTAAAGCGCCATGGAACCTAATGGCGCTATATAAATAAATAATAATAATTTCTGTTTGTTAGCCTCTCATCTCATACAGCGGGTGAAATAGGTACTGAACTCATCCTCAGTTTTGTAAGTAAATATATTTCTAAAGGTGCAATTGGCATGAATTTCTCAATTTCTCAATTGTACTGCAATTCATCTAATCCTTCATGGAAAACCGTTAGTTGGTGATGACTGCTTCAAATGAGTCCTGTATGAAGAAACTAGTTGCACACATTGCCCATGTGTTCTTTTGGACTATTCTTCCCCACAAACACTCTTCACATCCTGAAGGTTTCGTGAGCTCCCTCTGTGGACTCTGAGCTTTAGTTTCCTCCATAAATTTTCTATTGGATTCAGCTCCGGTGATTCTAGCAGCCATATTTTCTTTCTGTGAAACAAATCGCAAGTTTTCTTGGTTGTGTGTTTGGGAGCATTGTCTTTTGGAAAAGTCCACCCTCATTTCATCTTCATTATCCAGTTAGATGGCAGCAGATTTTTATCAACAATGCTTCTGTATATTTGTCCATTCATCCTTCCTTCAATGATATGAAGTTTGCTTGTGCCATATGCTAAAAACAGCTTCACACACTTCCATACTTTACTGTTGGTATGATGTTTTGGGGTGCTATGCAGTGCATTTTAGCCTTCAAATATGGTGTGTATTATGGCATTCAAAGTGTTCAGTTCTGGTCTCATCTGACCAGACTATATTCTCCCAGTGTTTCATAGACTTATATATTCTATACTTCTATAGTCTAAATGTTGTTGAGCAAATTTTAAATGCGTTTGAACAAGCTTTTTGACAAGTAATGGAGTCTTGCGTGGTGATCGTGCACACAGGTCATGGAGGATAAGTGCAATTCTTGTTGTTTTCTTTGTAACTATTGTACCTGCTGACTCAAGGTCTTTAGCCCCCTCACATTAAGCGAGATCGCTAGCGAGATCGCTGCTAAGTCACAAGTTTGGTGACGCAACAGCGACCTCAACAGCGATCTCGCTATGTTTGACACTTAGCAGCGACCAGGCCCCTGCTGTGAGATCGCTGGTCGTGTCAGAGTCACCTGGACCATTTTATGATCGTTGGAGTCCCGCTGGGCAGCATGCATCGGTGTGTTTGACAGGGACAGCTCCCCATAGACAGTAACAGAGCGCAGGCTTTCTCTGTGAATTTATAAACCCGACAGCTCTTTTAACCCATTTTACAGACCAATTAACCCCTTCACACACATGGTGTAATGGCACTCGCTTCTGACTCGCAATGCCAGTTCAGTGCGGGGGACTCACACCAGGGTGCCCTGTCTGATAGGACAACACTGGTCCGAGTGCAATGCGAGTTTCCCTCGCATTGCACTCGCACGAGTCCCTCGCACAGTGTGCCTTCAGCCAAAGGGTGCCACTATGATGAAGTAAATGGGTATATTAAATATAAAGTAAAAGTGCTCTAAAAATGTAATAAAAACAAAAACATTTAAGCAATGTTCACATGCATTGTTTTTTTGCAGCCTTGTTCAATGCAAATTAAAAGCTTTTTTTATAGAACCAGCAAAAGCTATGAGATTTCAGAAATCTCAGGCACAGGCATGTCCTTTTTTCCTGACTACATTTCAGAACTGCAGCATCATTTTAAGTCTGCATCATGTCGGTTCTTTCAGAGTTTTTACAGCATTATTTCATATATAGGAAGCAATGAGAAAGTGAAAAAAATGCAACATTTTTTCAGCGTTTTTGGTGAATAAAGTAAACAAAGCATAATCTACAGCCAAAAGAAAGCCACAAGACGCATTGTGAACACACCATTTCTAATACCAAGAGTACAGGTATTGGGTGCAGGGAAAAAAATACAGCAAAAACGCAGCATGTGAACATAGTCATAGACTTAAAGTTGAACTTCTATTGCAGTAACAGTAGCTATAAGAATGTATATCTAAGTAGAAGCCGGAATCTACTCATTAGTCTGATCTTCTTTTCGGAGCTTTATTTGCACAAAACATACAACTTTTCCTTCAGATAGAATCAAAATGAGATTTCCCGCTAAGGGATCTTCATGAGCTGAACTCCTGATTTGTTTATGGGCAGGGAGAGCGGTGTCCTTTGAAGAATGTTTAGATATAGGAGGCAAAGACACGTGTGGGAACCCGCGTGAGATGATCAAAGTTTATTATGCATAAACAGACGTAATCTACTGAGCTAAGATTGAATACACATGGTATGGTAGATTTGCTAATATTGTCCGGATGAGACTAGCCTGATGGAGGAAAGAAGCAAACTGAATTGCATTTTCTGATTTTCTAATGTATCTTATAGTAATTATAACATTAAAGTGAATTTGACAGTAGGATCAACTCACCTAAGGAGTAGTATAGCCACCGTGGGGGCAGAGCTGGCAGTCACCTCGGGCCCTGCACTTTGATCTGAGGGGCCACCTGGACTGATTGCTTCTCCTTAGGCTAGGTTCACATTTGGGAGCTTGCATCCATTGGAAGGATGCATTAAAGGACCTTTTTTTTTCCCCTTGCCATTTTTATGGCATGTTTTTTCATTTTTAGCAAATGCGTTAACAGATGATACATATATGAACTATGCATCAACGCATGCATTTTCCATAGACTCCCATGTTAAAAAAAAATGCATGTGGGAAATCCTGGAGAGCATATGATGTCCCTCATCAGAGCATCAGTGACACCGTCAACATGGAACAGTTATGGTATGGTGTGAGGAGAGTGGTGTGAATTGATAAGTCATTCATCAGAGACACAAGACCTGAGAGGCTTTTAGGGAAACTTAGTTTGTTATATGAATCAGCTCAGAAATGCTGTGGCTCTGTGCAGGATTTTGGATTTAAGTTCCCATTGCAATTGCATGAGTTTTTCCACGTGACCAAGGCGATCCTAGGGTTGAAGCCAGGAGTATGCGCCCTCCATGGGTAGGACCAGTCCCCAGGGCTTCCGTGTGGATGAAAGGAAGGAAAATAGTCAGTATTCCCAGGCAGCCTCCAGCTGCCAGCTCATCGTAGCACTCAGCCCTGCTCCGGGTGTGCAATTAAGAGTAACACGCAAGTCTGAGCTTTCACTGGGTTTTACTGAAACTTTGCAGTTCTTACAGTACAGTCAGTACATTGGCGGCTCCGGTCAGTGATTAGCAGCTGGAACGGCTTGTCAACAGCACCCCCTCTCTGGTTCCTCTCGGGCCTCTGCTCTCAGTCCCACGCACAGACTACAGTCCAGCGGTCACGGGCTTTTCATGAAGCACACTTACGGGCCTCCTAGCCCTCATTCGACGGCCTTCCCTTTGTACTGCCAGGGGTTGGGTCCGTGACATAAAGACCCCGCACCCCGCCGGAATTCATGGGAGGGGCCTGTACCTTCACGGCTCACAGAGAATCCGATGACCTGGGATATTTTAGATACAGCCCCGACTCCCAAAGAGCCCACAGGAGGGGAATCAGTTCTGCAGTTGGATCCTGCGAACGACAGTAAAAGATTCACCCGACGGGTACAAGGGAGAGGAGACTAAGAGATGCAGCAGGAGGTCAGATTATCTCTAGGAGATCAGACTTCACCGCCACTGGGAGGCAAAAGGGAAAGAAAGGAATAAGAAAAGTACACAGTGAGGGATCCATCTATCAGCCAGAGGTTCCACTTGCAGCATCCGTAGCATTTGCCATTGAAACATCTTGCTGAACTGTAATGACTGTGGAGAAGTTTTCAGTAAAGTACCCAGTGAAGTGAAGTTCCGACTCTGCTGCATCCTTTCCCATATAAACTGTTTACCTTACAGAATCGCTGCCCCGGCGGTCCGGTCCCACTTGCGGGGGACTAATCCATCCAAGCCGCAATACCATCGACCACCGGAGGTCTGTAGCGGCGCTGGTGATCCCTCACCAGATACTGCAGGTGACGTCACGACATTGTATATACTTTATTGCAACAAACTCCCGTTATCTTTTATTTAAAAAAATAAGAGGGTGGGGGAAAAGAGGCGCAATAGTGCCCTATCACTAGTGACACTAGAAAGAATGATGCTGAAGAGCCACTCACCTGATTCAGTTGTGGGCCCCACAACTGGTTTGAAGGCGTTTTGAGAAGAATCTCTCAGCTGCTGCAGGACCTCCACCAACTACTGACCAGTAGTGAAATTCAAGGAGATGATGGGAGTACAGGTGTGACACGGTCCGCGCTGCTCCAATGTAAAAACTCACCAAAAGAGTCACAAAGTCATCAGTAGGTTTTATCTTTTTAATCCTCCTTCCTCCTACGCGTTTCGGCGCCCCACCTGGCACCTTCCTCAGGGATTATCTTTTATTTGAACACCAGGGCCACGGCCTCGGGCCACCACCCGTGACATCCCAAATCGAGAGCCCAAGAGCCGAGTACCCGAGCCCTGGGTGCGCGTCATTTGCTGCACTATTGTCATTGCTCTTCTTGATGATTGTGTCCGATCTCTCCCTGCATTGGTGTTTGTCTCTCACCCTTTTTGTACATCCCTTGGTCTTTTTCTACGGCTTTGTAACTTTTTCCAATTTTTCGGTTCACAAGGCCAAAAAATAAAATCACTTTTTGCATTCAAGAACGCTTGTGTGGACTCCTCTTGGTATTTAATTAGGCAATAGTGCCCTTTATTTCTTTTGGTTTTCGTGTCTTTAGATTTATATACAGCTTCCGAATTTTGCTTTTTGTTAGATCTTTTCTACGATGTCATTTGATATTAGTGGTGAAGTGTTACGCCCCTAGCAATTTATTAAATTTTGGTATTTTCAAATAAGTGGCCGTCATTGTCCTGCCTATTAAGAATAAGATTCTCCTGACTTTTTAAATTTATGTTTAGCCAAGTAGCTCTAAAGCAATGGATCTATAGCGCCATCTAGTGGAACGTCAATGGAAAGGTAAGCACGCTTTTGCAAACAAATCGGTTAAAAATCTTGTTCGGTCAACTAGGATCATGACACTTTTCAGGCTATGTGCACATTGCCTTTTTGCTGCATTTTTTTTTATTTTGCTTTACGCAAATTAAAAGGGTTTTTTTGTACAATAGCAGCAAAAGTTATGACATCTCAGAAATCCCATGCACATGATTACTTCTTTTTTCCGTACTAAATTGAAAAATTATTGCTTGTTTTTATTTATTTTTGTTTTAAAACTGCAGCATATCAGTTTTTTCAGTTTTTGCGTTGTTTTTTTCAATACCATTAAGAGGAATGAGAAAACACAAAAAAAAGCAAAAACACAACCATGCATTTTTTGGGTGGATAAAAGTAACTTTATCAAACATATACTGTTGACAAATGGCACATATAACCCGCACTAAAACCAGATAATAACAGTAACTTACATGAAATTCCTGTACAAATAAAAAGGAATGACTGCCCTTATAAAAGGAAATATTGCCACTAATATAAACACTTGATTCTAAAACCAAAAGGAGAATTACTAATAATCTGTATTTAAACACATATCTATTATATAATTGCCGTAGCGACTTCCGTCGTGTCCGGCGCTACTTCCGTGGCTTTGTTCGCGTGGCTTGGCACTTTCTCCCGGACTTTCGTCCCGGGCCGCGATGCAATGGCCGCGAAGCGGTCATTGCGAGTAGTAAATCTCTCTCTCAATCTCTCTCTCTCAATCTCTCTCTCTCAATCTCTCTCTCTCAATCTCTCTCTCTCCCACATGACATTCCCACATGACATTCCCACATGACATTCCCACATGACATTCCCACATGACATCAAGGCGTCACCCACCGACCCTTGCAGACCTCAGTCTGGTTCTGAAGACGGCTATCACCGTTTATCACCCTGACAGGGATCATTCCCCATCCTATTGCACGAGTCATCACACATGGCATTTTTACATAAGCCATCACATAGTAACAGGAACACTGTCACTCAGTACACACAAAACCTCCATGGATCCACCGGAATATAGGACACTACATCTGGATCAACGGGACCATATCATGACTCACTCAGTCAGTCCCAAAGTCAGCTGTGACCACCTGGCCCTGGAGCCGTACTCAGTCTGTCACACCGCACATCTGACCGCCTGGCCCTTGAGCCGTACTCGGTCTCTCACACCGCACATCTGACCGCCTGGCCCTTGGACACTGGCTGGCATGCACACATCAGGTGCACTAGCATGGAGCTGGCAGGCTCCCATCACTTACCCACTGGGGACGGATCACTTCCAGCACCTCCTCACATGGCAGTGGTCTGGACTTCTGAATCCCATCGTCCTCTCCTCACTCAGACACCTGGCAGGTTCCTATCCAGCCTGCTCACTCACAGCTGCAACCCAGTGAGTCAATCAGCACATCTTCACTCACACACAGACCTGAGATGTGATTAACCCCCTGTGCACCATTCAGGTTTAGCCCAGCAAAGCACTCATCCCCACAGGTTCAGCCGTTCATTAGGCTCATGAATGTATCGGATCTTCAGCACTCACACTCAGCTGTTTTACTCAGCTCATGAAAACCCTTCAGCTGTTAACCCCCTGTACATCGGACAGGTTTCACACAGCACACACAATCAGGAAAACCGGCCCATGTGAACACAGACCTGCATTGATAACCCGTGTGATGCACCCGGCCAGGGGCCACATCACCACACCTCACTTTCTCCGCACTTCACTCACTTTGTCCGCAGACATACACACACACACACACATACTCCGCTATACTTACCACCGGCCCTGCATCACCCGCCTAGATCCTCAGTCGACATGTCGCCGCCCCCGAACTACTTGATCGAATATCGCATCCAAAAAGTCTCGCCAAACTTCCCGGACGCCATATTGGATCCAGTCGTCCCGGGCGCCGACATGTCAACTCAGGATCCAGCCGGCAGGGAAGACGCAGGGTCGGTGCTAACTATAGCGAAGTGTCTGTGTGTGTGTGTATGTATGTATGTGTGTGCTGACAACTCTGCCCACGCAACTGTGCTGACCAATCTCACCGCACTCACTGCTAACTACTGAGCCACCGCACTCACTGCTAACCACTGAGCCACCGCACTCGCTGCAAATTACTGAGCCACCGCACTCACTGCTAACCACTGAGCCACCCCACTCACTGCTAACCACTGAGCCACCTGTATACACACAATTCATTTCACCCCACTCCCCTAACTATTAGTAAATATACTATATATGGATTCTAGACTACCCGATTCTTTAGAATCGGGCCGCCATCTATATATATATATGTGATTATATAGGAATTATCAGTATTATGTATGTGATTATGTATAAATTAGTGAGTCGCGCCTATTCTGCAAGGACTCGCAACGGCCGCTTGGCGGGCATTGCGAGTGAGGCTTTGCGAGTCAGTGGCGCCGGCAATGCTTCACAGGTCGCGTGGGCGCTGCGCCCACAACGACGGAAACAGCGCCGAAACTTACGGAAGTGCGTTAGGGAAATTATATATTACATACTGATAATCTATTATATAATTGCCGTAGCGACTTCCCTCGCACACGCCGCTACCTCCATGGCTTTGTTCGTGGACGCGCATCGCCCACGCGACTCACTCGCAATGCCCGCGAAGGGGGCGTTGCGAGTCGTTGCAGCAGCCTGAGCAATGCCCTATACACAGATTCTAGAATCCCGATGCAATCGCATCGGGCTCACAGCTAGTTATACATAACTTTTTATAGCAAAACAAAAGGGAAAAAAGATTATAAACTGAATACGGTAGGAAGGACAAAAGTAAAATATTACCAATAGAGATTACTATTCAGAAACTGAATGCGACACAAATTGTGCAAAAATCTACTTTGCATAAAGGGACTCGCCAAGCATGTCCACTGTCACCACTATTGTTCAATGTGGCCATCAAGCCATTGGCAAGATACCTTAATGAACATAGTGCATACGAAGGCATAGCCATTGGAAAAACGTTAATCAAATCTGCCTTGTTTGCGGACGACATAATCCTATTTATGAATAATCCACAAAGGGATCTTCCTCAGCTATTAAAAAAAATCGAACAATTTTGCGTATTTTCGGGATTCCGATTAAATAGGTCGAAGTGCGAGATTCTGGTCTTGAAGGGAGAGAGACGAGGGGAAATAAGTAACAATATAGTAGGTAAACCAAAGGCTACCACGTCAATAAAATATCTAGGGGTTCATCTAGGCAGGACACTGGGACAAATTTACACTTTAAACTATGCTCCACTCATAGAAAAAATAGAAATGGAGCTAGAAAGATGGGGAAAACTGCCTCTGTCCTTTCTGGGTAGATGCCACCTACTTAAAATGGTCAGTTTTGCTCGCCTACTATATCCACTACAAACTGTCCGCTTGCTGATGCGACACATAGATGTTAACAAATTGAACAAAGCCTTTACAAAATTTATATGGAAAGGTAGACGAGCTAGACTCAATATGCGCACACTAATGTTTACAAAAGAGGCTGGAGGAGTGGGAGTACCCAACATTCGAGGGTATAACATAGCGTGTATATTGAGGCATGTTCTAGATTGGGTGAAAAACACGGGACGTTATTCGGATTACGACCTAGAATCAGAGTTTTGTAAACCTTGGGATCTAGCTGCTCTAATGCACACACCTCTGGCGGATATCCCATCACATGTTAAACAGTCTGTGGTTTGCCGAGATACTATCATGACTTGGAAGGCAGTACGAAAAAAGCTCAAGTTATCTTGGAGGGTATCGAAGCATTTAATTCCCTGGGCGTTCCCAGCTTTTAAATGGGGAAGGGAGAATAAACTATTGATAAAGCCGAAAGCCGGGCTTTAATGCTTATGCTAACCAGAATAGACTGATTTGTAAAATAATAGTTGGATCGGCACCTGATCCGGTATGGGGACGCTCACAGAGAAAGACACATCAGGCAGCTTGTCTTCCAAGAGAGAGTCTGATTCTTTATTTGGAGGGTCAGATTATATAACCAATTCATGGGACACTCATACAATGGGATATTACATAACAGGATAATACGTGGCAAGATGGTGGAGACATAGTCATACAAAAATGTACAAAAATGCAAGTAATGTCCTAGAAACCAGACATAGAACTATCAACACCTTCATAGGGATATGACTCCCAATCAATGAATGTTCTTATTCGCCGGTCATGGACTATTTGTTATAGTCATTAGACATCTGTTAGCTGCACTCTATTCGCTCAGGGTCACGGTCCGCTGACTCTCTGCCGCCTGTATGGCCATTTGTATGGCCATTATTCTTTTACGGGAAAACAAAAAGAGACAGGCTGAGGAATTTTTGGCTCTACTCCCATACCTGTGTCTGCACATTTTCCTATGTCCTCCAACTATAGCCATATTGTATCACTTAAAAAGGGTATATAAAGTTTAAAAGAGATATTAAAAGGAATAGAATGATAAGCCACAAAATGGCTCCCAGAAGAACAAAATGGCTGCCAATATGAGCAGATACAAAGATCAGACAACTTCTTTAACACTATTTAGAGAGTGGGCCAGGAAAGGAATAAAAACGCTGGGGGACTTAATTCATAAACAAGACCGGAGGTGGATGACAGGTCAGGAAGTGCTAAATTCTTACAACTTGTCAGCCTTCCAGCTACCACAATACAGCCAGTTAAACCATTACGTTATACAACACTTGTCGAATGTAGACTGGGAGGTAGATATTAATACCTGGGATAAACTGGTTAATCCTGATATTAAGGATATTACCATTTCTTTTGTCTACAAAACACTACGGGATGACCTGACGCCTTCGGGAACGGCCAAACTGTTTCAATCATGGATGAAATACATACCTTACGTAGACCTGGAAAATAAAATCTTGATGGGTTGGGAGTTGGTGCGTAAGAATATTATTAATGAACAATGGAGAGACAGCCAATTTCGAATAATGCATAAAATAATATATGGCTTCAATCTGCCTCCCAATCCTCAACATCCTGAGAGATCTATGATATGTCCTAAATGTGGTGCGGAAAAAACAGATATGGTCCATGGCATTTGGTTGTGTCCGAACGTACGGGCATATTGGAAAATGATTCAGCACAAAGTGAAAACGATTTGTGGTATATGGGTAGACTTAGACCCCCTTTGGATATTTCATTACACGGACGACAGAACAAGGGGAGGAGGGATACATACAGCCCATATTTCACATGATTACCCTGCTGGCAAAAAGGCTAATTGTACAACATTGGTTAGCGGAGAAGCTACCCGGGGAGAGGGAGATTCACACTGGTCTCATGGCGGCGTTGAACTTAGATAGGAGGGAAGCTGAAAGAAACAGAGATAAACTGGCACCTGTTTTCTTAAAAAAATGGACATCCTTTATAGAATCTTCTCTATCCGATGAAGAGATACAGAAAGTGGTATCACCATTTACTCTCTCCGAATGGTATCTCATGGAGGATATTCAAGGTAGCCTGGGTAAACTTAAGATATGTTCCTGATGGGGATATGAGAGTAGAGGATAGAAAGTAACAATGTTCTAAGATCTAATATATGGAACTCGGGATATACCTAGTAGATTGATCCATGCAATGACTTCGAAGTAGAGGGGACAGTGGTAATTGACTAGTGGGGCATTAAGGTAATTGAAACTGACATATATATAGGATTGGATATAAAGGGGGGTAGTTAGAGCTGATGTATAAAATACAAACTACTATAATGATTGTTATAAATGTTATATTTATGTTATAATATGTTTGGAAACTTAATAAAAAACGAATTTTCAAAAAAAAAAAAAAAATCTACTTTGCTTCATAAAAGTCCATTCAGAGTCGGAATGTCACTGTATATGGCAGAATAAACTACGGCTTTGTTGACCTTCTTCACTGTATTTTGGTGCTGTCTGGATGTTCTTTATTCTACATGTACATGTGACTAGCCCAGGGTATGGGGACTCGGGTATCTGGGCCTTCTGCTGCGATAGGGATGTCACTGGTGGCCTGCCCAGACCCGTGGCCCTGGTGGTCAACTAAAAAGGGGTAGTTGGAATGGGAGTAAAAGTTTTTAGGTTTATCGTGACGCCACCCGCAGTTTCTGGTGATGTAGCACCAGCGCCGCTTCAGATCTCAAGAAGGCGATGGTACAGCAGCCGAGATGGTACAGCTCCCTGCAGGTAGAGCTGGCCCTCCGGGGCAGGGATGCACTTGTAGTGATGGAAGTGCTGATGATGGAGATAAGTAAGTTGCAGTGCAGCAGTGAATAAGCGCACAGAGACTCTGTCACTCCACCCGGGTACTTTACTGGAACAATGATGATGGTGGTACAGTTCACAGAAGACAACCGATGTTAAGTAAGGATAGTCGGCCGGGTAGTCACAGTGGGCTGCAGAATCCCTTGGAGTCTCCGTGTTATGCCTTCCTTGTCTCTAAACCATGTCCTGCTGCTACTGCCTGTCCGGAAACAGCCCGCTTAGTACCAGGCCAAATTGGGGTGCTTCCTGAGTATCCCAGCTTCCTGCTTTCCTCTCTCCTGCACTGAATCTCGACCCCAGGGGGTTATCCTGGTGTGACTGGTTTCCTTTCTGACAGGGTGTCGGGGCCGGTAGACGGACCCGCGACCTCCGGTGTTACGGCTCAGGGGCTGAACTCCCTTTGCCGTGTCTTATGAACCGGCACGCCGCTGTATGGACCATGGTTCCTTCCCTGAGTATGAACCCACGGGGGGTCCCCTCCTTCAGTCTGGGCTGCCTGTTCTCTCTCTCCAGCCCCCCTCTCTGGAAGTCTCCTTTCTCTCTCTCGGAGGCTCCCCATGCTCCGTCTTTCCTCAGTGTCGACTAAAACTCACTGTGTGTCCTCCCTCCTCCCCTAACTCCCCCCCTCTAGGGTAAGGGCCCAAAACCATCTATTTTAGGTGGGTGTGTGGGAGTGCTAGGATGGGATCCTCCTACAAATCCTACATTCCACTGTGACAGGGATAACCGCACACTCATTTATGGGTGCAGTACCCCAACTGTGACGCCTGACCAGTGGGGCACCACACATGTCCCTGGTGGGGAATGAGAGCTAAGCTATTGTTTGCATTACCATCACGGGTCAAATGAAAGCTATATAAGAGGACATACCATGTGCTGATATCTCATGTCGGCGCTCGATTATCAAGAAGGGTCCGGGGGTGCCAGCATATAATTCCAGGTCAAGGGATGTGTGCATGCAGCAAAACAGCACTCTTCCGGATGGTGCTCCACCACGTCCCCTCTCCCCTGGTCACAGCTGTACAGCTATGTACACTTTTTAAACTTTTAATTTTCTGCTTTACATCACCTGTCATATTTACTGCATCATCCTACCCTGTATATGTATATGATGAGCCCAGGTTAAGGGGTACTCGGATACCGGGCCTGGATTTGGTGGTTTTAACTGGGGAAATCACGGGTGGTCTGGTTCCCAGATCCGTGCCCTGGCCGTACAGGGAATAAAGAGTACGCGATGCCACCTGTGGTACCTGGTAATTGGGATACCAGCTCTGCGGATGCTGGCCGCTGAGGTGAAGTGATGTAGCTCAGAGTAGTACAGCTCCCCACGGACGGAGCTTTACCTCAGGGCAGCGGATAGGATGAGGGGAGTAGTAGTCCTCACCTCTGTAACGATGCTGTAGGGCCTACAGCATCGTTACAGAGGTGAGGACTACTACTCCCCTCACCCTCTCCGCTGTAGGCCAATGAACAGCGGATGGATGAGACCAGACACCGGATTCAGCTTTGATGTCACTTTACTGGTACCAGGCTCTTAAAGTACACAGATACGCCGGGTTTTCCGGGGGTTGCAGATATGGATGTGGAGAACAATTGCAGTGTCCCTCAGAGGTGTCCTTCTTTATCTTCTCTAGTCTCTTCCACTACCACTTCCTAGAAAGAGCCTGTACACCAATCCCCAGTCTGGTACTGTTAAAATACTTCTGACTACTTTCCCATGCAAACGGGAGAGAGGAGTCTGACCCCTCCTGTCACAGGCATTAAGTCCTTCTCTTAAAGCGTCTTTGAGACTGAGGTCAGGTTATTTACACTTGTGGTGCTGAAGTCTTCCTACAGCTCTCCGGTCTGCAGTGAGGGCTGAACCTTCACTAACCTCCTCGGATCCAGTACCAGTGTCGACCTGGGTTTCCAGCTGGCTCCAACCAGTCCTGGTTCACCCCCTTCTTAAGTCTGGGTTACCCTTCTTGAAAAAGGGAGACCCTCACCACAGTTACAGGATCCACTGTGTGCTAATCCGTTGCTCTCCTTCACCGTCTGGACTGACAGGTCTTCACTCACTCCCTGTCTGACTGGAACTAACTAGAACCTTTTCTCTCCTGACAGAAACGAACTCCTCCCCTTAAACTCTGCTGACATCTCCCGCTCTCACTCTAAGCTCCACCCCCTCTGGACCTACTGAATATACAGTCCATTATTCTAAGGTGTGCTATTTATGGGTGCTTAAGTTTGGACTCTGCAATTCCCTCCACATCCAACACCGCTCGACATTACATTTTTATTAAACTGCAATACCTTTCTGTGGCGCCTAGCCAGATGGGCGCTACATACAGTTGTGGCCAAAAGTATTGACACCACTGCAATTCTGTCAGATACTACTCAGTTTCTTCCTGAAAATGATTGCAATCACAAATTATTTGGTATTATTATCTTCATTTCATTTCTCTTCAATGAAAAAACACAAAAAGAATTGTCCTAAGTCCAAATTGGATATAATTCCACACCAAACATAAAAAAGGGGGTGGACAAAAGTATTGGCACTGTTAGAAAAATCATGTGATGCTTCTCTAATTTGTGTAATTAACAGCACCTGTAACTTACCTGTGGCACCTAACAGGTGTTGGCAATAACTAAATCACACTTGCAGCCAGTTGACATGGATTAAAGTTGACTCAACCTCTGTCCTGTGTCCTTGTGTGTACCACATTGAGCATGGTGAAAAGAAAGAAGACCAAAGAACTGTCTGAGGACTTGAGAAACCAAATTGTGAGGAAGCATGAGCAATCTCAAGGCTAGAAGTTCATCTCCAAAGACCTGAATGTTCCTGTGTCTACCGTGCGCAGTGTCACCAAGAAGTTTAAAGCCCATGGCACTGTGGCTAACCTTCCTAGATGTGGAGGAAAGGAAAAATTGACGAGAGATTTCAACGCAAGATTGTGCGGATGGTGGATAAAGAACCTCGACTAACATCCAAACAAGTTCAAGCTGCCCTGCAGTCCGAGGGTACAACAGTGTCCACCCGTACTATCCGTCGGCGTCTGAATGAAAAGGGACTGTATGGTAGGATACCCAGGAAGACCCCACTTCTTACCCCGAGACATAAAAAAGCCAGGCTGGAGTTTGCCAAAACTTACCTGAGAAAGCCTAAAACGTTTTGGTTATTGGGCAAAGGCATCAACATAGAGTTTACAGGAGAAAAAAGGCATTCGAAGAAAAGAACACAGTCCCTACAGTCAAACATGGCGGAGGTTCCCTGATGTTTTGGGGTTGCTTTGCTGCCTTTGGCACTGGACTGCTTGACCGTGTGCATGGCATTATGAAGTCTGAAGACTAC
This sequence comes from Allobates femoralis, assembly GCA_033576535.1. Classification (NCBI taxonomy): domain Eukaryota; kingdom Metazoa; phylum Chordata; class Amphibia; order Anura; family Aromobatidae; genus Allobates; species Allobates femoralis. The sequence goes on from JARQOC010000005.1 coordinate 512,719,075, forward strand.
CAACAAATTTTGCAGGATAATGTAGGGCCCAGTGTGAGAAAGCTGGGTCTCCCTCAGAGGTCATGGGTCTTCCAGCAGGACAATGACCCAAAACACACTTCAAAAAGCACTAGAAAATGGTTTGAGAGAAAGCACTGGAGACTTCTAAGGTGTCCAGCAATTAGATTGGTTGTTTGTACACTGGAGTCAGCTTTGGTGTCTGCGTGATCACCCCTAATTGAGCAGCAGCTAAAAATCTATGAAGATAATCCGTGTGTGTATAATCTTCAATGTTGGCAAATAGTGTTTAAGATTTAAGATCTAGCGCTTACTAAAATGACAAATTTGTAGCCCACTTAGAATTACTACCCAATCACTTTATGAAAAAAACTCCAATTTATTTTTATCATCTAAAAACACAATAATTTCATTTTGTTAAAATACATGAAGTGCTTTAAAATATCTTTAAAATATCAGGTTGCTTCCTTGATGGTTTCGGTTGCTTACATGGGGTCTTCTCCTAAAGTTGCTATGCTATTCTTGCTCGCAGCGGTGGTGCCCTTCGCGGCATTCAAACCGCGCGCCAAGCCGCAGTACTCTTCTGATTGGTCGCCGTGGCGACCAATCAGAGAAGTAGCACAGCTTGGCGCGCGGTTTGAATGCCGCTCCTCTGATTGGTCGCCGCATTCAGCGCCAACCAATCAGAGGAGCAGTTGCGCCATGGCGCCATATTGCAAATACACTGAGTACAGTGTATTTGAAATATGGTGCTATTGCGCGCGCTGCTATTCTGATTGGTCGGCACTGAACGCGGTGACCAATGAGAGAAGCGACACGCGGTTTGAATGCCGCTCCTCTGATTGGTAGCCACGTTCAGCGCCAACCAATCATAATAGCGGCGCGCACCATGGTGCCATATTTCAAATACACTGAGTACAGTGTATTTGAAATATGGCGCCATCGCGCACGCCACTATCCTGATTGGTCGGCGCTGAACGCGGCGACCAATCAGAAGAGCGGCATTCAAACCACGTGCCACTTCTCTCATTGGTCGCCTAATAGTGGCGCGCGCTATGGTGCCATATTTCAAATACACTGAGTACAGTGTATTTGAAATATGGCGCCATGGCGCGCGCCGCTATCCTGATTGGTCGGCGCTGAACGCGGCGACCAATGAGAGAAGTGGCGCATGGTTTGAATGCCGCTTCTCTCATTAGTCGCCACGTTCAGCGCCGACCAATCAGAATAGCGACGTGCGCCATAGCGCCATATTTCCAATACACTGTACTCAGTAGTTAGCATTGTATGGTGGCTCAGTGGTTAGCATTGTATAGTGGCTCAGTGGTTAGCACTGTATATGATGGCTCAGTGTTTAGGTGGCTCAGAGATTAGCATTGTATGGTAGCTCAGTGGTTAGCATTGTATGATGGCTCAGTGGTTAGCACTGTATATGATGGCTCAGTGTTTAGGTGGCTCAGTGGTTAGCATTGTATGGTGGCTCAGTGGTTAGCATTGTATGGTGGCTCAGTGGTTAGCATTGTATGATGGCTCAGTGGTTAGCATTGTATGGTGGCTGTGTGGTTGGCACTGTATATGGTGGCTCAGTGGTTAGCACTGTATGGTGGCTCAGTGGTTAGCACTTTATGGTGGCTCAGTGGTTAGCATTGTATGGTGGCTCAGTGGTTAGCACTGTATATGAAGGCTCAGTGTTTAGGTGGCTCAGTGGTTAGCACTGTATATCATGGCTCAGTGTTTAGGTGGCTCAGTGGTTAGCATTGTATGGTGGCTCAGTGTTTAGGTGGCTCAGTGGTTAGCACTGTATATGGTGGTTCAGTGGTTAGCACTGTATATGATGGCTCAGAGTTTAGGTGGCTTAGTGGTTAGCACTGTATATGATGTCTCAGTGGTTAGCACTGTATATGGTGGATCATTGTTTAGGTGGCTCAGTGGTTAGCACTGTATATGGTGGCTCAGTGGTTAGCACTGTATATGATGGCTCAGTGTTTAGGTGGCTCTGTGCATGTATGTGTCATGGTTAGCACTGTATATGGTGGCTCAGTGGTTAGCATGTATGGTGGCTCAGTGTTAGCATTGTTATGTGGCTCAGTGGTTAGCATTGTATAGTGGCTCAGTGGTTAGCATTGTTAATGAGTGGCTCAGTGGTTAGCACTGTATGGTGGCTCAGTGGTTAGCACTGTATATGTGTAGTGGTCACACTTTGTGTCTATTGTTTTATAAGTGAGTCCTCTCACTGAAAATTGTAAAAATGGAGGCTTAGCTGAGCCCAAGGAAAGAGTCACAAGGTAGGATAGGGACCCATCAGATCTAAAATGACCTTGAAGCTGGTTGATGGGCAAACAGGTATTGGCCAATATGTGTACCAAGAACCTTAGTTTATAAAGATAAAATATCCAAAAAATACATAGACAATAGACATATAGGTAGGTGATAGATAGATATCGTGTATTCCTTGCATTATTGTTAAATCTTCATAAATAAACTACATACATATTCTAGACTACCCAATGCGTTAGAATCGGGCCACCATCTAGTATAATATATTTGCTTAAAAGGGAATCAGGCATGTCGCTCATAACCTCCAACCCAGCAGCATTTGTATTTATTTCTGCAGCTTTTGACACTGTTGACCACCATCTCCTACTCTCCATGCTGCACTCCATCGGTATAAAGGACACAGCTCTCTCCTGGTTCTGTTCCTATTTTTTTGACTGCTCTTTCAGTGTAACTTTCGCTGGCTCCACTTCCTCTCCTCTTCCTCTCACTATTGGGGTCCCTCAGGGCTCAGTCCTTGGCCCTCTTCTCTCTCTAGACGGCCCATATTGGACACGTCATCAGCAGATTTGGCTTCCAGTACCATCTTTATGCTGCTGACACACAACTATACACTTCAGCCCCTGACCTTACCCCTGCGGTATTAAAGAACACCAATGACTGTCTAGCTGCAGTTTATAACATAATGTCTGCTCTGTATTTCAAAACTCAACCTTTCCAAAACTGAACTACTTCTACTCCCGCCCTCCACTAACCTCCCTAAATCTGACATCTCTCTCTCGGTGTGCGGCACCACGATAACGACTAGGCAGCAGGCTCGCTGTCTGGGTGTTATGTTTGACATCGATCTCTCCTTCACCTCCTATACACAATCTCTCGTCCGCTCTTGTCGCTTGCACCTGAAGAACATCTCTAGAATCCGCTCCTTTCTCACCTTGGAAGCCACACAAACCCTCACCGTGGCCCTAATCCATTCCCGCCTTGACTACTGCAATTCTCTACTAATCGGCCTCCCCCTCTCTAAACGTTCCCCTCTCCAGTCCATCCTTAATGCAGCAGCCAGGATCATCCATCTGGTCAATCATTACTTAGATGCCTCCGCTCTGCCCGTACACTACAGGATCCAATTCAAATTGCTTGTTCTCACCCACAAAGCTCTTCACAGTGCAGCACCTCCCTACATCTCCTCCCTCATCTCTGTCTATAACCCCTCCCACTCTCTACGTTCTACAAATGACCGTCGACTAACATAATGCACTAATCAGATCCTCCCACTCCCGGCTCCAAGACTTCTCCAGGGCTGCACCAATTCTCTGTTATGCTCTACCCCAAGAAATCAGGACTATCCACAACTTGGATAACTTTAGACTCTTCCTCAAAACACACCTTTTTAAGACAGGCTACGCTCCCTGACAGAAGTTATGTCGCTTATCCATGTTATGTAAATAAAAGCTAATAACCTGACGTTAAATTCATCCATTGGTTTTATAAATTACTCTTTTGAAAGCTGAAGCCCTCCGAAATGTGGTTTTGGTTAAGAAAACAAATTGGCATTAATGTTGAAATATTGATCAGTTAATGAACACAGAATGGTCAGATTTTGGCAAGACAAAAGTTTTGTCGCCTGGTGATATAATGTACCCAATCTTAGTTTACATCCTCACCTGTGTTAAGTAAATGATCGGTTAATTAGTGGGTGTGTCTAAAAAGAAACCCAGCACCCCAGACCTTCACTTGAACTGCAACGTGAGCTGTGACAACATGCCAAAAATTCACTCTGCGACCAAAGCCTTGATTATCAAGAGGCTGAAGACCAGATCCACTGCAGAGGTGGCTGGCACCTTTAATATGTCTCAGCGTCAAGTATAAAAAAAGATTGCAAGAGACTGGGGATGTGTTTGACAAGCCCAGGTCCGGCAGACCCCGCAAAACAACTGCTCATGAGGAACGTTTGTTGGTTAGAAAATCCAAAGCAAGCCCCTCTTCCACTGCAGCAGAGCTCCAACAGGCCTGGTCACCTCAAGTCCCTGTGTCAAGTAGAACAGTTTGTAGGATTCTGTCTCGAATTGACCTCCATAGTTGAATCAGTGCCCAGAAGCCAGCACGTTTAGCTGCAAATAAAGGCAAATATAAAAACGTGAGTCATTTGCAAAGTCCCACAGCCTGATAAACAGATGGACGCTGGAAAAGTGGCAGAAGGTGGATTTCTTTGATGAATCTTCAGTAGAATTACACCACAGCCGCCGCAAATACTGCAGGAGACCTACTGGAGCCTGTATAGATCCAAAATACACCCAGAAAACAGTTAAATTTGGTGGTATAAAGACCAGGGTATGGGGTTACATTCAGTATGGGGATGTGTGAAACATTTGCAAGGTGGACGGAAATACCAGTAGCCTAAAACATCAAGAAGTATTAGCTACCTCTTATATTCCAAATCATAAAAGGGGTCAAATTCTGCAACAGGATGGTGCTCCATCTCATACATCCATCTCAACAACAAAGTTCCTCCAGGCAAAAAAGATCAAGGTGCTCAAGGACTGGCCAGCCCAGTCACCAGACATGAACATCATTGAGCATGTTTGGGGTAGCATGAAAGAGGAAGCTTGGAAGATAAAACCGAAAAATGTAGATGAACTCTGGGAGGCATGTAAGACTGCATTCTTTGCTATTCTTGATGACTTAAATAATAAATTGTATGAATCATTGTTGAACCGCATAGATGCAGTCCTTAAAGCTCATGGAAGGCACAAAAAATATTAAATATGACTCTTATAGCACCACAACTTCATTCAACAATGTTATGCAACATATATTTGTATTTTAAGTTAAATTTTTGTTTGAAAATCACATTACTTTCTGTGGGTGATAAAACTTTTGTCTTGCCAAAATCTGACCATTCTGTGTTCATTAAATGATCAATATTTCAGCATTGATGCCAATTTATTTTCTTAACCTAAACCACATTTCGGATGGTTTCAGCTTTCAAAAGAGTAATTTATACAACCAATGGATGAATTTAACGTCAGGTTATAAGCTTTTATTTACATAACATGGATAAGTGACATAACTTATCACTGTATCATGCTCCCTAATAGAAGTTCCTAGTGAATGGGCTATATACAATACCATTTCTCTGGACACAAACTCTTCTTCAAACTCCACCAAACCCAAAAGCCCTACACAGATTGGCTGGTGACCATTCATGTAACTTTATTTCTATCCCCCTCTTCCTCAAGATGCCTGGACCATCACTGTAATAAGCCCCTGTACCTTGTGTAACCCCAATCCCGTTGCAGATTGTAATCTCTTTTGAGCAGGGTCACCTTTTTTTGCTTTAATTATTATATTGTACTCTTTACATTGATTCTATGCTTATTGAATTGTATCTAATTACTGTGATGTATTTTTTACATTGTTTCTCTGCTGTATTTTTTACACTGTTTCTCTGCTTTAAGTATAGTACTTTTACATTGATTCTCTGCTTAGTGTATTGGATTTTTTACATTGATTCTCTACTTTAATTACTTACTGTATTGTGTATTTTTATTGTTACCTATGGCCGCTCATAAACAAATTACTCTATTGTAAAGCGCTGCGGAATATGTTGGCGCTATATAAAGATTTATTATTATTATTATTATTATTATTTAAATACTCTACCTAACAGTCCCTTTATACTGTCTGACACAGATGTTTAGAAGTCTTCTATATGCCAGTTTTCTCTTGACTAGTTGATGTAGCATTTATTTCCCCAGACTAGTCATACTGCAGATTGTGGGTTTGATAACAATTTTCAAGAGCTGGCGTGTTCACCATTGCTCTGCCAAATATCACAAAAAATAAAGGATTGATTTAGCGGATAATGCAGGCGCTCAGGAAGAGACAAGCAGGAGATGGAATTTTGAATGAACCTTTTCTTTACTAGGTCGCTCCTCACAACGTGTTTCGGCAGATAGATCCGCCTTCATCAGGTGATGACCAATAAACAGAACAGGGGGATTTAAAGGGAAATTGATGACCTCACATCTAACAGTTAACCCTTTCACAGCTAGTATAGTTACATACAGCAATTGAATGCAGTAGATTGACATAGCTGGTTAAAGAAAAAAGAGCATTTCATTTTAAAAGATTTTTTATTAATAAAGATTGAAAAAGTAAACTGAAAAATAGTGAAAAATACTAAAAAATAAAATGATATAATATAGTGAAAAAATTAAATAATCATAGTAATAATGAAAAAAGTGGTAAAACATATATCAAAAAATACTTAAAAATCTATAAAGGAATCTATATCAGGAATAATTTAAAGAATCATTAAGTAAAAAACTTTTCATAAAAATCTTTTTATCCAAAGAATTTTTCTATAAAAAAATCTTGTTTAAATATAAAGTTGCAGAGATTGTATATCATGGGATTCTGAAAGAATAAAAAATTAATAAAAAATAGTTGTATATAATCAGGAATAATCACCGTGGGTATGCAGGCGGCATAACCACACAAGGTGAGTGAAATACCCACACAGACTCCTCCACTAGACCACCAGGTAACGCACCAGGGGAGCCCCCTCTTCTCTTCCTATCACACACACGTATGACTTTCTTGCCAACATGCCATTGCACCTCTGAAGGAAAGTGTACACTTCCCGCTTCAAAGGCGCACTGTACATGCCCGGAAGCAAAAAAATCTGTACCGGCAGCTCCTCCATGGATGTCAACCATCTTTTTCTCTTCCAGACACACAGTGACCCTCTGAAGTCAAGAATGAACTCACAGATTCAGAGCGGCAATGACATTTAGGCAAGAAAGTCGCACATATGTGTGATATTTTCTGGAGAGTAGGCAATGTCTCCAGATCTTGCAAATCATGTCATCAAGCCCACTGGGCCTAATAACATGCTGAGTGGGACAACTAGTCTAGGGAAACAAACACCCTATCAACTACGCAAAAGGAAATTAGCTTACTAAAAACAGACTGTAAAAATACATTTATAAACCTCTGTTTATTTGTTATCCAGTATAAATGGACTTTTACGGTATTTAGAAAGGAATTGTGTAAACAGGAAGTCTCCTCCCTGTATAATTCATTGATTCATCACTGCAGAGTCCCTGGCAGGGGGAGCAGCCGGGTCAGGAGTTGAAATGCGGATGGTTGAGGGGTTGAGTGTCAATGACATAGCTTCTGACTTCCAGACAGTCAAAAGCTATGAGGAGTAAATGGCGCTGTGGGACCTCAGGAGCAGTCGGTAAAGTAAGAAGGCGCTGGAAGGTAAGTATAAGGATAGAGCGAAAGGGAAGCAGTTGTTGATGTACATCTTAGAACTTGTCCTGCATAAGAGCCTGGTAGCGATTCTTCAGCGGTTGGGAGCCAACTGCCTCCTCATTCTCCGGCTTCTTTTGTCACTTGCTTCCATTTCTCTTCTTCGGCAGGTACATTGTAAGATGCTTCTCTTCAAAGATTCTGAAGATTATTTTGCTCTGTCATTTACTTCTGCAGGAATGCTGAAAGATCTTCTCTTGCAACATTCTGAAGAGATTCTTCTCCTCTGTCAAGGACATTCTTGTCTTTGATTAGCTTCATTGTAGCTATTCTAGCCTGAAGACTTTGCACCTATTCCTCCAATAGAGTTACAAGCTTGCAATTCTGGCACATAAATGTGGTCTTTTCCTCTGGCAAGTGTGTAAAAGTATGGTACACATTGCAGCACACTATATGGGTAATTTCCTTCTCCATGTTGAACAAAATAAATTGTCATTAAACTGTTGTAAGGATTAGTGATGGCCGAACCCGAACTGTAAAGTTTTGGGTGCATTCAAACACCTAGTGTTTGGGCATGGACCCCAAACACAGACTTCCTTGAAAAGTCTGTGCTACTGCTCAGGTTCAGCTGGGGGGCTGTAAACATAAGCAAAACAGTGATTACCGTAATCTGCAGTATTACACTTACCGAGGATCGCGAGTGCACTTGTATTTCCATGCCTCTCATTATAGACCAGAGGTCTCCCCAACTCCAGGCCTCGAGGGCCGCCAACAGTGCAGGATTTTCAGGATTTCCTTAGTATTGCACAGGTGTTAATGTGATTTATTGCACAGGTAATGATTCCAACCCCTGTGCAATACTAAGGAGATCCTGAAAACCTGCACTGTTGGCGGCCCTCGAGGCCTGGAGTCGGGGACCCCTGTTATAGACCAAACCAATAATAAGGTCATCAACAAATTATTAACATGATTTCTAGTTTTACAAGCTGGTGTACTGACTTCTCTGTAACTGGGGACACAGGATACCTGTTCTGATAAACTGCGGTCCCAACAGATAGATTTCCATCCATCTAGCAGTTATCTACAATCACATGTATATGTGATGAATTGTTATAACCTAAGTACCCCTTTAATTTACCAGATTTATGCAGTAATTGTCACATCTTTAGCAAAGATGTTTCTACATGGAGATGATTTGGGTCCGATCTATTGTAACTTTGTCATAGTGGACTGCAACTACATACAGCTGAGAACAGGTGGGGAGCTACACTGGCAAGGACACATCCATTTATTAGGGAATAAGGAGATCTCAAAACATAAAACATAGCTTTTTAAGGGAAAAGAGGGATCATTTAATTTGTCAATTGCATTTTAGTTCCTTCCTATTATTTTTTTTTTACTGAAGAGGCTGAAATGCTTCCAAGCCAATAAAAAACCCTTGGAAGGTCACATCTTTATTCATGTTTATCGCTACGAAGCAGATACGAGACATGGATTCAAAATAGAACGTATGGAAGCCTTCCTATTTGCATCCATGCCTCATGGATCCCCATAGCTTAAATGGCTTTGTCTAATCCATAAATTGGACAATAGGGCATGTGCTGAGGTTCCCGGATTTCACTCTCTGATCAAGGATTGTAATAGATGTAAAATATATATATTTTTGGCTACACATATCCTTATGACTTTTACCATCCAAAGAGACTAACCGATTTTTTTCTCAGTTGTTTTAGGGCTCTAATAGCCTTTTCAGTGGTTTACGCAGATGTGCGGCAGATCCGGTAGGTGGCGCCACATCTGCTGGATCTGCCGTCTAACGGCCGACTTGCAGCCCGGATCCGGCAAGCCCCATGCATTGTCTATGGGGCTTGCGGTACGGTGCGGCAAGTGTGGTTCTGCCAAGACTTTCTGAACTTTTTTACCCATTGACTCTTAACAATATACCAGTTACAGATGGAATGAAAAGCTAACATACAAAGTATGTCTTAACTTTTAGAATGAAGCGTACTCTAAAATTCACAGACTGGATCCATTTTTAAAAGTGATGTGTGTATGGATCAATGAAACCCTAAATATTCGAGCGCGGTTCAAGAAAAAAATCAGACAACACTCGGAGGAGTCAGATGTGATTGTAGAGTCATGTGGACGCTGCTGCAAGCCCCCAGGCTAATATTCAACAGACAGCCTATTTACCCATCTTAGATGTTTGCTTTAACATTATTAGGATCACAAAGTATGAAAAACAACACTTTTGAGTTCAGCCTGCTTAACTTTTATTAGTTGCTGGTCTGGTGAACAGTACTTGTTAGTTGCACATTATTCTGGTTGAGTTGAGGAGGACGCATTCGCCTCATCTCTGGAATTGATGTCTCGGCGGGCTACATAGTCTCGGACGTTGGGGAGACCAGGAACCACACAACAACTTAAGGCGCTGCGGTAGATATTCATGCCACGGACATCATACCACTCACATGTTGACTCATCATAACATTCAACATTGAATGTGGTGGTTAACCCATTGAACCCTCCCATAACAAAAAGAAGGTTGTCTATTATTTCTATTCCAAAGTTGCTACGGGGTGTGTACATGCTTGGCACCACATGCCAATTGTTGTCAACAGGGTTGTAAGCCTCAGCACTTCCAAGGCGATTTATTCCATCAAAACCGCCAACCTGAAAAATATAAAATAAAGAACATTTCAGTATTAAGAGACAAGGACTAGAACCGATTTATTCATACATAGTAGTGAGTGGTGAGGAAATGGACTCCCAACGTTTATAGAGCTATTCTTCCTATGCTCGAACATATCACCATTGGTATAGTTTGACTGAGTCATGGGCCCAATAGGGGTGGAGCACTCTGTGGCTTTTTAGGTCATAAATTCAGTATCAGTTTGGGGAGGGAGGAGAGAGTCATAAAATCCAAAAAAATGGTAATACCATAAGGCAAAAAAGGAAAGTGACATCAAGAAAAACACAAATGATGAATTGGGGCCATCATTTTCAAGAAATAAATATGTTCTAGAATTATAAAATTCTTTGACTCGTGTCCATTAATAACAGATTTTAAATATAGAGCATATGAAGTCCAACAGATGAACCTTTCTGTGCAGTATTAAAATCATTTCATCTAATGAATATCATTAAAACATCATTCCATAACCAGACTAGGTACATACAAGAACAGTGAGCATTTTGCCACGATACAGAGCACAGCTGTCTGGTCACAGAAAACACATTAAGATGAAGACCTTAAAGGTCGAAACGCGTTGTCTGTGACCAGACAGCTGTGCTCTCTATTGTTGCAAAGTGCCCAATGCTCTTGTATGTACCTAGTCCAGTTATGGAATGATGTTTTAACGATGTTCATGGAATAAAAGGATTTTAACACTGCACAGAAGGGTTCCTCCGCTGGACTCCATATGTTTTTTTCCTAAGCGATTGCAGGAGGCTGTGCCTCCCTCACTCCGAGGGGATCCCTGGCAGAAGACCGGACTGACGAGAAATTACAACCTGGGTGAGCTGGCTATAACAAACTGTTTCTTATCTAAATTTTAAATATGTCTTCCATACCACATATATTTTTTCTCCATAGGCAGCAACTCCCACTCCACTGCGTCGGCTCATCATTGGAGAAATTGCAGTCCACTGCATGGTATCAAGGCTGTACATCTCGGCAGTGGACAGGCACTCATTCCCATTGAACCCACCGCATATATAGATCTGTGAATAAAATAATGATAGTCATAAATTTTATACTTACAAAGTTTTATACATAAAGAAGATAGAGTTACTAAAAGTATTAGAGCTTCAATAGAGTAGTAGAATTAGTAAACACAGAATAAGGAAGTGTCCATTAAGTGTGTTGCTTCTCTGTGAGTTAAAGGGAACCTCTCCATTGACTCATGCTTCCCAAACCAAGGGCAGCATAAATCATAGCCTGGTCGCACAATTGCAACTAGGTGTGTTTAAAGATGTTCACTACTTCACTTGATTGACAGGTCTCTCCTGGTGTACGCACATAGGAGAAAGCTATCAATTACAGCAGGGCATGGAGAAGCAGCCAGAATGTTGGGAGGATCTCCAAACTATGTTTTCTCTAAAATGCCAGAGCATTTCAGAGTATAATACATATGTATGGCTGCAATCACACTGCCAGACTATGATTTATGCTGTCTCTGGTTGGAGAGCATAGGTGAAATGACAGGTTCCTTTTAAGCTGATATCTTTGTGCATCCATGAGTGTGTTGGGGACCACTGAACGCCCAAGAGCCACATCCGATATTATATATAGAGGGGACAAAACAAAACACCATCCACAGTGATCCCTTGGTAACTTACGTGCTTTGAATTATATGTTTGTGTAAATGGAGTCTGTGGAGCCTCGTTTAAGAATCTCTAACACAGGACTAGCCAGATATCCCTCCAGGGAAGGACCTAGCCCTGGGGTGGAATCCTTGTGGAGACTACCATAACCACCATATTAATTGGCCCTTTCAGTCACTATGCGGCTCAGTTACAAGCTTAAGGCTATGACAAGGGAAGTACCAAAGCCAGGTATCCATCCACAAACAGCTGTTTCGGGGTATTGTCCTTCATCAGTGTGGAGTAGGATTCTGGCTAGGTGGGAGCAATGCCTAGTAGACCAACAAAACAAAGTATTCACTGATCTCAGGGAGACCAGTCCAAGAAAACACTGCGGGCAGCAGGCTAAAGTGCTCAAACACAGTGGAATCCATTATATGATGTCACACTTAATCCCTTAACAACCGTCAATTCACATAAAAAAAGGAGGCCGTTAAGGGACTTTATTTTGTCATTGATGTATTAAAACAGTAATCCAGAATAGCCCCCTAATGTCAGGAAATCTTTAGGGTTTCAGTTACTGGGAGTACATGAGAACCAGATACCACAATCGTGGCTGGATTTTAAAGGGAACCTGTCACCAGTTTTTTGCCATCCCATCTGAGAGCAGCATAATGTAGAGATAGAGACCCTGATTCCAGTGATGTGTCTTTTACAGAGCTGCTTCCTGTCATATGATAAAATTAGTGTTTTCTCTGTTGCAGATTTAGTAGTCTGTGAATATGCCAGACTACTTGGCAACAGGCCAAGTATACTGCTAATGATAATCTCCAGCTGATTAAACAGGGATTTTATCAAAACTACACTGAGCAGCCCAGTAAGTGACACATCGCTGGAATCAAGATCTCAGGTCCTATATTATGCTACTCTCAGATTAGGTTGGAAAAACCTGGTGACAGGTTGCCTTTAAGGTCACCAATCATGTGATCGCCGTAATTCAATGAATAACAGCAATCACGTTAAAAAAAATGTATTAAGAATTAAAAATCATTTATCTCTCTTCTGACATGATCTAATTCCCTACCATTCAAAAGTTTGGGGTCATTTAGAAATTTCCTTATTTTTGAAAGAAGATCACATTTTTTTTCAATGAAGCTAACATTAAATTAATCAGAAATACACTCTCTACATTGTTAATGTGCTAAATTCTAGCTGCAAACATCTGGTTTTTAATGCAATATCTACAGTACATAGGTGTATAGAGGCTCATTTCCAATAACCACCACTCCTGTGTTTTAATGGTACATTGTGTTTGATAACTGTGTAAGAAGGTTAATGGATGTTTAGAAAACCCTAGAAAACCCTTGTCCAAGAATATTAGCACAGCTGAAAACTGTTTGGCTGAATAGAGAAGCTATTAAATTGACCTTCCTTTGAGCTACAGTAGTTGAGAATCTAGAGCATCACATTTGTTTGTTCTATGAAACTCTCAAAATGGCAAGAAATAGAGAAATTTGATGTGAAATTCGACAGTCTATTCTTGTTCTTAGAAATGAAGGCCATTCCATGCGAGAGATTGCCAAGAAACTGAAGATTTCCTACAACGGTGTGTACTACTCCCTTCACAGGAGAGCATAAACAGGCTCTAACCAGAGTAGAAAGAGAAGTGGGAGCCCCGCTGCACAACTGAGCAACAAGACAAGTACTGCTTTAGAGTCTTTAGTTTGAGAAATCGACGCCTCACAGCTGACAAAGGTCTGCAATGCTGTAATTGCTGCAGAGGGAGCATTTTTTGACAAAAGCAAAGTTTGAAGGAGAAAATTATTATTTCAAATATTAATCATTATTTCTAACCTTGTCAATGTGTGGACTATATTTTTTATTCATTTTGCAACTCATTTGATAAATAAAAGTATGAGTTTTCATGGAAAACACAAAATTGTCTGTGTGACCCCAAAGTTTTGAATGGAAGTGTATACGTCATAGAAGAGAAATTGTGTCCCCAAGCCCCACAGTATTTCAGTATCATGTGACGTGAGAAAGGCTCTAGCCAAAACGTGTTATGGACATTTATTTTTTTGTATGATATATGGAATGAAGAAATAAAAATTCAAACATAGCGGAAACTATTAGGGATTGCAGGTATTTATAAAGATGTTTGGACTTGGGTCACCAGCCCATTCCCATTGCACCACAAGATGAGGAGTGCTCACCTGATTTTCATGTGGACTCCGCATCAGTGACGCCATTCCCAGGCCTCCTCTTCACAAAGCAAAATGGTGGCCACATGTGCTGTGCACCCAATGAGATCTGTGGGCCAGCACCCAGCAACCTCAAGAAACAATTTCATTGGTTCTGGTTATTTTATCATTGTGATAGACCCTATCACAGTGATGAAACACTTCAATATTTGGTAAATATGGCAGCACTTGGGTTCAAGGACTTGGGATACTGAGGACCATATTAAAGTGTGGGGAAATACTGGTGGCCATGATACAGTGTGGGGGAAATACGGGGGGTCATATTACTGTGTTGGGGAAACATTTGGGGCCATCTATACAGTGTGGGGCAAATATTGAAAGTCATCATACTGTAGAGTGTTAGTAGGGCTACTGAGGACTTTCATAATGTGGGGGCTACTGTGGGCCATTAAACAGCGGGGAGGCTACTAAGTACCATTATACAGGGGCGCCACTGGGGCCATCATACAGAGGGAGGAGGTTACTGTGGGACCCATCATGCTGTGTATCTATCATGCAGCATATGTAGGAGCAGCAGGGGGTATCATGCTGTGTAAGGGGGAAATATATATGGAGGAACTAGAGATATTTAGGCGAATTTACAAATCTAACTTTTTTTAGAAAATTCAGCATAGCCAGGAAATTAGAAAATCAAACAGTCTGCTTATCTCTAGTTAAGATTAATATCCCATACCTTGTCATTAAGTGTGGTGGCACTGGCATCACTTCTTTGCTCGTTCATAGGGGCAATCAAAGTCCACTGGTTGGTTGCTGGCTCGTATCGTTCAGCAGTCCTTAGACGAAGATGGCCATCAAAGCCTCCCATTGCATAGATGTTTTTATCCAGGACAGTAACACTAACATAGCATCTTTTTGAGTGCATGGGTGCCACTTCCTTCCAGGTCTTTTTAATTGGGTTGAAGCGTTTTACGCTATTAAAGTAATCCAAACTATCAAATCCACCAATAATGTACACATAGCTGTTTAGGTACACTGTTCCGTGATAGGCTCTTGGGCTCTCCTCTTCACTTGTAACGTTGATCCATTCGTCCGCACGCGCATCATATGTTTCCATGGCATTAGTTGGGCCACCTCCACTCCATCCACCAATGGCAAACAGGATCTCATATGGAAGACGGGGTCTTTTCATAGGGTGTTCATTATGGGAATTTGAAGGGCCATTAATATCAAGATCATACATGGCTTTGAAAGCATTAACAATGATAGGTTTGCACGCATTGTTGTCTCTCACATAGATATTCTTCTTAACCTTTTTGGTAAAGTAATCAGTGTGCATGAAGCCAAAGCGAATCTGGAAGGAAATATAATGGTTACTGTTATTTCAACAAAGATTTATACAAACAATAGCCCAAGAAATGTATGTTTTTTTTATCAGAGAAAAAGCACCTTTCTCCACCTATTAGCCCCTTCTCATACTTATTTGCCTCTTGAACTCATAACTCTCTCAGAAGAAAAATTTGGTCTGATTCAAAGGACTGCCATTTCATAAAGGGATTAGATTACAGCTGTTTAATGAAGTCTATGGGAAGGGGAGTAGGAGGAAAGTGCAGTGTGAAAGAAGTACTGTTCCTCTCTATGCTTCCTAGCAAGTGTTTTATCTAGAGATGAGCAGATTAGAATTTGCCTGTTCATGTAGTTTTCCCTGGGAAATTTGATTTGCAGAATAGTTTGCTATTCTCTGTGCATGTAATATCTCTTATTATGCTCTGGGGTCTGTTGAGGACGTTGGTTCAAGCCCCAGGAACACTTTCAAAAAATAAATATATATATATTTGCAATTAGAAAGAAAAGGCCAATTTTATAGGAACAAAGCAATCTGATTATTTTGCCTCCTCTAGAATATAGGTACATTGAAATGCACTGTTATGCACAGATGTATCTCTATGTACCTATATAATTTGCTTCTGGGTCACTGCATGTGATATAGCTCGAGATAACCAAATTCTCCCATCTCTTACAGTTTTGGCAGGGGTTTATTGCTAGAGCTGCAAACATGAAGTTTATGAGATCGAGGCTTAAGGAGACCAGAGATGAGAATTGTTTATTTAACTTATGTATGTGTGCAGAGAGACACTGGTCATGCCGCCTAAAGAGGAGGAGATACAGAACCGAAGAGGTGAGAGGAAGTCAGGACAAAGCTCTGACGTGCCAAGACATAAGACTGAGGCTTCAAATCTGGACAATCCCCATGCATCTGGGACAGTTGAGAGGTATGCAACTGACAGCTTATTGTGAAAAGTCACATTAGATGACAGATGAGCTTTAGAAGAAGAGAATTTATTGTCTCTCCCAAAGCAATGAAATATATGACGATAATGGCAACAATAGAAATGTAGAATCAAATACAACACAATGCAGCAATTTGTACAGTACATAACCATGTCTTTATATCTAAACACAAGGCATAGATGTCCGTGGCACTGTGTCTAGGAAAAGCCAAATACTCAATAGCATGTCTTACTTTTTTCTGAATAATTAGGTTTCAAGTGGTCAGACCTTCATTGATGTTTGCAATCAGGGGTGTAATTACAATAGGTGCAGGGGTTGCACCCAGGCCCTGGAGTCTAGGGGGCCCCAAAAGTTCCTTTGGTCTATAGAAAAAGACTAAAACTCTTGCACAACTTCAGGCTCAGGGGCCCGGTGCGAAAGCTTCAGTTGGGGCTCCTGAGCCTGAAGTTTTGCAATATTTGGTGTTTGCCATATTTAATTAATTAGCTTTTGAATTCTTTTAACGCTAGTTGAAGGATTCATGGTAAAAATTCAACATTACCTCTGACAGAAGACCCGAGATATATTGTTGCCGGATTGTTGGGTTGTGATTGATCCACTTTATGATAGCTTCAAAGGCAGCTTCTTCCTGTTTAACATTAAGTTCATCTTTCTGTAAAAAGCCTTTAAATTCGGTGTCTGACAGCTCAAGAAACTCATCTGAGGTCTTCATTATACTTTCAAAGTTATTTAAGATGTAATTATACACCTTCTGCTGGAGCTCGGGACAATAGTAACACCCACTGAACTTGTAGATGCCAATGCTATTTTCTGGGCACAGTTGTTTAATCAGGAATTCAGAGCACAGTTGTTGGAGACCTAGAATGTTAAAGAAGTCCGCGGCAATGAAGAGATTTTCCACGTTGTGAGCGTTGATTTCGACATTCCAGGTGTAGGCGTAATCTAAGATCAATCTCATGGTCTCTGGAGAGACGTCAGAAATGTTGCACTCCTTGTCTTCGCTGTCCTTCCAAACTGTGAACAGGCTCTGCAAGTAGAAATAAGGTGGAAATAAAAGCATTGATCATTACGGTACATTTTAGAAAACCTACAGGAGCAAGTTAAATGTATCAAAATCGGTTATAGGTTAAAACTTGATTTCTGATTTATTGACTTTGCATCAAATTTTACAAAATTTTAGGATTCTACCAAAATCCACATTTCTCAATTCATTTCAGGCGAATCCAGCTAAATTTTGTCGGCTCGTCCCCCATATTTTGGATATAAGTAATCAGGAAGGGGTTAAAAAATTGTAAATATTGTAAAATTGTAAAAACTACCATCAGAGCTGATCTCCCAGCAGGGACCTTTCCTGGAGCTCTGTTACCAACAATACAGAAGAGCAGCACAGATCCAGGGGAGCTCCTGCCACCTCTTCTATGATGTTCTAGTACAATGAAGGCGAGAAAAAAAGGCATGACACTCTCCAACCTTTCTGGCTGAGAATCTGGGTGATTTTAAGTATGCAAATGTGAATGCACCCTATAATTGTATATAGTAAAGATCAAAGTCTCCTTTGAAGCCTGACAACAGGCTGGGTTTCAATAGAGCTCCAGAATGGCAGACATGGATGTCTCCAACCAACCCCCAGCTGTCATAGCAACCCATTGGCACCCCAGAATCATGTTACAGGAGTGAAGATGGATGCAAAGAATGATGCACTCCCATGCTGGTGCGCTATTAAAGGGGTTGTTCAATTATAAGCTACAAATCTGCAATCACTCTATGTGACTTTGGTGGGTGCATTAATACAGGTATGTGATGTGAATACTCCTGGCCACAACCTGACTAGATGAGGAGGCCTTTCTCAATTTAAGTCTAATAAGTTACAACTGGGAAAAAAAAATGGCACAGAATACGGTTTACCTATGCAGAAACTTATAAAACACAAGCATGGCCTCATTCACCTAAAGGAGTAGTGAACATTCACAACCACTGAAATCACATAAGATCAGCATGGCCTGCAGCAGTCCCCGACAGACAGTATTCAAGAAAGCAGGTGGAGAAAAGGGTTTCAATAACTGCACTGCCGTGAATGTAATAAAGGTGAGATATATACATTTGAATGTGATCTTTATTTCTATGTGTTTCAGGGTATTGACCTCATCTTCAGGAAAAGCTGTACATCTGAGATTTGTCCTGAAGAAGGGCTTAATAACCCAAAACGCGTAAAAATAAAGGTCACATTCAACTCTATATACAACTCATATTTATTACATTCACAGCAGCATGGTCAATGTAAGTTTATTGAGCGAAACCTTGCCCAGCTAGTTGGATTATGTCCTAGAATCTTCATATTACATACTTGTGGTCACATGACCACCTTTTCTAACACCAGACAATCCTCAGTGCACAGTGCTCTCAATGTGAGGATATACAAGTCTGCCATCAAGTAAAGTGACTGCAGACTTGCAGCTTTTAGACAGCCCCTTTAATATACTGTATATACTTAAGTATTTGCAGACTTTTTCAGTAAATTTTTTAAGCTGAAAAATGTCACCATTGGCTTATACTTGAGTCAGTGTCTGTGCTGTAGGGAGTAATGGTGACCGGAGGCTGGAGCAGGCTACAGAGGCAGCAGGTGGTCACGTGGACCTGCTCATTAGGCTAATGTAATATTCACTACACTCTCACCGCCCATCACCTTAGCACTGAAGCCGACGCTGGAGAGTGCAGTGAATATTATATTATTATCCAAAAATGACTATACTATGTGTAGGATGAAACATAACTGCATCACCACCCCCAATCTATACTGGTAAGAAAAGTGTAGGGGGTCAGAAAAAGTCCTCACCATTGGACTCAAGTAAGCAAGTGCTAATCTTTTCAAGGACTTCATAGCATGTGATGTTATCGCTACAGGACAATAGCTTTTTTGGATACAGGAAAAGTACTCTTGGGTACCAGAACCAGGCATGAAGTCTCCAGGTGCTGAAGAACAGTTCACAGCTGGTTTGCACACACTTTAAGGACATGTGGACAGAGTTCAATATGAGATCCTGCTAGCTGACGTATGCTGATCCTCCTGCATATCACAGGTAGCCATATCAAAGGGAGAGGAAACCGTGCATGCGTGGCATGAAGAGGAAATTAGCTGGATGGACAGAGGAGGCAGTAATACTAACACTAGGGGGCACATACCAAACATTATAGGTATGTACAGATATTCATGCAAAGATGCAGATTAGAATTTGTAATAATTTGCCCATTACTAGTTAAAGGGATTTTCCAGGATTGGTGTTCAGTCTTTAGTGTGAGATTTTACCAAAAAGAAAAAAATCTGTAGATCCCCATAACATTACAATGTGCGTCCCCCTATACACAGTGCAAGAAACCTGTCGCCCACAGGTAAATATATAGAGAAATCTGTGAGACCCAAAAGACTCTCTTGCAATACTCAATCCAGCACTTATAGGTATAGAATTCAGCTTTATTTAAATTGATGTAATTTTCCAATAGAGCAGACTACAGTGATGTGGCACAGTGGTATGAAACCTATGCATTTTGAACAAGCTAGTTTATAAATATTCTGCCATTATTAAGACCTAGTTTACTCGAAATGTGTAGGTTTATATCACTGTGCTATGTAAGTGTTTTTAGATTGCACAATACAGTACTCTGTAAAGGCTTTCTTTAGTAATGTAACCCTGAGTCCCAGTACCGGCCATAGCTCCATGGAAGGATAAGCCGTTCTGGAAAAACAATGAAAGGACGGGAGTTCTGTGGATTAATGAACGTCTCACATTAGTGAAATACATATTTCAGGAAAATCTCATTATTATCCATAGAATTGTAATTCACAGCTAATCATGAGAATTTTCAAAAATATATATTTCTCTCTTAGCATCATAAATACTGACCTAAAGTATGGACTGCAGCCACATAGGATGTTCTTATGCGCATGGAACTCCACACCGCTGCATTTGATTTTAACGTCACACAACTTTCCCTCCATTCTAAGCTCATTATAATTGCTGTAAGCTATAGCGGTCATTTCGCGTTCTATGTTTCTGGAGGGAAAGGTTTCCTCAAAATCCATTGTGCGTGAAGAGCGATCTGTCCTGTCCTGTGGTCTGTCCGGTCCCTATTTCATCTCTGATCCAAGCTGTTCTACTTAAGGAATCATGGTTCTTTCATGACATCACAATCCAGATTGTGTGATGGAATTCTGAATATAGAGGACCTCGGAGTCTCATCTAATTACCTCTATCATAAAGTCCCATATCTAATCTTATCTAAAGTTCTATAATAATCCATGGTCTGTCTATCTACATTGTTTTTTCTTTGATTCATTTTATTATTAACCTGATAACATATTTTTTCCATTTGGCTTTTGTTATACTTTTTTCTCCTACATTGATGCTCTGTTCTCTGATCTATAAAGAGTCATCTAAGTGCGCCATACTAAACATTATAGGTACTTATCTTTTAATCAGAGAAACATTTTTAATGCATTTAAATGACAAAGAAATGTATTTACAAGCTGTCTGACGTATTAACAGTATGTTGTATCATGGCACAAACAACTAAATATTAATATAAAATAATTTTTTACTAAGTAAAATTACACAGAATTAATTTCAGCCAATGTTTCGGCCTCCACAACCCTCATGGACTCTCATGTGGCCTTTCGGAAAGATTAATTGCCCACCCCATGCTGTAGTATGTAGAGCGCTTCCCTCTAAGGGAATAATAATTGAGAAGCACCCTGGCTACCCTTAGGCTATGTGCACACAGTGCGTTTTTATGCTTTTTTTGGTCCACCTTCCACAAAACTGCTTGCCAATCCTTATGCCAGCAAAGTCAATAAGAATTCAGAAAATTTGGGCACACATTGCTTATTTTCCCTTGCAGATTTGGTGCAGGAATAAATCTGCAGCTTGTCAATTCTTGCAGCGTATTTCCACTCCAGAATGCATGAAAAACACATTGAAAAAAGGCATTCAAGCACACTGAAAACACGAATTTGGTTTTTGGTGCATTTTTCCTACCAGGAGATGTAGCTTTGATGTAGAAATATCTGCAACAAAATACCCAATGTGCACATATAGCATTACCGGTAATTCTTCTTCAAGCTATCTTTATTATGTTTTGAGGTCTGTAGAGACCCCAGACCATATACTCATTTATTTTGTATCGAATTAGATGCCATGCAAATCAAATTTCCTGCAAACTTTCAAGCAAATCTGCAAATTAGAATTTGTAATAATTTACCCATTCCTAGTTCAAGCGATTTCCCGGGATTAGTGTTCAGTCTTGTGTGTGAGATTTTTTAAAAAAATCTGTAGATCACCATAACATTCCAATGTGCGTCCCCCTATACACAGTGCAAGAAACCTGGCGCCCACAGGTAAATATATAGAGAGACCTGTGAGACCCAACAGACTTTCTTACAATACTCAATCCAGCACTTATAAGTATAGAATTCAGCTTTATTTAAACTGATTTAATTTTCCAATAGAGCGGGCTACAGTGACGTGGCACAGTGGTAAGAAACCTACGCATTTTGAACAATCTACTATATAATTGTCTAAGGCGTCTGTCGGTCACAGAAATCGCGCGCCAGACAGAGGTCGCACATTGGTGCCCGCCGAAGGCAGACAGCAATGAGTGCAGATTATGCAAATATGCGCGCGAATTCAAAGTTCGAATTTCGCACCAATTTGCAGCCCAGGGACAGCGAAGCGCCGCTGTCACCGGGATACATGGGGCCGGCTGATGGTGGCCGCAGTGCACGCGAGCCAGCCGGGAGATAACGGGCATCAGCCGGTCATTTCCCGGCTGGTGAGCCGCTGACCGGAGCTCAGCCGCGACTACCTGTGGCACAGAGGTCCGCAGCTCGCCAGCCGGGAGATGACCGGCATCAGCCGGTCATCTCCCAGCTGGCGAGCCACTGACCTCTTTGCAGCAGTAGCCGCGGCTGAGCTCCGGTCAGGGGCGAGCAAGTCTGGAGATTACCAGTGTCAGCCGGTCATCTCCCGGCTGCTCGCAGCGGTGGTGCCCTTCGCGGAATTCAAGCCGCAGCACTCTTATGATGGAAGTAGCGCGGCTCAGGGCGTGGTTTGAATGCCGCTCCTCTGATTGGTCGCCGCGTTCAGCGCCGACCAATCAGAATAGCAACACTCGCCATGGCGCACATTGTATTTCAAATATGGCGGCATGGCGAGTGCTGCTATTCTGATTGGTCGGCGCTGAACGCGGCGACCCATCAGAGACGCAGCGCGCGGTTTGAATGCAGCTTCTCTGATTGGTCGGTGCTGGCGTTCCATGGCGCCATATTTGAAATACACTGAGTACATTGTATTTTAAATATGGCGCCAGGGCGAGCGCCGCTGAACGCAGCGACCAATCAGAGAAGCAGCATTCAAACTACTATTCTAGACTACCCGATGCTTTAGAATCGGGCCACCATCTAGTCTAGTTTATATTTATCATGCCATTATTAAGACCTAGTTTGCTTGAAATGTGTAGGTTTCATATCACTGTGCTATGTGAGTGTTTCAGATTGTACAATGCTCTGTAAAGTCTTTCCAGAGTAATTTAACCCTGAGTCCCAGTTCCAGCCATAACTCCATAGAAGGATAAGCCGCTCTGGAAATACAATGAAAGTACGGGAGTCCAGCTGAATGATGAACATCTCACATTGATGAAATATATATATCAGGAAAATCCCATTAATATTTATAGAATTATAATTCACAGCTAATCATGAGCATTTTAAAAAAATTATATTTCTCTCTTAGCATCATAAACACTGACCTAAAGTATGGACAGCAGCCACATAGGATGTTCTTATGCGCATGGAACTCCACACCGCCACATTTGATTGTAACGTCACACAGTTTTCCCTCCATTCTAAGCTCATTCAAATTGCTGTAAGCTATAGCGGTTGGGTCCATGTTGCTGGAGGTTTCCTCAAAATCCATTGTGCGTGAAGAGCGATCTGTCCTGTCCTGTGGTCTGTCCGGTCCCTATCTCATCTCTGCTCCAAGCTGTTCTACTTAAGGAATCATGGTTCTTTCATGACAAAGGAATCATGGTTCTTTCATGACATCACAATCTAGACTGTGTGATGAGATTCCGAGTACAGGGTGGGCCATTTATATGGATGCACCTAAGTAAAATGGAAATGTTTGGTAAAATAAACTTCCTGTTTGTGGCAAATTAGTATGTGGGAGGGGGGAAACTTTTTCAGATAAGTGGTGACCATGGTGGCCATTTTGGATCCAACTTTATTTTTTTCAATGGGAAGAGGGTCATGTGACAAATCAATCAAACTTATTGAGAATTTCATAAGAAAACAATGGTGTGCTTGGTTTTAACGTAACTTTATTCTTTCATGAGTTATTTACAAATTTATGACCACTTATAAAATGTGTTCAAAGTGCTGCCCATTGTGTTAGATGGTCAATGCAACCCTCTTCTCCCACTCTTGACACTCTGATAGCAACACCGCAGAAGAAATGCTAGCACAGGCTTCCAGTATCCGTTGTTTCAGATGCTGCACATCTCGTATCTTCACAGCATAGACAATTGCCTTCAGATGAGTGATGAGGCAAACGTTTTTGTGAATGGTGACGTTAACAAACAAAACCAGCGCTATTGGTCTGACACTAACCCACAGTGGATAGATCCTCCAAGACTGTTGTAACACAAAAATTGATGGTATGGTGTGGTATATGGGGGACAAAGATAGTGGGGCCATTCTTTGTCCATGGAAACCTCAATGCCATTGGATATCTGAAATTGCTACATGATTCAGATATCCAGTGGCATTGAGTTTTCCATTGCACACCATTGTTTTTCTTACAAAATTCTCAATAAGTTTGATGTGTCACATGACCCTTTTGTCATTGAAAAAAATAAAGTTAGATCACCACCCACCTGGAAAAGCTTTCCCCCTCCCATATACTAATGTGCCATAAACAGGAAGTTGATATCATCAACCATTCACATTTTATTTAGGTGTATCCATATAAATGGCCCACCCTGTATGATGGTCAGAGGTTGACCTTGGAGCAAAAACTGGGGCTTCACGTCCGATTTGCAGGAAAATGCAGATGTCACCCAAAAATCCAGAGTCATACTGTTGAGAGCGACATCAGAGTCTCATCTAATTAACAAATATATAAAGTTGAGTGTGTTTCTGTGTATTTGTGTATGTATGTTCTCTAAAGGAATCCGCACTATGGCATTTACAATCACAAAATTTGGCATAGCCACCTCATTTAACTCAGGGAATGTCATAAACTATGTTTCGATGGGAAATTTTATCCCTGTGCTTTTCAGTCATTGGTCAAAAAAAAACATATTTAAAGCCCTTTAACATCAGCGGTTTACGCTGATGTGCAGCAGATCCGGCAGGTGGTGCTGCATCTGCCAGATCTGCCGCCTAACAGCCAACTTGCCACCTGGATCCGAGAAGCCAATAGTATTGTCTATGGGGCTTCTGGTCTGGTGCGGCAACTGCAGTTCTGCTGGATGCAGCAGATCTGGCACTTGTGGGCGTGATGAAATAAACGCCTCTTGCAGGAGGCCACACAGTCCCCAGTACAAAGCAGAAGACTGTACAGAACCTCCACTGTACAGAAGGAGGCCAGGCAAAGCCTCCAGTATACAGCAGGAGGCTGTATACAGCCCTCAGTATATAACAGGAGACCACATACAACCCCCAGTATACAACAGGAGACCACACACAGTCCCCAGTATACAACAGGAGGCCTCATACAGCCCCCAGTATACAACAGGAGGCCGCACACCGACCCAGTATACAGCAGAAGGCTGCACAAAGCCCCCAGTACACAGCAGGAGGCTGCACACAGCCCTCAGTATACAGCAGGAAGTCTTGCAAAGCCCCAAGTATACAGCATGAGGCCACACCCACACCCCAGTATACAGCAGGAGGGCACACACATCCCCAGTACAGAGCAGGTGGCCACACATAGCCTCTTGTATTACAGCAGGTGGCTACGCATAGTCCTGTGTATTACAGAAGGATGTCGCAAATAGCCCCCTGTATTACAACAGGAGCTCATCATAGCCCCCTGTATTAGAGCAGAAGGCTGGACATATCCCCCAGTATAAAGCAGGAGGCCACACATAGCCCATTATATTACAGCAGGATGCCACGCATAGCTCCTGTATTACATCAGGAACTCACACATAGCTCCTTGTATTACAGCAAGAGCAAAAACATAGACCCCTGTATTAAACCAGAAGCCCACACATAGCCCAGAATACAACAGGAAGCATCACACAGCCCCTGTATACAGCAGGAAAGCACATACATCTCCTAGCTTCGAAAAATAATAGTGGCAACAAGATCAATCTTCAAATTCTAAGTCTCCTTCCAGGTGTGTGCAGTACCTACCGTACAAGTCAGAGGATACAGTGACAGGCCCTCCTCAAGGATTATTCTATCCAAACAAGTTCCTCAATTTCTTGGAACCACAAGGACTTCCTCCACATAACCTCTTTCTAAAACCTGGAGCACCTATTCTACTGTTGAAAAATGTAGGTTCACCAAAGCTGTGTAATGGAACAAGATTCTTGATTAAGAACCTTTTAACACATGTAATTGATGCAACCATTTTGACGGGATGTGCCAAAGGAGAGGACGTTTTTATTCCAACAATTCCACTCATTCCATCTGATTTGCCTTTTGATTTTGAATGCCCCCAGCTTCCAGTACGACTGACATTTGCAATGTCCATTAACAAGGCTCAGGGACAGTCCTTGAAAGTTTGAAAGTTGCAGTACCGTATATACTCGTGTATAAGCCGACCCCCCTACTTTTGCCCCCAAAACCTGGGAAAACCTATTGACTCGTGTATAAGCCGAGGGTGGACCCCAGCACAGGTATCCCTAGTCGTAGTATACAGCAGCCTCCCCAGTGGTAGTATACAGCAGCCTCCCCAATGGTGTATACAGGCCCCAGCGGTGTATACAGCAGCCTCCCCAGCAGTGTATACAGCAGCCTCCCCAGTGGTGTATACAGGCCCCAGCAGTGTATACAGCAGCCTCCCTAGTGGTGTATACAGCAGCCTCCCCAGTGGTGTATACAGCAGCCTCCCCAGTGGTGGTATATACAGGCAGCCCCAGAGGTGTATACAGGCAGCCCCAGTGGTGGTATATACAGGCAGCCCCAGTGGTGGTATATACAGGCAGCCCCAAAGGTGTATACAGGCAGCCCCAGTGGTGGTATATACAGGCAGCCCCAGTGGTGGTATATACAGGCAGCCCCAAAGGTGTATACAGTCAGCCCCAGTGGTGGTATATACAGGCAGCCTCAGAGGTGTATACAGGCAGCCCCAGTGGTGGTATATACAGGCAGCCCCAGTGGTGGTATATACAGGCAGCCCCAAAGGTGTATACAGGCTGCCCCAGTGGTGGTATATACAGGCAGCCCCAGAGGTGTATACAGGCAGCCCCAGTGGTGGTATATACAGGCAGCCCCAGTGGTGGTATATACAGGCAGCCCCAGTGGTGGTATATACAGGCAGCCCCAGTGGTGGTATATACAGGCAGCCCGAAAGGTGTATACAGGCAGCCCCAGTCAGAGGTGTAACTAGGTTTTCTGGCACCCGGGGCAAGGATTTATTTTGGCGCCCCCCCGGTGATAAATCCGGCGATGTCGTCCCGTGTAACGGCCCCATCAAAGTAGCGGTTCTGCAGGTGGTGACCACAGACTATTTCCGGAGCCATGCTGGCCCTGGAGAAGGGGGGGACACTAAGCAGTGAAACACATAATACACAGAGCACAGCTGTATATATAGGACAGACTGCACACACAGAGCACAACTGTATATAGATGACTGTCATCTATATACAGCTGTGCTGTGTGTGCAGCCTATGCGTGCTTTATATACAGCAGTGCTCTGTGTGTGCAGTCAGTATATATATATACACACCTTATATAAACAGTGTGTCTCTCATATATACAGTATATACACCTCATAGTGTGTGCCTAATATATATACAGTATATATACACCCCATAGTGTGTGCCTGATGTATACATATATATACCTCAGGTATATATATGTATACATCAGGCAGGCACACTATGAGGTGTATATATGTATGCATCAGGCAGGCACACACACTATGAGGTGTATATATCATATATGAGGTGTATATATCATATATACACCTCATAGTGTGTGTGCCTGCCTGGTGATGTATACATATATACACCTCATAGTGTGCCTGCCTGATGTATACATATATATACCTGTATATATCAGGCACACACTATGGGGTGTATATATACTGTATATACATCAGGCACACACTATGAGGTGTATATATGTATACATCACAAGGCAGGCACACACTATGAGGTATAACATTATACCTCATAGTGTGTGCCTGCGCCTGATGTATACATATATAATACACCTCATAACTCCCAGCCGGGTCAGCCACCACCCCCCCTCCCCTCTCGCCTGTGTTTAGGCTCTTCTTCTTCTCCAGTCCTCTCTGTCCCACTGTGCGGTGTCGGGTGACGTCAGCCGGGGGGGTGGTAACTGCCAGGGGCGGACCAGCAGCAGGGCTTGTGTGTGCACGCACTTCTCCACGGCCGCCCGTGCTAATATGCGGCGAGGAGGAGATTAGTTCCGGCAGCGGCGTGGCAGTGCCAGCGCCGGATGCCTGGTCACGTGATGATGGCACCGGCGCCCCCCACTGAGCGGCGCCCGGTGCAAAAAGTCCGGCTGCACCCCCCTAGATACGCCCCTGGCCCCAGTGGTGGTATATACAGGCAGCCCCAGTGGTGGTATATACAGGCAGCCCCAAAGGTGTATACAGGCAGCCCCAGTAGTGGTATATACAGGCAGCCCCAGAGGTGTATACAGGCAGCCCCAGTGGTGGTATATACAGGCAGCCCCAGTGGTGTATACAGGCAGCCCCAGTGGTGGTATATAAAGGGCAGCCCCAGAGGTGGTGTATACAGGCAGCCCCAGTGGTGGTATATACTGGCAGCCCCAGAGGTGGTGTATACAGGCAGCCCCAGAGGTGTATACAGGCAGCCCCAGAGGTGTATACAGGCAGCCTCAGTGGTGGTATATACTGGCAGCCCCAGAGGTGGTGTATACAGGCATCCCCAGTGGTGGTATATACTGGCAGCCCCAGAGGTGGTGTATACAGGCAACCCCAGAGGTGTATACAGGCAGACCCAGAGGTGTATACAGGCAGCCCCAAATGCTGGCACTTGCCCCCCTGCTTGTAAGGCCCCCCCAGGTGCTTATCTTACCATCCCTGGTATTTTAAATCGCGCGCGCAGGTCCCTCCGTGCTCCCGTCCTCCCGTCGTCAGCTGCATCCAGGGTCCCCAGCCGTCGCGTAGCGATGACTTCATGCGACCGGCCGGTCACATGACCCCGGATGCTACTGAGGACGGGAGCACGGAGGGACCTGCGCGCACGATTTAAAATACTAGGGATGGTAAGATAAGCACCCGGGGGGGGGCCTTACAAGCAGGGGGGCAAGTGCCAGCATTTGGGGGATATATATATAGATATGTACTGCTTCCCCCTGCCGCTAATTGACAGGGGGAAGCAGTGCATATATAATGAGCGGCCCCACGTGATGGGGCGCTCATTCAGCAGCCTCCCCCCGCCTCCCTAGCCCCGGACACAGCCCCCACTACCGTATTGACCCGTGTATAAGCCGAGGGGGAGACTTTTCAGCCCAATTTTTGGGCTGAAAAACTCGGCTTATACACGAGTATGGCTGGGGTTCCACATAAGCCCTCAGTCCGTTTTTGGCTTCAGTTTTCTCATTTTTTTTTTCTAAGTCCAAAAACTGACAGAAAACGGATTGGATGTAATAAACACCCTGTCCGTTTTTCTATGGAGCTCCAAACATTGCCCTGTCCGTTTTTGAGTCAAAAACGTTGCATGCAACGTTTTTGGCATCAGTTAAAAAACGCATGCGTTTTCATGCGTTTTTTTTAACATGGGGCCCTATGGGAAACGCATGCGCGAACGCATGCAAACGCGCACTTGCGTTTGCGCATGCGTTCGCGCATGCGTTTTTTTTTTATGAAAATTCCAAAAACGTTCAGGAGTGCAGGAGGCTCAAAAAGCACCCAGAAAAAAACGGATTGGTGATGAAAATCACTTCCAAAAACGGATTTCTATGTGGAACCACAGCCTATATACGGTAATTGATTTGCAATTTACATGTTTTTCTCATGGTAACTTTATGTGGCCTCTTCAAGAGTTGGAACTGCCAAAAATCTGTTCATCTTTGCTCCTAAAGAAAAAACGAAGAAAATTGTTTATCAAAGGCTCTTAAATAAGAAGTTGCAAATAAAGTGCTTCACATGACTGGGATAATCATTAAGTTAATTTGTGTTGCATATCTGTGGTGTTGAATATATGATGTGAAATGCTTCGACTACTTTACTTTTTGATTTGTGTATTTACTTTGTGACTTCTATGCAAAATCATTTTTTGTTAAACCCTTCTATTTTGTTAAAGCTAAGAACAGTTAATTACTATCCCGGGAAACGCCGGGTACTACAGCCAGTTCCTATCATAAAGTCCCATCTCTAATCTCATCTAAAGTTCTATAATAATCCATGTTCTATTTATCTACATTGTTTTTTCTTTGATCCATTTTACAATTAACCTGATAACATTTTTTTTCCATTTGTTTTACTTCTCTTAGGCTCCTTTCACATCAGCGGTAATCACTGATCGCCGCAGTTGCGGTGAAAAAAACGCAACTGCTGCAGTTACCACATAACGGCCGCACTTGCGGTTCACCTGCGGCAGGCCCCATGCATTGTATATGGGGTTTGCAGCAAGTTCGGTATAGTTGCGGTTTCGCTTTACCGCTGATGTGAAAGGGGCCTTAGGCTGGGGTCACACATAAGCCCTCAGTCCGTTTTTGGCTTCATTTTTGTCATTTTTTTTCCTAAGTCCAAAAACTGACAGAAAAACGCATTGGATGTAATAAACACCCTGTCCGTTTTTTTCTGGACCTCAAAACATTGATCTGTCCGTTTTTGAGTCAAAAACGTTGCTAGCAACGTTTTTGGCATCAGTTAAAAAACGCTTGCGTTTTTTTAACATAGGGCCCTATGGGAAACGCATGCGTTAACGCATGGCACATATAGGCACCTGCGTTAACGCATGCGTTAACGCATATGCGTTTTTAATGAAAAAATGACTAAGTCCAAAAACGTTCAGAAGTGCAGGAGGCTCAAAAAGCACCCAAAAAAAAAACGGATTGGTGATGAAAATCACTTCGAAAAACGGACTTCTATGTGTAACCCCAGCCTTACTTATTACAAATCAGAACACAGAGCCTAAAAGTATCATCAGCTACTTTCTGATGGACCTGACCCATCCATATAATACAGTACAATGTAATTAATGCATTTGAATGTTGGGCAAGTAGTGCTGTATTTATATACAATGTACAGATGACTGCAATTTCCTGATAATCAAAGCTTTTTGCCATGATTTTCAAAGTTCCAGCAAAACCACAACCTTTTTTTAACCCCCTTAGTGACGGATCCAATTTTCACCTTAATGACCAGACCAAATTTTACAATTCTGACCAGTGTTTCTTTATGAGGTTATAACTCTGGAACGCTTCAACGGATCCCAGTGATTCTGAGTGTTTTTTTCATGACAATTGGACTTTATGATAGTGGTAAATTTAGGCTGATATTTTTTGCTTTTATTTGTGAAAAAAACCTGAATAATTTTTGTTGTTAAACTGGAGAGTCACTGGAAACTAGAGAGTCACTAGAAATTGGAGAGTCACTGGAAACTAGAGAGTCACTGGAAACTGGAGAGTAATTGGAAACTGGAGAGTCACTGGAAACTGGAGAGTCACTGGAAACTGGAGAGTCACTGGAAACTAGAGAGTCATTAGATACTGGAGAGTCACTGGAAACTAGAGAGTCACTAGAAATTGGAGAGTCACTGGAAACTAGAGAGTCACTGGAAACTGGAGAGTAATTGGAAACTGGAGAGTCACTGGAAACTGGAGAGTCACTGGAAACTGGAGAGTCACTGGAAACCGGAGAGTCATTAGATACTGGAGAGTCACTGGAAACTGGAGAGTCACTGGAAGCTGGAGAGTCACTGGAAACTGGAGAGTCACTGGAAACTGGAGAGTCACTGGAAGCTGGAGAGTCACTGGAAACTGGAGAGTCACTGGAAGCTGGAGAGTCACTGGAAACTGGAGAGTCATTAGATACTGGAGAGTCACTGGAGACTGGAGAGTCACTGGAAGATGGAGAGTCACTGGAAACTGGAGAGTCATTAGATACTGGAGAGTCACTGTAAGCTAGAGAGTCATTGGAAACTGGAGAGTCATTGGAAGCTGGAGAGTCACTGGAAGCTGGAGAGTCACTGGAAACTGGAGAGTCATTAAATACTGGAGAGTCACTGGAGACTGGAGAGTCACTGGAAGCTGGAGAGTCACTGGAAACTGAAGAGTCATTAGATACTGGAGAGTCACTGTAAACTAGAGAGTCATTGGAAACTGGAGAGTCATTGGAAACTGGAGAGTCATTGGAAACTGGAGAGTCACTGGAAGCTGGAGAGTCATTGGAAACTGGAGAGTCACTGGAGACTGGAGAGTCATTGGAAACTGGAGAGTCACTGGAAACTGGAGAGTCATTGGAAACTGGAGAGTCACTGAAAACTGGAGAGTCATTGGAAACTGGAGAGTCACTGGAAACCGGAGAGTCATTAGATACTGGAGAGTCACTGGAAACCGGAGAGTCATTAGATACTGGAGAGTCACTGGAAACTGGAGAGTCACTGGAAACTGGAGAGTCACTGGAAACTGCAGAGTCACTGGAAGCTGGAGAGTCACTGGAAACTGGAGAGCCATTAGATACTGGAGAGTCACTGGAAACTGGAGAGTCATTGGAAACTGGAGAGTCACTGAAAACTGGAGAGTCACTGGAAACTGGAGAGTCACTGGAAACTGGAGAGTCATTAGATACTGGAGAGTCACTGAAACTGGAGACACTGAAGCTGGAGAGTCACTGGAAGCTGGAGAGTCACTGGAAACTGGAGAGTCACTGGAAACTGGAGAGTCACTGGAAACTGGAGAGTTATGTCACACAAAATAGTTACAAAATAACATTGTCTACTTTACAACAGCACAAATTTGGAAACAATTTTTTTTTTGGTTAGGAAGTTAGAAGGGTTCAAAGTTTCTCAGCAATCTCTCATTTTTACATCAATATTTAAAAAAAAAAACTTTTTAAGGGACCAGATCACGTTTGAAGTCACTTTGAGGGGCCTATGTGACAGGAAATACCCAAAAGTGACACTATAATTAAAACTGCACCCCTCAAGTTACTCAAAACCAAATTCAAGAAGATTATTAACCCCTCAGCTACTTCATAGGAATGAAAGCAAAGTGAATGAAAAAATAAATAAATGTACATTTTACCTAAAAATGTTGCTTTAGCCTCAATTTATTCACTTTTAAAAGGGATAGCATGACAAAATGGATGCCAAGATTTGCTACCCAGTTTCTTCTGAACACGCTGATACATCACATGTGGTCAGAAACCACTGTTGGCATAAACGGGAGGGATCAGAAGGGAACGAGCACTATTTGTATTTTGGAACACAAATTTGACTGAATCATGCTGGTCTCTGGTTGTGATGCAGCCCCAGGGCTCACAGTGTTTTCACACAAAGCTATAGAGGTCTCAACACACACCGCATGCTTCAATCCTAGAATATCACTTTCACTTCTGTGTGATGGCTGACCACACACCTCTCTCCTAGTACAGTTCACTCCCTCCGTCTCCTCCAGGCTTTTGTGAGTTTCTTTGTAGTTTCAGACATTGCATACATATCTTCTACAGCAGGTGCTGTTGAGTTGTTGTATGCTCCCAAGCACAAAATGATGACGCACCACCTGGAAGAAAAAATTTGTGATAAAGCATCCTGACTACAAACACAACCAGTTACACCCAAATTACTTGCAGGCCACATACCTGTAGAGGGGAAATAGGGCCATACATAGTTTAGATGGGGAACCTCAGTAGCTTGCCCCATCTGGTCATATGCCAGCATCATGGGGGGTCTAATGTCCCATTTTGAGCGAGTGTGTACCCCAGGGACGCCTTTCATCGACCCCTAGCTCAGGCCCCATGACAGTCACTTGGTAGTTCAGCATTGTCTAAACTCTCCCCTGACTGGTGGCGACATGGACTTGATGCTGGACTACTATCGTCTTGAAAAATATCTTTAACTGGTTGTTCTGTATGATCTGGGATTACAGAGCCTGGGTCACTTATCCTTCTGTAGAATGCTCCACATTCATCACTGGAATCACTCCCTGTACCTTCAGAAGGAAACACAGGATTGGCCGATTGTCACTGCTGAAGACTTCTTTGTGGAATTTGGGCATCTGGGTGGTCTTCAGTACTTTGTGACGGCTGCAACCGGACATTTTGTGCTACAGGCAGCAAATTCTGATGCTGATAGGTCTTAACACTCCCACTTCCCTTCTCAGGCTTCACTCTGTAGGCTGGGATATCATGCAACTTTTCTACCACCACATAAAGTTCTTAACGCCATCGATCAGCAAGTTTGTGTTTTCCAGGAATTCTCAACAGATGGAAGAGGACTCTATCTCTGGGTTGTAGGACTTGATCCCAGACGCTGCGGTCGTAGCAAGTTTTATTTTGCCTTTCTGATCGACCAGAGGCCTGTTCAGCCAACCTGTAGGCATCCTTCAATTGCTCCCTCAGCTGTGGCACACCCTTCAGGTAATTCTTCCCAGATGAATGGCCAGAGGACACTCCCAAATTAATATCCACTGGTAGTCTGGCTTCTAATCAGTACATGAGGAAGTAAGGTGAGTATCCAGTTGACTCATTTTTGGTACAATTGTAGGCGTGGACTGATTGACTTATGTGTCGACTTCAACATCCTTTCTGTTTTGGATCCAAGGTGCCCAGCATGTTAACAAGGGTACGGTTGAACCTTTCTGGCTGAGGATCTCCTTGAGGATGAAATGGTGTGGTCCTGTATTTTTTGATCCCACAGACCTCACACAATTCCTTAATTAGCCAACTCTTGAATTCTCTCCCTTGGTCAGAATGGATAGTGCCAGCAGCCCATAATGAACAAAGAATTTCTCCCTCAATGTTTTGGCCACGGTGATTGCCTTCTGATCTGTACTGGTGTAAGCTAAAACACATCTTGTGAAATGATCAGTGACCACTACAACATTGCTGATTTTTCCTTCATTAGGCTCAATGGAAATAAACTCAATGCACGCTAATGTCGCACCCCACTGGTTGGGATGCCACGGAGGGGTACTGCACCCATAAGAGAGTGTGTAGTATTCCTGTGACAAAGGAATTGGGATGCTGCATAATTGACCCTCATAACACATCCACACACACCCTAAGTAGGGGACAGTGGGTGGACCTGCTGTAGGGAGGACCCAGTCCCATGGGAGGAGTAACAGGGTAGAAAAGAAAGTGTGTGGGTGGGAGGAACGATAGGCGAGTCAGAAAGCTTCGTTTGGGAGTGAGGAGTGGAGGACGGCGGAGAAGCCGTAAGGAAGAAAGGGGATCCTAAGGGCAACAGGTAGTGCGGTGCGTCTGAATCTGGAGCCGGTACAATTACCGACCAGAGGGATCTGTCCCGAAACAGAGGACCGGCTCTGAGAACAGTGCGGGTGTCTACCCCCGAGCCGTTGAACCAGATGCCCGAGCTTTTAGAGGAAGTTGCGGCTGACCCCCGGCGCATCCAGAGAAAGGCACCGTATAGGGTCTTGGGGAACAAGAAAAGAGTCCTCCACCGAGAGATCCGTGGGAGCTGGCTTCAAGCTCTGCACGCGGGAGCGCTGAGCGAGACAGGAAAGAGCGCAGGAAGGGACCGGACAGGAATGGCAGGCATTCCACTGAGGGTCCTAAGTAAAGCATCTTAATTCCCTGTGACTACCCAGGCCAGGTAGACCCGATATGACTGTGTTATTAAGAACTGCCAGTAAACTTGTACAGAGTAAAAAGACTGTGTGGCGTCCTTTTGTATCTTCAGCTGAGTAGCCGCTGACCACAGCAGGGAGCAGGATCAGTGACAAGGCCTGCCGCAGCTGCATCCCTGTGTGAAACCATCATTAACTTCCAATACTGCCCTGGGGATCTCACTCCACCTACGCGGTGCGTAACTATCCTGCTGCTCCACCATCATCCCGGAGGTCTGTCCCGCAGTGCAGGTAACATTACCGGAACCGTAGGTGGCGTCACTGACTATTTCTATCATTTTTATTATTTTTCATTGTCTCTTTTCAGTGACCACCAGGGCCACAGGACCGGGCACAGGCCCCAGTGACATCCCCAGTAAATCAATGCCCAGAACCAATTACCCCATGGCCCTGGGGCGGGTCACTAAGTCAAGGGGGGCCATCACTTGTGATGTCGATAAGGAGGCGGACTGGGAAGGCAAAGTTTTCCTCAGGATACACCACTCACAAGATTTTCAGTAATATTCAGTGTCATCCTCCTTCTTTCACCAATTAAACCAGTCTGATACGAGGCTTGTGGTCTTTTAAACACCAAAGTGCCCATGGTTGTCATGCAGCGCCCTTATGACCATCTCATGGAACTAAGTAGGAAGCACCAACTAGACACGAGCTTCTTGGTTTTAGCGTTTGACCTCAAAGTACAGCAATCCATTTCTTAACACCAGAAAGTCTGTTAAGTCAACAGAACCGACTCTTGTGTCTTCAGTGCATTCCTCTCAGGCCCTTAGCCCCTTTTCACCCACCATCGAACACAAGAGCTGGCTGGGCCAGGGAGGCATTTCCCCCCAAGCTGCCGGCCTGTCACTTAGCTTCAGGCCCTATACTCAACCCCATGAGCTATTCCCACTATTCACACACTGAACAATCAAATGGATAGACACCACAGCACATTCCCCACAGAATTACAACAGCTAGTTACATCACATTATATGAAGTGCCCTAAAACACATCACATAAATTATCATAAAAACAATATCAAATCGAAATTGAGATAAAAACTTTAGCACGTTCTCACATTCTAAAAAATTATTACCTATAGCCAGTAAATATAAAAACTATATGTATGTATATATACATATACATATTTTTTTTTTTTTTTGTCCCTGGTATTTCTTAAAAAAATCTCTATAGTCCTCAGATCATCCCCTTTATCAGGAACCACAAGATCTCGATCTCACAAAGAGCATTCCATCAAAAATATTTATATGCCTAGTCCTATATATTAACCCACAAGGCTATGCGTTCCAATGAGTATTCTTAGTGTCTCCTAAACCAGCACCGCTATAGCGCTGACCGGTGCTGACAATTTAACAATCCTCCTATTTTCTGAATGATTATTATGAAATTGAATGACATTTTTATAATGAAGTTTTTTATGTAGTTTTTATTGTAAATAATGTGTAATAGTTTTATGTAATGTTTGTGATCATGTGATGTGTTGCCTACCTCATTTCCTGGGGAGGGTTATATATAACACGTGTGATGTGTGATACTAGTGTAACTTCAACTCCTGAGGAAGTGTACAGTGTGTACACGAAACGTGTAGAGTTTACAGTGGAATAAAGAGTTGCTTGGAGTCCATGGGCACGTGGATTTATTATCTTTGAGGACAGCGCGATCGTGAAGCCGGTTTTTTCTTTTTCCATTTATATTTGATCTGCTATACCGGTGGATTGCTGCAGTTCTGTGGATGCTGTGGATTTTACTCGGAGGTGCATATGGTTGTTGTGTGCCACACAACCAAACCAGGTGAGTGGATCCATATAGAAAATTGACTACATACAATTGAGATAAGACCCTATAGTGCACTTTCTTCCCCTCTATTATAGTTGCATTTGTGCATGGCTTAGTGCGGGCTGCATGTGTGCATGTCTGGGTGCATGACTGGGTGCATGTGTTCATGGCTGAGTGCATTTGTGCATGACTGAGTGCGGGGCTGTGTGTGTGCATGTCTGGGTGCATGACCGGCTACATATGTTCATGGCTGGGTTCATGTGTCCATGGCTGAGTGCATTTGTGCATGACTGAGTGCGGGGCTGTGTGTGTGCATGTCTGGGTGCATGACCGGCTGCATATGTTCATGGCTGGGTTCATGTGTCCATGGCTGAATGCATTTGTGCATGACTGATTGCGAGGCTGTGTGTGTGTGCATGTCTGGGTGCATGACTGAGTGCATGTGTTCATGGCTGGGTGCATGTGTCCAAGGCTGAGTGCATTTGTGCATGACTGATTGCGAGGCTGTGTGTGTGTGCATGTCTGGGTGCATGACCGGCTGCATATGTTCATGGCTGGGTTCATGTGTCCATGGTTGAGTGCATTTGTGCATGACTCAGTGCGAGGCTGTGTGTGGGCATGTCTGGGTGCATGACCGTTTGTATGTGTGCATGGCTGAGTGCATGTGTGCATGGCTGTGTGCATGATCGGGTGCGTGTGTGTGCATGGCTAAGTGCATGTGGGCATACCTGGGTGCATGGCTGTGTGCATGTGTATGAATATATAAAGAGGGTGCACTGCTGCAGGCGCATCTCAGTGAATTAGAATATCATCAAAAAGTGACTTTATTTCAGTAATTCATTCCATAAAGTGACACACATCTATTATATAGACTCATGACACACAGAGGGATCTATTTCATGTGTTTATTTATGTTAATGTTGATGATTATGGCTTACAGCCTATGAAAACCCAAGGGTCATTATCTCCGAAAACTAAAGTAGGGAGGATGAAGAGTTAAATACCTCGCTGCTGTATTCCACCAGACATTTAAGGGTTTATATTGATTTATTAGTCAATGTGTTTCAGGGCTCCCTCCACATGGCAAAATTATATTGATTTTTACTGAGGAAGAGGCCAGGGAACCCTCTAATGCGTTCATTAATAAATCAATATTATATTCCCCTTTGATGTCTCGTGGAATACGGCAGCGTGGTTTTTGCCCCTCCATTCTCCCTACTTTAATTTTATGAGATAATGACCTTTGGGTTTTCATTGGCTGTAAGCTTGTCTTTGTACTGTA
This sequence comes from Allobates femoralis, assembly GCA_033576535.1. Classification (NCBI taxonomy): domain Eukaryota; kingdom Metazoa; phylum Chordata; class Amphibia; order Anura; family Aromobatidae; genus Allobates; species Allobates femoralis. Next base: position 512,757,485 of record JARQOC010000005.1, read on the forward strand.
TGTGTACAGTTCTGTATAATGTATGCGTGAATCTCTGCGTTGCGTATATAAAATTGTATGCATTTTTTATAAAATGTGTGTATGTGGGGGGCATATCTGGGGGTGGACAGGGGCCACTGTCAGCATGTGGTCAGAGTGAGCAGGTAAACATGGGAGAAGACAGTATGGGGGTAGAAGAGAGAGGGGACTGCTTGGGGGACAGTGTGAGTGTGGAGCCCACTGGGACGGGGTACTCGGTACCGGACCAGGTTGCTGCTGGGGGATGTTACGGAGGTCCTGGTCCGGACCGTGTCCTGGGTTCTGCAAGTAAAAGGGAATATATACAGGGGATAGAGTTTGTCGTGACGCCACCCACGGGTTGTGGTCAGGGTGACCACCGCTGCTGCAGAACCTCCGGGGATGATGTTTGGCAGCTGGAGATGTAATTGCTCTCCGCGGGTAGAGCTGGGTTCCCCGGGGCAGTGATAGGTAAAGTCTATGGTGGATGCTATAGATGCTGCAGGGTAGGGATGATAGTGGAGACGGTGGTTGCTTGTGAGGGGAATTAGGGCTCCTAATAGATGCAATTCACTTACTTTCCTGCTGCTGCAGCCTTCTCTCTCAGCTTGTGATGAAAGCAGTGGTCGGCTGTGCAGGTGGAGATCTCTGCTGTTGAAAATAGGTCAAAGGGTGCAATTAACACACAGACCCACAGTTTTGCAGTTTTCCAGGTCTTTACTGAAGATGATGGTAATTCAGCTGAGTACTGTCCACGGAGTCTGTAATAGGGCCGGGTTGCTCCCACCCTGTCTGGGTTCTTTTCTTCCCACTGCTGTGCTGTGTGTGTGGCCCTGCTGCTGCTTTTAGCTAAGCTGCTGGCACTGTCTCTCCTCACAGGTACCCCTTTGGCTAGGCAACTTGAGTCTTCCTTGTGCTTCTGACCCCGCTGTGTTGCTTCGCTCAGATACAGTGTCGATCTACAACCTCCACTATCCTGGTATTTACTGTGCTGTGTGTGTCAGTCAGTTTCAGATCCGGTATCCAATCTGTGCGCTCCTCCGGGGCGAGTGGTGATGTCACTCAGTTTCCCAGATGTGTTCCTCTGTCTTTTGTTCTCCTTCCCTCAGACCCTGGCTAGGCATGGAATCCAAGAGCAGACTGTAGAGAAGCCTGACGCAGCTCCTTTACACTACAGTCTCCCTCTCAGTTCTCCCAGGAACTGGACTCTTCACAGTACTGCTACGTACTGAACTAAACTACTTCCTCTTGACCCGGAGTATATAAGGGAGCTGATTTAGCTCCCCCTCCTGGCCCAGAGGTGCTAGTGTAGTGTCAGTGTTGTGTGGAGAGGGAACCCGTGTGATGTTACTGTGGCACGTTAACCCTTGGGGTGCCACATGAGGATACAATAACCAGGGCTCCGGAGTAAGCCAAACCACCGACTCCAACTCCTCAATTTCCCTGACTCCTTCATTCATGGCTCCTGTTTAAATGATAAATTTATTGTAGCACAATGTGACATCAGGCTTTAATAATTATTTTGATACAATAATCAAGATATTTCAATAGAACATAATAATAATTCATAATGATAATATCCAGCACATTCTGCATTGATCTACTGTACCCAATTCATTATATATTGTAGGAGTCAGCGTCTCTCAACTCCACAGTCCTGACAGCAAGGAAAGGATAGCATGCTGAGGAGGGGGGTGTGATGAGGGGCATAATATAAAGACTGGGCACTATGGGGGGGACGACAGTGTGAAAGGGCCTTGTATGGAAAGAGCAGTGTGGAGGGCATGTACCAGGAGAGGGACAGTGTGGAGGACATGTACCAGGAGAGGGACAGTGTGGAGGGCATGTACTACCGTAGGAGAGGGGCAGTGTGGAGGGCATGTACCAGGAGAGGGGCAGTGTGGAGGGCATGTACCAGGAGAGGGGCAGTGTGGAGGGCGTGTACCAGGAGAGGGACATTGTGGAGGGCATGTACCAGGAGAGGGACATTGTGGAGGGCATGTACCAGGAGAGGGACAGCGTGGAGGGCATGTACCAGGAGAGGGACAGTGTGGAGGGCATGTGTCGGGCCCCAGTCTCTGGGGTACTCGGGTATCAGGCTCCAAGGGGTCAACAGGGATGTCACGGGTGGCAGAGCCTGAGCCTGTGGCCTGGGTGACAGTTCAAAAAGGGTGTATTCACAGGGGAATAAGAATTTTTGTCATGTGACGCCACCTGTAGTGTCCGGTAATGGGGTCACCAGCGCCGCCACAGTCCGCCGGAGGTGGATGGTAGTGCAGCTTAGATTGCAAAGCTCCCTACAGGTAGGGCTATTCCTCCGGGGCAGAGTTCCTGGAAGGGAACAGGTTGATGTAAGCAAACACACGCAGAAGCAAAGTCACTTTCTCCTGGGTACTTTACTGTCAACTCGTAGCAGCCTCAAAGTTCACAGTTCAGCAAGATGTTATATTAACAGGTAGGCACAGTACTAGGTAGTGGCAGGTAAACGGAAAGTCTCCGTGTGGCTTAGGTAGGTGTCCTTTCTGTCGTTATTCTAGGTTAGTGTGGGGTGAGGCCTGGCAGACCTGAAATCTGGCCTTGCTTCCTGTACTCTCTCACCCTTTGCTTTGTCGTCGGGTAACCCTCTAATGGCCCGCTGCTAACTCTCTGTGGACGGTGCCTGGCCCCTGGGTTGACTTCGCGGGTGTCCAGGAAACTTGAAGTCCTCCCGGTTAACCGGAGTCTCTGACTGGGCTTGAAGCTTCCAGCAGACTTCGGGCTCCGGAACCCAGATAGCTGCTCTGGGATAAGCCTCCACCGGCTTCTCGGCTCCCAGAACTGCTCTGTCCCTGGAAGGCGCCTTCCTCCCGAGTCCGACTCCTCTCCTCCTCCCTCCGTTCTCACTTGACTCTCTCTTCTCTCTCTTGTCCCCACTCCCCATACCCTGTACAGCTCCACACATCGGGGCTGGGTTTCCTAAAGATTATCCCGTTAGCCCCCAGAGCATGTGTCTGTGTGGATGCAAGTGTTTAAGCCACATGTCGACTTTTTCATTCACCTGCCACGGGATAATTACACCGCTTCTACGGGTGCAATACCACTCTGTGATGCCAGACCATGCGGGGCGCCACACATGTACAGTGTTGGCCAAAAGTATTGACACCCCTGCAATTCTGTCAGATAATACTCAGTTTCTTCCTGAAAATGATTGCAATCACAAATTCTTTGGTATTATTATCTTCATTTAATTTGTCTACAATGAAAAAACACAAAAGAGAATGAAGCAAAACATTGATCATTTCACACAAAACTCCAAAAATGGGCTGGACAAAAGTATTGGCACCCTCAGCCTAATACTTGGTTGCACAACCCTTAGCCAAAATAACTGCGATCAACCGCTTCTGGTAACCATCAATGAGTTTCTTATAATGCTCTGCTGGAATTTTAGACCATTCTTCTTTGGCAAACTGCTCCAGGTCCCTGATATTTGAAGAGTGCCTTCTCCAAACTGCCATTTTTAGATCTCTCCACAGGTGTTCTATGGGATTCAGGTCTGGACTCATTGCTGGATGGAAAAGACAAAAAGTTGCGCCACGCTGATCCCACAATTTGAATAAGGGTTAATCAGAGGTGCACTCACCTGGATCTGTTGTGCACCGCACAACAGGGAATGGAGTACAGGGTGAGTGTAAGATCAGTCTGTTTGTCCTGAAGTGACCTTCCACTTGGCTTCATGTAGTAAGGCTCCGCGGTCAGGCTGACCGTGTCCAACGGGCCTGGTCACTTAACCCCAGGGAAGGCAGCTCTATTGTATGTTCAGCAGGGTCTCTCCTCCAGCAGCTCTCATACCACACCCCGAAGGGAGGAGGGTAATAAAAAGAAGGAAATATAGTATGGAAGTGAGCGCTAGAAAAGACCAGGTTGAGGGCTCGCTCCACCCACCTTTTAATAAACTTAGAGGTAATTTTCTTAATTTTCAGTTCCCTGGTCTTTTCCAGCGCTCACTTCTATACTATATTTCCTTCTTTTTATTGGACGCATTGCTGGCCACCTTAGAAGTCTCCAGTGCTTTCTCTCAAACCATTTTCTAGTACGTTTTGAAGTGTGTTTTGGGTCATTGTCCTGCTGGAAGACCCATGACCTCTGAGGGAGACCCAGCTTTCTCACACTGGGCCCTACATTATGCTGCAAAATTTGTTGGTAGTCTTCAGACTTCATAATGCCATGCACATGGTCAAACAGTCCAGTGCCAGAGGCATTAAAGCAACCCCAAAACATCAGGGAACCTCTACCATGTTTGACTGTAGGGACCGTGTTCTTTTCTTTGAATGCCTCTTTTTTTCTCCTGTAAACTCTATGTTGATGCCTTTACCCAAAAAGAGAAAACATTCTTCCAAAATGTTTTAGGCTTTCTCAGGTAAGTTTTCGCAAACTCCAGCCTGGCTTTTTTATGTCTCAGGATAAGACGTGGGGTCTTCCTGGGTCTCCTACCATACAGTCCCTTTTCATTCAGACGCCGATAGTAGGGGTTGACACTGTTGCACCCTCGGACTGCAGGGCAGCTTGAACTTGCTTGGATGTTAGTCGAGGTTCTTTATCTACCATCCGCACAATCTTGCGTTGAAATCTCTCGTCAATTTTTCTTTTCCGTTCACATCTAGGGAGGTCAGCCACAGTGCCATGGGCTTTAAACTTCTTGATGACACTGCACACGGTAGACACAGGAACATTCAGGTCTTTGGAGATGGACTTGAAGCTTTGAGATTGCTCATGCTTCCTCACAATTTGGTTTCCCAAGTCCTCAGACAGTTCTTTGGTATTCTTTCTTTTCTCCATGCTCAATGTGGTACACACAAGGACACAGGACAGAGGTTGAGTCAACTTTAATCCATGTCAACTGGCTGCAAGTGTGATTTAGTTATTGGCAACACATGTTAGGTGCCACAGTTAAGTTACAGGTGCTGTTAATTACACAAATTAGAGAAGCATCACATGATTTTTCTAACAGTGCCAATACTTTTGTCCACCCCCTTTTTTATGTTTGGTGTGGAACTATATCCAATTTGGCTTTAGGACAATTCTTTTTGTGTTTTTTTCATTGAAGACAAATTAAATGAAGATAATAATACCAAAGAATTTGTGATTGCAATAATTTTCAGGAAGAAACTGAATTTATCTGACAGAATTGCAGGGGTGTCAATACTTTTGGCCAACACTGTACCAGGAGAGGGACAGTGTGGAGGGCGTGTACCAGGAGAGGGACAGTGTGGAGGGCATGTACCAGGAGTGGGACAGTGTGGAGGGCATGTACCAGGAGAAGGACACTGTGGGGGTCCTTATTTGTGCAGAGAACACATTGAGGGGCAATTATTTATTTATGGGCTCATACATTTATTCAGGCCACATTATAATGACACCCTTATTTTTAGGGGCACTGTGTCGGGATGTGCTGCAGACGACCAGAGAAAATGGAAGTCTGTAAAGATATGAAGAGTCATCATGGTGTCTGCACAAGATGAAGAAATGAAAGATAATGACTCTAATCAGAGAAGATGTCACCTATAAGGTACCTGGATGTAAATGTTTCTTTGTGATCCTGCTGCATCTCATCAATGCTGTGGCTCCTGTACGGTCTGCAGTTGGATGAATGATGAGAACAACTCCCAGTATCTTCTTCCCATTGTTAAGGACAAACTGCCAGTTAGAGATATATGCAGGCTGACCTGACATTACAATTGGTGTACCATGTACTGATGGTGGTCCTGGTGCTCAGATTCAAGTACGAATGGTGGTCCTGGTGATTTATATATGTACAATTGATAAAAATAATCTTTATATAGTGCCAACATATTCTGTAACGCTTCACAAATCAGATTACTATACAGTCATAAGAAACAGTTTTAAAAATCACCATAATTAGAAAGCAAAAAATAATGACGACCCTGCTTGCAAGAGCTTACAAGCCACAATAAGGTGATGGTGACACAAAGTACAGGGGCTTATTTACAATCATGGTCCAGCCATTTTGAGGTTGTGAGCTAGATGAGAGCGGAGTAAGTGGCCCCGACTGGTCTGTGTAGAGCTTTTGGGTCTGATGGAGTTAGGCCCCTTTCACATCAGCGTTTTTTTTAAATCGCGGCAGATGCGGTGAAAAATCTGCATCTGCCGCGATTACCACATAACCGCTGCACTTGCGGCGCGGATGCGGCAAGCCCCATACAATGTATAGGCAGGCTTGCGGCAGGTGCGGTTTTTTTCGCGGCCGCACCTGCCGCAAGTGCCAAAACTGCACTTGCCGCAAGCCCGCCTATACATTGTATGGGGGTTGCCGCATCCGCGCCGCAAGTGCAGCGGTTATGCGGTAAGCGCAGCAGATGCGGTTTTTTCACCGCATCTGCCGCAATTTCAAAAAAACGCTGATGTGAAAGGGGCCTTAGACAGTTACGTTCAGTGAAATAGTGGATAACCTATGTCTAAATGACTTTAATTAGGGAGAATAATAGCTCACCCTAAAAAGATGTGTTTTTAGGGAGTGCCTGAAGCTAAGTAAGTTGTGGGTAGTCCTAATTTCTTGGGGTAGAGTATTCCAGAGAATTGGTGCAGCTCGGGAGAAGTCTTGAAACCGGAAGTGGAAGGATCAGATTAGAGCAGATGTTAGCTCCAGTCACTCCCAGAGCGAAGAGAACGGGTGGGGTGATAGACAGAGATGAGGGAGGAGATGCACCATGAAGAGCTTTGTGGGTGAGAACAAGCAATTTGAATTGGATCCTGTAATGTATGGGCAGCCAGTGCAATGACTGGCACAGAGCGGATCTTATAATGTATGGGCAGCCAGTGCAATGACTGGCACAGAGCGGATCCTATAATGTATGGGCAGCCAGTGCAATGACTGGCACAGAGCGGATCCTATAATGTATGGGCAGCCAGTGCAATGACTGGCACAGAGTGGATCCTCAGTGCAATGACTGGCACAGAGCGGATCCTTTGATGTATGGAGAACCAGTGCAGTGACTGGCACAGAGCGGAGGCATCCGAGTAACGGTTAGCCAGATAGTTGACCATGGCTGCTTCATTAGTTTTTTTCTTTTTTTGCTTGTTAGCATATGTACGATATTGGTAGTTGCTGTGTGCTGCAGAGACATTTTTTCTTGTTATTTGACCCAGCGTCACTGCTAGCACCAGTTCACATTGTGTCTTGAGTGCTGTGCAGTTTTCTTTTGCTTTGCTTCATTAGTTAGGGATGGACTGGAAAGGGAAAAGCCTAGTGAAGGGGAGGTCAATTAATAGAAAGTTGCAATAATCAAGGCGGGAGTGGATCAGGGCCACTGTGATGGTTTTAGTTGTTTCCATGGTGAGGAAGGGGCGGATTCTAGAGATTTTCTACAGTTGCAGGTGACAAGAGCGGGCGAGAGATTGTATATGGGAAGTGAATGAATGATCATCATCAAACATAACACCCAGACATCGAGCCTGCTGACTAGGCGTTATCGTGGTGCCGCACACTGAGAGAAAGATGTCAGATTTAGGGAGGTTAGTGGAGGGCGGGAGCAGAAGTTCAGTTTTGGAAAGGTTGAGTTTCAGGTAGAGATCGGACTTGATATTGGAGACTGCGGTTAGACAGTCATTAGTGTTCTTTATTAGAGCGGGAGTATGGTCAGGGGAAGAAGTGTATAGTTGTGTGTCATCAGCATAAAGATGCTACTGAAAGCCAAATCTGCTGATGGTCTGTCTAATCGGGGCCGTGTAGAGAGAGAAGAGAAGAGGTCCAAGGACTGAACCCTGAGGGACCCCAATAGTGAGAGGAAGAGGAGAGGAAGTGGAGCCAGCAAATGATACACTGAAAGAGTGGTCAGAAAGGTAGGAAGAGAACCAGATGAGAGCGGTGTCCTTGATGCCGATGGAGTGCAGCATGGAGTAGGAGATGGTGGTCAACTGTGTCAAAGGCTGCAGAGAGATCACGAAGAATAAGCAGAGAATGGTCACCATTACATAATGATGGTCCTGATGATTTATTCACAAACTAATGGTGGTCCTGGTGATGTATTCATCTACTGCTGGGTGTTATGATGTTGTATTTCTGTACTGATGAGGGTAGTCATCTGTGTTTCTGTACTGATGGGAGTTTTAGCAATACATTTTGGTATTGCTGGTGGTTCTGGTGATGTATTCTTGTGCAGGTATTAGTTCTGAACCTTTGCATGTAACAATCCATAACATATAAGATTGTGACATATGGCTATGTTTAATAAAGTATTGTGCCATTGACAATTTAGGGATTACTAAATTTTTATTTGCGAGGAGCATTAAAGGGATTGTATAATTTGTGATGAAAGCTCACCATAATTGGTGCTGTTTTAACCAATTAAATGTCCTTGTCATGCACTGGCAGCAATATTTAGGGTCATGACTGATGCCTGCAATCACCAGCTCCCATCAGCCCCACTAGCTGCGGGTTGTTGATGGGTTGCCATGTGTTGCTGCCATAGTGTGGAGACATAATTACAGCGGTCTCACTTTGTAGTGAACGGTGACTGCAATGGATCCTTGTTTTGAACCTATGACAGGAAGCGAGTGGCAGCAGGGGGAATAAAATGTTATTTTCTCGCTGTAGCCTACACTTTTTCAGTTAATCAGCTCCCCAGGTTTAAACATTATTTACCTGCAGATTAATCATATATCTGCAATTAAATAGTGTTCCTGTATCTATGTACCAGCCTCTGTTATTTTTAAAGCCTCTTATCTCTGGCCCTTGCATTAAAGCAGCAGAAGTAAGAAAATGAAAGATGGGCCGCCGCAACTCAAAGGCCATTGCTTTGTGGTTGCCCCCAGGCCAAAATTTGCCAGCCAGCCCCTGCTGCCTGGGCAGGCACGACAGAGCATCAATGTTGATGGCACCAGAGCAGTACTTTCAGGCAGAAATCATATATAGCTACTGCAGCGAGCCATCGACGGCCAGTAGCATCCAGCGTTGCTGTGGTCCTCACATAGGTTAGTGGATTGTTGTCAGTATGAACTTTGAATTGTACTCCATAGAAGTAGTCATGCTGCTTGTCAACGACAGCCTATTTCACAGCCAGGAACTCCAGTTTATGTGCGGGTTAATTCCGCTCACTCCGAGTCAATCCTCGGCTGATGTAGTAGACAGGTCGCAGGATGCCATTGTGAACTTGGTATAGGACTGCTCCAAGTCCCTCAAAAGAAGCACGCACGTGAAGTACATATGGCTTGTTGGGGACCGCATGGGCCAGTATTTGTGCCTGGGTCAATCAGTACGTGAGTTTCTCAAAGGCCTCATTTACACACTGATGTCCTTCTCTCTCCAAAGGGCTCATTCACCTTGAAGAAGGCTTTCCTTACATGTTTCTTAGAGCGGTTAGAAGGGATTAATTCCAGCTTTGTATTGACAGCTGGCACTAAGCCTGAGATTCATAATGTTGGGTCAATGTTAGACCCAACCATTAGGAATCTCTATTAATTAGTAAATACTACATAACAGAGAAAAATAATTTAATTAAAACAAAAAACACAAACATATTTAGACTCCATCTTTATTACTCCCACATACCATCTGATAGTAATCCACAACAATGGTCCCAAGTCATTCAATCGTCTTTGGTCATCCAGAGACTGCAGCAAGGGAACAACAGTCCTCTCCTTGCAATCTCTGGGTACACACTAATGGCAGGTACACTGTTTGGCAATATCCATACAGTAGACCTTTGAGTGATGCAGACCCAAATGCCAGAGATCACATGATCTTTGAGGTTTGGGCCAGGTGACCAGATGTGTCCATAGCAATGTCAGGTTGCCAAGGAAACGTCAAGTCACCATGGTGATGATCGACCTTTCGCAATTATATTGCGGTGGACCGATCAGCGAGGGGAGACAGTTGAGAGCACGCACTCCCTCTTCAGACTCTAGCTGCTGTGATCTGTAAGCTCGGGGGTGACACAGCCAGGGAACAACCTGGTTTCCTCCATGCAGGAGAGGAGATGAGGAGCAGGCACAGGCGGGTAGCAGAGCAGGCACAGCAGTGCGGTCAACAGTGCAACACAGGGGGTGGGAAGCAGTGCGGGACACAGGTGATGGGGCAGCAGCAGGGAGGGGGGACCCAGAAGCAGGGCAGCAAAGGGAGGTGATCAGGGAGCAGGGGGACAGAAGAGTGATGTTACAAGCAGAAGCTACTTGTGTCACCACTAATACCTTTAGGATCAGGCACAAGGGCCTTTCAGTTCTTTTTCCACGTACGGGATGAGAAATAGGAGCGATCACAGTCCGTTCATACTGCCCCTATACACTCTGATTGGACTGATTATGCACTTGCACGATTTGTGAAGTCTTGCACCTGCGCAGTTGAATCTCACAAGACTTCGGGCACTGTGCGGCTTCAATAGAGCAGTGACCCGTGGCACTGCTCAGGCGTGAGACGTATGGATGACGTTGCAGTCATACAGATGCATAAACAGGAGGGGGCGACTTGGACTGAAGTGTGCAGCACCCCATTAGACTTCTAAAAAACTCATTTACCTACAGCGCAGGACACATTAAAACGTATGTTTTGAGGTATACAGGGAGATGTCTGGGGATATAAAAGGGTTACTGGAACCCCAATTATCTATGTTAAAGTTGGTAGGCACAATTTATCAGGCCCAAAACAGGCGATTGGTTCTCTTTAGGGTACCTTTACACACCGCAACTTTTGGCGGCGATCAGAGGCAACCTAACGTGCGTGAGCACGTTTTTCATGGTTGCCTTTGAATGCCGAAGGCGCTTTTAGACACGCAATTTCGCCCTCAACCTAAGGTGACGTTTTTCCCCGGAAATTCCCACACAAACTGCGGAAAACTCCGGTAGATTCCTGTCACCGCTTCACACGCCGCAATACCCAAAGGAGTGTGGGCGTACATGGTTAGCGCTGCAAGAACAGACTGGTGTATTCCGCGCCCCAAACACGCTGATTAGACAACGCAATAATGTTATGATTGGTCAGCCTGCGCAGGAAGGCTGGCTATTACATGACGCCATTGCAATTGTGTATTGTGAATGGACAGCTCTTTAACTATGGCGCCCTGTGAAGGGACAGCCAATGGAAACACAGTAGCCACCACCAATCATCGCTCATGGGGCGCGGTGTCCAGCACGCTGTGGCACGCCTCCGGGAAATCAGTAGGCGACGCTGTTTCCATCCCTATTGCCCCTTCACACGCCAAAAGAAGGGAATTTTCCCCTTCATGGTTGCCTCTGGTTTTGGAGCAGTGCTGTGAAATCAGAACCAGGCGCAACCTTTTTGATCGCCGCCAGATTCCCCAATTACACACCGCAATTTCGAGGCAATTTCATGGCGATGGTGACGGGGCTACAGATTGCCTGTCAGATTTTTCACAGCGGTTGCGGCGTGTTAAGGTACCCTTAAGATAATTGAGGTAACAACAAATTCAAACAGCTATCTAGATATTTTACCGGAGTATATCAATGCTGGAATCCATGACCGAAACCTGAAGAGATGCTGTGTGAGGCTATAAGACATTGCTGGAAAGTGCACAAGTAAATTAACTACAGAAAATAATGGTCAGAAAGGAAAAAAAAAGATTTGTCTCTTGGAAAGACCAAGGCAGAGTCTTGTCCATAACTCTTGGAGATGCCGTGACCTGATCTTAAAAGAGCTGTGCACACATGATATCCCAGAAACATTGATGGTCTAAAATGCAAATATAGGGAACAGTGGATGTTTTCCAGATTTGATCCATAAAAGAAAATAAATCTACTTACTTATCTAAATATAATCAGACCACATAGAAGTAATCAACACAATTTTCAAGTAATTCCAAATAATCAATTTGCTCTTGAATGCACCTTTAGAAGGTAATGGCCAAACTAAGTCCCCGATGGTCATAGAATAATAATAATAATAATATAACAATATTTATGCACTTCTATAGTGCTAATAATTCCACAGCACTTTTCATACATCAGCCACACTGTCCCCATTGGGGCTCACAATTTACATTCCCTATCAGTATGTCTTTGGAGTGTGGGAGGAAACCCATGCAAACATGGGAAGAAAACAAACTTGCAGATATTGTCCTTGGTAGGATTTTAACCCAGGACCCCAACACTGCAATGCAAATCACTGTACCGCAGTAGCGGCGCTTTAAATCTAAGTCCCCTGACCCTGTCATATACTCGCCCTCCAGAGTCTTCATCTTCTCTCATTGTCACTCTAATCGGTCTACCTCAGTTTGTGACCTGCTGGATCGCTCTAGTGTTTCATGGAGCGAGCTAGAGATAGCTCAAGTTTTTGAGAGCCTTGTTCTGGCTCTCATAGACTTGTATTCAGTGGCTGGGCCGTAACTTCTGACCAGTCAGGAGTTATGATCACAAGATGGCCCAACGACACCAGAGACACTCCACAAAAGGTGAAAATACCGGAAGGCGAGTATAAGACCTGAATAGGGGACTTGGATCTAAAGCACTACTACAACAGTGAAAATAAAATGCTGGAGTGGTTCTTTAAGGGTACCTTTACACACGGCTACATTTGTAGCTTGTCACCAGGTAACTTACTGGTTGCAGTGAAATCATGGATACATGGTTCTATCTTGTTGCTGTGTACAAATGGAATCATGTATCCATGATTTCACTGCAACCAGTAAGTTACCTGTAGCCACCCTAGAAATGTAGCCGTGTGTAAAGGGGCCCTTAGGTTGCTCTTCTCCGTTATATTTGTGTATCACAAGATGCTCCAAAAAAGCGTTGCCATATCTGATGGCTTAAAAATATTAGGGTACCATCACACTAGGTGACATCGCCGGCGATGCAGGGGCTTGGCCTATCTGCGCCGACATTGCCGGTGCGTCGCCTAGTGTGACGTGGCGATAATGAGGCGAAATATTGCCTCAGAATGATCGCCAGGTTTCACAGCAGTGTTGTGAAACCTGGCGATCTGAACAGGGCGATCAAGCATGATCGCCCTGTGTAACACGGCGACCCGCAATGTTTAACATTGCAGGTTGCCAGTAGGTGGATTCCGGGGTAACCCAGCGAGCGGTCGCCGACGCTACTGGCCGGCGAGAACGCCAGCGAGCTGCCATGTGTGACATCTCACCGGCGATGTTGGCGGGGATGCGCACACCCGTGATTCCCCGCCGACATCGACGGCGATGTGGCACCATGTAACGGTACCCTTAGAGTGACTGCAACTTGCTATTTCTGAAAATTATCTAGCAAACCAAGTGGGGACAATTGTGCTTTGTTGCTACACTGGATGTACAACAGGTAGGATTGACCATTATATGCTTATCACATGGACCATACAGACGACAGAAGTTGGTTCCGAAATTTCCTTTACCAATCTTTGGAGGTTTTTGGAGAAGTCCACATTAATCACAATGTAATTTCATCAGATGAATCTAATGACACGGTAAAGTATTCCTCCACCACTGTCTGTATGTGTTCTTCAGAAGCGTCATCCGGGTCTATATTTATAATAATAGGCTCGGCTGTTACCGCGTAGCTGTGTTCAATGAATGATGACGCAGTAAATGTTTTTCGCTTTTTATGTTCGTTGCATAAGTCAGAATCATCTAATTCGGGTTGATCTGCACTGTCCTTACAAGGCGGCAGCGGAAAAATGGTTGGAACGGCTCCTTTGATTAGTCTTCGGGAACCTTTTGAAGCCTTATAGCTGTCCACGGTGAAGTGTTTGGTACAGATCCGATACTTCCCCTGCTTACTGGACGATATGCGCTCCACAGCCTGCTCAATGTTTAGGTTTTGGTTTGGAAGACGACTAAGCCATTCCATTATTAAACGCCTGTTCCGTGGAAAAGAATGCATCATGCTATAGGGGTCGTTAGGCTTCCAACACGTTTTACAATGTTCAACGTAACAGACTGGCATTTTTGATTATAAGATGAAAAATCTCAAAGCATCTGTTAAAAAAACAAAATAAAAACAAGATCGTTAATTTACTCTGACTGTAATACACATGAGGAGCTATAGATATAAAAACATCTTAGGTTTCCAGATATATACTGAAAAAGACATTTATACAAAATGAATATTAAAATATGAACAATGTAACAATGCTGTCCATAAACCATTGGCTTCTATGTTAGAAAAGGATGATAAAATATATTATACAGTTAGGCCCACAAATAGCTGGACAGTGACAAGTTTTGGCATTTTTGCCCTTTACAGAAACATTCAGGATACACTTATGTAATTAATATGGGCTTAAAGTTCACCCTCTCAGCTTTAATTTGAGGGTATGCACATCCTAATTGGAGTAAGAGTTAAGGAATTACAACACAATATGTAGCTGCCATTTCTTCAAAGGGACAAAAGTAATTGGACAATTATCTCAAAAGCTCTCTAATGGGCTGCATGGCATACTACCTTATTAATCCATCATCAAAAAGCAGGTAAAAGGTCTAGGGCTGATTCCAGGTGTGGCACTTGCATTTGGAAGCTGTTGCTGTGAACCTAAAACATGTGGACGATGAAGCTCTCAACGAAAGAGAAATAGACCACCATTAGGCAAAAAAAGGAAATCCATCAGAGAGAAAGCAGAAATGTTAGGACTGCCGAATCAACAGTTTAAAACGTGTTTTTTTCACGGCCGCATCTGCCGCAAGTGACGAAACCGCAACTATACCGCACTTGCCGCAAGCCCCAAAGTCATAGCATGGGACTTGCCGCAAGTGAACCACAAGTGCGGCTGTTATGTGGTAATCGCGGCAGTTGTGTTTTTTCACTGCAACTGCTGCGATCAGCGATTACCGCTGATGGTATTGGTTAGGCCCCTTTCACATCAGAATGTTTTGTAATAACAAGGTTGTGAGGGTCTTAAGACAGCTCACTGGTTTTGTCCATCATGAGATGTTTCTTGTGTGGCGCCCTGGTAATAAGACTCTTTTTAAGGCCATCAGTTGGACCAGCTGATATTATTTTTCACTAAGTGGCAGGATTGCTTTTGAATTAATGAGGTTTCAGCTGATGTCATGACTTTACATAACTTTTTCACCTTTTTGGCTCAAGGCCCGTTTACACACACAAATAATTGTGCAGAGATTGTTCGCAGATTTCCGCTTGCAGTGAAATCATGGACACATTGTAACATTTGTACACAGCAACAAAATATAACAATGTGTCCATGATTTCACTGCAACCAGAGATCTGTGACCAATATCTGCACAATTATCTGTGTGTGTAAACGGGCCTTAAGGTCACAATTCCAGTAATCACTCATTAGAATGGCTCCATCAGGCAAAAATACCTGTTTTGTCAGTTTTGAAAAAGTTAATTTGTGCAGGATCAATTTTTTTTGTTTTTTTATTTAAATGGGATCCTATGGAAAAAAAATCCATCAACTGATTGCTATTTATCTTTTATTTGTTAAGGCCCCGTTACACGCAGCGATATCGCTAACGATATCACTGGAACGTCACAGGTTTTGTGATGTTGCAGTGACCTCACAGCGATGTCGCTGTGTGTGACATGCCGCAGCAACAAGTGATTAGCTCGCTGATCGCTGCGGAATGGCCAGGTCCATTTTTTGGTCGTTCGTCTGCCGCTGGGCAGCAGACATCGGCGTGTGTGACGCCTTTCTAACCTGATGTGTTCCTTGGTAACCAGGGCACACATCGGGTTACTAAGCACAGCGAGCTGGTAACCAGGGTACACATCAGGTTTCTAAGCACAGTGCGCTGGTAACCAGGGTACACATCGGGTTACTAAACAGTGCGCTGGTAACCAGGGTACATATCAGGTTACTAAACACAGCGCGCTGGTAACCAGGGTATACATCAGGCTTCTAAGCACAGCGCGCTGGTAACCAGGGCACACATCGGATTACTAAGCACAGCGCGCTGGTAACCAGGGTACACATCAGGTTTCTAAGCACAGCGTGCTGGTAACCAGGGTACACATCAGGTTTCTAAGCACAGTGCGCTGGTAACCAGGCTACACATCGGGTTTCTAAGCACAGCAATCTGTGCTTAGTAACCCGATGTGTACCCTAGTTACCCGATGTGTACCCTAGTTACCAGCGTTCTCGCGCTAAATATAGTAGCGGGACCTCGACATCGTGGCAAAGAACAGCTTATATTCTTTTCCACGATGTTGAGGCCGTTACACGGGTCATTGGTGAGATCTGCCTTTCTGGAATCTCACCAGCGATCACATAGCGATGTGCCAGCGATCCCGATCGTTGGTTGGGTCGCTGGCACATCATTATGTGTAACCCGGCCTTAACTGATCCAGCAATCAGTTATTTCACTTTACACAGACTCCAAAGTAAAAAAGAAAAAAAAAAAAAATGGATCCTGCAAAAAATTTTTTTTTCAAAAACAGACAAAAAAGTAGTTTTTGCACAATTTTTTTTGCCAACTAACTGCTGCTGGATCCATTCTAATGGGGTTTCCTGGACATGTGAACTCAGCCTGTCTTTATATGTTCAATACTCCATCCCTGTCACATTTTGCCTTATTACACATCACTAAATTTATGGATATCTATGGTTTGATTTCTTTTCCTGTGTGGTTTGAATGGGCTTTTACTGATATCTAGCAAAAAAAAAAAAATGCATGTCAATAGCACTTTTAGAAATATATTTACTTAGAAAATTGGTGATGTGTTCAATATTTTATATAATATACAGGTGCATCGCAATGAATTAGAATATCATCAAAAAGTAAATTTTTTTTCAGTAAGTTAATACATAAAGTGAAATGCATATATTATACAGAGTGATTACAAACAAATCTATTTCAAGTGTTTATTTCTGTAAATGTTGATGATTATGACTTACAGCCAATGAAAACCCAAAGGTTTCCCAAGGTCTCAGGAAATTAAAATAGGGAGGATGAAGGGTTAAAAATTGTGCTGCCATATTCCACAAGAAATCAAAGGGTGAATATATATTTATTAGTCAACGCCTTTCAGGGCTCTCAGAAACACCCTGAAACATGGCAATATGATGATATTGATTTGTCCTGAGGAAGGGGCCAGGGAGCCCTGAAACACGTTGACTTATTGAATCAATATTATATTCACCCTTTGATGTCTCGTGGAATATGTCAGCGTGGTTTTTAACCCTTAATCCTCTCAATTCTATATGCAACATGCTGGAGACTGCAGCAGCCATGATATGCTTTTATAGTGGTTGTAACTCTCAACCACACAAGCTGAAGCCTCTAATACCTATTTAAGTAATATTTTATCTCTCACACCCTTCATCCTCCTTACTTTAATTTTCTGAGATAATGACCTTTGGGTTTTCATTGACTGTAAGCCATAATCATCAACATTAACATAAATAAACACTTGAAATAGATCACTCTCTCTGTAATGACTCTATATAATATACGTGTTTCACTTGATGTATTGAATTACTGAAATAAATTAACATTTTGATGATATTCTAATTCATTGAGATGCACCTGTACATGTGTGTTTTAATGGATAGCTGTAACACGTCTAATGCTATCCATGGTCCATTTTTCAGCCTTAGGATGTTATGTGCCATTTTATATTTTTAAAATCAAAACCAAGTCTAGCAATCAAGAAAGATTAGATACATCTCTGTGTTGCTGCACTGACCTATTTTCACTAGTTTATGATAAGGATTAAATGGGTTCTCTGGTGTCATCCAGAGCTGCGTTGAGGACATTATGACCAGCACACCTGCACAGACATGTGCCCATCCGGTAGGGTGCACATGGCCTATTCTAATGAAAAGGAAATGGCAGGATACGTGCCAAATTTGCTCATGTTTTAGCAGGTGTCCAGGTCGTAACATCGCTGGCACAGCTCACTTCTGATGCAAACGTTAGAAGCTCAGTACGTCACCTAATCTCTTTAATAAGTGTTTCCCTAAAAGCAAAGATAAGCATGAAGCACAGAAGAGCGAGGCAGAATTTGACAAGTATGGACTCTTTTGGAATATTTCTATTTTATTTAAGAAGCAGTCCGATCTAAATTTTTATCCTCTTAAACTACTTGGACAATCCCTTCTCATTCCCCAAAATATGAAATAGCCTGTACTCACCTTCAATGTAGGTCCAGCGACGTCAGAACTCGCATTCCTAGGGCTCACGTGATATTGTTATGACACACGAGCCTCGTGACCCAGGTTCCTTCTCCCAGTCTGCAGGAGCAAAGGCGGAGAGGAGATCAGCGGCAATTGATTGCGGGGCTCGAGTGTCATAACAAGGTCATATGGAGCCCAGAAATGCGAGTTTCAACATAGCTGGAATTGCGCTGGAGCCATAGGAGAGTACAGGTTTTTTATTTTTATGAGGGCAAACATGGGGAATGAGAAGTGAGTTGTCCAAGTAGTGGACAACCCCTTTAATACATTGCAATAATAATAGTTTATTGCACTGTGTACTTACAGTTGCTTATTTTGCCCTTATGCCCAGTTAATCCTTCTCTTTTCCATTAAGTCTATGAAATCGGGTGAATAAACACTGAATAACTGACTCCTAAGCTCTTTATAGAAACAGGAAGTCTCTTCCCTGCATGAGTCATTACTGCAAAAGTCCTTGGAAAGGGAAGAAGGGAGCAGCTGGGTTAGGAGTTTAGTAGAGGAATGATTCATGCAGGGACAAGAGACTTTCTGTTTCTACCTAGAGCAGAAAAGGAATCAGCTAGTATGTTTTTAATCACCTGATGTCATACACCTAATGATAGAGAAGGATTAATTGGGTAGAAGGGAAAAATGAGCAACTGTAAGTACATAGTGCTATATAATATGATGATTGCAATATAAGAGGATTACAATATTAGGATTATATAGGATTGCAATATAAAAGAATTAAAAAAACTTTGATGGAAGTGTTTCTTTAAATTCATGTATGTATTGTGTGCAGAAAATCATTAACACGATTGGTTTTCATTAAAAATGTTCCAGTTCTGCTGCATTTTGCTGCTAATCGCTGGCTGCAGAATCAATTAACTGAGAATCTGTCAGGAAGCTTGTTTTGAACTGGGAGTTTGTAACTTTGTTTTCTTTTTTACAGCTTCTCTCGGTTGATTCCTAACTTCAAAGTTAAAGCGTCACACATTTTAATTTTGATTTCATAAATAAATTGTACACAGGAAAAAAAATATTTTCTGTAATATTTCTTATCAGACAAATTTGCTTCTTTCTCTGCCAGAATTGGTCATTCTGAAAGTTCTCAATTCTGAGATAAAAATCTGTATTTAGTGAAGACTTTCCCATCACCTAGATAGGAGATGGCAGCTTTTACTGATGAGGATCTATGAATATGGAAGGAGGGAGGAGTTAGACACATAGCCCAACTTCCAGCAATATAGAACCTCATCAGTAACAACTGCTATCTCCAACTGCAATCTCCTATCTCAGTAATGGGAAAGTCTTCAATAAATACAGATTTGACCTCAGAAATGAGAATTTTGATAATGACTGATCGAAGCAAATTTGTCTAATATGATATATACAAAGTTGATTATTTTCTTGTGTACTATTCATCTATGAAATAAAAATTAAAATGAGTTAGGCTTTAAGCTCAACTTTGATGTGGTCATAAATCAGCTGAGAGGAGCTCTGGAAAAGACAACACCAATGGTCTAGAAGGCGAACACTTCAGACCTGAAAAAAAAGGAAAAAAGTTAACATTTCATTCATGTAAGGCTGTGAGGTCTGAGTCAGAAGATTTTGGTGGAGTTGGAGTCAGTATAAAATGGACCAACTCTGACTACTAAAATATATAATAAACTAGCTGTGAGCCCGATGCAAATGCATCGGGATTCTAGAACGTGCGTTAATTAGATTATAGTAGCTATATTATTTTTTTTTTTTTTTTATTTACATTTTTTTTGAATAACTTAATGTTATGAATATTTTATTTATTAGTTATATTTTATTAGAATTAGTTAATGTTATGAATTTTTATATGGAATATTTTTTTTTATTATTTTATTATTGTAATTATTTATTATTTAATATTTTTAGAATACTACTTTAGAGGACTTTTTGGGGGTGTGTGTGAATACTTTTTGGGGGTGTGTGAATACTTTTTGGGGGGGTGTGAATACTTTTTGGGGGTGTGTGAATACTTTTTTGGGGGGTGTGAGGACTTTTTGGGAGGGTGTAAATACTTTTTGGGGGTGTGTGAGGACTTTTTGGGGGGGTGTGAATACTTTTTGGGGGGGTGTGAATACTTTTTGGGGGGGTGTGAATACTTTTTGGGGGAGTGTGAATACTTTTTGGGGGGGTGTAAGGACTTTTTGGGGGGGTGTGAATACTTTTTGGGGGGGGTGTGAATACTTTTTGGGGGGGTGTAAATACTTTTTTGGGGGGGGTGAATACTTTTTGGGGCTGTGAATACTTTTTGGGGGGTGTGAATACTTTTTTGGAGGGGTGTGAATACTTTTTGGAGGGGTGTGAATACTTTTTGGGGGGGGTGTGAGGACTTTTTGGGGGTGTGTGAATACTTTTTGGGGGGGTGTGAATACTTTTTGGGGGGGTGTGAATACTTTTTGGGGAGGTGTGAGGACTTTTTGGGGAGGTGTGAATACTTTTTTGGGGGGTGTGAATACTTTTTGGGGGTGTGTGAATACTTTTTGGGGGGTGTGAATACTTTTTGGGGGTGTGTGAATACTTTTTGGGGGTGTGTGAATACTTTTTAGGGGGGTGTGAATACTTTTTGGGGGGTGTGAATACTTTTTGGGGGGGTGTGAGGACTTTTTGGGGGTGTGTGAATACTTTTTGGGGGGGAGGGGTGAGGACTTTTTGTGGGGGTGTGAATACTTTTTGGGGGTGTGTGAATACTTTTTGGGGGTGTGTGAGGACTTTTTGGGGGGGTGTGAGGACTTTTTGGGGGGTGTGAATACTTTTTGGGGGGGTGTGAATACTTTTTGGGGGGTGAGAGGACTTTTTGGGGGGGTGTGAATACTTTTTGGGGGGTGTGTGAGGACTTTTTGGGGGGCTGTGAATACTTTTTGGGGGGCTGTGAGGACTTTTTGGGGTGTGTGAATACTTTTTTGGGGGTGTGTGAATACTTTTTGGGGGGGTGTGAATACTTTTTGGGGGGTGTGAATACTTTTTTGGGGGGGTATGGTGAATACTTTTTGGGGGTGTGTGAATACTTTTTGGGGGGTGTGATACTTTTTGGGGGGGTGTGAGGACTTTTTGGGGGTGTGAAGATTGTAGGACTTTTTGCGGGGGGTGAAACTTTTTGGGGGGGTGTGAATACTTTTGGGGGTGTGAATACTTTTTGGGGGGTGGTGGGGTGAATACTTTTTGGGGGGGTGTGAATACTTTTTGGGGGTGTGAATACTTTTTGGGGGGTGTGAATACTTTTTGGGGGGTGTGAATACTTTTTGGGGGTGTGTGAATACTTTTTGGGGGTGTGTGAATACTTTTTGGGGGTGTGAATACTTTTTGGGGGGTGTGAATACTTTTTGGGGGGGTGTGAATACTTTTTGGGGGGTGTGAATACTTTTTGGGGGGGTGTGAATACTTTTTGGGGGGTGTAGAATTTTTGGGGGGGTGTGAATACTTTTTGGGGGGTGTGAATACTTTTGGGGGTGTGAATACTTTTTGGGGGGGTGTGAATACTTTTTGGGGGTGTGTGAACTTTTTGGGGGGTGTGACTTTTTGGGGGGTGTGAATACTTTTTGGGGGGGTGTGAGGACTTTTTGGGGGGTGTGAACTTTTTGGGGGTGTTGGTGAATACTTTTTGGGGGGTGTGTGGACTTTTGCTCGCGCGATTCACGGCCATTGCGAGTCGCTGGCTGAGCGGTAAATCGCTAGCTTTGTGGCCGAGCCTCTGGTTCTATTTTCGGCCAGCAACTCGCAATGGCCGCTTCGCGGCCATTGCTCTCATTGCGAGTCGCTGCCTGAGCGGTAAATCGCTAGCTTTGGCCGAGCCTCTGGTTCTATTTTCGGCCAGCGACTCGCACTCGCAATGGCCTCGCGGCCATTGCTCGCGCAAGCAAACGACTCGCATCGGCCGCTACGCGGCCAATGCTTCGCTCGTGGTGACGTCACAAAGTGACAAAGCCACGGCGTTTTCGGGGTCCGACACGAAAATGCCTACGGCAATTATAGAGTAGATTGGGTACAGTAGTTCAATGCAGAATGTGCTGAATATTATTATGTTCTAAGTAGCTTGATTATTTTATCATAATGATTTCAAGTCTGATGGTCACATCGTACTACGATACATGTATCACTTAAACAGGAGACATGTAAGAAGGAGTTTGAGTAGGAGTCGGAGCCAGAGAAACTGAGGAGTCAGAGGTTTGGCTACCAACTCCACAGCCCTGCATCACACAGTATTGCTATATTTTGTCTAATTGTCCACATAAAGATTTAACATTAGTATTAAGTTATATTATTATTATTATTATTTATTTATATAGCGCCATTATATTCCATGGCGCTTTACATGTTAAAAAGGGCAGACTAGGACAAGTAACATAGTAACAATACAAGTAACAATAAATGTTGACAATTCAGTTGTACAGAAACAAGAGGGGAGAAATCCTGTCCACAAAGGCTCACAGTCTACGAGGGGCGGGTGCGGATACAGTAGGAGGGGGAAATTCCAGTCATGAGGCGGTGTGGTGGACTGGGTCTTATTGCAGGTGGTAGGCTTGGCGGAACAGGTGGGTCTTCAGGCTTCTTTTGAAGGTTCCCAGGGTAGGAGAATGTCTGATGTGTTGGGGTAGTGAGTTCCAGAGTCTGGGTGAAGCACGGGAGAAATCCTGTATGCGGTTGTGCGAAGAGGAGATGAGGGGGGAGTAGAGGAGAAGCTCTTGGGAGGATCGCAGGTTGCGTGAGGGTAGGTAACGGGAGACCATGTCAGATGTATGGAGGGGACAGGTTGTGAATGGCTTTGTATGTCATGGTTAATGTTTTAAACCGGGATCTTTGGGAAGCAGGGAGCCAATGAAGGGCTTGGCAGAGGGGGGAGACAGGGGAGTAGCGGGGAGACAGATGGATTAGGCGAGCAGCGGAGTTCAGGATAGATATATATATTATATATAAATATATATCCCAAAAAATAGTGCCTCTGACAAAGGCCCCCATACAGCTATACAGATTAAATGGTATATCCAGGATTTTTATTAAAAAAAAAAAAAAAGTGCCCAAACACTAAGGGCCACTTTACACACACCAACTTATCTGTCCAACTTCTGACCAACTTACTGGTTGCAGTGAAATCATGGACACATTGTTCTATTTTGTGACTGTGTACAAATGGAGCAATGTGTCCATGATTTCACTGCAACCAGTAAGTTGGTCAGAAGTTGGACAGATAAGTTGGTGTGTGTAAAGTGGCCATAACAGTCAAGTGGTTGCTACCAGTCTGCCTGTTGTGCTTGGGGTCGTTCACCGCCACCATAGACCACTCCTGCTGGGAATAAAATGGCTGTGTCAACAGAGCGGCAACTTCTTTTCTGTACTGTGGAAGGAACAGGACAGCCAACCTCGTGCAGATTGACAGCAGACTGCCCGCTACCTAATCGGGGAGCCGACCATCAATATGCATGACATCAGCTATACCTGTCAACAGAGCAGAGACATGGCATCAGCAGAAGCTGCAAAATCACTGACATGAGCAGTCAGTGGAGATACATTTTTTTTTTTTTTTAAATCCTAGATATCTTCAAATGATTTTTAAATGATAAAAATATCATGGCGCCTGGAATGATAAAGAAAAAACAACATATTTTACCTTCAAATTCAGCACCATCCTTAAAGGGTTACACTTGTGTTGTCTCTTGAGCAGCTCACAGCTCTGCAATCTCCCTACTTCCTGGTTGATAGTGGGGTGGGCTCTCCTCCTCAAAAAGTTTCATTCTGCAACTACAAATTAACCATCTGTCAGTGCATGTTCTTACTCTACATGGTTATCACTTCCATATAGATAACAGGGGCTTTAAAAAGGCACAGAGCTTTGAAAAGTGGGAGTCATCATTAAGGAAGCACTCCCATCAAAGTTTTTATACTCTTAATATCTTGCAGTCATCATATTATGTGGGAGTGTGCACTTACCATTCCTTATTTTACCTTTCTACTAAGTAAATCCTTCTCTTTTAGGCCTACAAATACAAATAGACTAGCTGAATCCTTCTAAGGCTGCTTTCACATAACGATTTTAGCAGTTCCGATGCTGTCCGATAAAAATCGGACAGCATCGGACCGATTTTGGCCCCCATGCATCCCTATGGGCATCGGACCGAATCGGATGTGCACTAAATGCCATCCGATTTGGTCCGATCCGAATCTGTCCGATTTTTTTTTTCGGTGCAAAAATCGGAGCTTGCTCCGATTTTTGCACCGAAAATAAAATCTGACAGATTCGGATCGGACCAGATCGGATGGCATTTAGTGCACATCCGATCCGACGCGATCAATTTGACATGGGGCCCTATGGAGCAGGGTCCGAGGAAACATCTTATGTCTCCTCGGACCGATTTTAGTGTACTGAGCATGCTCAGTACACTAAAATCGCTCCAAAAGTGAATGAATGGGTTAATTAAAAAAAATAAAAACTATGCTCACCTGTCCACGAGGCCCACGTCGTCTCCCGGCGTCTCCGGTATCTCCAGGTATCTTGCCGTCTGTGCTGATAAGACCTGCCGTGATGTCACAATCACATGACTGCCAGGAACCAATAGCCGGCAGTCATGTGATTGTGACATCACGAGAGGTCCTGGCAGCACTGAAGACAGAACAGCCAGACACCGGAGACGCGCGGGACCGTGCAGGAGTCGTGGACAGGTGAGAAAGGAGAGGAGGAGACGGGAGGACAAGAGGAGAGGAGGAGGAGGACAAAAGGAGAGGGGGAGGACAAGAGGAGAGGAGGAGAGGAGGGGGACACATGGGGGGGCCGGAGGACACATGGGGGCAGCACATTGAAGGACTGGGGATGGACTCATAGGAGGACCGGGGGCCAAAAGGGGAGGACCGGGGGTGCAGAGAGGAGACACAGGGGATAAGAGTGGAGACACAGGGGATAAGAGGGGAGACACAGGGGATAAGAGGGGAGGACCGGGGGCCAAGAGGGAGGACCGGGGCCAAGAGGGGAGACACAGGGGATAAAGGAGAGGACCAGGGGAGAGACATGACAGCTCTCAGGGAGCGATCTGACAGGAGGGCGGGCATTCTATTTTCTGTCGGAATCGGATGCCTATTTGGCACCCGATTCCAGGCATCAGAGGAATCCGATGCTGTCCGATTTATATCGGACAGCATCGGATTTTACAAAATCGTTATGTGAAAGTAGCCTAAGCTCTATGTAGAAACAGGAAGTCTCTTTTGCCTGCGTGAGTCATCACTGCAAAAGTAATGAGCAGAAGGGAGAAGTTTGTAAGGAGACAAAGGAGGGAAAGATTCATGCAGGGAGAGGAGACTTCCAGTTTCTACGTAGAGTTTTAAATAGGGGAGAATAGAAATCTGCTCAATATGAATATATTATTGTTTCACTTATCAAACAGAATTAAGTATGCTGACACTCCTCTATATACAGTATGAGCCCACACATAGCCCCCCTATTGACATGAAGCTTTTATCTATGCACCGCCCTTTAATTCAGGGTTACTTTCTCAATTAGCTGCTACTCTCTCTTTGCCCCCCCCCTTTCCCAATATATACAGTATGTGCCTCCACATAGCCCTCCTATATAAAGCAACACATAGAAGAAAAAACAGAAAAAAAAGAACACTCACACAAACATTTTCCCGTCACCCTGCTTCTTTCTCTGATGCACAGTAGACACGATGGAGTGACGTCGCGTCTGCTGTCCCAGTCACACATGCCGATTGGTGGAAGCACCATCTGGTGGCTCCATCCCCTCAGTATAGTCACCCCTATCTTCATCCTGAAAATGCAAATAGCAGTGATATCGGGACCCTTGTGGCGGATAGTTACAGTACAGCCCATGGGCCTCTGCCTTTGGCCCTTCATTTGTTTTTGGCTGTGGACTGGACTGGAAACAATCAGAGGTTTGGATATGGTCGCAGGCTACACTATGCTCAGGTTTGGCGGAGAAGGATTGAGCTAGTCTGTTTTTAATCACACTATGTTATAGACCTAATGGAAAAAGAAGAATTAACTGGGTAGAAGAGAAAAATAAGCAATTGTAAGTACCGTATATACTCGCGTATAAGCCGAGTTTTTCAGCCCAAAAATCGGGCTGAAAAGTCACCCCCTCGGCCTATACGCGAGTCACTGTATTAGGGACTCGGATACCTGCTGTCAGTAGCGAGTCTGAGCTATTCCGAGCGGGTCTTAGCGATTCCAAGCTATTTCGAGAGGGTCTTAGCGATTCTGAGAGGGTCTTAGCGATTCTGAGTGAGTCATAGCGATTCTGAGTGAGTCATAGCGATTCTGAGAGCGAGTCTTAGCGATTTTGAGCATTTCTGAGCGATTCTGAGCTAGTCTGAGTGATTCTAAGCGAGTTTACAATCCGAGTCCTGTATTCTGTACTCGGCTTATACACGAGTCAATAGGTTTTTGCAGGTTTTGAGGACAAAAGTAGGGGGGTCGGCTTATACACGGGTCGGCTTATACGCGAGTATATACGGTACACAGTGCTAATAACTTCGATGGAAGCACTTCTTTAAGAGAACTGCTCTGGAAGCCAATAATGAGTGTCAAGAGATGGAAGTTTTACAAGACGCTGAGCAACTAACCGCTGTACAAAAATCAATTGACAGGAGAGAGCTGACTGGGATTTAAGGAGCTAATTCCTTTGTAACTATTGCAAACTGGGATGAGCTGCTTGGAAACTACACTATATAAAGATAACAGCTGTCAATGCAGGGGAATGATAGCAGACCGAAAAAAGTCAAATTGCAAACTTTGTTTCTTCATCAGGTGTAACTAAAGCCATTTCCTTAATTGACACTACCCCCTTCAAGGTGTTATAAAAAGATCTTATTTCAGATCTAATGGCCACTTTACACACACCAACTTATTTATCCAACTTCTGAACAACTTACTGGTTGCAATAAAATCATGGACACATTGTTCCATTTGTACACAGCCACAAAATGGAGCAATGCGTCCATGATTTCACTGCAACCAGTGAGTTGTTAAGAAGTTGGACAGATAAGTTGGTGTGTGTAAAGTGGCCCTAATACAGACTATACATGGTGTCATCCTCATGGGACAATTTTTGTTTTTCTTAAAGGGAACCTGTCACCCCCTTTGAGCATTTTAAACTGTGCCCACCAGCTTACACAATGTAAATGGGGTTCTAGTAACCCCTGTATGTGCCCAGACTGACCCCTCATATCTGTGAAATGGGTCATTCCATATCAAGAGATCCAAATATGAATATGTATTTTTACCTGACCTCTTTAGATTTTTTTTTCTATATGAAGTACAACTTTAGTTAATTACAAAATAAAAAACTTTCGAAGTTTTATCTTTATCAGTTACTTTTTTTTACAGATTTTTACATTTTTAAAAAAGTGTGAATTTTGCCCTGGTATGGCTTTACATTTTCTATCATATCTCGGGCTAGAAATAAGTTAGAGAAACAAAATAAACACCGTTCTACTCAGAACTGTACAGGTTTTCACCAGATGTCACTAGAGGATTTTTGTTAATATTTTAACTATGCAAACACAAAATTTTAAAAAGCATTTCTGAAAAACAACGTATAATTTAAAAATTCCCAAACATGCACGTGTCTGCTATGCTCTTAGCCACATCTGTACCAAAATTCAAGTTGAGATTGCAATGGAAACAAGTTTTTAAATATTTAACTATTATAATGTTAATTCAAAAATCTTGAATTCAGATCTGTTCAGCCTGTGGTCTAAAAGTGTGGGGTCTATATTTACCAAATAATCCATCATTTTTAGATATTACTGTATTATTTTATTATGTTACAGCTTAGAAGCAGGAGAGGACACAGGAGAAAGTTTTGTTAGGGCTCAACCTGAGAATGAACAGGGTTAGACATTGAATGCAGAGCAGATGACAGGCCAGCAGCTCTGTCAATCATGTTAAGTATCTGCCCACTGCAGAGTCAGGAAGTAAGACGGAGCTTCAGACCTTTCATGTCCTGACATACCTGGACATGTTCACTCTTGAACAAACAACAGTCTGTACAAAGTCATCAAGGCAGTTGGTGTACTACAATATTGGTGAGTGTGTTTAAAGATTGAGTAAAATTATATTAATAGTTTAATGCTTTTCTTATTAAGGGCTAATAAACACACAGCGCTATTCTGAGTGATCATCGTTCAGAAAAACACCCCCCCCCCCATTGATTTCAATGAGGTTAAACACATGCACTGTTTTTTAAAACACACAGAGTAAATCACTGCTTGCACTACTTTTTGATCACTGCAATAAACGCAGCATTTATCACTATTTATATTAAACAAAAGCTGTCGCCTGTCTAATATCTTGAAAATAAATAAAGATGCAGAAAAAATACATGAGAAAAAGCAGAAGAGATGTGCCTCCTACGGACACTAAGCTAAAACTGGTGTGGCCTGGCCCAGCCAGGGGGTGTATACTGCAGAGGAGTTTTTTTTTTTTCAAACTTCTGAATTTTTTTCATCACTTAGATACCAGTAAAAGTATACATGTTTGGTATCTACGAACTAATACCGACCCGAGGCATCACATTGTCAAGTCGGTTTTACCATATAGTGAACATGGCGAATAAAAAAAACACAAAACACAAACGTGTAATTACACTTTTTTTGCAATTTCACCGCACTTGGAATTGATTTTCCTGTACACTATACGTAATGAAATAATTATTGCATTTGAAAGTACAACTCGTCCTGCAAAAAACAAGCCCTCATATGTCTATATTGCTGGAAAAATAAAAAAGTTAAGACTCTTGGAAGCACAGGAGCAAAAAACAAAAACGAGAAATCGCCAGGTGGTCATAAAGTGCAAATGCCATTTCATTGCAAAAAAAAAAAAAAACACCCAATACTGCACTCGTTTTTAATTATGGCTCACATAGCAGCCAAGATAAGTCATATGGCATAAAAGCATTATTTTCTCACATTTTTCTGTGCTCTTTATAAAACAGTATTTTCTGTCTTTGTGGGCATGGGCAGCGCCTTCCAGCCCTGTGTGTGCATTACTGCAGCTTCTGAGAGCAGGCTGATAGTGAGTTGTACAGTGTGATTGCAGAGAAAGGTTTTGCACTCTTCCTGACCTTCTGACATTGCTTGCAACTGTGCTGGTTAGGGTACCGTCACACTTAGCGACGCACCAGCGATCCCTTCAGCAATACAACCTGTAGGGCTGTTAAGGGCCTGTCACACGCATCAATATCGCCTGCACGATATCGGCTGCACGTGACGTTGCAGCGATATTGATGCGTGACATACTAAATCAACCAGCGATAAATCGCTGGTTGATGATCGCCAGGTTTTAGAATCTGTCCTAAAACCTGGCGATTGTCGCCCGGTGGACACGCAGCATCGCTGCGTGTGACACCGGGAGTAGCGATATTCCAGCTCCCAGCGCCTCTCACAAGCGCTGGGAGCTGGTATCCAAGGTAAACTGCAGGTATCTAGGCAGCGCGCGCTGCCTAGATACCCGACGTGTACCTTAGTTACCAGCCTCCTCCGCTCACCGGCTGGTATCTAAGGTACACAGCGGGTAACTAGGGACCCTAGTTACCCGCTGTGTACCTTAGATACCAGCCGGTGAGCGGAGGAGGCTGGTAACTAAGGTACTCGTCAGGTATCTAGGCAGCGCGCGCTGCCTAGATACCCGCAGTTTACCTTGGAGACCAGCCTGCTCCCGCTTCCAGCAGGCTGGCAGCGGGAGCAAGACATCGTGGAAACGATATTTAAATCGTTTCCACGATGTTTTTGGTCAATTGATCGCTGGTGAGTCTGTCTGTGTGACAGCTCACCAGCGATCAGCCGTCAATGTCGTCAGCGATCAGATCGCTGACGACATTGACACGTGTGACAGGCCCTTTAGGATTGCTGGTTAGATGTCAAACAGAGATCTCACCAGCGATGCAACAACGATCCAGAATGATACGGAGGTCGTTGGGACCCTGTTTCTCAGACCTGTAGTATTGAGGTCGTTGTCCCTGTCAAACACACCGATGCATGCTGCCCAGCGGGACCCCAACGATCAAAAAATTGTCCAGACGACTGTCAAGACCAGCGATCTCCCAGCAGAGGCCTTAAGTGTCAAACATAGCGAGATCGCTGGCGAGGTCGCGGTTGCATCACCAAACTTGTGACTTAGCAGCGATCTTGCTAGTGATTTCGCTTAGTGTGACGGGGGCTTTAGACTGTGGTAATCTGATACATTGTTTTCTCACCAGCTGCCCCCCCTCCTATTCACTGAAGAAGGATCTGAGTGATAATAAACACGTGTCTGCTTCACACACAGTGTAGTGGAGACACCTTGTGGAAAGTTTATGAATGGCTTTCAATCATGATTTTCTAATGAAGTATATTAGAAAGTTTATTAAAATCATTAGCTCTACATTATTAAATAAAAATTTAAACGACTGTTACGCTTTAATGATAAAATTCACAACAGGTGTTTAATCCATGAATCGCACAGTAAATTTTGTGGTTCCATTAGAATTGGTATTAGAACAGTCCAGGTTCACATTTTAACCTCATGAGACGAAGACGACTCCTAACACCTAACAATTGATCAGCAGTGCCGGACCAGTCTTCTAGCAGGATGTTGTCAGAGGAAGGCGGCCATTGAGCTTAGAAAGTCAAGAGTCATCAGCAGGTGCAACAGGGGTACAGAGAAACTGGAAGAGTCACAGAAAGGCAGAGAGGTGGACGTCCTCAGCCAAATCCCACACTGATGACCGCTTCTTGTGAACAATGCCCTGTGGAATTGGATGATTAATGCCACAGACCTTCAGGCACACGTAAGGGAGGTGAGACACCCAAGTGTCCACATCAGACCATTCAAAAACAGTTTACATCAGTGTGGTCTGTGTCCTAGATGACCTACGAGGATACCTGACCTCACCACAAGGCACAGGGAGCATCTACGCTGGACGAGGGACCAGTGGCCCTCAGTGCTGTTCACTGATGAAAATCAATTCACGATGAGCAGAAATCATGTCTTCAACATAGTTAGCGGCCATCAAGGAGATCGCTATACCTAAGACTTGTCACCTGATGAGCCTTTGCTGGTGTTAGTGTGGGCAGGTGTGTCTAATTACAGAACTGCCCTACACTTTGTGAATGGTACAGTGACAAGATCCTACTACTCAATAACATCATTAATCTCATCTTCATGGACAAAAATGCTTCAACTCATCGAGGTCAAATCATTAGGGAACAGCTGCTGGAGACTGGAGAACCTCAAATGGAGTTAAATGCACCACAATGAA
Organism: Allobates femoralis; assembly: GCA_033576535.1. Lineage (NCBI taxonomy): Eukaryota > Metazoa > Chordata > Amphibia > Anura > Aromobatidae > Allobates > Allobates femoralis. The sequence goes on from JARQOC010000005.1 coordinate 512,788,810, forward strand.
AACCTATGGGAGCAGCTGAGTACCGTGTATATGATTAAAACTCTAACCCAGAACCTCAGTGACCTGAGGGCCTTCTTTTAAGAACAGTGGGATGCTTCAGCAGACCATAACTCCACGTGAACAGCACAAGACATCATTGTCTAGCTGTAATTGATGCTCAAGGCCACATATCAAGCTATTGTGACATTGACATTTGTTGTTGGGATATATCCACCACTGTTGTTGGCTTTTGTTTCAATAGTTTGAGATGATCTACTTTTATGGTAAAATATCACTGTAGTGTGAACTTTCTTAAATGGATCTCCAGTGAGATACATTTTATGTAGTGTCCCTGCTCTCCTACATGAAGTTGAGCTATCCATTACAGTTCTATGATCTATAGATAGCTTATAAAACAATAAACTCATATCTGTTCCTCAGCTCTTACCCCTCCCTTAAGGGACCGAGAAATTCAGTGATGCTTCTGCAGAGAGCAGGTTGTGTTTTGCGGGCGTGGACCCTGGGGGCTCATCTTACATTCCTGCCCCCTCATACTTCAGTATGAGCACGGAGGAATGGCCATTGGCCCCTTAGTCACAGTACATACTGCCCCTGATAATGAAACCTTGGGGTTTATACCATGTGCAACACATGATGCAGACATCTGGATGCTTTGCTGTGACTGAGGAGACAGTGAGGAACCTGGATGCATAGAAAGTTTCAGGGGACAGGATTGTAGTGTGAGCATGGAGCAGACGGCCACACCCCCTGTCCACACAAAAGTGTGAAGGGGCAGGGATGCAATATGATCTTGGAGCCCCCAGGACCATGCCCCTGACACACCTGTCACAGCTGCAGCATCAAGCTGAATTTCACTTGCCCCTAAAGTGTTGGCACTTTTGAAATTATTCCAAAACAAGCAATAAGTTCTCCTAGAAAATTATTGCAATTACACATTTCGTTATACATATTTATTTCTTTTGTGTATATTGGAACACCACAAACAAAAATTAAATAAGATAAATTGGACAAAGTTTGATACAAAAGTCCAAAAATGGGCTGGGCAAAATTTTTAGAATCCTTAATTTACTATTTGGTTGCACGCCCTTTGGAATAATTAACTACAATAAATCGCTTCCTATAACAATCCACAAGCTTCTTACACCTCTTAGGCTGGCTTCACATAACGGATCTGAAGAGATCCGTGGCTGTCAGGGTGAACCTGACAGCCCTGGACCAGATTTTGGCCCCTTAGTGGCCTATGGGGCGGGATGGCATCTCTCCGGGACAATCCAGAATTCTCTCACGGACACAAACGCTGCTTGCAACGTTTTTGTGTCCGAGAGGAGAATATCTCCTCCAATTGTCTTCTCCTGGATTCTCCCGGATCCGGGGCAATCCGGCGCTCCGGTCTGGGAGGATCAGGGAACCGGACACCTGCACGCCGCTGTTTCAGGACAGCGGCTAGCTCCCTGCCAGCCTTGGTCCTGATTCATCAGCAGCAGCAGCTGCGTCTGGGTGCACACCGGACCGAAGGGCATATTAGCCCTCCGGTTCTGCGTGCTGATCCGATACTGTCAGGTTCACCCTGACAGCCACGGATTGGATCAGACCCACTGTGTGAAGCCGGCCTTAGGCTGATTTCACACTGCAGTTTTTTTCCCTGATCAGGTTCATCAGGAGTGTCTCCAAAAACCAGAACAGGTGTCAATCTTTCAATTATACTTTTTCTCTTCAAGTTTCACTCTTGGTTTTGGCACACAAACCTGATGAACCCTGATCAGGGAAACACTGTAGTGTGAAACCAGCCTTTCCTGGAATTTTGGACTCTTCTTTTGCAAACTTTTCCATGTCTTCATATTTGAGGCGCCTTCTCCCAACAGCAATTTTAAGATTTCTTTACAGGTGATCAATGAAGTTAGATCTGGACTCATTGCTGTCACTTCAGACCTCTTTAGCACTTTGTTTCCATCCATTTCTTGGTGCTTTTAGATGTATGTTTGGGGTCATTGTCCTGCTGGCAGACCCATGATCAGTGCTGTGGAGTCGGAGTCAAGAGGTTAGTGTCCATTTTGGTGAAATTGGATTCAGGAAAATTGAGGAGTTGGAGGTTAGGCTTTACCGGCTTCACAGCACTGGCCATGACCAAGGACGCAAACAAGCTTTATGACACTGGGCACTACATTGCCACCCAAAATCCTTTGGTGATCGTCAGATTTCATGATGCCTAGCACACAGTCAAGGCAGCCAGTGCCCGAGGCAGCAAAATAACCCCAATGCATCACAGACCCTCCCACATATGTGACTGTAAGTCTTGTGTTCTTTTCTTTGAAAGCCTCATTCAGTTTTCTGTAAACCATACAATGATAGGGTTTACCAAAAAGCTGTGTCTTGGTCTCATCTGTCAACAAGACGCTTTCCTAGAAGGATTTTGGTTACTCATAAATATTTTGGCAAAGAGCAGTCTAGCTTTCTTATGCCTGTCAGCAGCGGGATGCTCCTGGGTCTCCTCCAAAGTGTTTAAGTTCATTCAAAAGTCATTGGATAGTTTGCTCCGACACCGATGCACTCTGAGCCTGCAGGACGGCTGGAACTTCTTTGGAACTTGATTGGGATTGCTCATCCACCATCTGGACTATGATGCGTTGCATCCATTCATCAATTTTTCTCTGCCATCCATGTCCAGGGAGATTAGTTACATTGCCATGGGTTGTTAACTTCTTGACTATGTTGCACACTGTGGACAAAGGAACATTAATATTTCTGGACAAGGAATGGTAATGTTAATTTTTTTTAACAATTTTGGTTCTTATGTCCTCAGACAGCTTTCTGTTCTCTATGCGTAGTGTGTCACACACAGACACGCAATGCAAAGATTGAGTCAACCTCTCCCCTTTTTATCTAGTTTCAGGTGTGACTTTCTTATTGCCCACGCCTGTTACTTGTCACAGGTGAGTTTTAACGAGCATCACGTTTGAAACAAAGCTGTTTTCCCACAATTTTGGAAAGCTGACAACAATTTTGTTCGCCCAGTTTGTCTTTTTTGTGTAATTATGCCCAATTTGCCTTTTTTTTTTTTATGTTGTTCCAATTCACACAAAGGAAATAAAAATGTGTATAACAAAACATGTGTTATTGTAATCATTTTTCTGGAACAATTTTTAGGGTGTCAACACTTTTGGCAAAGTCTGTAGATCTTGAAATGGACAGTCAACCATGTCCCAGACTCTCGGCTGGGGGGAGAGAAGGTCTCCTATGCCCTGGACTACCGTCAGGGTGGGGGGAATCTATGCATGCCCCGGACTCTTGGCAAGAAGGGAGGGATAAACGCACGCCCTGGACTCTCGGCAGGGGAATCTACGCACGTCCCGGGCTCTCGGCGGGGAGAGGTCTCCCGTGCCCCGGACTCTCAGCGGTAGGGGATCTCCGCTCGTCCTGGACTCTCAGCAGGGGGAGATCTGTGCCCTGGACTCTTGGTGGTCCCATACCCTCAGCAGGGGGTCTCCACTCGCCCCGGACTCTCAGCAGGGGGAGATCTCCGCGTCCCAGGCTCTTGGTGGTCCCGTACTCTCGGCAGGTCTCTTGTGCACCGGGCTCTCGGCTGGGAAGGGGGGGGGGGGGTGTCTCCCGAGCCCTCGGTGGGGAGGGGGGGCTCCACTCGCCCCAGACTGTCAGCAGGGGTGGGAATCTCTGCACGCCCCAGACTCTCAGCAGGGGGAGATCTCCGCGTCCCAGGCTCTTGGTGGTCCCGTACTCTCGGCAGGTCTCTTGTGCACCGGGCTCTCGGCTGGGAAGGGGGGGGGGGGGTCTCCCGAGCCCTCGGTGGGGAGGGGGGGCTCCACTCGCCCCAGACTGTCAGCAGGGGTGGGAATCTCTGCACGCCCCAGACTCTCAGCAGGGGGAGATCTCCGCGTCCCAGGCTCTTGGTGGTCCCGTACCCTCGGCAGGTCTCTTGTGCACCGGACTCTCGGCTGGGGGGTCTTCCGTGCCCTCGGTGGGCAGGAGGGGGTGGGGGAAATCTTTGCGCGCCCCAGACTCTCAGCAGTGGGGGGGGGGGGGGATCTCCACACCCCGTTCTCTGGTGGTCCCATACCCTCGGCAGGGGGTCTCCTGTGCCCCGGACTCTCCATGTCTTGAACTCTCAGTAAGGTCCTCATGTCATGGACCATTGGGCCCCATTGTGCTCTGCCCTGGTCACATCCATCCCATAGGCAGCACATGTACCCCTGGGAGGATCACACAGCCCGCACACAGCCCATACTTACTGCTGGACGCCATTTACAGAGTCCTCCTTCTACAGGAGACAACCGTGCGACATTCAGGAGAAGAGAAGCCCAGAGAGCCCTGACTGTATGGAGAGTGTGAGCGCAGGAAAACTACAACTCCCACAATCCCTCCCCGCGGTGCATGCTGGGAGCGGTAGTTCCTCCACCCCCTGAGGCCTTGTGGGGGGGATTATCCGCCTCTGCGCTAAGTGTTATCACACCCTTTAATGGTGAGAGGAATGGCGCTGATCCGCGGCGTCCAGAGGCGACTACAACCCGAGAAGCGCCGCCAGCTGTCCCCTCACTGTAATGGCGGCAGGCCGGAGTGCGGCGCAGATAGTGCGGCCTAGTGCTGGACTGCGCATGCGCGACACGTCACTCCAGACGTCTGCGATCCACCAACCAGTGATCTGCCAATCAGAGGGTGCCTGTGCAGCAGGACGGGGCGCTGCCATTGGTGGGAGGCGAGGGCCAGTCATCATCCGATCCAGCCCAGGTAAGAGAGCGGACCGGCGCTGCGCCGTCCTGCCCCGGTGCCCTCCCTCCTCCCCCTCCGGTGGCCTCAGCCCCCCCATCATGGCTGGTCGCCGTGTGTGACCCCCGAGACTACGCCCCGAGCCCTGAACCCTGAGCCCTGCCCCGAGTGTCACCGCTCACTGCCGCTTCCTGGAGGAAGGAGGAGGAGGCGGCGGCATTGTGGAGACGCTTGTGTATGTGTGTATATATATTCACAGGCTGAGCTGTGTGTACAGTGTGTATATACAGGCTGAGCTGTGTGTGTACAGTGTGTGTATATACAGGCTGTGCTGTGTGTACAGTGTGTGTATATACAGGCTCTGCTGTGTGTATATACAGGCTGTACTGGTGTGTATACAGTGTGTGTATATACAGGCTGTGCTGTGTGTACAGTGTGTGTATACAGGCTGAGCTGTGTGTGTGTATACAGGCTGAGCTGTGTGTACAGTGTGTATATACAGGCTGTGCTGTGTGTACAGTGTGTATATACAGGCTCTGCTGTGTGTATATACAGGCTCTGCTGTGTGTATATATACACAGGCTGTGCTGGTGTGTATACAGTGTGTGTATACAGGCTGAGCTGTGTGTATATACAGGCTGAGCTGTGTGTACAGTGTGTATATACAGGCTGAGCTGTGTGTGTACAGTGTGTATATACAGGCTGAGCTGTGTGTATATACTGTCTGAGCTGTGTGTATATACAGGCTCTGCTGTGTGTATATACAGGCTGTGCTGGTGTGTATACAGTGTGTGTATACAGGCTGAGCTGTGTGTATATACAGGCTGAGCTGTGTGTACAGTGTGTATACAGGCTGAGCTGTGTGTGTACAGTGTGTATATACAGGCTGAGCTGTGTGTACAGTGTGTATATACAGGCTGAGCTGTGTGTGTACAGTGTGTGTATACAGGCTGAGCTGTGTGTATATACTGTCTGAGCTGTGTGTATATACAGGCTCTGCTGTGTGTATATACAGGCTGTGCTGGTGTGTATACAGTGTGTGTATATACAGGCTGAGCTGTGTGTGTATATACAGGCTCTGCTGTGTGTATATACAGGCTGTGCTGTGTGTGTACAGTGTGTGTATACAGGCTGAGCTGTGTGTATATACAGGCTGTGCTGGTGTGTATACAGTGTGTGTATACAGGCTGAGCTGTGTGTATATACAGGCTGAGCTGTGTGTACAGTGTGTATATACAGGCTGAGCTGTGTGTGTACAGTGTGTATATACAGGCTGAGCTGTGTGTATATACTGTCTGAGCTGTGTGTATATACAGGCTCTGCTGTGTGTATATACAGGCTGTGCTGGTGTGTATACAGTGTGTGTATATACAGGCTAGACTGTGTGTGTATATACAGGCTCTGCTGTGTGTATATACAGGCTGTGCTGGTGTGTATACAATGTGTGTATATACAGGCTGTGCTGTGTGTATATAGGCTCTGCTGTGTGTATATACAGGCTCTGGTGTGTGTATATACAGGCTCTGCTGTGTGTATATACAGGCTGAGCTCTGTGTGTACAGTGTGTGTATATAGGCTGAGCTGTGTGTGTATATAGGCTCTGCCGTGTGTATATACAGGCTGAGCTGTGTGTGTACAGTGTGTGTATATACAGGCTGAGCTGTGTGTATATAGGCTCTGCTGTGTGTATATACAGGCTGAGCTGTGTGTGTACAGTGTGTGTATATACAGGCTGAGCTGTGTGTGTATATAGGCTGAGCTGTGTGTGTATATAGGCTCTGCTGTGTGTATATACAGGCTGAGCTGTGTGTGTACAGTGTGTATTTACAGGCTCTGCTGTGTGTATATACAGGCTTTGCTGTGTGTGTATACAGGCTTTGCTGTGTGTGTATACAGGCTTTGCTGTGTGTGTATACAGGCTTTGCTGTGTGTATATACAGGCTGAGCTGTGTGTGTATACAGTGTGTGTACATACAGGCTGAGCTGTGTGTTTATATACAGGCTGTGCTGTGTGTGTATACAGTGTGTGTGTATACAGGCTGTGCTAGTGTGTATATAAATACAGGCTGAGCTGTGTGTGTATACAGTGTGTGTATATACAGGCTGTGCTGTGTGTGTATACAGGCTGTGCTGGTGTGTATACAGTGTGTGTATATACAGGCTGTGCTGTGTGTGTTATACAGGCTGTGCTGGTGTGTATACAGTGTGTGTATATACAGGCTGTGCTGGTGTGTATACAGTGTGTGTATATACAGGCTGTGCTGTGTGTGTGTATACAGGCTGTGCTGGTGTGTATACAGTGTGTGTATATACAGGCTGAGCTGTGTATGTATATATACACAGGCTGTGCTGTGTGTGTGTGTATATACAGGCTGAACTGTGTGTGTACAGTGTGTGTATATACAGGCTGAGCTGTGTGTGTATATAGGCTCTGCTGTGTGTATATACAGGCTGAGCTGTGTGTGTACAGTGTGTATATACAGTCTCTGCTGTGTGTATATACAGGCTGAGCTGTGTGTGTACAGTGTGTATATACAGGCTCTGCTGTGTGTATATACAGGCTTTGCTGTGTGTGTATACAGGCTGAGCTGTGTGTGTATATACAGGCTGAGCTGTGTGTGTATACAGTGTGTGTACATACAGGCTGTGTGTGTATACAGGCTGTGCTGGTGTGTATATATACAGGCTGAGCTGTGTGTGTATACTGTGTGTATATACAGGCTGTGCTGTGTGTGTATACAGGCTGTGCTGGTGTGTATACAGTGTGTGTATATACAGGCTGTGCTGTGTGTGTGTATACAGGCTGTGCTGGTGTGTATACAGTGTGTGTATATACAGGCTGTGCTGTGTGTGTATATATACACAGGCTGTGCTGTGTGTGTGTATATACAGGCTGAACTGTGTGTATATACAGGCTGTAGTGTGTGCAGTGTATGTGTATACAATCTGTGATGTGTGTGCAGTGTGTGTACAGGCTGAGCGATGTGTGGGCATGCAGGCTGTGTATGTGTTAAGTGTTCTGCAGATTGATGTGTGTGCAGTGTTTGCATGCAGGTTGTGCAGTGTGTGTATATATAGGCTGAGCTATGTGTATACAGGCTGTAGTGGGTGCAGTGGTTGCATGCAGGTTGTGCAGTGTGTGTATATATAGGCTGAGCTATGTGTATACAGGCTGTAGTGGGTGCAGTGGTTGCATGCAGGTTGTGCAGTGTGTGTATATATAGGCTGAGCTATGTGTATACAGGCTGTAGTGGGTGCAGTGGTTGCATGCAGGTTGTGCAGTGTGTGTATATATAGGCTGAGCTATGTGTATACAGGCTGTAGTGGGTGCAGTGGTTGCATGCAGGTTGTGCAGTGTATACAGGCTGTGTACTTGTTGTGCAGACTGTTGAATGTGCTGCAGATTGGTGTGTGTGCGGTACAGTGAGATACTGAGACAACTGATTGCAGTGTTGCAGTTAGAGCAGCGCCAAACTTGTAAAAAAAAAAAACAAGTAAATTCAGCTGCAATTGGTATAACATCCCACAATAAGCATCATTCCCCTCCCCGGTGATCTAGCTCTGACGCCCCCAGCAGTCTGGTCAGTGTTTGCAAGCAGTTATCTGGCCTCAGCCATCACACGCAGTAGTACTGGACATCACTGCTCTGCAGATGGAGCCATAGCCTCATTAGTGCTGCCCTCGGCCTCTGATTGGCTGCTACAGTCATGTGCTCTGTGCTTGTAAACAAACGCTGAGTGCTGCTGGAGGGTCAGTGCTGGGTCACTGGGGCAAATATGGGGGAAATAATGATTGTGTGTGTTTTTTTTTTTTTTTTTTTTTTTATTCCATTTGCTTATTTGGAAAGTTGGATAATCACCTTAGTCCTGGAGCAGAGCCTCACAGTCCTAGTTATATCCGAGTTTTTTTTCACATGACAGGATGGAGCTTGCAAGCGTTATCCAGGGCTACAGATGTTGACGACCCATCATTAAAGCACCACTTCAGCATTTTTGGTTTGTTTTTTTATTTTTTCAGTACTGGAGTGGTGCTTTAAATGTAAGCCCCTTGTCATGTAATCACCATCTGGTGGCCTCACCTTTTACCATCGCTGCTCTGGTCCCACCCCGCCATCTTGTACCCGTAACTTTTTACTTTCCTAGAAGTCAGAAGTTACATTACAAGTGCGCATTACATCTCTGAGAGCCAGAACGAGGCTCCCATAGAGTTGCATTGAGTTATGACCTCTGGTGCACTCCATAAAACTGGAGCGCTGCTGGAAAAAGATGAAGACGCCAGAGGGCGAGTAGAAGATAGGGAGAAGGGGACAGATTGAAAACCACTACAGCAGTGATATAAAAAAAAAAACCCGCTGCAGTGATGCTTTACAATAGGTGATATTATCAGATCAGGGGTCCAACACCCCACTAATAGTATTAGGTCAATGGGGTCCGACACCCTATTGATAATATTTGATCAGTGGGGTCCAACATCCCTCTAAGGCTGCTTTCACACTGATTATTTGCAAATCCGTATGGATCCTTGAATTTCAAGGAATCCCGTGGACAGGCACAGGTCTGTGCAAACAAATGTCCACGGATCGTTTTTGTTATGGATCCGTTATCAGAGATGGGTGGGAGGAGCTGTACCGTGCTTCTGAGCATGCTCAGTACATCATGCTCCGTTTCACGGATCCGTTTTTTCATGGATCCTTACAGATTCATCCTCCATAGAGCTCCATGTTATTTCATACAGACAGATGCAAATACGTGTCTGTCCGTTTGTGTCCACTTTTTTCAAGGCAGCCCAAAATCGTAGCAGTCTCCGAATCTGGGTGCATGAAAAAAACAAACAATAATGGATCTGTGACAAAACGGACACACACAGATGGCCATATAGGATCAATCCGTGCCCATAGGATTGCATGGGAGACCATAACGGATCCATGGCTATCTGTTTTAAAATGGATAGACACAGATTTAAAATTTGGCAGTGTGAAAGCAGCCTAATAATATCAGATCTATGGGGTCTGACACCCCACTAATAATATCAGATCTGTGGGGTCCGACACCTCCGCCGATCAGCTGCTTACAGTTATGACAGGGCCTGGGGGTGAACTATATACAGCTGGGATACCGCAACTTTGGACACTGTCTAGTAGCTGGAGCATCTCAGCTCCTATTGAAATGAATGACCTGCAGCCCCAAAGAACGGCCACTAATCATTGAACAAATCTGTCATGGTTGGTTTACACACACCAATTTGTCTGTTCAATATCTGAACAGATCTCTGGTTGCAGTGAAATCATGGACACATAGTTCCATTTTGTGGCTGTGTACAAATGATACAATGTGTCCATGATTTCACTGCAACCAGAGATCTGTTCAGATATTGAACAGATAAATTGGTGTGTGTAAACCCACCATCAGGCTCCAACCCCTACACTGCCTGTGTTCAGCTGTTGCTGGACATGTAATCGGCTGATGGCTGGAGTGACCACAACCCCCATCATTCTGATATTGACGACCTGTCCTGAGCTATATGTCATCAATATTGCCGTTCTGGACAGCTCCTTTCATTTCACAGTGCATCTATTGACCTTGTTCTTGGAGTTGGTGCAAATTGATTCTTAGGACCCGGTCCAGGGGCCAAGTCAGTAATCTGTGGCTGTTGGACAGGAGCTTTGAGAACCACCTCCTACCTGATGGCATCCCCAGCTCTTCTTTTGATTAGTCGGCCTGCCACAATCTCATTGCTGCTGCATGGCTCACATTTTAGATGATTTACTGGACTGCGGTTCTCAGGGCTTCCGTCTGACTGCCTCCGATTACTGACTTGGCCCCTGAACTGAATCCTGCAAATCAATTCACACCAAAAATACCATATGTTTGCCCAGATGTGGACTACATTGGTGATTTGTTAACTCTGCCACATTTGTTCCTGGCATGCACAAGTTTTTAGGTTCAAGATCCTGGCATAAAGTAAGAAAGGAAACTAATTCTACTGTGAACCAAAGATGTGCCATAACCTATCACACAGAACGTCCACTGCGATAGTGTTGATGCACTGTCTCCATTCAAGTTTTAGTAAATTGACCACATTGTGTTTGGCTACAGCAGCAGGTTGTGCCAGAATTTTGACTAATAGGGTGTTCGAATATTTAGCAAATTGTGTGCCTGTGCATAAGCTTTAGGGCTCGCTCACATTGAAGTGAAAAATTATGGTATCATTCCACTTCTGTTAAGTTGGGCGAATGGAATCCATATGGGTAACCTTTTGTCGTGAGTTTTTTTTTTTCTTTTCTAGCATCCCTATGACATGCATGTGCAATGCAGTTTTAACATCATCTTTTACATCTTAGACTACTCTATACATTCATGCTTATTGTCAGAAATAATAAAGTAATCAGATATTATCCTATAGATATTCTGCAGATAAATGATGTGCCAACCCCCCTACATATTATAAACTTGCACCCTTCAGTGCCTTTCATGTGGGACTAAACTGTTTAGCCAGTGGCGTAACTTCAGTCCCTGGGGCCCTGGTGCGAAAGCTCCAATGGGGCCCCCAATTATTGCAAATCTCTAATAGTATTAGTCTTTTTCTATGGGCCAAAAGGACTTTTGGGGCCCCCCTAGGCTCCGGGGCCCGGGTGCGATCGCAACCCCTGCACCTGTTGTAGTTACGCCCCTGTGTTTAGCCTTTTTTAACCTAAAAAAATATAATTAAAAGTAAAAATGACGTGGGGTCCCCCCTATTTATGATATCCAGCAGAGGTAAATCAGACAGCTGCAGGCTGATATTATCAGGCTGGGAAGGTCCATATTATTGGATATTTCCCATCACAAAAATATCAGCCATCAGCTGCCCCAGAAGTGGAGCATCACATAAGATGCGCCAATTCTGGCGATCCACCTCTAGTATTCCCGATTGCCCTGGTGCCGTTGCAATCAGGATTATAGTTTTAGGGGTTGATATCAGCTGTGAATTGTTAGCTGGCGTCAAGCTCTGGTTTTAATGTAGGAGAGGTGTTACAAATGGAGAGGTGTCTATAGGACACCCCCGTTACTAACCCATTAAGTCAAAATAAAAAACAGAAAAATAGTTTATTTTAAAAACACTTCTCGACTCTTTCCCTGGTTCACCAACTTATTAAAATAAAACAGGTCTGACGTACTCCAAGGACTCCGATGTGGTCCAGAAATGGACAGAAAAATAAAAACGAGACTATCCCTCATTCACTAATTTATTAGAAAGCAAAGTTCCCTGGTCCAACATAATCCAGCGGTTCCCACGATGTTCCTCGATTACGTAGATCGAAGGCTATGAGCCCTCAGATCGAGGCTCCATATTCTTTGAGCGGCAGTCACTCACTGCTCACGCTGCAGCCTGTGATAACTGGCAGCTCTGATGAAGCATTCCTGATGTCAACGCTCATCACAGTCACCGGAAGTGGCTCAGCGGTTAGCCCTGTTCTGCAGCACTGGGGTGCCCCCACCAAAGATGACATCTACAAGGAGTTTGTATGTTCTCCCCGTGGTTGTGTGGGTTTCCTCTGGGCACTGCGGTTTCATCCCACACTCCACTGATAGGGGACAGTGATGATCATGTCTGTAAAGCAATTTTTTCCCATGAACAAAATCGTGTGACTGCAGTGTAGCTATGTGCGGTGTCCTGCAATGACTTCTTAAAAGCAAGATTTATCTGGGTCTGACATATTTATGACCTATCTGTAGGTCATATAGATCGTTGGTGGTCAAGTGAATGGGAGATCAAATGCAGTAATCTGCAACAGTCACTAAACAATGTACAAGGCGACTATGTTTCACTCCAACCTTCGCTTATATCCACCCGCTGCCAGAACAAACTCACGCTTAACATTCGGGGTGGTGAGTGTTGGACTCCCACCAATCTCAAAGTCAAGATTTTATAGTCCTGGACCGGCTCTTTAAAGGGGTTTTCCAACCTCATAAAATTTTTCATAACAGTGAAGCGAAAAGAAAATTGAGAGAATATAGGGTGTAACCGCAACTATGCAAATCACATACTTATGGTTACATGACGGCCGCCTCAGCCGGCTAGCAGAGCCAAACCCTAAGGCTTGTGGTCACACTACTATATGAATCAGGCAAGTGCTATCTGATTTTTTTTTTATCAAACAGCACTCAGATCAATGTTATTTAATGGGGCAGTGCTGATGACTAAAGATGAGTGAACCTGCTCTGAGTTCGAGAGCGTTATGTTTCCAAAGCACTTTGTGGTTGGGCACAGTTAGTGCGTGGCCCAGTGTGAGGCACATGAAATGTTTGATCGGCTCGCTCTGGGGGTAATAGCACAGTTTTTCGGTGTAGTGTGTCCAAAATTAAAAATAAATATCCCCGCCTTCCCACCCCTAGAAGTGTTTTGCTTGTGGCTGGCTGTATGTGGGGGAAGAGCCAAACCGCCATCCAGTGACTTCCAGTGAAGTTCGGGTCCCGACCAGTGCGTAAAAAAAAGATCTGGCATCACCATCCGAACCCGAACACACTGACCCATGTTATTCATTAGGGCTGTTCATATGAATTACTTTTGTCTCGGTCTGACTGTCCTCGAGAAGAAAATCACAGCATGCACTACTTCAGTTTCCTTTGATTAATTTTTATGAGGACTTGTCTCCTCTCCTGAATTATTTGCTTTAGCATAAACATATATTTCCCTTAAATTAATTGTTCCACTATTATTATTTTTTGAAATGTATGAATGGACTGGGTATCGCCATTATTTTTGTCACAAGGGTGTGTCCCTAAACAGTGTAACGGCTCATGTAGACATCTGTGCAAACTGGTGTGATACTGTAATGGACATACTGGCCGCAGCTCTCGTCATGAGCATCACACACTCAAAGAGCTACTGCCGCCAGTCTGTGCATTGTGGTACGAGATCTGACCAATTTGCATGGAGTCTTCATGAGCCCTTCTATTTGTCAGCACTGATTGGTTGGTGACAGGATATGCGGGGACACAACCTTACTGGTAACACCCTTCTGTCCGTCTACTTATGCATTTCTAGGAGGAATAATTGAGGAACGGAACACCACCAAGTTCTAAGAAAAGATCACCCGTGCTTGCTATATCCTGGAGAATCCAATTATTTGCTAAAACCCATTCATCCGGAGACGTCACAGGTTTTGCTTAAGGCCATGTACCAATGTGCAAAAATGCAGCCCATTTCCCTCAGTGTTTTTCATCAGGTGTTTGCAAATAATTACGCCATAGCAATCTGCTGTAATTATTGCCTTTTTTAGGATATTTTGGTGCAGATTACACAGTTTTTCTCTTTCAATGTGGAGACTCTGGGATTCTGAGCTTAGCAACGCTCGTGTGTTTTTTTCCAGGCTCTCCATAGGGAAAAAATGCACAGTTCAACAACATCTTTAAAGGGAACCTGTCACCTCGTACAAGCCACCTAACCTATAAATATATGTCCCTGCACCTTCCTATTACCATTGTAACTATCCCTCTCTCTGCTAAATGCTTATTTTCAATGTTGTAAAAAATGTTTTTATACTTACTCATTAGGATGATAAGGAAGTGTGGACTATATGCAATAGTCCCCCTGGGCGTGTTTTGCAGCCTCCATGATCCTTTATCACCCTCCCCCCCCCGATGGGCTTGATATTGTAATAAGATTCATCTCTGGCCCAGCCTGTCTGTGCTGCTTCTGCTGTGATGGCTCTGCCCTCCTCCCCCACTGCCTCTCTGTGCTGCTTCTGCTGTGCAGGCTCTGCCCTCCTCCTCTCTGTCTCTCAGGGCATGCAAATCATTTGTCCTGACATCAACTGCAGATTCCTGCCATGACCAAGCATAAACAGCACAGTAGGAGGCAGCACACAGAGGCAGTGGGGGATAGAATGGCCACCGTCAATCAAGCTCCTTCCAGCCACAGTGACTGCCTCCATTGCTTCTAACTGTAAGTTTTACTAAGGCTATATCTTGGGGTACACAGCACACAGATACATGGGGGACCCCTTCCCTGAATGCAGCAGACATGCTGCATTCAGTGCTGCATGTAGACTGCCATGCACCAGGGGGGTGACATGTCCTCTTTAAAGTGAACCTTTCAACAGTTTTTTTTCTGCTTATAAACTGTGGCCACCACCAGTAAGGCCTTATACACAGGATTGTAGAACACTGTCTAAAAGTCCCCAGGCCGATCTGTATAATGTCAAAAAAACAGCTTTTATTATACTTGCCTACAGGGCAGTCCGGTTCAATGGGTGTCCCTGATCTTAATCCGGCACCACCTCTCTTGTGATTGCAGTCCTCCTTCCCTGCATTGGGCGGGTGATGCGTCCTACGTCACTCAGTGTTCTGCGCACTTTTCTCTTCCCACAAAGTATTGTAGTGCACATATGCCAGCACCCTATGGCCTTTCCCTGCACATGCGCACTACAACACTTTGGTCTACCCTTGGCAGGGAAGAGAGAAGTGCACAGGAGCTCAATGGAGGAGATCATGTGGATGATGTGGGACATATCATCCATACGAAGTTGGGAAGGAGGATGGCTATCACAAGAAGAGTGGAGGCCCAAGATCAAGACGAGATGTCGACCGGACCGCTCCTTAAGTGAGTATACTAATAAAAGCTGTTGTTTTTTTTTTTATAATATGCAGATCAGATTGTGGACATATATGCTGTATTCTAGAATGCTGTATGTAAGGGATTACTGTTGATGGCTTCAGCTTATATGGGAAAAACCATGAGATCATATCTGCTTTCCTAAAAGCATTAAATACAGTGGATTTCTTGCACAAAAACATGCATTTGAAAAAACAAAAACCAGCCCATACGCTACTTGGGAACATGGCCCAACATTGCATATACAGTTGTGGCCAAAAGTATTGACACCCTTGCAATTCTGTCAGATAATTCTCAGTTTCTTCCTGAAAATGATTGCAATCACAAATTCTTTGGTATTATTATCTTCATTTAATTCGTCTTCAATGAAAAAAACGCAAAAAGAATTGTCCTAAAGCCAAATTGGATATAATTCCACACCAAACATAAAGAAGGGGGTGGACAAAAGTATTGGGACTGTTAGAAAAATCATGTGATGCTTCTCTAATTTGTGTAATTAACATCACCTATAACTTACCTGTGGCACGTAGCAGGTGTTGGCAATAACTAAATCACACTTGCAGCCAGTTGACATGGATTAAAGTTGACTCAACCTCTGTCCTGTGTCCTTGTGTGTACCACATTGAGCATGGAGAAAAGAAAGACCAAAGAACTGTCTGAGGACTTGAGAAACCAAATTGTGAGGAAGCATGAGCAATCTCAAGGCTACAAGTCCATCTCCAAAGACCTGAATATTCCTGTGTCTACCGTGTGCAGTGTCATCAAGAAGTTTAAAGCCCATGGCACTGTAGCTAACCTCCCTAGATGTGGACGGAAAAGAAAAATTGATGAGAGATTTCAACGCAAGATTGTGCGGATGGTGGATGAAGAACCTCGACTGACATACAAACAAGTTCAAGCTGCCCTGCAGTCCGAGTGTACAACAGTGTCAACCCGTACTATCCGTCGGCATCTGAATGAAAAGGGACTGTATGGTAGGATACCCTGGAAGACCCCACTTCTTACCCCGAGACATAAAAAAGCCAGGCTGGAGTTTGCCAAAGCGTACCCGAGAAAGCCTACAACGTCTTGGAAAAATGTTCTCTGGTCAGATGAGACAAAAGTAGAGCTTTTTGGGCAAAGGCATCAACATAGAGTTTACAGGAGAAAAAAAAAGGCATTCAAAGAAAAGAACACTGTCCCTACAGTCAAACATGGCGGAGGTTCCCTGGTGTTTTGGAGTTGCTTTGCTGCCTCTGGCACTGGACTGCTTGACCATGTGCATGGCATTATGAAGTCTGAAGACTACCAACAAATTTTGCAGCATAATGTAGGGCCCAGTGTGAGAAAGCTGGGTCTCCCTCAGAGGTCATGGGTCTTCCAGCAGGACAATGACACAAAACACACTTCAAAAAGCACTAGAGAATGGTTTGAGAGAAAGCACTGGAGACTTCTAAGGTGGCCAGCAATGAGTCCAGACCTGAATCCCATAGAAAACCTGTGGAGAGATCTAAAAATGGCAGTTTGGAGAAGGCACCCTTCAAATATCAGGGACCTGGAGCAGTTTGCCAAAGAAGAATGGTCTAAAATTCCAGCAGAGCATTGTAAGAAACCCATTGATGTTTACCTGAAGTGGTTGATCGCAGTTATTTTGGCTAAAGGTTGTGCAACCAAGTATTAGGCTGAGGGTGCCAATACTTTTGTCTGGCCCATTTTTGGAGTTTTGTGTGAAATGATCAATGTTTTGCTTTTTGCTTCATTCTCTTTTGTGTTTTTTCATTGAAGACAAATTAAATGAATATAATAATACCAAAGAATTTGTGATTGCAATCATTGTTAGGAAGAAACGGAGTATCATCTGACAGAATTGCAGGGGTGTCAATACTTTTGGCCACAACTGTATATAAACAGGATTTTTAGCACATCCGTATTTTGGAGCAGTTGTGCTCCGATAACATTGCGGAGATCTCTTTTGTCACTCACATTGACATGTGCAGCCATCTCCAGGGAGAGCAGGACTGGGACCGTCATCCTCATTGGATGTCACAGCCCGTTACACAAGTCTGATTGACACATTGTAAAGTGGTTTTCCCATCAGAGGCATCAAACAAGGAGAGACTATTATTATATAGTTGCTCTAACTGATCTATAATAATAATATAATAATAAAACTTTATTTGTATAGCGCCAACATATTCCGCAGCGCTTTACAGTACAATGGTACGTAAAAGAAAAATATACGATACAGAATGGTAGGTATTACAGAACAGTAGTTACATACAATAAACATAGAATCAATGTAGGAAATACAGTAAAAAAGCAAACAATAAAGGTGACCCTGCTCGAAGGAGCTTACAATCTAAGACTGGATGGGAACACAAAGTACAGGGGCTTATGACAATGAGTATCTTATGTCTAAATGACTACTGTTAGGGAGCATGATAGGCCGCCCTGAAGAGGTGTGTTTTTAGGGAGCGTCTGAAGCTATGCAAGTTGTGGATGGTCCTAATTTCTTGGGGTAGAGCATTCCAGAGGATTGGTGCAGCTCGAGAGAAGTCTTGGAGTCTGGAATGGGAGGTTCGGATTAGTGCTGATGTTAGTCTGAGGTCGCATTCAGAGCGAAGGGGACGGGTGGGATGGTAGACAGAGATGAGGGTAGAGAGGTAGGGAGGTGCTGCACCATGAATAGCTTTGTGGGTGACAACAAGCAATTTGAATTGGATTCTATAGTGTACGGGTAGCCAATGCAGTGACTGGCACAGAGCAGAAACATGTGAGAGACGGTTTGTTAGATAGGTGATCCTGGCTGCTGCATTGAGGATAGACTGGAGAGGGGAAAGCTTACTGCGGGGGAAGCCAACTAATAAAGAATTACAGTAGTCAAGGTGGGAATGAATCAGGCCAACAGTGAGGGTTTTAGTTGTTTCCATGGTGAGGAAAGGGCGAATTCTGGAGATATTTTTCAGGTGCAAGCGACAGGAGCGGGTGAGAGATTGTATATATGGGGTGAAGGAGAGATCAGTGGCCAACATAACACCGAGACAGCAAGCCTGCTGACTGGGCGTTATCGTGGTGCCGCACACCGAGAGGGAAATGTCAGGTTTAGGAAGGTTGGTAGAGGGCGGGATCAGAAGAAGTTCAGTTTTGGAAAGGTTGAGTTTCAGATAGAGAGCGGACATGATATTGTAGACTGCGGTTAGACAGTCATTGGTGTTCTTTATTAGAGCAGGAGTAAGGTCAGGGGAAGAAGTGTATAGTTGTGTGTCATCAGTGTAAGGCTACGTTCACACATTTGCGTATTTTGCTGCGTTTTTTTTGCGCGCGCTTTTTGCCGCGTTTTTCAGCCGCGCAAAAAAGCGCAGCAAAATACGCAGGGGCTTTCACACACTGCGCTTTCTTTCCCCCAGAAAGCGCAGTGATGTCACAAAGGGGAGGAAGAATCCTGCTTCCTCCTCCCCTCTGTGACAGCTGTGGCCGCCCCATTAGACTTCACAGTGTTAATACACACTGTGAAGTCTAAATTAAACTAAAGCAAGTGTGTGAAAAATAAAAAACAATGAATACTCACCTTCCGGTGCCTTCTCCCGGTGTCTGGTCTCCGGTTGTAAGTCAGATCTCGTCTGACAAGACCTGTGGTGATGTCAGAGGGGGGGCGTTCCCGGGCACTCGCGGTCATGTGATACCACATGACCGCGAGCAGCCAATCAGCGATGGGACCGCCCCGGGAACGCCCCCCTCTGACATCACCACAGGTCCTGTCAGACGAGATCTGACTTACAACCGGAGACCAGACACCGGGAGAAGGCGTCGGAAGGTGAGTATTCATTGTTTTTTATTTTTCACACACTTGCTTTAGTTTAATTTAGACTTCACAGTGTTTATTAACACTGTGAAGTCTAATGGGGCGGCCACAGCTGTCACAGAGGGGAGGAGGAAGCTGGATTCTTCCTCCCCTCTGGGAAAATACGCAGAAGTAGCTGCGTAAAGAATTGACATATCAATTCTTTACGGAGCTGCGTTTTCTCCCGGAAAACGCAGTGCGTATTTTTACGCAATGTCTGCACTGCAAAGTGAATTTCCCATTCACTTTGCTGGCAGACAAAAAGCACATTGCGTATTTTGAAAAGCGCGCGTAAAAAAACGCGGCAAAATACGCAATGTGTGAACGCAGCCTAAAGATGATACTGGAAGCCAAATCTGCTGATGGTTTGTGCGATCGGGGCTGTGTAGAGAGAGAAGAGAAGAGGACCGAGGACTGAACCCTGAGGGACTCCAATAGTGAGAGGAAGAAGGGAGGAAGTGGAGCCAGAGAATGATACACTGAAAGAGCGGTCAGAAAGATAGGAAGAGAACCAGGAGAGAGCCGTGTCCTTGATGCCAATGGAGTGCAGCATGGAGGTTAGGAGATGGTGGTCAACAGTGTCAAAAGCTGCAGAGAGATCTAGAAGGATAAGCAGAGAGTGGTCACCATTATGTTTTGATCTCCTCAGAGTCGGGTCCTTGAATGAACTTCAGAATCTCAGACATTAGTAAATATCCAAGATAAGATGAGGGATCCTTTTGGGGCAAGAATTTTTTTCATACTACCTGTAAAAAGAATAAAAAATGAAAAAAAAAAAAACAAGTTTCTTGCACATTTACTCAAACTTCAGATGTTAGATTAGATTTAGCTGCACAGCATAAGCAAGATGATGCAGGTTTTACTGTATTATATATGTGTGTATGTAGTTTATCGGTATATGTATACAGCTCACTTGTATACACGTGTTCCCAATCTGCAGTCAGAGCCCGGACACATTATTCTCTGCCTTCTTCCTCCATACTCCCCCACATCTCCCTGTACACACAGTAAGGGCTTCCCTGCATCTCCGGTTACATCAGCTGTCAACAGAAGTCCCTTGTGTAGGATCCAGTCACTGCGGCCATTCACGGTGTCCTGTGCACAGACCAGACAGATACGTCTCTGAATGAGGAATCTGCTATGTTAGCATGGGGAAAATCCTCAGCACCATGTATTGTGGACTAGATCATAACATTGAGGCTTTTGTGGTTATTTTGATGCTTGAAAAAACAATGAAGTTCACCATTTAGTGTATTTTGAGGATATGAAGTCCCTATACTCATTAGACTTTTGGTCAGCCACTTTTCACGTGTGTTACTTAATATACACCATGTTCAAAGTTATTATGCAAATGTTCTTTTTCTCGTTTTTTCCTAAATGGTCTGTGCAAATGACAGTCAGTGTAATAAAAGTCATCACCTGTTACAATATACATCGAATTTTATTGAATAAACCTCCCAATGATAACAGTATAGTCTTCAAAATAAAAAAAAAAAAAAAAAAAACAACCTAAATGCACTGTTCCAAATTATTAGGCACAGTAGATTTTCTAAACATTTGCTATGTTTGAAAAAACTGAAAATACTAATTTGTTGAATTTGCAGCATTAGGAGGTCACATTCACTGAAATAAAAAGCTATTTAACTCCAAAACATCCCAACAGGCCAAGTTACATGTTAACATAGGAACCCTTCTTTGATATCACCTTCACAATTCTAGCATCCATTGAATTTGTGAGTTCCTGGAGAGTTTCTGCTTGTATTTCTTTGCATGATGTCAGAATAGCCTCCCAGAGCTGCTGTTTTGATGTGAACTGCCTCCCACCCTCATAGATCTTTTGCTTGATTATACTCCAAACGTTCTCTATAGGGTTGAGTTCAGGGGAAGATGGTGGCCACACCATGAGTTTATCTCCTTTTATGCCCATAGCAGCCAATGGCACAGAAGTATTCTTTGTAGCATGACATGGTGCATTGTCATGCATGAGGATGATTTTGCTCCTGAAGGCATGTTTTTGCTTTTTGTACCATGGAAGAAAGTTCTCAGTCAGAAATTCTATATACTATGCAGAGGTCATTTTCACACCTTCAGGAACCTTAAAGGGGCCTACCAGCTGTTTTCCAATGATTCTGGCCCAAAACATGACTCCTCCACCTCCTTGCTGACGTCGCAGCCTTGTTGGGACATGGTGGCCATCCACCAACCATCCACTGCTCCATCCGTCTGGACCATCCAGGGTTGCTCGGCACTCATCAGTAAACAAGACTGTTTGAAAACTAGTCTTCATGTATATCTGGATCCACTGCAACCGTTTCTGCTTGTGAGCACTGTTTAGGGGTGGCTGAATAGTAGGTTTATGTACCTCAGCAAGGCTTTGAACGATCCTACACCTTGCAGTTTGAGGGACTCCAGAGGCACCAGCAGCTTCAAATATCTGTTTGTTGGTTTGTTAGGCCTTTTTAGCAGCTGTTCTCTTAATCTGATGAACTTGCCTGGCAGAAACCTTCCTCATTCTGCCTTTATCTGCACAAACACGTCTGTGCTCAGAATCAGCCACAAATCTCTTCACAATACGATGATCAGACTTAAGTTTTCATGCAATATCTAATGTTTCCATCCCTTGTCCAAGGCATTCGACTGTTTGTTGCTTTTTGGCAGCAGAGACATCCTTTTTCTTTCCCATGTTACTTGAAAATTGTGGCCTGCGTAATGTTGTGGAACATCTAGTTTTGCTTTTATTGGGCTCACCTGCCAAACTAATTATCACAGGTATCTGAGACTGATTTCAGTAATCCAAAGAACTCTCATGGTGGGTTTACACGTCCCGATATCGGCGTCCAACTCCGACCAGAAGTCACGTGGTTCGGCCGTTGGAGCCGATATCGTTCGTGCGTTGTACGGTGTGAACGTACAACGCGATGCAGGAACGATGGCAAACCGATATCGGGGGTCGAATGAGCGTGCTATTCAACCGCCCGATATCGGATGCCGGTTGGAGCAGGATCGTCCCGTGTGACAGCTGATGTGTACTGCAACGTCACCCATTAACTCCCATGTTAAATGGTCGTTGCTGGGTCGGGGGGCGTACACATCGTAGAGACGTTGTATGTAACCCGCCGATGCGATGCAGGGAAAAGCGCACTCAAAAAGCGCCCTCCCACGTCATTGGATACGATATCGGGCAGATATCGAGACGTGTAAACCCACCATGAGGCTGGCTTCACACTGCAGTTTTTCACTGATCAGTGTCCATCAGTGGTTGGGTGTCAAAACCAGGAGTGTCTCCAAAACTCAAAACAGGTGTCAATCTTTCAATTATAGTTTTTCTCTGACAAGTTCCTCTCCTGGTTCCTCTCCTGGTTTTGGCACCCAAACACTGATGAACACTGATCAGTGAAAAACTACAGTGTGAAGCCAGCCTGATGGCGGGTTTAAACGTTGCGATATCGTAGTCCAATTTCAATGAAAAGTCACGTGGTTCGATCGTTGGACCCGAGATCGTTCCTGCGTTGTATGGTGTGAACGTCCAATACGATGCAGGAACGATGTCAATGCGATATCGGGGATTGAATGAGCGTGCTATTCAATGCCCCGATATTGAAGGGAGATTGGAGTCGGATCGTGCTGTGTAAACGCACAACTACAATGCGATTTGAAACGTCACCCATTCACTCCCATGTTAAAGGATCGTTCCTGGGTTGGGGGGCGTACACATCGCACGGACGTTGTATTCCGATATCGCAGCGTGTAAACATCCAATGCGATGCGGGAGAAACGTGCACTAATTGCGCGCTCCCGCGCCATTGAGTTGCGATATCGCAACGATATTGAAGCGTGTAAACCCACCATGAGACACAATACCATCAATGGGTTTCATTGAAAAGAAAAAAAAATGCTGTGACACTTAAAACCAATTTGCATAATAATTTGGAACATGGTTTATTGCAACCAGGGGTGTAACCACAACAGATGCAGGGGTTGCAATTGCACCCGGGCCCTAGAGCCTAGGGGGGCCCCAAAAGTCACTTTCTCCTATAGTAAAAGAACCTAATTCTATTAAAGATTTGCAATGATTGGGGGCCCCTTTGCTTTCACATCGGGGCCTACGAGCTTTAAGTTATGCCACTGGTTGCAAGTTTGCTCATCGATCTGTCTGTGTTAGACTAAAGGCCACTTCACACACACAGATATCTGAGTCCAATATCTGAACAGATCTCTGGTTGCAGTGAAATCATGGATACATTGCTCCATTTTGTGGCTGTGTACAAATGTAACAATGTGTCCATGATTTCACTGCAACCAGAGATCTGTTCAGATATTGGACTCAGATATCTGTGTGTGTGAAGTGGCCTTAATTATCAGAATTGACCGTTATTACTATGTGCCCTACAACAGAAATCTATGTTCATGCACTGTTTTCTTGCTGTAGCCAAAATCTGCTCTCGTGGCAAGTAAGAAGCTACTTACAAAAAGCAAGCTTTGTCGAATTTTTGCATTTTTGGTGCAGATTATGTGTCATTTGTTACACGTTTTATCAGGCTAGTTTTATTCACCGAACATGCATGGTTGCAATTTCTCCTGCATTTTTGCACTTTCTCATTGTTTTCTTTTGTGAGAAAATTCTGAAAGAATTGACACAAAAGATCACGTTCTCTGCAGCACATCCGTGATACCAAACGCTTAATTGAATATAGGGACCTAGCGCTACACCCTCCTTTTTTTTTTTTGGAATAAATTATCTCCACTTCTGTTTCCATATTACCTGTACAATGTCAGCATGTTTATTGTTGATTCAATTTAAAAAATTAAAAATATAAAATTCAGTTAAAACCAAGATAAAAACAATTACCGTATATACTCGCGTATAAGCCGAGTTTTTCAGCCCAAAAATTGGGCTGAAAAGTCCCCCCCTCGGCTTATACGTGAGTCACTGCATACTGTATACCAGTGTTTCCCAACTCCAGTCCTCAAGGCACACCAACAGGACATGTTAACAGGATTTCCTCGTCATTAGACAGATGATGGAATTATCCCCTGTGCAAGTGATTAAATTATCACCTATGCAATCCTAAGGAAATCCTGAAAACATGACCTGTTGGTGTGCCTTGAGGACTGGAGTTGGGAAACACTGCTGTATACAATGTATACAGTGCCCCCCATCAGTATACAGGGCCCCCCCCCTTGGGTAGCAATCCTGTAAAGGAAGAGATTAGTATACTTATCCCTCCGCTGTCCCGCTGCCGCTGTCCCGCCGCCGCCGCCATCGCGCTCCTCCGGCTTCATCCAGCTTCTTCCGGCTTCCTCCGGTGGGCGCAGGCAATGACGCCATTGTCTGCTTGCCAGAGGAGGAAGCCGGAAGACGCTGGATGAAGACGGAGGAGCGCGATGGCGGCGTCGGGACAGCGGCAGCGGGACAGCGGAGGGATAAGTATACTAATCTCTTCCTTTACAGGATTGCTACCCAAGGGGGGGGGGGGCCCTGTATACTGATATGGGGGTGGGGCTGCTGTATATACCTCTGGGGCTGTATATACCTCTGGGGCTGCTGTATACTACCTAAGGGCTGCTGTATACTACCTAAGGGCTGCTGTATACTACCTAAGGGCTGCTGTATACTACCACTGGGGCTGCTGTATACTACCACTGGGGCTGCTGCTGTATACTACCACTGGGGCTGCTGCTGTATACTACCACTGGGGCTGCTGCTGTATACTACCACTGGGGCTGCTGCTGTATATTACCACTGGGGCTGCTGTATATACCTCTGGTGCTGCTGCTGTATACTACCACTGGGGCTGCTGCTGTATACTACCACTGGGGCTGCTGCTGTATACTACCACTGGGGCTGCTGCTGTATACTACCACTGGGGAGGCTGCTGTATACCACACTGCTGGGGGCTGTATACCTGTGCTGGGGTCCACCCTCGGCTTATACACGAGTCAATAGGTTTTCCCAGGTTTTGGGGGCAAAAGTAGGGGGGTCGGCTTATACACGAGTATATACGGTATATCAAAAAACATATGGTATTACCTGTGTGCTGTGTTGCATTAAGTTATTTTGGTTTTGATGACACGGGTTGCTTCTAATAGCTTGTACCACATTCCAGATGTGGCTCCTATTGGAAAGGAGGATATAGGCTTAAGGCCCCGTTACACACTACGATATCGTGAACGATATTGTTGCAACGTCACCGGTTTGGTGACATTGCAGCGATGTCGAAACAACATCGTTGTGTGTGACATCTATCAACGATAAGTCGTTGATTGTAGATTTATGGCCCGGACCATAAATCTGTCGTTGGTCTCCTGCTGGGCGTCCAGCATCGGCACATGTGACAGCGGGAGACCAACAATGGATGAGCTCCCAGCGCCGCACAGCAAGCGCTGGGAGCTGGTAACCATGGTAAATAGGGGTAACTAAGCGCCACGCTCTGCTTAGTTACCCGCTACTTATCATGGTTACCAGCGTTCTCGCTGGTCCTGATCGCTGGTGAGTCTGCCTGTTTGAGAGCTCACTAGTGATCAGTTCACGATGTCCCAGCGATCCCAGCCAGGTAGGATTGTTGGTGGGATCACTGGGACATTGAAATGTGTAACAGGGCCTTTATTTAATGTGTGAATGCAGGAGGTTAATGCATATACTAAAAACACAACATGGTATATATTGTGTGGAGTAAATATAGTTGTTAGTACATCCACACATACATATAATACCATATGTTTTTTTATATAATTGTTTTCATCTTGGTTTTATACGAATTTTATATTTTTAATTTTTTAAATTGATACAACAATAAATATCCAGGTAAAATTGAACCAGAAGTGGAGATAATTTATTCACAAAAAGGGGGGTGTAGCGCTAGGTCCCTATACTCAGTTAAGCGTTTATTATCTAATATTTGGTAAGCGTGCACATTAATCTTATCCATGACGTTTGAGCAGCAGCACAACAGATGAATGGAACACTTGTAGTTCAACTACTCTATATTCATCAACTACCGCCTAGCGAGCTCCAGTGTAACCAAACAATAGTAGACATCCTTGATACCGATATTAAGGGTCGCCCATGTGCATCTGAAGGTATAAACAGGTGACTAAACGACTGCTGACGGGCAAGCGCGTTACTGTATGGCGGTGTTTTATCACTGCCCGTCACACATCAAGCCTTTACTATGTTTGCATTAAAATCAGAGTTGAGCCAAACGATTTTCAGGACCCTTATCCAGCAACCACATTGGCTCTCCAAAGCAGTTCTGTGAACGTCCTACTACCTACTGGTCTCCCTGGCGTCTCTTATGACTTTTAGGTCCCTGCAATGTACACAATAACATAATTAAGTCATTACAGGGGCTTACTAATCAGAAGAGCGTTGCTGAGGATGCGGACAGGTAGCAGGAAGTTTGCAGTGCCCCCATCCGGCTGCCACGTTGAACCAACATAGCTGCTGCACCAGGATCCTGCAAAAAATATGGGTGACACGTTTTTGCTGCAGACATACTATGTGCCCACTATGCATTTCTGCTGCATTTAATTTGCTGCGTTTTCTGCAGCACCCACAGCTTTATCATTAAAGTAAATGTGGTTCTCAAAAAGCTGTGCCCACGTGTGCTTTTAGGGGTTGCGTTTTTGCTGCCAAAAGCTCATGGGTTTATAAAAGTCCCTGTCAGTTATCTTGTGCGTTTTCCCACTGACAGCCGTTCTAAATAGCTAAAATACAGCAAAAACGCACCAGAAACACATTGGGCGTTTTTGTGGCTGAAAAACCGCAGCACAGTGGGCACCTAGCCTTAGAGGATAAGAACGTTGATGCGAGTGCTTCTTTAATTCCACAGAGATCAGAATAAATATCACTGTTGTGAGGGAAGGCACCTGACATCAATGTGTGTTACATGCAAACACCTAAGAACAGAGCTCCCTTGACATTCAGCTGTTGTTTTTGTTAGGATAGGCCTACACCGTGACATGTCACACGGCTGCAATGCTCAGAAAAGTTGTATGACAAAAACATCTGTGCAGCTTGTGTGTGGCTCCTTAATGTGCGAATATTTCAGAGCTGATTTGGTTTAAGGTCCCCTTCACATCGCGTTTTTTTCTTGTCCATGTGGATCCTTGAATTTCCAGGACCACAAGGGCAGGCACGGATCTGTGCACACAGATGCCACTGATGCCCTCGGATGCTTGTTTTTCTCGGATCTGACATCAGTGTGCAGAGGTAGGGATGGAAGGAGATGTACGCATGCTCAGTGCAGCAAAATGGATCCGTATTTTTCACGGATCCAGCGTATCCGAGCTCCATAGACCCCCATGTTATTTGAATCTGACAGCGTCGGATCTGATTCTGTCCGCTTTTTTTAAGGCAGCCCAAAATCGCAACAGACTCCGATTCTGGGTACTTGAAAAAAGCAGACACAATCAGATCCCTGATAACTCTGGCACACAGGATATCCGTGCCCATAGGGATACATGGGGAGCCAAATCAGATCCGTGGCTATCTGTTTTACTACGGATAGCCACGGATCCCCAAAAAACATGATGCGAAGGAGGTGTAAGGCCGATTTCACATCATGGTCTGATCAGGACCTGGGCTGAAATTTTAAGATCGCAGCTAGCGGGGAGCTAGTCCTGAAATCTCTGCAGGGGACAGCTCCTGGTGCTAAAGTTTAGCAGCGCTCACTGCTAAACTCCAGCACCCGCTCCAGGACCAAGTGCCTCCAGGTCCGCGCTGCTGCCTCGAAGATGTAACAGAGACACTGGGATGCTTTGCATAAAATCTTTTTCTGCTTTATTTTCCTACCTGGTTCGGTTGTGAAGCTCCCAACCAGCTTGATCGCTCAAACTTAGCAGCTGCCGCAGGGACCGCACTTCCACGTTGTGGGAATTTGGAACTCGCTCCAGGACCAAGTGCCTCCAGGTCCGCGCTGCTGCCTCGAAGATGTAACAAAGACACTGGGATGCTTTGTATAAAATCTTTTACTGCTTTATTTTCCTCCTGGACGGGTGAAAACCGGATGGCAAATAGCTGCCATCCGGCTCCATCTGGCCCCATAGGGCAACATTGGGACAAAATTGGGTCCGGGGCTGTCAGGATTACACTGGACAGGCCTTGACCTGATCTTGCCGTGGTGTGAAACCAGCACATCAGTCGTTTTGTGGGCTGGTTTTGAACGTTTTCCGTCGGCGGTTTCCGCTGAGTTTTATGTTAATTTATGTTAATCCTAGCCACCGGTTGGATTAACATGCTAGTCAATGGAGTTTAGAAAACGCTGTCTACATTAGAACGGTTTTTTTCAGGTCGTTTTCAGTTTATTCACCGGTTTTCCACCGGTTTTCAAAGATAGAGCAAGTGACTTCTTTTGAGCGTTTTTCCAGCGGAAATCGCTAAGAAAAACCGCCAGAAAACTGCCGACAAAACGCTGTATAAACGCTATAAAACCGGTAAAAAAACGGTAAAAAAACGATGGACACTGCTGAGGTCAGAAAACTCAGTTTCTGCAATTCTCCACCGGTTTCCGGACGGTCTGCAAAGATGCAAAAACGACTGATGTGCACATACCCTAAGAAACAGACAAATTGCAACTTATGTATGTCGCTTGCAACCTGCATTTTGATACATTTGCAACTTTGTGCTGCAGTTGCAGGGCGCAACGAGACACCATAAGAAATCACTGGATGCAGTGTCGTACTGGGATAATGCGATTCCATTGTCTCCTTGCAGCCCCCCTAAGGGTTCGCTCACACTAGCTTATGAATTGGACAAATGCAATGGGAGAACAAATCACATTGTACTCGGACTAATTGATATTCAATAGACAGTGCAGATTTGACACTCTTTCCTTAGCTGTATTCAGCCTGATGATATAGTCTCACCATCCTTCGTATATCACCAATGCTTTGCCACGGGGGCGTAACTACAATAGGTGCAGGGGTTGCGATCGCACCCGGGCCCTGCAACCTAGGGGGCCCCAAAAGTCCCTTTGGACCATAGAAAAAGTCTAATACTATTAAAGATTTGCAATAATTGGGGTCCCCGTTGGAGTTTTTGCATCGGAGCCCCAGGGCCTGAAGTTACGCCACTGCTTTGCCACCTCTCTTTCTTCTCCAGGATGCAGGATCTCTATCTTGTAGTTCATGACTTGAGGATTGGAGAAAGCTCTTGTATTAGGCTCACATGAAACCTGCATCATTCTGCCCATGGGTTAATTGTCTCCCAGGTGATATTGTCATGTTTTTTTTTGTCACATAGTTGTCAGGGGAGTAAATCCCCGTCACTATTGAACAGCTGTGACTATTAGACTAAGTTTATTTTAGTTTTTTATGTGCGTTCACAATATCTGCAGCTGAAGCTTGTTTCCTTGATCTTTCACCTTGATCTGTGATCCAGAACCTGATGGTAATGAGCGGCATATGTTGTGCCTTGGCCACTATTCCAAAGAACCAGTGCATTGTGTCATGGTAGGTAGCTCACAGGGCCGCGTTGTTGTGTCCTGATAAGTAGCCAACAGGGTCAGTGCATTGCGTCCTGGTAGGTGGCCTACACAGCCACTGCATTGCTTCCTGGTAGGTAACCTGCATGGTTAGTGCATTACGTCTTGGAAGGTAGCCTATACGGCCAGTACATTGTGTCTTGGTAGGTAGCCCCCAGGGCCAGTGCATTGCGTCCTGGTAGGTAACCCACACAGCCAGTGCATTGCATCCTGGTAGGTAGCCCCCAGGGCCAGTGCATTGCATCCTGGTAGGTAGCCCCTAGGGCCAGTGCATTGCATCCTGGTAGGTAACCCACACAGCCACTGCATTGCATCCTGGTAGGTAGCCCCCAGGGCCAGTGCATTGCATCCTGGTAGGTAGCCCCCAGAGCCAGTGCATTGTATTGTGAGGTGTTATTTTTGGCTTGTAAAGTATTTACATTTTCATTAGCAGTCTCTCTGGATTTGTGTTCTACCTGGATGACGATTGCTAGATAGTGTTTCTCCTGATACATAGAGGAGACGTTGCCCAATATCCTGTTACATAAGCCGTCAGCCGTGTTAGTAATGTATGGAGATGGGACTGTGCAATATATTATGTGCTGTTTGCCATTATAATGAGGCTTTCTGTAAGTTATTTCATAATTGAACACTTATTACAGCTTTAGTACAGGTTATCCATTGTGTAATAAAAAGTTTTACCAGTTCCAAATAATCGCTCTATTAATCCCTCATGGTTTTCAAGATTCTAAAGGGGTTTCTAGAAATAATTTTGCCTATGAAACATATGGACCGTTCATTATTCAGCCCACATAGCCTCACTTCTACCTTTGATCTTGGTTTTCAGCCCACTCTTGGTCCTCCACATCTACTGTCGCACACCCAGTCTGGTTACAATCCGCTCCAGAAGACTACAGTTCCCATAAATCTGAAAATCCTGGCGTTGACCTCACAGGCAGCGGCTGTCATTCAGATGATTGGGAGCCGCAGTGCCAGGGAACTACAATGTGACAGAGCGGTGGAGTTCTGCTCCGTACACAGGTTATATCCGGTCTCTGAATTGGAATCCGCTGATTGGTGGGGATGTCGGGTGTCCGACCCCCTCAATCTGGTATTAATAACCCATAGTCAATAGCATAGTAATGAAAAGCCACTTTACTGGCCAGGTTAAAGGGGTTGTCTTATCTTCTTTCTTAAAGCACCACTCCAGCATTATTTTTTTTTATTTCACCGCTGCAGAGGTTCTTTAAATCCAAGACCCTTCCCCCTGTCTTACACTTATCCTCCGCATCTTCATCTGTTTCTATCAGTCCCCGGTTGATCTCCAGGAACTTGTGGCCTACTTGCAGCTCCAACTTTTAATGAAGCATGCCGGATATGAGATGTGTGTCATCTGGCACGCTTCATGAAACATTGGAGCTGCCAGTAGATTAGAAGTCCCTGGAGTCAAACCGGGGCACCAATGGAAACAGATAAAGATGTGGAGGATGAGAATAAGAGTATAAGACAGGGGGAAGGGGACTTGGATTCAAAGTACCACTTCATCAAATCTATGAGAGCCTTGTTCTGACTCTCACAGAGATGCATTGAGACCTTGTTACGTGACATCTGACTTCCAGCCAGTGATAAGTTACAGGCACAAGATGGCGCCACAAGACTGGAGTGGCTTCGTTAAAATGGTGAAGCCCCTGGAAACATTCTGCTTTCCCAGGGCATTGCGCTCCTCAGAATTGTGATTATAATTATGGAGTATCAACTTCGAAACATGTTGAATAAATTGCTTCCAAAGGAATCTGCATCATCTTTCTGTAAATCATGAGAATTGACAGTTTGGCGTTGTCATCAGTCCTTGCCCAACTGGCCCAAACTGTGCCACCTTCAATGGGGCAAGCAGAGGCAGTATTGTCTTTGCAACATAGGAGAAGTGCAGGGGCACTAAAAATTCCAGATCATTGACCGGGCCAACTTGTAAGGCCGGCTTCACACCACATTTTTTGACTGTCAGGTTCTGTCCACTGTTTTCAGGATGCACCGGGCAGAACCTGACAGTGCTGGACAAGCAGAACCAGAGGGCAAATCTGCCTTCATATCCTGCTTTTGCCGGCTTCATTGCTGGTGCTGTCCAGTGCTGAAATTTCATCACCGTGGCTGCATGGAGCTGGCTGCGAAGCTGAAATTTCAGCCACGGAGCTATTCAGGTGCTGAAATTCAGCGGTGGCTACTTTTAAAAACCGCTCTTTCAGCACCAGGCATCTGGGACCTGGCACGATTTTCTGTCAGATCCGGTGTGATCAGGCGTCTATAGACTCTCTTGCTATGGGCACCGGATCCTGAAGGATCCGGTTTTGTCCAATTTTTTTCCTTGGACACAAAAAATGCTGCAGACTCCGATTTTGTGTCTGATGCAAAATTCGAACAAAACTGGATCCTCCTGGAAAAGCCCCAAACCAGATGGCAAATAACAGCCAACTGGCCCCATAGTGATACATGGGCGGCAAATTCGGATTCGGGCCTGTCCGGTTTGCACCGGACAGCCCCGGACCCAAGAAACCTTGGTGTGAAGCCGGCCTAAGCAAACAGCTTACAAGCCTGTGCAATAAGATATTTGACAGCTTGAGGGTGTGACGCTTTAAAAAAAAAAAAATATATATATATAATATAACATAGAAGTTTTGTTATATTTTTTTCAAATTTCTCTTTAATAATAACCCCCCACACCCCAAAAGGTGAAACTCGACTTAGGATGACTTGCTAATCGCCAGCCCCTCTGCTTCATCGGGTATACAGCTGGCAGTCGTGTGGTCCCACTAGAAGCTTTGGGGTTACAGAGGCCTCTATTTATTCCATAGCATTATGTGGCCTGAAACAAACCTTTTCACTTTTCCTTAGGCTTAGGCTTCATTCCCATGATGAGTATTTGGTTAGTTTTTATGGTTCAGATTTTCTGCACCTATTAGGTAAATTTGGCTACCTGCATTTTTTATTAGGGTGCGTGCACACGGTCCGGAGGAGCTGCGTGTTGGACGCAGCTCCTCCTGACCTGAGTGAAGCCGCGGGTGGCCGCAGGGAGTCCGCAGCCGCCCTGTACTCACCGTGTGCGGCGGGTGCAGGGCGGCTTCTCCCTGCTGTCACCCGATGGAAGCCGCTTCCGACTCCGCAACATGAAATTAACATGCTGCGGAGGAGCGGACTCCCGGCAACCTGCACCGCAGCTCCAAACACGCTGAGGGCGGGGTACGCATAGTGAGGATGGGATTTCTTGAAATCCCATCCACTATGCTAGTACTGTATGACGCAGCGTTTTGGAAGCAGCGCAAAGACGCTGCGTCTCCTGATCGTGAGGATGCACCCTTAAAGTCCAACAAACAAAGAAAAAAAACGTTCTGCACCACTTTTAGACGTACAGCAGATATAGACATGTAGTATCCAGCATATGAGAGTGGCAAATGTCTATCAGGTGGTGCTCACTTAGTTTAAGAGTGTGTAGAAACCATGTCGAAAAAGGAAAAGTGGCTTCAAAAGATCCTCGTGAGCATCTGTTAAAGTGCTAAATCAGCATGAAACAGCTGTAATCCCAGTACGATATGCTATGAACATCCCTCTGTATCTGCCTATATTTTAATAGACATGGTGAGTGCCACTTTTTTTTGTCATGGTTGTGTTCTTTATTATGTTTTTGGGGGCAAGTGGTTTTATCAGGTTTTTGACGCTGCGGTTTTTCTCTTTTTGGAATGTCGTGTTCTGCTTGCGCTTTTGATACTTCCTTCAATTTGGCTTTAACTAAAATGTACTAATGCAGTCATGTGCAGGTTACATGGGTTTTTTACCAGCAGTTTTCCTCATCTATTGCAATTCTTTAGGGAAAATGCACACATAAAACTCAACGTATCCACAAGAGAAATGTATATGGGGGATTCAAAACATGCACCGCAATTCAGTGTGACCTGGAGATTACTGTAAATTCCATCCACTTTGTTGATACTGTAAAGCTATGTGCACACCTAGTGTTTTTTTATGCATATTTACTTGCAGATTTGCATCCCAGCAAAGTCAATGAGAATGTTCAAGTGCTGTGCCCACCTTCGGGCTTATTTCCTTGCAGGTTTTGGTGCAGAAAAAAAGCAACATGTCAATTCTTTCTGCGTTTTCCCCAGCATTTTTCTCATTGAATACATGATAGAAACACATGGGAAAAAACGCAAAAATTCTAAAAATGCAGTGTTTTTTCTGCAGCATTTTTCCTGCTAAGTGATGTGTTTTTGGTGCATCTGCTAGGTGGCCATACAGTCTAAGGCTAAGTTCAGACAGAGTGTTTGTGCTCTGTTTTTATTGATCTGTTTATTGAATCCTCTTTTTGCAAAAAAGCATCATGAACACATCGTCCGTTTGTGTAGATTTGTTGCTCTGTTTTCAGGGGACACAGACAGACACACAGACAGAGACACACATCTGATTACTTACAATCCCACGGTGAGTCCTGGTGATGCCTTCCTTTGGGTCATTGCCAGGATCTGTGGGTAGTACAATGCTTCCAAGACCTGCCCATGTGACTGAGGATACAGCGCTGAATATATTGCCTTGTTATTTGGAAAATCTATTGTAAATGTGAATGAAAAATCCTGCAGTAACTAATGACTCCTGTATCACTGTATTATTTAGCAGGTCAATGAAAACGGACAAGAGCATGGCTCCTCGTCTAACAAAGAGGCGACAGGCAGATACAAAAGTCATCCAGTACTTATGGACAGCTATCGAAGTAATTAGAAATCAGAAGCAGATTGCAAATATTGATCGAATTACTAAGTAAGTCATCTTTCCTTATGCCTTTCTCATAAGCCACCTATTGAGATACTTTTGGAAAACCATTTCTACTTGCAGATGAAAGAGGTTGTCCCGGAATGTTATAAAATCTATGTGTGTATCTAGGCTGCAAAATGCTGACAGTTTGTAATTTACGCTCTGTTAGCATTTTGCATGGTTACCTAGATAGCAGCATTCTGCGTGTGTGGAGAAGCTGCTCACTCCGTCTAGTTTTCCTGCTTTGAAGTCTGATTATAATGTCACAACTGGAAATCACGCTCAGACTCTGATAGGCCCACCTCAGTCTCCAGCAGGCCCACCCAGTCTCCCATAGAAGCGCCTCCACCTTCAGCGCGGTTCATTCTTCCCCGTGCCCGCGCTGTCACTGAAGCGATCCTTTCTGCATCACTGCCGCAGCCATCCCTTCTGTGAAAAAGACCGCTCTGTGTTAGTGGTGCGGTGTCTGTGTTGTCATCTTCACATGGGTCAGCGCTGTCACTGATACAATCCTCTCTTTGCATCACTGTGTGGCAGCCGCCCCTCTATGAAGGAGATGACCGCACTGAAGGTGGGAAGTGGTCCTATTGGAGATGGGACAGGTCTGCTGGAGAGAGGGCGTATCGTCCAAGCATGACGTTATGACCAGACTTCAGGAAAACTAGTCAGGGATGAGCAACTCCTCCACACATGCAGGATACTGATATCTAGGTAACCATGCAACATGCTAACAGGTTGTGAATTACAAACTGTCAGCATTTTGCAGCCTAGATACACACCCAGAGTTTATGTAAAGCCCAGACAACACCTTTAAGGCATAGCTGTGAGGAGCTGCCCAGTTTAAGGGGGCACATCACTGGGGCAGCATTCCTGTCCTATTACTGTGTACTCTCAAAAGTTGAGTGAGTGTTTTCCCTATACATCCTTGGTCCTGCATACCTGACATTAACTTTTATTCCATGCATCCATTCATCTAGTCTCTAGGTTGCAAAGTGACTGAAGCCTTGGCACCCGCCATCCTTTGTTTCACTGATTTATTGCTTATTGATCTCCGTTTACACAAGGGCACAGTTTCAACCTCATAATTGAAATATTTGTTGGGAAATGGATGCAGGTTCATTAAAGAGAAATTCTTTTTGCTAAAAGCTACTGGGAAAATATTTCCCTTTCAGTGGTCTATTACTCTCCCTGGTCCTCTAAAGGGCCACTCCGAAAAATGTAGTAAATTATATATAGGAGGCAAAGTTTCATTGCCTTTCTTCAGGGAATTTTTGGATATTTCCGAGAGGCGAAAACTACAGAGCTAAATCCTGTTCTGCTGCAAACATGGGTTCAGGTATAATTCTATGTTGTCCCTTTTATTCCAGCCCATAGGCAGAAAACTGAAGGAAATCGATCAAGACTGATGTGTTATATGCCCGTCCTAATGAAAAGTTCTCTGGAGAAAGATGCCAAATTTGTTAAGAGGTGCAAGCCTCTTTTTGATTTTGGCGCATCTCTTAATGCATCTCTGTGCACCAAAATCAGAAAATCTGCTTGATTTTCTGGCATGTATTATATGGGAGACATGGCCCCTCCTGCTAACCCCCACCCACTGTTTGGAAGGAGGCATTATACACAGAAATGTGCAATGTTTTCTGCAGGGCTGTGAAGTCCGTGAGCTGTCACACAGGCAGACTCACCAGCGATCCGGACCAGCGAGCAAGCTGGTATCCAAGGTACCATTTAGAGAAAGTACCATTTATAATGACTCTTTGTTTCCTATCTCTTACTCATGTGCATAGAGTCTCCCCTAGTCCCTGATTCTGGAGCTTCAGTATAAGGCTGGTATTTGGTACAGTATTAAATGCTTTTGCAAAGTCCAGATAAGTCCAGATACTTCAGCTGCATTACCAACATCCAGATTTGCATTTACCTCCTCATAGAAACCAGGGCTGTGGAGTCAGGAAGCCAAACATCTGACTCAGACTCTTCAATTTCCCTGAATCCGACTCCACCAAAATGGACACTGACTCTGACTCCACAATCATGGCTGTGAAGTCAGTAATCCAAACATCCGACTCCTCAATTTCCCTGGATCCAACTCCGACTCCACTCTAAATGGACACCAGCTTCGAGTCCACAGCCCTGAATTGGAAACCCAACATGTTGGATAGACACAACTTATCTTCCATGACTCCAAAGAAGGACAATGACCCAGAACATACTGTGAAAGCAACTGAGGAGTATTTTAAGGCAAAACAGTAGAATATTCTGCAATGGCTGAGTCAATGACCAGATCTCAAACCCTATTGAACTACCTTTCACATGATTAAGACAAAACTTAATGCAGAATGATTCACTAGCAAGAAACAACTGAAGTCAGCTGCGGTAAAGGCGGCAAAGCATTATAAAGGAGGAAACCCAGCGTTTGGCTTCCAGACTTCAGGCTGTCATTCCAGGACTCTCTACATTCTATACATACTATTAAAAACGAACATATTATTTATGGTAAAGTTAATTTGTCCAATTAATTTTGAGCCCCTGAAATTAGGAGGCTTTGTAGAAAAATGGCTGCAATTGGTGTAAGGCATTCTGTGCCTTGGCATCTGTGCCATTTCAAAGTGGCATTTCTAAGTGGAATTCAGAGATATACCAGAGATAAGCCAGAGGTAACCAGAAGGTAACAACTCTACCCATCTACTACCCTTCAGTACTTTACTTAGCCCATTGCATCAAAATGTCCTTCAGTTCAATGCTTTTATATCTATGTGCATTAGTCATCCACTTTTACCGCCCCATTCCCCCTCCATCACCCTTTATCCACATCAGCCCCTCTCTACTTCCCTTTACTATGTCCTGCTCCCATACTCTCTTCACCCTACTCAATAATCTAAGCCTGTCATATTCCAGGGTCTTGCATCAACAAAAACAATGTCATAGAGCCAAACATTACTCCCTCCTTCTCTTTCTATTACTGCTTATGTCAGGCGATATTTCTCCCAATCCTGGACCACCCTCTTCCAACTTCAACCCCCCCCCCCCACGCCTCACACAGAAATCCCAGTAACCTTATTAGCATTACCTGCACACCTTCATCTCCCGCTTTTAAATGTGCCCTCTGGAATACACGGTCCGCATGCAACAAACTTCCCTTTATCCACAACTACTTTCTCACTAACTCTCTTAACCTTTTGGCCCTTACTGAAACCTGGATCCAGGACTCAGACACTGCCTCCCCTGCTGCTATCTCCTACAGCGGTCTACACTTCTCTCATTCCCCGAGACCTGGAAACAGACGTGGTGGTGGAGTTGGCCTACTCCTGTCCCCACAATGTACTTTCCAGGTCATGCCCCCCACTCCATCACTCTCATTCCCTTCTTTTGAGGTTCACACCATTAGGCTGTTCCATCCCCTCCCCCTCAGAGTAGCGGTGGTATATCGCCCCCCAGGTTCACCCACCCACTTCCTCGACCACTTCTCCGCGTGGCTGCCGCACTTCATGTCCTCAGAATTACCAACCCTCATCCTGGGAGACTTTAACATCCCCATAAACATCCCCAACTCCACATCTGCATCCCAGCTCCTATCTCTAACCACTTCTCTTGGCCTCTCGCAACTCTCAACCTCTTGAGACACATAAGGATGGTAACACCCTTGACCTGGTCTTTACCCGACTCTGCTCTACCTCCTCCTTAGACAACTCATCT
Organism: Allobates femoralis; assembly: GCA_033576535.1. Classification (NCBI taxonomy): domain Eukaryota; kingdom Metazoa; phylum Chordata; class Amphibia; order Anura; family Aromobatidae; genus Allobates; species Allobates femoralis. Next base: position 512,826,895 of record JARQOC010000005.1, read on the forward strand.
CCTTCTCTCTCTGATCACAACATTCTCTCCTTCACACTCACAAACCCTCACCCATCACAGCATAGTCCGACCTATCACACATTCAGAAATCTACAGGCCATCAACCCTCATACATTCACAGACTCTCTTCTCTCATCACTGTCCCCAATCTCCTCCTTCTCCTGCCCCAATCTGGCTGTGAATTACTACAATGAGACACTCAAAAGCACCCTGGACCAAGTAGCGCCCCTCACCCCCAGAACCTCCAAACACAGAGTAAAACAGCCCTGGCTCACATCACAAACTCGATTCCTCCAGCGATGCTCGAGGAGTGCCGAACGGCTATGGAGGAAAACTTGCTCACCAGGAGACTTTATCCATTATAAATTCATGCTAAAAACCTACAACTTTTTGACACCTTTCACTCTCTCCTCAGTCCGAAAGTGCAGGATCCTATCACTAACCTCTGTGCTGATGATCTGGCCTCTTACTTCACAGAGAAAATAGAAAACATCCGTCAGGAAATCAGCTCCCAACCTTCAAGTGTTTCTACTCCCATCTGTCCCCACATCCCCTCTGGCTCACTCTCCATTTTTGACCCAGCCACAGAAGAAGAAGTCTCCAGGCTCCTCTCGTCCTCACGTCCCACTACATGCACCTCTGACCCCATTCCCTCACACCTACTACAGACCTTCTCTCCAGTGGTCACCACTCACTTAACCACAATCTTCAATCTCTCCCTCTCTACTGGCATCTTCCCCTCCTCCTTCAAACACTCTATTATTACTCCACTACTAAAGAAAACATCCCTTGACCCATCCTGCACAAATAACTACAGACCTGTCTCCAACCTCCCCTTCATCTCAAAACTCCTGGAGTGCCTGGTCTACACCCGCCTCACCAACTACCTCGCCACTCATTCTCTTTTAGATCCATTGCAGTCTGGCTTCCGCCCCTTACACTCTACAGAAACTGCCCTCATCAAAGTGACCAATGACCTTCTGACAGCAAAACGTAATGGTGACCACTCTGTGCTTATTCTTCTTGACCGCTCTGCGGCTTTTGACACTGTTGACCACCATCTCCTACTCTCTATGCTGCACTCCATTGGCATCAAGGACACGGCTCTCTCCTGGTTCTCTTCCTATCTTTCTGACCGCTCTTTCAGTGTATCATTCTCTGGCTCCACTTCCTCCCCTCTTCCTCTCACTATTGGGGTCCCTCAGGGTTCAGTCCTTGGCCCTCTCCTCTTCTCTCTCTACACAGCCCCGATCGGACAGACCATTAGCAGATTTGGCTTCCAGTACCATCTCTATGCTGATGACACACAATTATACACTTCAGCCCCTGACCTTACTCCCGCTCTAAAAAAGAACACCAATGACTGTCTAACCGCAGTCTCCAATATCATGTCCGCTCTCTATCTGAAACTCAACCTTTCCAAAACTGAACTTCTTCTGCTCCCACCCTCTGCCAACCTCCCTAAGCCTGACATCTCTCTCTCAGTGTGTGGCACCACGATAACGCCTAGTCAGCAAGCTCGCTGTCTCGGTGTTTTGATGGACACTGATCTCTCTTTCACCCCATATATACAATCTCTCACCCCCGTTCGCTTGCACCTGAAAAATATCTCCAGAATTCGCCCTTTCCTCACCATGGAAACAACTAAAACCCTCACCGTGGCCCTGATTCATTCCCGCCTTGACTACTGTAATTCTTTATTAGCTGGCCTCCCCCACAGTAAACATTCCCCTCTCCAGTCTATCCTCAATGCAGCAGCCAGGATCACCTATCTAGCAAACCGTCTCTCACATGTTTCTGCTCTGTGCCAGTCACTGCATTGGCTACCCGTACACTATAGAATCCAATTCAAATTGCTCGTTGTCACCCACAAAGCTATTCATGGTGCGTCACCTCCTTACCTCTCCACCCTCATCTCTGTCTACCACCCCACCCGTCCCCTTCGCTCTGAACGTGACCTCAGACTAACATCGGCATTAATCCGAACCTCCCATTCCCGACTCCAAGACTTCTCTTGAGCTGCACCAAACCTCTGGAATGCTCTACCCCAAGAAATTAGGACCATCCACAACTTGCATAGCTTCCGACGCTCCCTAAAAACACACCTCTTCAGGGCGGCCTATCCTTCTCCCTAACAGTAGTCATTTAGACATAAGATATTCATTGTTATAAGCCCCTGTACTTTGTGTTCCCATCCCGTCTTAGATTGTAAGCTCCTTCGAGCAGGGTCACCTTCATTTTTTGCCTTTTTATTGTATTTCCTAAGTTGATTCTATGTTTATTGTATGTAACTACTGTTCTGCATTACCTTTCTGTACCGTATATTTTTCTTTTATGTACCGTTGTACTGTAAAGCGCTGCGGAATATGTTGGCGCTATACAAATAAAGTTTTATTATTATTATTATTATTATTATTATTATTCCTAAACATTTCACAGAAAACTTTGTTCAACCCCTTTAATTAAACCTGAAAGGCTCCGCTTGAATTGCATCTCAGTTGTTTCATTTTAAATAAAAAATAGGGACCTGGAGCCCAAATCACAAAGCTTCGGTTACTGTCTAAATACCTCTGGACTTAACTGTACTTGCAAAATGGATCCATGGTGGAAGAGAAAGCCGCATAAATATGGAAAGATCTGCCATAATCGTTTCTTCTCCAGGGTCTGACATTGATAATCATTAGCTGAAATGTTATAAAGGGTGTTACCGTACCCGTCATTCCTCCCTGCGCTGAGGTAAGAGGAGGACAGTTGTTTAAATTTGGTCGGCCATATTTATCCTTTAGAAACAATATAGCCATCATCTTACTGACCATCCTTCAAGCGTTCTATACATACCGCACTTGAATATGATGGATCCATAATTCAGGGAGATATTGTCTTCCTGTTGACTGCCAAATACAAAACCTTTTGTAATTTTACCCACAGATGCTAATATATTCTTTAATGATATATAGCCATCTTAATGTAGTTTTACATTGTCCTGACTATTGAGTACAGACAGAATGGCTCTACAAAGTGAAAGCACTGACACCTAACAGTTAACATCTATGTGCCAGCGGAGCCATACAGGACACCTCTGTTGGCCAGGGTGATTATCCAACATTGACCTGGTAATGATCCATGTGTACTCTCCATCAGATAACCTGCTTCAATTACCTGTTCACAGCAGTGGGTTCAGGCAGAGATCCATTGCCCCCATCCTTTGATCTATATAACCATATTTACAAGAGCATACAACAATATCTGCATCACTAAGGGAGATAGTTGTGCGCAGCCCTCTCTTATCCCAGAGTGAGGGTCAATTATACACACCGCCGCTCCATTCCAATACGATAAAGTTTAAGCAATCTTATCCATCAAGTTCCCACTAATCTACTTACATAAACGTCCCGTCCTGTCCGTCATCCACTTCCGTCCCGGTGTACTCCTATCACGTGCTGGTGGCAGCCATATTTGCGCACCCAAGTAATGGGTACTGGCCTATTGCACAGTACTGCCAGCGGTGCCACCAACACCCAGAACCGACAATAGAAACCCACCGCCAAATGAGTAACTGCGCCTGTGCGTACCCAGTACACTCAGGCGTAGTTACTCAGACCACCACAATCTTTGGACACCTCACTTACTCATGCCACTGTCTTCTTTTGACACCCAGGTGTCCAAAGATGACAGCAGCATGGTGCACAGGGGGAGGGGGTGGGGAGAGCACGCACTAGGGGGCAGAGAGATTGTCCAGGGGGAAGAAAGAGTGCACAGAGGGCAGAGAGCAACACGGGGGGGCAAAGAGAGAGTGCACCGCGGACACATGTGGGTATCAGCTCGAAGTAGAGAGCACAGAGGGGAGAGCACATGAGGGGTGAAGACAACTCATGGGGAGAGCGCACGGGGGAAGACAGTTCAAAGGAGAGTGCACACAGGGGAGAAGACACCACAGGGAGAAGAGCGAGCACACAGGGGGAGAGAGACAACCGCCACTCCCAGCACCATAGAGCCTGCCCCCATCGTGACGCCCTCCCAATGCGATAGCATCGGCCCCCCATCTAGTCTATCTATAAATGATAATATTCTAATTTATAACATTAAAACTAATTCTAAAAAAAAAAAGAAAGTTCTCAGTATACTGTATTATTCTGTGGTCTCTCTAGTGTTGTTTTGTAAGAATACAGATAAGATTCATGAGTCGGAGTACTTTCTGAAAGTTATTGTCTTCTTGCTCCACTGAACAGTGGGAACTAAACCACTAATCATCCAGGAATTGTACAAAAAAGGTCATTGACATTCACGTGATTCTTATTATGTTTGGAGCATGTTACTGATATGTGTAAATGAGGCATCACGGTAAATTTCAGGCTCATGGTTATCCATGTAAATGATACAGAAACCTTTAAAATTCAGGAATATGGAATGGTTTTTCCTGTTCCCAGATGACCACATCTTAGGGCCCTTTCACATCAGCGTTTTTTTTTAAAATCGCGGCAGATGCGGTGAAAAAAACGCATCTGCCGCGATTACCGCATACCGGCTGCACTTGCGGCGCGGTTGCGGTTTTTGCCATGCAAAGTATAGGCGGACTTGCGGCAGGTGCGGCAAGTGCGGTTTTGCACTTGCGGCAGGTGCGGCCGCGAAAAAAAACCGCGGCTGACCGCGGGTTTTTTCGCGGCCGCACCTGCCGCAAGTGCAAAACCGCACTTGCCGCACCTGCCGCAAGTCCGCCTATACTTTGCATGGCAAAAACCGCAACCGTGCCGCAAGTGCAGCCGGTATGCGGTAATCGCGGCAGATGCGGTTTCTTCACCGCATCTGCCGCGATTTCAAAAAAACGCTGATGTGAAAGGGCCCTTACTTCCTGATCTTCATGCATTAGATTGACCGGTGTTAGGGGGAAATATGGGAGCATGCCTTCCTGTACTGTGTAATGCCCGGCTTGCCTGTTCGTAGTCACCGGCCGTACCCTCCTGCAGATTTCAGTGGAATCAGCCATCTGTGTAATGCCCTATTTGCTACTGTAGAATATAAGGTGAGCCGATGGCAGAAGGACTCCACGGTAGCAGCTTTTTCTCTCTATTTTAAAAAATAAACATGCATCCTCTGCTGAACTGCTTTATCCACCTCAATCCTAGAATCCATTGTGGTAGGACCACTTTCTAGCTGCGCACCAAATTGTTTCTCACCTTATTCCAGGATTTGGCAAAATAATCTGTTTAACCATTATTTTCTTTTGTCAACCAACAGGTACATGACCCGAGTCCATGGCATGCACCCAAAGGAGATCACACGCCAACTCAGCCTAGCTGTGAAAGATGGCCTGATAGTGGAGACACTGACAGTGGGATGTAAGGGCTCCAAAGCTGGTATCGAGCAGGAGGGCTACTGGTTACCAGGGGATGAAATTGTAAGTACTACCCCTATACATACGTGTGTGCTTTCTCACGATGTGTATATGCCATGAACAGAGTATGTTTTATTGTTTTTCTCGTCCACCTTGTCTTCTATGTACAATATCTGTGTTTCTTCAATTGGGATGCTTAATTTATTGATTAGGAAATGGCTTCAAAATGATCTGGTTCATGTCTGTTACCCAAAAAGGTACTTTTAACACTTTTTAAATGCAATTCTTACTTCAAAGATGGCTTGATGATCAACTGAGTGCTGCACCCCCAGATTGCTGCTGGATGGAGCCTTAAAGAATTACATACCGGATGTTCAAGTGGATCTTGTAATGCCAAGACGGTCGAGATCGGCCCTTATCAGCCTTACTTAGTGCTCCCAGTATAATGTCCATATGTCCGATAGGACAGATCTCTTTATCTGTGTGTACAGGGAGAGACCTGTCAAGTCTAGCTGAGCGGACAGTAGAAGCTGGCATGGACCTCCTGGACTTGTCACCTCGTCTGCTCGGCAATGTTAATGGAAATTAAAAAAGCTGTAATGCTTGGCAGAAGCTCAAAAGCAAAAATCTGCTGGAAGGGATAATTTCAAACAATAGCACCACCTTTGTTTACAGCCTTTGTTTGGTATTGTAGCTCAGATATATTGAAGTCTATGGAGCAACGCTGCAATACCAGACAAATCCTGTAGACATAGGGTGGCACTGTTTTTGGAAGAAGGCAGACATCTTTTTTTCTGATTACGGACAACCTCTTTAATACTTTTACAATAAAAAAAGATTGTTACCACATTGGCACTAGATGCATGGGTATACCACGTGCCTGAGAACCAAGTCTACAGTGTCCGCACAGGTATTGTATGGGCTACTGGAGACACGGGCATCAGTCTACTGCACATGTAGGGTGCCCCATTTGTAATTTTAGGAGTCCCGTTTGTTGAATAATTGCCTATGTAGTAGAGCCCGACCAACCAGCAATGTGTGGCTCGCGGCTTTCTTCCAGTTTTTCACCTTAGAACCAGGTCTTGCCAACCACTATGTAGAGAAGGTCTCCAGAAGGTGACTTTGCACAGAAGAGCACATCTGGATACCCACCCATACACTCACCATGGGGGAAGTGGAGAAATAAATTAAGTATGGTAAGCAGGAGGATGACACTGTCACACAGATGAAATAATGTGGCAGGAAGAATACCGAATAGGGGTAAAGGTGGAACCTCTGTGGGATTTCTGTGGGGAGCCTTTGACTGCTGCTTTACCCAAAATGGGGGCTCTGGGTGATGCTACTGTGGGGGAGGTAGTTTGAAGCTGGGTGTCACTACTCTGGGGGCTCAGGATTTGGCTCGCCACTTTCTTTCAGTTTTGAATGTGGCTTTCAAGAGAAGAATGTTAGGTGATCACTGGTCTAACCTGCAGGGAAGCTTCACAATTTTACCTAAAACATAATGTCAAAGAAAAGAAGCATCATGCATGCTGAATTTGTAACCTCTGATCCTTCTGTGGACAGATAAGCTGCCGCCATCAGTGTCTTTCTTTATTCTTCCCATATATGAAACATGCAGTCTTTACCAAGCTGAACATGCATGTATATCTGGGGTCCGGAGAGCGTTTTTGGTCACTACCTATTCTTATAGCTGCCTTAGAAATGTACATTATCAACACAGGCTTGACGTTTCATCCACTCTGTAGTAGGATTGTGTGATGTATTAGGGGCCATTTTACTTGCGCAATACAAGCTCTGATTGTGACATGATCCATATATACACCTGTGTAGATGTGGTGCAACCCGCCATCCTTTTCTTCATGTATCTTTTTCTTTGCATTTGTGTGTGTATGAAAACTATGCAGTGTACAGTGACCTTTTTCCGTGAATGTTTTTCCTTTCCATTGTCAGTAAGGGTGTAGCAGAAACTGAATAGAAGCTTTCCAAACCCTGTGCAATACACCTCAAAATCTCGGAGTATCTGCTCCAAAAAGTCTGCTAAAAGACTCTGTGTGAACACAGCCTTAGGCCATGTGCACACAGGGTTTTTCTGGCGTTCAAAAAAACATGTGCAAAATTGCATCAAAAATGGCTTTACTTTCTCTATTCATTTACATTGTGAAGCCACTTTGCTGTTCATATGTTCAGACTTTTCAGCATTTCTTTTCCTCTTCAGGTTTAGTATGCCTGGTGAAAAAACAGAGAGTGCAAATAACTGTCCAATCAGAAGGCTCCTTAGGAAACCAAAAAGGGCAATTGTACATAGTGGCGTACTAGCAGAAGCCGCACAAAGAATGAGCATGTCACTTCTTTGAAATGGGTTATCCACTACTCGGACAGCCCCTTCTCAATCCCTTTGTTTCCTCAGGGTAAAATAACGACATTGGGTGCCGTTCCAGAGGTGTCTGCACCTGCTCTTCCAGGGATCACGTTATGTTTTTGAGCACCTAAAAAAATAAGTAAATAAATTCTGCGTGTACCTATAACCCTAAACAGTATGCGCATACAGAATTTTTTGAGGAGTCCTTTGGAGCGAGTCCTGTCTAAGGGTTTTATGAAAAGTCACTCAAAAACCACTTGCAAGTTTCTTTTTATTCGCTTCTATAGTAAAACCATTTTCTGTCCATACGTTTGGTCATTTGTTGAGCTTTTTTCTTCCACTCCAAGTTCATGGTGGGAATAAAACAAAATGAACTGTTCAATGAGAAGGCTGTTAAATAATGCTTAAAAGAGAAAGCTTTACAAGCCAAACCAGTCCAGAAAACTAGAAACTCTCCAAAGAAGGAGCATTTCCTAAAGCAATTTCGATTAAATTACACAGGATTTTAGGACACCTCCAAAACCCTCCATGTGCACATAGGTTAAATGTTGATGCAGTTCTTCCCTATCCTGTAAGCAGTCTGACTTTTTTTTTATATAGTGTTCTTTCCTTAAAAGATAAAGTGGAAACAAAGAAAATTCCAATGGAAAAACAATCCTGTAATTACAAAGAAGTCACTACCTCAAATACACATTTTAGGAGTGGTTCTTATTGTTTATCTTAAAGGGAACCTGTCACCTGGATCTAAGCCCCTACACTATCACTACCTGTCCCTGCACCTTCCTAGCTGCTTCGTATCTATCCTTCACTGAGCTAAATCCGCCCTATAAAACAGCAGAAAAATAACTTATAACTTACAGAAGTCCCTGAGGCTGGGGACTGAAAAGGCGGCGCCAGACTCCATTCTGCCCCTCCTCGATGCAGCAGCACACGCCCCACTGGGCGGCGTTATTCTTTCTTCATTGCTACCTCCTCCATTTGGAATCTCCCACCCGCTTTACACTGTAAGGTAGCGGTTAGGATGGGCACGACGGAAGGCAGTGACTCAGGTATTTGCTCACACAGAACACAGTTTAATGGCACAGTTCAGGTATTCACAGACCTCCAGGTTCTGGGGCGCAGCCGAGTACAACCTCATACAATCCCAACAGCTGATATAGAAGCTCTGTACCTTCCCCCGGGTAGGCTGTGTTAGGTCAGCAAACAACCTTTCTCTCCTCACCGTCCGCTCATTAGCCTCATGAGCATCCACTCTGAGAGAGTTCACAGGCTGTGATAAATCTTCACACAGCTCTCTCTACACATGTCCTGACACATTCCACCCCCTCCCCACAGCCCAGGGCAGCTAATATCATCTCCTATTCACCCCCACACCTGGGCGTCAGTGCTTTCAATCAGCACTCAGCTCCAGTAGCAGCACACCCTGTGTGTGCTGCTATCGAGCAGAAGATACAATCTCCCATATGTTGTGTCCCGGTCAGGGGACACATCGAGGTCGCATCACCACAACATGATAAATGTAAAGCAGGCGGGACATTCCAAATGGAGGAGGCGGCGATGAAGAAAGAATAATGCCGCCCAGCGGGGTGTGTGCTGCTGCATGGAGGAGGGGCAGAATGGAGCCTGGGCCCGCCTTTTCAGTCCCCAGCCTCAGGGACTTCTGTAAGTTATAAGTTATTTTTCTGCTGTTTTATAGGACGGATTTAGCTCAGAGAGGGATAGATAGGGAGCAGCTAGGAAGATGCAGGGACAGGTAGTGATAGTGTAGGGGCTTAAATCCAGGTGACAGGTTCCCTTTAAATAATGAAACGGTTGGTCTGCTGGATGGTCCAAGGGACGAGATAGATTATTACTGCCAATCTTTCCATTAATCCTGTGGGTTTATATCTATATTATTGAAGTATACCATCCCTGTTATTCCTGTAACATGTCATCATCTGAGTGACTTCCCAAGATGAGGTAATCACTTAAGATAATATAACTGTAAGACAAAAAGTTTTAAAGGTTATCTGTCACCAGATTTTTGCAGCATCATATAGAGATTCCAGTATTGTGTCACAATCTGGGCTACTGGCTGTAGTTTTGATAAAGTCCAAACAAAGAAAGCGAAAAGAGCTCACTATAAACCCTGCAGATCATCGGGGGCACAGAGAAGAGTGGCCATTTTTCACATAGATAAAGATCAATTCAGAGGATGTCATCCTGCACTCCACTCTTCCATAAAACATTAGGTTTTATTGAGATCAAAAGGTAAAATACACACATTAAAAACATGCTGTAGCCCTGGAGCAATTTATTTGTTTTTAGAAAAGAAGCACAGTGGGCATGAGATTTCTATAAATCCCATCCACTGTGCTGGTACTGTACATCACAGTGTTTTGGACGCAGGGAAAACACTGCTAATTTTGATTATGGGAAAGTACCTTTCCTATAACTCAGTATTTTTGTTTCGTTGGGCGACACAGAAGACCATGCATGGTGGCGACACTAGGCTAAATAAAACGTTAGCACCTCCCTTGCGGTATACACCCCAGACCAGAAGAAAATGGGTCAGTTAGTGTAAAAGCAGTAGGAGAAGCAATCATTGACACATACAGATTGTCCCAACATAAACATATAAGAAGGGTGGGTGCTGTGTTCCCCAATGAAGGCTCCGACAAAGAGATTTTACGTAGAGTATACAAAAATCCTCTTGTTTCTTTCCTCTTTTATTCTACCAAGACACTGATGAATAAACTGATGTCTGGATGTTACCAGTTGAGGGGTGTCAGTACACAATCTGACATTGTCCAGTCATTGCTGACAGTATTGGTATGTGTTGGGACACACTTATTTGACAAACTGAATAATAAGAACCAGTTGTATATTTATTTACAAATATTCAGGAACAGCAAAAGAAGAAAAACACAGCATAGAAGTAGGCTGCGTTCACACGCTGTGTATTTTATCGCATTTTTTTACGCGCGTCTTTTCAAGGGAAAAAAACGCGCGTAAAAAAAAGCACGAGAGAACAACTCAATTCAACTTCAATTGCGCTTTTTTACGCGAGTTTTTTCCAGTGCTTATAATGGGGCCTATGGAAAAAACGCGCGTAAAAAACTGGAAAGAATTGACATGTTCATTCTTTTTACGCGCGCGTTTTTTGCTCCAAAAACGCTGCGTAAAATTACGCGACGTCTGAAAGGCACAAAGTGAATGTCCATTCACTTTGCTGGAAAACACAGATGCACATGCGTTTTTGGGGCAAATACGCGCGTAAAAAAACGCGCAAAATACGCAGCGTGTGAACGCAGCCTTATAGAAAGAGAGAGTTCTACATTGGTTATTAAATGGGGAGTATTTGGCAAAACTGGCATGTTAGGCGCTGTGATGGATCAATCATCACCAGTAGACCAGCCGTTGTTCTCTTTTCTGGTGCTGCTTCCCTCCAATAGAGCTTTTTCAGGACTTTCAGGGGTCCTGAATGATGTTGTATTCCCCCACTCAAAGAGTTTGACCTTCAGCAATTTCTTTTATGAAATAAGTACCCCAACCGTAAGCTGGTCACAGGATGTCCAACAATCGGCTGTAATCTGCAGGTAAAACCAGCAGCAAATGTTCAGTTTCCCTGCAGCGCCTCCACAGGAGAAATAAAGCATTACATTACCAATTAAATAAATGGGCTCTTCCTAATGTATAAATATTACCAACTGTTCTCCCGCCCGAAAAAAAAAGCGTCCCTTTCTGTAGGAGATGAGTGCAACACCAAAATATTTGCTGGACCTCGGTGTCCGGGAGGGGGCCCTCTGGTTTTATAGCATTTTTTTTCATACCAAATGTATTCATTTATACCTGATGATTTTGCAATCCCTCCAGAATATGCCAATTCTGTTTAGCACAACACTTTTGTAAATTATTGCAGATGAAACATCACCAAATTCACGGAAGAGAGGGAAAATCAGTGAATTCACCTGAGGTTTGTTAAAGTGCTTTGATTTCAAGCTTTGCAAGTATGTAAGCCAACAATTTCTTTGTTATTTTCCATAGTGGAAGCAGTGGGACCCTAATAACGTGGGAGGCAAGTCTGCATTGGGGTTAATGACAGTAAATTACCCTTCATTGTTAACGTCCCCTCACTAATATTATAATAGGTGGTGAACATGTAGATCGCAGCATTGTGTAGCCCTACAGTAATGGAAGAGCCTGTAATGTGTTGCCGCGGCTTCTTTGTCTTTAGATTTCCCCCTGAAAATTAACTAAAAAATTTGCTATGTGCACATTTAGGATATCTGGATGATATAACATGCCAGGCTGCTCTCAAGGGGTTGTCAGGATAATAATAAGATTAATTTTTCTAGACACTTATAGTGTTGAGCAAAAAGTTTTGTAGTGCAGCGGTGACGGCGGACCACAGACCTGCAAACCTTGTCCCCAGCGCCTCTTCTGATTACTAGGCCAGCCGTAAAGTCATCGCTACGACACGGTAGAGCTGGGCATACTGATCAGAAGAGGCGCCGGGATGCTGGCAGGTAGGAGGAGGTTCGTAGAGCTCTGTTCTGATGGCCAAGGAACTGATGTGGCCAAACTTTTTGCTGAACTCTATTACAGATCGCTATTTATTTTTGGTGTATCTTTAGTTTTAAGGGGTCGTCTACTTAAAAAAAGGACTTTATCACTGACTAATCAATACATTTGTTGCTTCACTTTGCTCAATGCAGTTCAGTGTAATTTAAATTAGGTCCCACAAAACTCAACTTTTAGTTTTTGGGTCAATAAAATAAACAAACCTTTTTCCAAATAATTTTGCAGTTTGGGCAGAATTTTACATTTTCACTGGAGTAAATTGTATGAAACTTTAAAGCACCACTACAGTCTGTTGTGTTTTTTTTCAGTGCTGGAGTGGTGCTTTAAATGTAAGTTCACTGCCCCCTGTCATTTACTCATCTCCCGGTGGCTTCATAATTTGTTTTTGCGCCATCTTGTGCCCGTAAATTCAGACTGACTGGAAGTGAGAGGTTACGTCACAAGATCTCAATGCATCTCTAGGAGAGCCAGAACAAGACTCATAGAGATGTATGGGGTTGTGACAGCTGGCACACTCCACGAAACACTAGTGCAGCCAACAGGTTACAAATCACCAAGCCAAGCATGAGCACTCTTTGCACCCTTGGTGTGCACCTTGATCTTGCACTGCACTTCCCACCTACTAGTTTTCCCTCTTTCTTCACCTTTCTCTTCCTTGATTGACAGTTTTGGCTTTATGGAGCTGGTGATGAACAGACGTAAGTGGAAAACAAGTAGGTGTGAAGGTGCACTGAGCGGTTTGGCCACACCAAGGGTGCACCTAGTTCATGTGATTGGTTTGAACAGTCCTTTTGTGCTGACATGTCCCTTATAATGGTGCAGGACTTCTATCTTTTTAGTCCGTTTACACCATTTTAGTAGTTTTCCATTTTGGATTGTCCTAAGATCAAGCTGAGGCTTATTTATAAAATTAGGAACGCTTACTCCTTGGTTCTAGTACGCAGTATAGGAGCCCCTGTTACAAGGGTTTTACTGCTCATGCTATGTAGCTGAAGTTGCGGAGTGAGGTATAGTAGACACTGCACTTTTTATCATTGGTCAACAGTGCAATCTTGAGCAAGTCTAATTACAAGGAAGAAGATATACTTAGCTGGTGGCTAAGATTTTAGAAATTATTAAGAAAGGTGCCAGTCTTGGCCATATTGGATCTTCCTGTTATTCCACCTTGGGTTGAAACCCAAGCCCATTGTGAACTGGAGTGGAGCTGTTTCTTGTACTCCTAATGTACAGGTTCTTATTAAGATAGAGCAAAAGCATGGAGACAAAACTCCAATGGGGGGAAAAGTATAGTAGTTAGTTTTTTAGTTTTACTTTGGAAGGAAAAAAAATGGCTATCTAAGGGCAGCTTAGCAGAAGTAGCCACCTTATAAGTCAATATCCAACTTTTTATCAACCTGTGCAGCTTGAGATGGCTATCTGGTTAATATTCATGCCACAAGGCTTGTTGAAGGGCCAGATAGGTTCTTCTACAAAAGGTGTTGCCTTCTGGAGGAGAGCTCATTTACATGCGGAGACACATTTTCTAACCTCATACAGGCCATTCTCCAACACTGGGTTACTTTTCCTATCACTGATACCTTTATACATCCCCTATCGAGCAATGAATGTATTGATTGTCATGCACAACATTTGTATACAGGTCTCGTCAGTCCTACTGAGCATGTCCCACTCCTAGAATTCATTTTGCATTGTGCAGAGGCTTGAAGGCGTTCCCTAGAATTGAAGAGCAACACATTGCACGCTCTTGCAGCACTGATGGGTTATCCTCTAATGGTTGATTGAAACTTTAGGTTCAGCTTCTTACCTTTCCATGTTCCTCATCCTACTGCCTTGCCAAATAACTGTGTGTTTCTCCTAGGATTGGGAGCCAGAAACTCATGACTGGTACTGTTTTGAATGTCATTTACCTGGAGAGGTGATGATATGTGACCAGTGTTTCCGCGTGTACCACCCTAAATGTTTGCCTGATGATTTAAGACTCAGGGATAGCAATAATCACTGGCAGTGCCCAGTTTGCAAGGTAAGATCACATCTATTTTTCCTTCTTTCTTTACTTCAATAAATTTTTATTGCAAATTTTCAAAAAAGAAAACTATATGAGCAAAAACACCCCCAGCATAGGAGTTTATACAAGAAAAACATAAGCATACATACACGTACACATAGATTGACATGATGTATAAAACAGAAAACATGTCGACACTTGCATGAAAAAGCATAGGAAAGGACATATATCTTCAATGCAAAGGGGCAGCCTTCTGACTAAGTAACCACGGTTCCCATATTCGATCAACATTTTTCTTGGTAAATGAGTGTGCCAGAGCTTGTTCATATTGACAAGTATATTGATTTTGTCCACCACTTCTCTCATGGTGGGAAGTGATATCCCCTTCCAGTTAGCTGCAAAGGTGAGCCTAGCTGCAATCAGAATAAGTGACACTATACCCCTGATATCTAAAGAAAAATCATTTGTCCCCATATGACCCACCCCAAGGCTGTGTGGACTCGGATCCTGGGCGTTGATTACGGTTGCTGTCACTGGTGGCCAATGCCCAGGTCCATGGTGGTCGCTGAAAAGTGTGGAAAATAAAAGAATAAAAATGTAATGTTCGTGACGCCACCTACAGTATCTGGTGAATGCACAGTCGCTGCTCTCAGACCTATGGGGATGATGTGGCTGCAGCTAGGTGGTGTTACTCCCCGTAGGTGGAGCAGAATCCCCAGGGCAGTGCTCTGATACTGGTTGTCGTGGTCGCAGACACAGTGAAATAGCTCTGCAGCCAGAATGCTGAGTGACTTCTCCCCGCGTGAAAGAATGACACACTACACGTTGCTGAGTCTCTGTACTGGTTTACTGGTAACCTTTAGGCAACAAACAGTCTTGGGTAGCTGGCCTGGGTAGTTGCCAGTGGATGAGGTGTCCTTCTGTGGCTTTCAACAGTGTTCTTTCTGGTTTCTCCCGCTGTCCTCTCACTTTCCTCTGCGCTACTCCTTACTTCCTTCCCTGCACAGAGCCCCTTTTTGCATCAGGCCTACGGATCTGAATAGAGTAATCCCTTAGCTGAAGGGGCTCATGACCCTGGACAGAGTCCCTGGGGGAGGTGTGCATTGGACCAGGTCGTGGCTGTCTGATTGCCCATGGCCCTCCGGGTTGGCGGCTCAGGGCTCAACTCCAAGGATCCCCCTTTACGACTGTGTCACCTATCTTTCTGGGTGCCCTCCCTTTTCGTCCTTTCCTTGCAAGGTCCTCCTCGACTTCTCTCCCGAACTTCACCACTCTACCCGCTCTTCACTACCCACTTATATAACCTCCCACCTAGACCAGTTACCCTAGTAACAGGTTTAACCAATTGGTCCCCTGGCTCTTAAGGGTGTGAATGCATAGGTGAAAGCCACATGCAAACCCTCCTCATCCACTGGCCACTGGGATACCACACACACTGGTCTGGGTGCAGTACCCCTTCGTGGTGCACTGACCAGTGGGGCGCCACAGCAGCCTGTAGCTGGCTGCTTTACCTGTGCTGAGAATCAAAAATGGATTAAAGTAGTAACTAAAAATGGCAGCAATAAAAACAAATCCTCATACAGTTCCCTTAAGGTGCAAATTGTTGTCTTTAAAAGTATTGGACATTAAAATAAATTGTATTTTTAAAGGGTTTTTTTATTGTGCAAAAGAGAAAAAGAAAAAAAAACTAACTAAGCATTGTCTTTTGTAATCCATGTTAAGCACTATAAATCAAACTCCCGGCTGTTGTTTTCTATTAATGTTTGCTATTAATATGTTTCCATTTTTATTTGTACTCCAAAATATCGCCAATAAAAAAATATTAGCGATGATTGGGTACTACCCTGCTCGGTGCTTGTAATGAGCATTTTGACACTCAAACAGGCTTGAATGTATATAGTGGATGTCAATGAGGGATGCGAGCATTTTTCCAGGAAATCATGTGGGAAAATGCTCAAGTTTCTAATTGACTGCCATTACACTCAGTCAAGCTTGTCTGAGCGTTAAAATGCTCGCAATGATTACCGTGCATGGAAGTGGTTGCTAATAACTAAAAAACATAACTCCTCTTGCAAAAGCAAGCCCTTATGTGTAAATGCAAATATTAATATATTTATTATGGCTTTTGAAATGTGGAAATTAGTCAAAAATAAAAAGATCCAAATTTGCAATGGATGTTAATTAAAACAGTGCCACCAATTTGTCTGTGGCTCCTATTTGTGTAGTCAGATCCTGCAGATATTCTCCCTTCTGTGTGATCTCTACTTCTAATTTACCAAAGTAGCAGAAAAAGTTGTCCTGATTACACTACCTGGTGCCTCTGAATTATAGCCGGCAGCAGAGAGCTAGCTTAAGTCTTTTATATCCTGTCCGTCTCTTATAAGTAATTACATGGCATTGACTGCAGCTCTTGTACCTTTACTTTTCCTTTATTCTTCAGACTTTGAAAAAGAAAAACGCCAACAAGCAGGAGATGGGTAAATACCTGCGATTCATTGTGTCCCGTATGAAGGAGAGGGTAGGTGATACTTCTTGTAAGCTGATTCCCTCAGTGTCGTCTCAAGCACATGGTAATCACATCTTGCAGGAGCAGTCGCTGTCCTCACATACATGTCTTATTCTTCTTTCTGCATCTTATTTCCTCACTGCTTTATTTCCTTGCAGACATCGTAGTTGATTGTTAGAGCCGAGCTTTGTGTTATGTCTGTGGCCATCTTGATAACTTGCATTGAGTGTGACTGAGGCAGGGTGATGGGGCCGACAGCGTTACTCCATCACTAATTGTACTAATTCTCAGTGCCCAGTAAGCCCAAAATCAGCGTAGTAAAGCTCAGTGTCTGAACAGTGACTTCTCAGCTCTCCAAACATGATGCAAAGCTAGAACAGTCACTCCTTGGATTTCAGAAGATTACGGTACTTTACCACCATTTTTATTAATTATTCCTTCAGTATGGCAGCGTGCAATCAATACAATCACTCTGAAGGAATAATTCATTAAAACCTTTGCCATCTTTTTGATTAGAGGCTCCCAGCACACAGCGTTCAAGCAAGATCAAGAGAGCAAGATTTTTTTTCAAGTCCTACTACCAGAGAAATACACTTTGTGATTTACATGATAAATACTATCTCTCTTATAGGATTTATTGAACTTCTGATCTGTGTTTTTGTGTTTTATCCTGTTATGGTAAATAATTAAATTCACCATGATGAGCATATTTTCCTCTAACTCTCTGTTGTGCTGTTCCTCTATTATTCCTCCTAGAAATAGGGGTGTTCCTACACAGACCGATACTATCCAATCTGCTGAGACACACCTAGGAAAACAAGCTGAAAATTTTAATACATTTTCACACATTTCCAGGATGTGTAACTGAGGAACAGCAGAACACAGAGTAATGCAAATATTCTCTAAATCAGTTATGTCAAGAATGGTGAGATATCCTCCTTAACGTCTGACTATGATTTAAAGGGGTTGCCTGATCAAAATCCACAAGTCTGCAGTCACTATAGGTCTCTCCCCTCGCACTGCGCGTTTTGAGGATTCTCCGGTGTCAGAGCTGGTAATGGCACATCATGTGGCCCAAATCCCAGTAGATGGAAGAGGCATCACTCTAAACACTTGCATTACTGGAGGCTGCACCTATCTAGTCGGATTCTGTCCAGGACGATGCATATAGCACACTAACGGCCACGTGACCGCTCCTGGCTCTGACACCAGAGAATCCTCACAATACACAGTGCAAGCAATGTGAGGATTCACAAGTCTACAATCACATAAAGTGACATATAGGGACTGCAGACTTGTGGATGTAAACTGGACAACCCCTTTAATTACGTCATAGGCTTGAGTGCATGTTCCATGTTTTTTACTTGGCACCTTCTAGATTAGTATTGGGCACTAGAAGCCCAGTATATTATACACCATACAGACCAATGTAAGTGACTGAGCCAGGTTACATGAACGACTTTCCATTAGAAAATACATCACATGAGGCAGCAGCACTAATCTCATTTATTTTGCATTTTTAGTATCAGTTGTGCAGAACAGCACATACATCTACTCCTAAAGAAAATGTGTGGATGTGACTGGCTTGAGAATTCACAGAACTCGGCCTTTGGATTTGTCCACACCAGACTGATATGCTGCAGATTTTCCACAGTGACAAAATCATAACAGTAACTGCATCCGCAGCAACTGCATCAAATCGTGTGTTCAGATTGATGCACATATTTGCTACAGATTGTATCTATCGAATAGGTCTACTATTGTAATACACCACAATTCCCAGCAATTTATCAGTCTCATGTGGACAGAGCCTACGATGAAGTCTATTTTTGAATGCAGCATATTTTTGCTTCATCCAAAATGCTTCATTGTACAGTGCATGCACAGTTGATTAATAAAAATCTGATGCACACTATAACATGCCACTCAGCTTCCCGAGCCGCAGCATGACAATTATGCATGCGGAGATGTGAGTGTGATCGGCGGGAGAACACAGTGAAACTACGCTGCTCCTAGAACGCAAGTGTGTCTTGATCATGGACACTTACTTCTTACCATTCTTTCTATCAGCTGTTGAAAGGACTCTGTCTTGGTGCACCATGGCGTGGCCTAGAAGGTTACTGCACCATCCTAGATACTTGTGTTCCCTCTATCCCTCCTCTTTGATTGATGGCTCTGGCTCTATAGAACCAGAAAAAGGCAGAGATAGTGGGAAAACAAGTAGGTGGGAAGGTACACTGAACTGTTAGGCCATGCCTTGGTGCACCCAGCGCGTGTGCTTAGTTTTAAGGCATTTTCCGTTAGGCCCCTTTCACATCAGCGTTTTTCGCTGATTGCGGCAGATGCAGCAGATTTACTGCATCTGCCGCCTAATGGCCGCACTTGCGGCACGCTTGGAGGAAGCCCCATGAATTGTCTATGGGGCTTGCGGCAAGTGCAATATTGCTGCAATCCGACACTTGCGACAGTTGCAGCAGCGAGAAAAAAAACGCAGCTGACTGCGTTTTTTTTTTTTTCGTGGTCGCAAGTGCCAGATGGCAGCAATACCGCGCCTGCCGCAAGCCCCATAGACCATACATGGGGTCTGCTGCAAGTGTGCCGCAAGTGCGGCCATTAGGCGGCAGATGCAGTAAATCTGCCGGATCTGCCGCAATCAGCAAAAAACGCTTAAGTGAAAGGGGCCTTAGCAGACTTCATTTCAGGTCATGTGCACACATTGAGTATTTGGTGAGTTTTTTACCTCAGTATTTCTAGCCAAAACCAGGAGTGGGTGATAAATACAGAAGTGGTGATGTGTGTTGTACTGTTCCTCTGATTGTTTTACTCCTGCTTTTACCTTACAAGTTCTGAGATAAAAAAAAATTACGAAATACTGAGGTAAAATACTGACCAAACACTGAGGTAAAAAACACACCAAATACTGAGGTAAAAAACTCACCAACTACTGAGGTAAAAAACTCACCAAATACTGAGGTAAAAAACTCACCAAATACTGAGGTAAAAACACACGAAATACTGAAGTAAAAACACACCAAATACTGAGGTAAAAAAACCTCACCAAATACTGAGGTAAAAACCTCACCAAATACTTAATGTGTGAATGTGGTCTAAGAGGGCTATAATAAAAATCCCTGCATAGAAGGTATCCAAGGATAACCTGCGTGTTTGCTTTATTCTTGCATCTGGAAACTGCCTGCATAATGCCATTATTAATGTCCGATATTTTCTGTGAACAGTAACATTTACTACTGGCCTAATACTTATCAGCTCCATATGTTATTCTCGGCTCTTTGCTGTGTGTTGTGCTCTGCTGTACATTAATACTCATTATATGGAGAGTAGTATATGCTGAAGTGTACAATGTGCTCGGGCTCCATACATATATCATCATCATGGAGCCCAAGTCTCCTATTGACTGTCCAGTGCTTTCTGTATGTGTAAAATTGGCTTTAAAGTTGAAATATATATTTTTTTCCAGGCTATAGAGCTGAATAAGAAAGGGAAGGACAGTAAACATCCCATGTACAAACGGTTGGTGCACACAGCCATCGATGTCTCCACCATTAATGAGGTATATAGACCTATTTGTAGGGATTATATAGTGATCCACATCTGACACTGCACTCTCCCATTTCTGCCTCCTCAGCCAACACTTTTTTGTAGTATGAAGTCAAATAACTGTTTATTAAAGGGAATGTGTCATCATACAACAACCTATTCTTTAAATTAGGTTTTTATGTTAAATGTATTTTATGTTTCTAATGCCGTTTAACAAAAAAAAAAAAAAACTGAAATCTTCCATCTTTTACACTGGTTACTTTATCTTTTATTAGACTCACATTTCCTGTTTTGTACAGATGATTTTTCAGAAGTCTCTTTATCATTTTAGGGAGGGTTATAAGAAAAGGGAATTTAAAGAAAAATGCTAAATCGGCCCTTTGCTTTTTATTGTAAGGATTAGTGTAAAGGTGCCGTCACACGCAGCAATATTGCTAGCAATTTCCCTTGCTGGTTGCAGTGAAATCATGGAGACATTGTTCCATTTGCACACGGCAACAAAATAGAACAATGTGTCCATGATTTCACTGCAACCAGCAAATTGCCAGTGAAATTGCAAGCAGTATTGCCACGTGTGACGGTACCTTAAGTCTGGCTTCACACCACAATTTTTGGGATCCAGGGCTGTCCGGGGCAAAAATCGATCAAAACCGGATCCTCCTGGATCCAGCGTAATCCAGCGCCCCATAACATGGGAGTTTATGGGCGCCGAAATCGGCAGCAAACCTATCCGGTTCCCGGACGCTGGGTGCTGAACGAGAAGCGGCTTTGAAATTCAAGCCGCGCTCCTTCAGCGTCTGGACAGCGCAGCTAAAAGAGCCGCCGGCTGAAATTTCAGCACGTGGAGAGCTCCACTACTGAAATTTCAGCACTTGAACAGCGGTAGCCACGCGTAGGGAGGATTCTGGAACAAAACAGGATTTTGCCCTCCCGTTCTGTTTTGTCCCGGGCTGTCAGGTTCTGACCGGTGCATCCTGCAAAACACCGGACAGAACCTGACAGCAAATAAACATGGTGTGAAGCCAGCCTAAGGGCTCGAACACACTCATCAGAGTTTCACTGAGGAGACTCTGAAAGGGCTGGAGCAGTGACCCTGAACGGCTTCTCCCTATCTGGACGGGGCTGTCAGCTGATTGTGTTTTTGTGCAGCTCCACACTCCCCATCCAGAGAGGGAGGGGCCGTTCAGGGTCACTGCTCCAGCCCTTTCAGAGTCTCCTCAGTTAAACTCTGATGTAACTAGGAAAGTGTGTCCAAGCCCTAATGGTGGGTTTACACGCCGCGATATCGGCGTCCAACTCCGACCCAACTCCGACAAAAAGTCACGTGGGTCGCGAGTTTGGACCCGATATCGTTTGCGCTTTATACGGTTTGAGCGTACAACGCGATGCTGAAACGATGCCAAAACGATATCGGAGTTGAATAGCCGAGCTATTCAACTCCCCGATATCGCATGGCCGTTGTAGCAGCATCGTAGCGTGTGACAGCCCAACTACGATGTGTACGCTGACGTCACCCATTCACTCCCATGTTAAATGGTCGTTCCTGGGTTGGTGGGCGTACACATCGTCGGGACGTTGCATCCTGATATCGCGGCGTGTAAACTGCCAATACGATGCAGGGAGAAACGTGCACTAAATGCGCGCTCCCGCGTCGTTGGCTCCGATATCGCCGCGATATCGGGACGTGTAACCCCACCATTAGGCTGGTTTCACACTGCAGTTTTTTTCCTGATCAGGTTCCATCCGGACTGTGTGCCAAAAGCAGGAGTGTTTCCAAAACTCAGAACAGGTGTCAATCTTTCAATTATAGTTTTTCTCTGCAAGTGCCTCTCCTGGATTTGGCACACAAACTGGATGGAACCTGATCAGGGAAAAAAACTGCAATGTGAAACCAGCCTAAAGGCCCAGTTACACACACAGATAATTGTGCAGAGATTGTTGGCAGATCTCTGGTTGCAGTGAAATCATGGACACATTCTCACATTTGTACACGGCCACAAAATAGAACATTGTGTCCATGATTTCACTGCAACCAGAGATCTGCCAACAATCTCTGCACAATTATCTGTGTATGTAACTGGGCCTTTAGGCCTATTTCACACATCAATGGAAACCATGGACGTGTGTGACAGGCTGTTTTTGAGGTGTGGGGGGGGGGGGGTGGATCCGTATGTCATTTATATGCATTCCGTGGATAGCACACGGACAGTTTGCCATTGCATACTTACCTCCCTCCAGCGCTGCTGCTCCTCTCACTTCCGGGCCACTGTTAGGCTCAGAACAGTGAATATTAAGGTAGCACGGTGCCTCAGTGGTTAGCACTGCTGCAGTCTTGCAGCGCTGAGGTCCTGGGTTCAATTCCCAGTTTGTATGTTTTCCCTGTGTTTGCATGGGTTTCCTCCGGGCACTCTGGTTACTTCCCACCTCCCAAAGATAGAATATTTAGATCATGAGCCCCCACGGTCAGTGATTCCAAATGTATGTAAAGTGCTGTGCAATTAATAGTTCTAAATAAATGAATAAATATTATTATTATATGAGACTAATGAGTGGCCCTGGAAGTGAGAGGAGCAGACAGCGCTGAAGGAAGACGAGTATAAAATTCTTTATTATTGCACTTTAAACTTTTGGCCCTGTTCCGTGCACACGGATGATATCTGCATGCATGGACGTTTGTGGCCAAAAGCGGTCCATAGTACCGGCAAAAAACTGACATGAACACGCATCGGCTCCACACGCGACACCGTCCGTGCCGAAAAACGGACATCTGAAGGAGGCATGGATGTGTGAAACAGGCCTAAATTGGTATCAGTGACAGCACAAAGGCAAAGGTTTTGTTTTTTTTTTTTTCTTTTATATTACAAACATTTGAATTACCGTATATACTCGTGTATAAGCCGAGTTTTTCAGCCCAAAAATTGGGCTGAAAAGTCCCCCCCTCGGCTTATACACTGGTCATACGGTATGCTGTGGGGGGGGGCTGCATCGGGGGCTGGAGGAGGCAGGAGGGGGCCGTAGTGACCGCAAGCGGTCACGTGGGGCCGCCTCATTAGTGCAATGAATATGCACGGCATCCCCCCGTCCATCAGCGGCGGGGGGATGCCGTGCATATTGCACTACACAGCCCCCCCTCCTTAATATGGGTCCCCCAGTAGTATTAAACAGCCCCCCCTCCTTATCATGTCCCCCCCAGGCTGCGGCAGCTCTCAAAATAAAAACACTTTATACATCACCTTCCGGCGCAGCTCCTCCGGTCCTCCGCTCGCCGGCTTCTTCTTCCTTGTTGTGCCGGTGTCATGTGACCGGGCGCAGGAGATGACGTCATTTCCTGCGCGCGGTCACAGAAGCCGGCACAACAAGGAAGAAGAAGCCGGCGAGCGGAGGACCGTAGGACCGGAGGAGCGGAGGAGCTGCGCCGGAAGGTGATGTATAAAGTGTTTGTTATTTTGAGAGCTGCCGCAGCCTGGGGGGGGGACATGATAAGGAGGGGGGCTGTATACTACCACTGGGGCTGCTGGATACTACACTCGGGCTGTATATACCTCTGGGGCTGCTGTATACTACACTGGGGCTGTATATACCTGTGGGGCTGCTGTATACTACCACTGGGGCTGTATATACCTGTGGGGCTGCTGTATACTACACTGGGGCTGTATATACCTCTGGGGCTGCTGTATACTACCACTGGGGCTGTATATACCTGTGGGGCTGCTGTATACTACCACTGGGGCTGTATATACCTGTGGGGCTGCTGTATACTACACTGGGGCTGTATATACCTGTGGGGCTGCTGTATACTACCACTGGGGCTGTATATACCTCTGGGGCTGCTGGATACTACCACTGGGGCTGTATATACCACTGGGGCTGCTGTATACTACCACTGGGGCTGTATATACCTCTGGGGCTGCTGGATACTACCACTGGGGCTGTATATACCTCTGGGGCTGCTGGATGCTACCACTGGGGCTGTATATACCTCTGGGGCTGCTGTATACTACCAATGGGGCTGTATATACCTCTGGGGCTGCTGTATACTACCTCTGGGGCTGCTGTATACTACCACTGGGGCTGTATACTACCTCTGGGGCAGCTGTATATACCTTTGGGGCTGCTGTATACTACCTCTGGGGATGCTGTATACTACCACTGGGGCTGTATATACCTGTGGGGCTGCTGTATACTACCACTGGGGCTGTATATACCTCTGGGGCTGCTGGATACTACCACTGGGGCTGCATATACCTCTGGGGCTGCTGGATGCTACCACTGGGGCTGTATATACCTCTGGGGCTGCTGTATACTACCAATGGGGCTGTATATACCTCTGGGGCTGCTGTATACTACCACTGGGTCTGTATATACATCTGGGGCTGCTGCTGTATACTACCTCTGGGGCTGCTGGATACTACCACTGGGGCTGCTGTATATACCTTTGGGGCTGCTGTATACTACCTCTGGGGCTGCTGTATACTACCTCTGGGGATGCTGTATACTACCACTGGGGCTGTATATGCCTCTGGGGATTCTGTATACTACCACTGGGGCTGTATATACCTCTGGGGCTGCTGTATACTAACTACTGGAGCTGCTGCTGTATATACCACTGGGGCTGCTGCTGTATACTACCACTGGGGAGGCTGCTGTATACTACCATTGGGGGCCTGTATACCACACTGCTAGGGGCTGTATACCTGTGCTGGAGTCCACCCTCGGCTTATACACGAGTCAATAGGTTTTCCCAGGTTTTGGGGGCAAAAGTAGGGGGTCGGCTTATACGGGTCGGCTTATACACGAGTATATACGGTAGTTTTCAGCTCTTAAGTGAGGAAATAAAACTGTATGCAAGTGTGGTACCTGGAGAATCATACTGACCTGGAGAATCATGATTCTTCTATCCCCACAGAATTAATGCCATATAAACAAACCCCCAAAAAACGATGGTGGAATTGCATTTTTTCACTATTTTATCCCACTTGCAACTTTTTCACATTCTCTATTACAAAACAGCCCTTTGGGACCGCCTTATCATCAGGACAATTACAAAATTGACCGAGGATAGGTAAATGAGGCTGTGGCTGTTCTGCTATTATGCCCAAGGCGCTCGCAGTGATGTTTTGTGTTTTGGTTTTTTTTTTCTATAGCGCAAGAGGATCAAAGCTATTGAATTTGATACATTTATTCCAAAAAAAAATGTTTTTGAAAATATACAAGATTTTATAAAGTGAAAACTATACAATGCAATATAGACAATCACATAAAATAAAAGGGATAAATAGAAAAATTTACTACACCTGGGTCACTGAAATGGCTCAGATATATGGAGGGAGTCACTCCTTAAGAAAATGTGGTCCTGTTCCCTACCCAGCGGTGTATTCCTCCAGCATGGTGTCTCAGTATTGTTTGGGTGCAACAAAGTAGTTTGTATGTTCTCCCCGTATATGTGTGAATTTTGGTCCGGGTTCCCTAGTTTCTCTAGTTACCTCCCACCCTCAAAAGACATATTGATAGGATGTTTAGATTGTGAGCCCCACTGGGGACAGTGAGACTGATGTATGTAATGCGGTGAGGAATTAATGGCATTATATAAATTAATAAATATTATTATTACTGTATTGATTGGTGTCATTCAAAAGTACTTGTCCCACAAAAGAACAAGCCCTCCTATCACTATCACTATTTTGCTGCAAAAATAAAAAAAAAAAGTAATTGCTCCTGAAAGGAGCAGAGGGAAAAAAACAAAGTAACACACAGAAATGAAAAAGTGTACTGTTATTAAGGGGTTCAGAAATCGACAACACATGATGTGTATTTGGGATTTTGCAGTGCCAGAGTGTAAGAAACCCTATTATATACTGTATAGCTCGCGTACCAAGATCTGTAACTTTATTTCACATAAAATCAGCTCACTAGTTCATATGAAAAATGCCAAGTCCGTGATTTGATGCTCAGAAGTAAGGGGCCGATTCCCCAGCAATTGTAAGTAAAAATCCAGCACTAAAAATATATAAAGAGAGGAAAATATTTTTTTCTTTTTTATGTATATATTTTGGTCCTGGATTATTTACTTTCCTTTTGACTAACTTCATTTTACATCTTATTTAAAGCTGGGGCTTGATTTGCAAGTTACTTGCTCAGGATCAGCTGTTGTGAGCTGCGACTTCTCCAGGTGTCGGCACGCTGTAATTTTATTTCTGTTGAAATCAGACAGAATCTGATAGAAATAAGTCGCTGTATAAATCCGGAGTGTACACAGGTTACAATAGAGGCCCATTATGGCGCTGTGTAATGTGTTGCCATAACACGGCCTAATATTGTGAACTGACTGCCATTATGTCTGGACATAAGAGACAGTGTGAGTACTCCTTAGAGACAGAATAATCCTCGCACCCTCTCATATACATGACCAGTGCTCGTCTTATTGCACTCGACCTTACGGCCCTTTTCTTAATGAATTTGATGCTTTACAACACGCCGTCCAACACTTCAAGGCTCCTCAGATTGAGAATTACCTGAAGGTTCACTTCACTTTCCCTTTAACCACTGTACTGAGGGATCCTTAGATCGTTCTTCTCTTTTTATAGTACAAGGAAATTACTACAGTTTTTCTCCTGCAAATCTTTAACCTCTTTCATTTTTTTTTTCCCAGAAAGTAACTGAAGGAAAGTACAAGACTTACGAAGAGTTCAAAGCCGACGCTCAGCTACTTCTCCACAACACCATTATTTTCTATGGAGGTGATGCCCTTTATTTGTTGTCCTAACCAAGAGCGCATATCTAATTATTAAACCAACTAATGATGGTAGTAAAAATCTATTAGGCTGCCGCTGCTCCTCCATAAGATGTGATAACCTCTTGTTTTATTAGAAATGTTTACAACAGCAAACCCTCAGTGAGTCCCCTTATTAATAAATCCTCATCCGTCCTCTATTGACTGTGTAGGTTGTTGTACTGTAGATTTAGTGGATTATCCACAGCTAGAAATATATTGCATGATTTGTCTCGTGAACAATGCCACACTTGTCTGCAGGTTGTATATGGTATTGCAGCTCTGCTTCCTTGAAGTGAATGGGGCTGAGATACAGTAGACGGGTGGTGCCAATTTTTTTAAAGAAAGACGCCATGTTTATAAAGTCCTGTCTGCAAATTAACAAGATAAATTTGTGTAATCTCATTTCTTGCTGGGGATCCTGCTAAAGCTGTTGCAAGATCATACAAAACCTTGAGGGGTCCAATCTGCCAAGTAGCATGATATTCTACCAGTGATCCACCATGGTCCCAGGACATGCCAGACCTGAACCTAAGCATTGCTGTCACCCTATAGCCCTAAGCCACGGCCTGTTGATGACTTCTGCAGACTTACATTCTACGCTTTCATGTAATTTGTGATATCACTTTTCCTTTAAAATGGGGACAAGACCAGGGCTTGTGGGAGGCAGTTCCCAGTTTTGTAGTTTGCTACAGACGTGATTGTGATATCGGGTAACACACCGCTGTTATAATTATTACAGATGACAGTGAGCAGTGCGATGTGGCAAAGGTTCTGTACAAAGACACATGTCATGAGGTAAGTTGACTGGTTTCCGGGTTATATGGGATGACAAGATGCACAGGTGGCAACAGAAATATGTAGTACATTAAGGCTAAGTTCACACTGGACGTTTGTGATCCGCCTTTAGTGCTGTTTTTTTTTTTTGCTTTGTTTTTTAAATGCACCAATAACATCCCAGACACTGCGTCTGCCAGCAAAGTGATTTTCAATCTACTATTCAGATGCTGTGTTTTTTGACTGTTGCATTAGTGGTGCAGACAGCGAATCCAGAAATTAATGTGCATCAATTATTGTTCCGTTTCCCTGGTATGCTTTCCACACCACCAATGCTCCATTACTTACCCTCTCCACAATCCCACGTTGAGCTCCGGGGATGTCTACCTCCCGGGCACTGGCAGGACTTGCAGGTAGTCTGCACTGTACTTCCAAGACCTGCCTATGTGACTTAGTCACATGGGGCAAAGGTCCTGGAGCTACCATGCAGACTACCCACAGGTCCTGCCAATTCCCGGGAAGAAGACATCCCCGGAGCTCAACGTGGGATCACCAAGGAGGATAAAAGAGTGTATGTGCATCTCTGTCTGTCTGTCTTTCTGTGTCTCCAAGCAAAAAAGCAGCACAAATTGGAGGATGTATTTGTGATGCATTTTTTTTTTTTTTTTTGCAAAAAGAGGATTCATTTTGGTGCAGAAACTACACCAAAAACGGATCAATAAAAAACGGAGTACAAATGCTCTGTGTGAACTTAACCCGAGGCTACATTTCTACTTGCGTTAAGCTACAGAGGTGATGGGTTGTGACCCCTCTAATGGCAGCTAGTGAGTTTGTTTACAATGTTTGTCAGGCTATGTTCACACCTGCTTTTGTACCTCCCCTTTGTCTATTACTTTTTTAGGAAAAGGCAAACGGAATTAATGTCAAGTACAGATGATTGATACAGAGAGGCGCATTGATTATTATGAGGTCCAAATGGGATCAGTTATGTGTCCGTTTTTAGCAAGCAAGAAAAGGTTCTGCTACTCTTTCTTCTGTTCAACACACGGACACAAACTGGAAACCCAAACGACCCCAAAATAATCAATGGGCCCCTCTTCTTCCATTTGTATCAGTTATATAACTGATCCATTTTTTAACATTATTTCTGTTTGTCCTTTCCTAAAACTGCAACAGACAAACGGAATGTCCAAAAGTAAGTGTGAAAGTAGTCATATATTATACAAAACTCTCACGTCTGACCTCCTACTGATTATAGGAGCCTACAGAGGGTCATAGCCCATCACCCCTGTGGCTTTTCTTACTGTTTTTGGGACTTTACAATAAGTTGCTTGGTACTAAGAAGTGCCATCTTGAGATCTAGATTTACTGGAGATTCATCTGGTCACTCTAAATATACTAGTGCTTCTCAATGAATTAGAATATCATTAAAATGTTTTTTGTTTCAGTAATTCAATACATAAAGTGAAACTTGTATATTATATAGAGCCATTACAAACAGTGATCTATTTCAACTATTTATTTCTGTAAATGTTGATGATTACGGCTTACAGCTAGTGAAAACCAAAAGTTCATTATTTCAGAAAATAAAAGTGGGGAGGATGAAGCATTAAAAACCGTCCTGCCGTGTTCCATGAAACATCAAAGGGTGAATATAATATTGATCTATTAGTCGACGTGTTTTAGGGCTCCTAGAAACGCCCTGAATCATGGCAATATTACATTGATTTTTGATGCTATTCTAATTCGTTGAGCTGCAGTAGTAGGTTCTGCTAACTGCATTTGCCTCAAAACTGTCAAATTAGGCTGCTTTCACATGAACGATTTTCGCAATTCTCGCCAGATCTGGCAGTTTTGACGCATCTGCTGTGTTACGGCTCACTTACGGCAAGCTTGCGTTCAGCCCAATTCATTCCCTATGAGACTTGCAGTCACGTGCGGCTCTTGTGATTTTGACGTATCTGGCAAATCCAGCACTTACGGCAAGTAAAAAAAAACGCTGCTACCAGCGTGTTTTTCAGTTGCCACAAAGTGCCGAATTTACCATATCCGGAAAAAGCACCAGTGCGCACATGACTGCTAGTCCCACATGGAATGAATTGGGCTGAACGCAAGCTTGCCACACGGCTGATGTGTAGTGCTGGTCAGGGCAGAGGGCTCTCTGTAGTAATGGAGCATTCCAGCCTGCTGAGTTTCCCTTTTAAAGTTAACACATACTCATGAATTCCAGCCATAATAAAAAATCCATGGCACTCGCCTATCTAATGCTAATCCGGAAAAGTCCATGCACATTCACAGTCCATGTTTGGCATAACAAATGGCACAGAAAGCCTTGATCATCTCACACCAAGTGATGGGAGAGCGCTGTATACTGGAATTTATTATTGCATCTCCCTAGGAACAGTGAGATCCGCTGCTGTGTATCCACCATTGCCCAAAGTTTTGTACAAATGTGCCAGGAGGAACAATTAGGTAGTTCCAACTTCGTCATTAGTTTGTAGGTTTTCCTGGTTCACAAGTTTTCTCCTTCGCCTCATTGGGGGTCACAGGACCATGGGTGTTATGCTGCTGTCCACTAGGAGGAGACACTATGCAGAATCTGTAAAGAGTTAAAAGATTCCTCCTCTGCAGTATACACCCCTGGAGCAGGAAGTGCCTTACCAGTTTTTTGCTTAGTGTCTGTTGTAGAGGTCGAATTATCTTTGTTCCTTCTTCCACAGGACAAAGATAAGAACATGTCAGCCTCTAAGGCTACTCTAATCAAATTGATTCATCTAACCATCAAAGATGCTTCAAACATCGATAACTCACCCATTCCACCCATTACATCAGTGTCACGGCACATTTTATTACGGCCGTGGAAGCTTCCTCGGTCGTTCGACACCAGGGGTCAGCGCAACCAGTGTGTAAGGCAGCCAAACGGTCGGCACACACACATACTCAAGCCAATACAGTTTTTACACTCAGTTCTCAGCAAACGCAGGTATAGGTAGACATGTCCTCCAGGCGCCAGCGGTCCACCTGTCAGTACATAGTTCTTCACTGACTATGCTCAGTGTTACTAGTTCCATTGCCGTTTTCCCACACAGGGACTGATTTAGGACGTCCCGTGGTCCTGTGTCCCCCAGTGAGGCGAAGGAGAAAAGGAGAATTTTGTGTGCTCACTGTAAATTCCTTTTCTCTTAGCCTGTAACTGGGGAACACAGCACCCGCCCTATTGCCCTGGTGGGCCTTTGCTACAGTTCTCACGTGGCTTGTCAGCGGTTACATGGTTAATATAGTTACGCATGTGTGACTATTTGCAATCTGTTGACGGTGACAGTTTAAACTGGTAACTGTTTGGTTACAGGCCTTGTAGTACTGTAAGGGTGCTTTCACACTAGCGTTTTTTTAAAATCGCGGCAGATGCGGTGAAAAAACCGCATCTGCCGCGATTAACGCATAACCGCGACACTTGCGGCACACTTGCGGCAAGCCCCATGCAATGTCTATGGAGCTTGCGGTAAGGGTGCGGCAGGTGTGGCAAGTGCGGTTTCGGCACATGCGGCAGGTGCGGCCGCGAAAAAAAAACGCAGTCAGCAGCGTTTTTTTTTTTGCGGCCGCACCTGCCGCAAGTGCCGAAACCGCACCTGCCGCACCCTTACCGCAAGCCCCATAGACATTGCATGGGGCTTGCCGCAAGTGTGCCGCAAGTGTCGCGGTTATGCGTTAATCGCGGCAGATGCGTTTTTTTCACCGCATCTGCCGCGATTTGAAAAAAACGCTAGTGTGAAAGCACCCTAAGCCTGTTTAGGTCAGGCCTTGTTAGTTAATTATTGCTCCGTTAACTTTTCACTGGTTGCACAGGTGCCTGGTTAGACAGGCCTTGTGGTACTATTATTACTATGATAACTCGTAACTGCTAACACACGTGCCTGTTTAGTTATATGACTTGTTACACGGTGATTACTTCGTTAGCTATATCTGTGTACACAGGTTGCCTGTGTGGTTACACGCCTTGTTTAACTGTTATTATCGGTTAACTCTCCTACTGCTTTAGCACAAAACTGGTAAAGCACTTCCTGCTCCAGGGGTGAATACTGCAGAGGAGGAGCCACTTAACTCTTTTACAGATTCTGTGTAGTGTCTCCTCCTAGTGGACAGCAGCATAACACCCATGGTCTTGTGTCCCCCAATTAGAGGCTAAGAGAAAAGGAATTTATGGTGAGTACACAAAAATCTCCTTTTCTCTGCTTCTCCATTTTCCCCACACACTCACTCTCTTCCAGTGAAATTGGCCCTTGTGTGCCTGTTTCTGAAGTGAAATTATATTGTGAGCCCATTCATGGACGGGGAAAGTAAATGACGGCATTCTCTGTACAATGCTACAGAATATATTACCACTATATAAAAATAGTATAATATTGGAATATAAAATGCTGTTGAGGAACTAAGGACATCAATTATAGTAACTAAAATAAAGCAATAGTAAAAAAAGTTCAGTATTATGTGGCAAAATTATCAAAAAGTGTTAAAGTCACCGAGCAGTGAGCACCTGAATAATCTGCTCCGGGTGTCTCCTCCTTTTCTTATTTATTGATCTTGAAGAGTTTTATTTAAAGTAAGCCCTTCATGTATTTTTCTACTCCATGTATGATGATTTTATTCTCTTCTTTCAGTTGGATGAGCTGCAGTTGTGCAAAAATTGCTTCTACTTATCAAATGCTCGGCCTGACAATTGGTTCTGCTACCCATGTGTACGTATCTATGTCATCTCTATCTTATGTACGGTGTGTACAGGCACGCACTCTTACGGGTATGTTCAGACATAGCACAACATTTTGTATCCAATTAGTTTCATTGTATTATGGCTCATAATAAACCTGTCACATATGAACAGAGCCTTGAAGTAACTGTCCAAGGAGTGTAAGCCCTGTCCATATATCCTGTGAGAGGACTTTGTAAATGAGGGGAGGGGTAATAACATGATCACAGCTGATCTGGCCCTGTAAACCCCTGTGGCCCCCTGGGATCAGCCGATCACATGACTTGGTTCTATCTCAAGATATTTTTTCCCAATATAAGCGATCTCTTCTCTTCAGTATGAACTGAAAAATAGACTTTTTATATGACATCATTAAAGGGAACCAACCAGCAGGATTTTTCCATATGAAGTAAAGGCAGAGCCATACAGGCGATAGAATGCTGAAGCCAATCATACCTTCAGTGAAGAGATGAAATGATGGATTGCTGAAAAAAAGTTGCAGAAATGAGTGCACTGTTTGATTGGCATGTGCGTGGGGCAGACTATGTGGGTCAGATCCTCTGTATATCTTCCTCATCCTGCATCCTCCTGGCTTGCCCCCACCCCCTTTTCTTTATTTAAATTTTACGTCGCCATTGCTGCTGTTGGCAACGTGTGTGCATTGTTATTGTAATGTTGTTGTCGTTAAAATGACACTGGAATTAGTGCATGCATGTACCGTGATTACAGGCGCCATTTTGTTGAAGACAGTGTGGAGACGACTACAAGCAGCAGGGCCGCATGCGCATATGAAAAAAAATTAACGCATGCGCCAATGCCACTCATTGTCGTTTCCACAGCGTCTTCAATAAAGTGGCGCCGGTAATCATGGTACACGCATTCACTGACTCCAGAGCCATTTTAATTACAACAATATTACAACAGCAATACGCACGTGCCCCCAATAATTTTAAAGAAATGGAGGCAAGCCAGCAGGAGCAAAATATACAGAGGGCGCAACCCACATAGTCCTTCCTGTTCACATGCCAATCAAACAGTGCACGCATTTCTGCAACTTTGAGAAGGTTTGTGTTTTGTTTTTTTTTGTCAATCGAGCATCGAATCTCTCCACTTAGGGATTGAATAGATTTACCGTGGCGCTGCCTTTACTTCATATGGGATAATCCTGTGTGTTGGTTCCCTTTAATGATTACACTGTGTGCAGAATTATTAGGCAAATGAGTATTTTGATCACATGATACTATTTATACATGTCCTTCTCCAAGCTGTATAGGCTTGAGAGCCAAATGCCAATTAAGTAAATCAGGTGATGTGCATCTCTGTAACATCAACACCCTATATAAGGTGTGCTAAATTATTAGGCAAATGTCTTTCCTTAGGCAAAATGGGTCAGAAGAGAGATTTGACATGCTTTGAAAAGTCCAAAATTGTGAGATGTCTTGCAGAGAGATGCAACAGTCTTGAAATTGCCAAACTTTTGAAGCATGATCACCGAACAATCAAGCATTTCATGGCATATAGCCAACAGGGTCACAAGAAGTCTGTTGGGCAAAAAAGGTACAAAATAACTGCCCATGAATTGAGGAAAATCATTTTCCACCAGTTTTGCCATATTTCAACGCTGCAACAATACTGGAGTATCAAAAAGCACAAGGTGTTCCATACTCAGGGTCATGGCCAAGGTAAGAAAGGCTGAAAAATTACCACCTTTGAACAAGAAACATAAGATAAAACGTCAAGACTGGGCCAAGAAATATCTTAAGACTGATTTTTCAAAGGTTTTATGGACTGTTGAAATGAGAGTGACTCTTGATGGGCCAGAGGCTGGATCAGTAAAGGGCAGAGAGCTCCACTCCGACTCAGACGCCAGCAAGGTCCACCTCCAGGTGGGGTACTGATATGGGCTGGTATCATCAAAGATGAACTTGTGGGACCTTTTCGGGTCAAAGATGGAGTGAAGTTCAACTCCCAGACCTACTGCCAGTTTCTGGAAGACAACTTTTTCAAGCAGTGGTACAGGAAGAAGTCGGCATCGTTCAAGAAAAACATGATTTTCATGCAGGACAATGCTCCATCACATGCATCCAACTACTCCACAGCGTGGCTGGCCAGTAAAGGTCTAAAAGAAGAAAAAATAATGACATGGCCCCCTTGTTTACCTGATCTGAACCCCATTGAGAACCTGTGGTCCCTCCTAAAATGTGAGATCTACAGGGAGAGAAGACATTACACCTCTCGGAACGGAGTCTGGCAGGCTGTGGTGGCTGCTGCACGCAATGTTGATCGTAAACAGTTTAAGCAACTGACAGAATCTATGGATGGAAGGCTGTTGAGAGTCATCATAAAGAAAGGTGGCTATATTGGTCACTAATTTTTTGGGGTTTTGTTTTCTCCTTCGCCTCATTGGGGGACACAGGACCATGGGTGTTATGCTGCTGTCCACTAGGAGGCCAGACCAGCATGCCAGAGCCCCCTGCAGCCCCGACAAATACTGATACGCCTAATACTGTGCTGGGATGGGCCAGGCCATTCTTATGTCCCAATCTATGTCGCAATCCATAGACAAACTGTCCTCCACATTGCTCCAGGCTCTGCAGAATCGCTCCTCTCCCCTTGCCGCTGCCCCACCTTTACAACAAGGTGAACCCTCGGACCAAGGCAGTACTGACCGGGGTCCATTCACCTCCAGGTCAGGACGCAAGTGGACCCATAGGTCGCACTTTCCAGGGTCCTCTCGCAGCTCCAGGTCATCCCCTACCCAGGAAGGACATAGTGATCCCCAGGACTCTGAAGGCTTCTGCGATTCTGGCTCAGATCTGGATCCAGATATGTCCTTAGACCTGGACCCACCAGACACCGCAGCGCTAGTTGAGGACGTAATCACTTCCATCAATCAGGTGTTGGACATATCCGACCCTCCTCCTGATACTCCAGAACACAAAATCTCCTTTCAAAGGGCCAAAAAAACCACACAAATACTTTTCGGATCACCTCGAATTCAAGGCGCTCCTTCAAAAACATCGCTCACACCCTGAGAAAAGGTTTGGCAACCGCAAATCACTGGAAGCACGTTACCCCTTTCTGCCGGCGGTAACACAGGACTGGGCAGATCTGCCTGAAGTGCATCCCCTAGTGTCCAGACTGGCAGCACAGACGCTTCTTTCACTTCCAGATAGTTCATCACTCAAGGACACAATGGATCATCAGGTGGAATAGATAGCTCAATCAATTTTCGAAGCCTCAGGGTCCTCCCTGGCACCAGCGTTCACTTCAGTCTTGGCAGCCAAGGCCATCATGACCTTGGCTAGGAACTTGCATACCTCCCTCCGATCGACAGACGTTGAGCTGCCAGATCAAACGCTGCAGATATCTGTTGTAGCAGATTACTCACTACATGCGGCTCTGGATTCCGCAAATTTCGCGGCAGTAGCAGCACCAAACGCCATTATAATCAGGCGCGCCCTCTGGTTACGGGAAAGGAAGACTGATGCAGTTTCCAAAAAGTCTCTCACACACCTTCCATATCTCAGCGGACGTCTATTCGGAGAAAAGTTAAATAAATTGATATCAAACGCCACAAGAGGGCAAGAGCACTTCACTTTCAGAGCAGAAATCAAAACACATTTTCAATCGCCGTCATCAAATACGATTCCGTTCCTTTCGGAATTTGTCCGGCTGGTCCGTCGCACAACCAGCGCAGACTCGCAGTCGCTCGCCACGTAGAGAGAGCTCGCGGTCGACCCAAAAATCGGACAAGAACTATAAGTCACAATCTCGCCAGTCCAAACCTAAGGGATCCAAATCCCATAGGTTCTCCTCCTCATGACTCCTTATCCCCGGAGGACACCCCACTAGTAGGCTGCTGACTTTCACACTTTCATCAAGTCAGGCTGCCTATAATAGAAGACAGGTGGCTCAGGGAACTCGTGTCCTCCGGTTACAAAATAGAGTTTACGTTCCATCCTCCCAATCGATTCTTTCTCTCAGTTCCCCAAAAGAGCCAGCCAAGGCCCCGCGCCTTCTTTCAGGCGGTCAATTCACTTCTCCAAGCAGGAGTCATCTTACTGGTCCCTTCGGCCGAGCGTTTCCACGGGTTCTAATTTGTTTGTGGTTCCCAAAAAAGGAGGCAGTGTAAGACCCATCCTGGACTTGAAACAACTAAACAAATTTGTCCGTGTATGACAATTCCGCATGGAGTCTCTCAGATCCATAATATCATCCATGGAAAGGGAGAATTTCTCGCCTCCATAGTCATACAAGATGCATACCTGCATATACCAATCTCAGCTGCTCATCAAAGGTTCCTCCGCTTTGCAAACGACCAGGCCCACTACCAGTTTGTGGCTCTCCCATTCGGACTTGCCACAGCTCACAGAGTGTTCACCAAACTCATGGCGGCCGCCATGACCATTCTACACTCGAGAGGCATAGTCGTCCTTCCATACCTGGATGACCTCCTCATCAAGGCTCCCACCTTCAAGGATTGCGAACACAGCGTCTCCATCACGGTGGCCACACTGCGTTGCCTAGGCTGGCTAGTCAACCTACGAAAGTTGTCGCCGATCCCAAGCCAGTCCCTGACCTTTCTGGGCACGCAATTCAACACTTCCAGAGGTCTGGTGATCCTTCCTCCGTCAAGGAGTTTGCACCCTTCTTCACCCATCACTTCGGTCCTTCCGATTTACTATGAGAGTTCTGGGCAGGATGGTCGCAGCAATAGAAGCGATTCCCTTTGCCCAGCTTCACCTAAGGCCTCTCCAACTGGCCATCCTCAAGTCCTGGGACAAGAGCCCCTTTTCCTTGGACAAGACATTCCGGCTGTAATCGGAAACCAAACGCTCTCTACATTGGTGGCCCAGACCTGTCTCCTTCACGAAAGGGTAATCCTTTTTAACGGGTCTCTGGAAAACTCTAACCACCGACGCAAGCCTGATGGGATGGGGCGCGGTGTACCGACACCACAAAGCACAGGGCAAATGGTCTCTAGCGGAAGCGACCATGCCTATCAACATCCTGGAAATTCGAACCATAATCCTGGCATTGAAAGCCTTCCATCATGTCCTGGCGGGATTTCACATCAGGATACAGTCGGACAATACCACGGCTGTGGCATATGTCAATCACCAGGGCGGAACCCGCAGTGCCTGGACACATCCTTCACTGGGCGGAATCAACAGGATCAGTTCTGTCAGCCGTGCACATCCCAGAAGTAGACAACTGGGAGGCGGACTCCCTGCATCCCGAGGTCTTCCAACAAATTTGCCATCACTGGGGGACTCCGGATGTGGACCTAATGGCATCACGACTCAATGGCAAAGTTCCCAACTTCATGGCCAGGTCACACGACCCACAGTCGCTGGGAGCGGACACCCTAGTTCAGGATTGGACACAATTCCAACTTCCTTACATATTCCCATCTCTGCCACTAATTCCCAGAGTGGTGTGGATTATCAAACAGGAAGGTGTTCCAGTTATCCTCATCGCCCCAGACAGGCCCAGACGCGCATGGTATACATCGTACAGCTCGCGGCAGACACTCCTTGGTGCCTTCCAGATTGTCCAGACCTTCTGTCTCCTGGTCCGTTTTACCACCAGAGTTCAGGGGCCCTGAATTTGACTGCATGGCCCTTGAGACCTGGGTTTTAACCCAAGCAGGATTCTCGCAGGATATAATGGGCACCATGATCAGTGCATGAAAACCAGCCTCTGCTTGGATTTACTACCGCACCTGGAAAACCTTTTTTTCCTGGTGCGCATCTCGTAATCGGCCTCCATTACCCTATTCCCTACCTAGGGTCCTTGGTTTTCTGCAGTCGGGTCTGGAGGCCAGACTATCCCTAGATTCTCTTAAGAGCCAAGTCTCAGCTCTCTCAGTTCTCTTTCAGCGGCGCCTTGCAACTAAACTGCAGGTGAAGGCGTTTCTTCAAGGGGTTTCCAGTCTGGTTTTCCCCTACAGAAGACCACTGGAGACGTGGGATCTCAATTTGGTGTTGACTGCATTGCAAGAGCCACCCTTTGAGCCTCTTAGGGAAATCTCACTCCGCGTTCTATCACAGAAGGTGATCTTACTTGTGGCAATCACCTTTCTCCGCAGAGTGGCAGAACTGGCAGCACTCTCCTGCAGACCATCTTTCCTGGTTTTTCACCAAGATAAGGTCGTTCTCTGTCCGGTCCCATCCCTCCTCCCGAAGGTGGTGTCCTCTTTCCACCTATATGAGGAAATTTCCTTGCCATCCCTTTGCCCAGCACTGTTCATTGGGTTGAGAAGGCTCTGCATACACTGGACCTTGTCAGGGCACTGCGTATATATGTGTCCAGGACTGCGCCTTTTCGGAAGTCTGACTCTCTCTTCCTTCTTCCGGAAGGCAGCCACAAGGGCACGCCAGCTTCAGAAGCTACTCTTGTGAGTCAAGATGCCTAAAGGCTCAAAAGTTCACCACTTCCGGACGGCATCAGAGCACACTCTACCCGTGCGGTAGGGGCCTCCTGGGCCAATTCGGCACCAGGCATCGGTTCAACAAGTGTATAAGGCAGCCACTTGGATTGGCCTGCACACATTTACAAAACACTATAGGGTCCATACCCAGTCCTCAGCAGATGCGAGCCTGGATAGACGCGTCCTGCAGGCAGCAGTAGCCCACCTGTAGGGGCCTGTCTTTTTACAATATCGTTCCATTGCTCTTCTCTCCCAGGGACTGCTTTGGGACGTCCCATGGTCCTGTGTCCCCCAGTGAGGTGAAGGAGAAAAGGAGATTTTTGTGTACTCATCGTAAAATCCTTTTCTCTTAGCCTCTAATTGGGAGACACAGCTCCTGCCCTGTTACCCGTCTCTGGCCATTTTTGAGTTCTCATCTTGTTCTTGAGCTCTTGCATAGTTGCCTTCTTACAGGCACAGTTACCGTATATTGTTATCAATGTTACGTTTCTCCTACTGCTTTAAAGGGATCCTGTCACCCCCAAAACACCTCAAAAGCTATTAAAAGCTGTCCCTAAAGCATATTCACACTTACCCTACACTCCTTTTAGCTCCTAAATGCAGCTAGTGAAAATGAAGATAAACGTTATAAAACTACCTCATTAGCCATGTTAATTAGTGACTATTGTATGCATAGTCACCCTGGCAGGCTCTCCCTATTCCTAATATCACGCCTCAATAGGCGTGATCTTCTACCCACATTCAAATGCACGCCTCCCCCCTCTCCTATGCCTTCCGGACCGCTGCATTGTGCGGCTGTATGACGCGAATCGCGTCATTTCCGGCTTCGGGTGACGTAGTACACCCGCGCCGCTCTGTTAGCTTCAAAACGCGCATGCGCAGTGCGGGTCTTGAAGCTAACAGCGGCGTGGGTGTACATGTGTCACCCGAAGCCGGAAATGACGCGATTTGCGTCATACAGCCCCACACTGCAGCAGTCCGGCCGGCATAGGAGAGAGGAGAGGCGCGCATTTGAATGTGAGTAGAAGATCACACCTATTGAGGCGTGATATTAGAAATAGGAAGAGCCTGCTAGGGTGACTATGCATACAATAGTCACTAATTAACATGGCTAATGAGGTAGTTTTATAACGTTTATCTTCATTTTCACTAGCTGCATTTAGGAGCTAAAAGGAGTGTAGAATAAGTGTGAATATGCTTTAGGGACAGCTTTTAATAGCTTTTGAGGTGTTTTGGGGGTGACATGATCCCTTTAAGCACAAAACTGGTGAGGCAGTGCCTGCTCCAGGGGTGTATACTGCAGAGGAGGAGCCACTGTTAATCTTTTGCAGATTCTGCCTAGTGTTGCCTCCTAGTGGACAGCAACATAACACCCATGGTCCTGTGTCCCCAGTTAGAGGCTAAGAGAAAAGGAATTTATGGTGAGTACACTAAAATCTCCTTTTTGCATGTCCGAAATGTTTATTTCTAAATTGTGTGCAGTTATATTAGTTTACCTTGTGAAAATAAACAAGTGAGATGGGAATATACTTGTTTTTTATTAAGTTGCCTAATAATTCTGAACAGTAATAGTTACCTGCACAAACAGATATCTCCTAAGAGCCAAATTTAAAATAAACCCACTCCAACTTCCAAAAATATTAAGCTTTGATATTTGAGTCTTTTGGGTTGATAGAGAACATAGCTGTTGATCAATAATAAAAATAATCCTCTAAAATACAACTTACCTAATAATTCTGCACACAGTGTAGTTGTTCCTTCTTTAACAATTATGTATTTAAAAAAAAAATGTTCTGTAAAGTTATCATTGGCACTATCACAGCAGTTCTGATCAGTTGCATTTTATTACAGATCCCCAACCATGAGCTGGTCTGGGCTAAGATGAAGGGCTTCGGCTTCTGGCCGGCTAAAATCATGCAGAGAGAAGACAATCAAGTGGATGTTCGTTTCTTTGGCCATCATCACCAAAGGTACTAATATTATTTAGGAAGCGGTGGATTTGCATCAATATAAAATAGAAATACATGTAAAAATGTATTGCAAAAAGTATATGAAGCGATGAGACTGAATAATGATAGTGTGTTAAGCTTAGTACGAACAGGTCATGTTCTTCTGGTCCATAATTTACTTGTTCTCTTCATTCTCAGGAAATGCTGTTAGCCTCACTGACCTGTATATCAGCTGACAGACAGTGTATTATCTGCTTGTTGTGTGTGTTAGTTGTTGCAGTCATTGCTTATTTAAAGAGAACCTGTCAACCCCTTGGTGTTTTCCAAACTGAAAGCACCACTGAATGCAGCATACAGCACAATCTGGAGCATGGCGGGCTCCGGCGCTGACGTCACGGGAAGGAGGCGATTCAGCCGCCGGCAACCCACTCCAAACAATTCCTCGCTCGGCGCCTACGTGACATCAGACGCTGAGGCGCATGAACAGGCATGAGGGGAGACGCACACATAGAAGAGCGGCACAGATAGGGCAGGAGGTGGCACAGAGAGGAAGGAGGTGGGGAGGACTCCCAAGAACAGCGAGGACTGCATAATCAGCGAGTCCCTCCGGACTCGTAATCTCTAAACTTTATTAAGTGTTTTTACAGCTTACAGGGCAGGGAGAAACATAGGATACTCCTTACCTGAATTCAGCAGACACGCTGCATTCAGTGGTGCTTTCAGTTTGGAAAGCACCAGGGGGGTGACAGGTCCTCTTTAAAGACAATGCAATAATGACTATTGTGTCTGCACAAAAATGTTAGGCCTTGGTGTTTCTTAGTATTAAAGAAGTTTTCCCAGAATTTAAAGGGGTTGTCCTGGCTTTTTACAAACATCTGTAGACACATAGAGTAACTGCACCCTTGTGAACACTCACATTGTGCACTGTGAGGATTCAGCGAGACCAACCATTGATGTGTTGACTAGTATGTGATATGCATACTGCTGGGGACTAGACATGCGCAGCATCGCTCAATTCGCTTCTGTTAAGCTTGGCCATGCACGTCTAGGTGGCATGTGGCCAGCAGCATTGATATCTCATACCGTCATCACATCACTGCTTGTTCTCGTTACTGGCACTTGCAACACATACTGCGTGCCGTGTGAGGATTTACAAGTCTGCAAATGTATACAGGGTGGGCCATTTATATGGATGCACCTAAACAAATTGGGGATGGTTGGTGATATAAACTTCCTGTTTGTGGCACATTAGTATATGGGATGGAGATAACTTTTCCAGATGGGTGGTGACCATGGCGGCCATTTTGAAGTTGGCCATTTGGGATCCAACTTTATTTTTTTCAAAGATGAAGAAGGTCATGTGACACATCAAACTTGTTCAGAATTGCATAAGAAAAAATGGTGTGATTGGTTTTAATGTAACTTTATTCTTTCATGAGTTATTTACAAGTTTATGGCCACTTATAAAATGTGTTCTAAGTGCTGCCCATTGTGTTGGTTGTCAATGCAACCCTCTTCTCCCACTCTTGACACTCTGATAGCAACACCGCAGAAGAAATGCAGCACAGGCTTCCAGTATCTGTTGTTTCAGATGCTGCACATCTCGTATCTTCACAGCATAGACAATTGCCTTCAGATGACTGATGAGGCAAAAATTTTTGTGAATGGTGAAGTTAACAAACAAAACCAGCGCTATTGGTCTGACACTAACCCACAGTGCATAGATCCTCCAAGATGCTGGATCCCAACGGATGCTGAAAGCCTGTGCTCGCATTTCTTCTGTGGTGTTGCAATCATTGTATTTATAAGTGGTCATAAACTTGTAAATAACTCATGAAAGAATAAAGTTAAGTTAATACCAAGCACACCATTGTTTTTCTTCTGAAATCTCATAAATTGATGTCACATGACCTTTCCCATTGAAAAAATAAAGTTGGATCCAAATGTCCAACTTGAAAATGGCCGCCATGGTCACCACCCATCTGGAAAGGTTTTCCCCCTCCCAATACTAATGTGCCACAAACAGGAATCGATATCACCTACCATTCCCATTTTATTTAGGTGCATCCATATAAATGCCCACCCTGTATAATGCGGGGTGCACCACTAATGAACAAATCAATAGATGGGATGGGGCTAACATTATGCAAAGTGTTATACAATGTAGGACAAACAGAGTAAAGCACTCTGCATAAAGTAATGGCACAGCTAATATCTAATAATATATAATCCTATTAGGGAACCAGAGAATAAAATACATAAAACATTTTAAAACGTTCCAGTGACCAATGCTTGATAACCCATGGGTCCACAAGGGGCCCTAATTTGCACTGTCTCCAATAAGAGAGAGATCTACAGGGTTATGGGAGATAATTATACTGATAAATAACCCAAAAACAATCACCTGCGCAGGAAAAATACACAATAATGTGTAATACAGTATTTTGCATTTATAAAATGCATCAGATTACAAGACACACCCAAATTTAGAGAAGGAAATAGGTTACAAAATATATGTGGGATCCGTTTTATAATCATGGTGCTTAGCGGGGGAAGGAGGGTGCTGTGGAGCGGTCACAGTGGCAGGATTAGGGCCACGTCACACGGTTCAATCTTGTGAACGATACGCCTGAAAAGTTATGTGGTGGAGATTGCTAGAACACTTTATGATATCGTTTGTGCGGTGTCACAAGTAAAGATGTCGTAAAGATGTGAACTTGGCAACGCGCCAGCGATCGTTCGCACTACTCAGCGATCGACACTATCCAGCATAAGGAATAGGCGAAGTGGAGAAAAAGATCGTTTGAGAGGTGTTACACAGGACGATGCAGCAGGTTGACCGCAGGTTAATTGACGATGAACGATGGATTTAGTCCTGCTCACAAATCTTCACCAAACAATCAAGCGATTTTTCACTGAAAGATCGCTCGTTACACGCAACGACGCACAAAGATATTGCTCAAACGATCAAATTCGGATTGCTTAGCGATATTATTCATAAGATTGAACCGTGTGACGTGGCCCTTACCGCTGTAGGAAGATGCTGGTGGTGCAGGAGTGGGTAATGCTGTGTACCCGGCTGGAGAGGGAGTGTCCCACAGTGGAGGCAGGAGCCATCTCAGCGATGGTCTCAGGTAAATGTTGGCTTGCAGGTTACAGGTAAATGTTTTGGATGCAGCTCGTGTGCAGATTGAGATCTCAGCTCATTGACGAGCCGTGTTCTCAATCTGCACATGCACTGCCCCGGCACCACT
Source organism: Allobates femoralis (assembly GCA_033576535.1). NCBI lineage: Eukaryota > Metazoa > Chordata > Amphibia > Anura > Aromobatidae > Allobates > Allobates femoralis. The sequence goes on from JARQOC010000005.1 coordinate 512,871,147, forward strand.
TTCTGAAACCTGCTGCAGATTGAGATCTTGGCTTGTCATTGATCCAATGCCATTTCCCAAAGCCTGCACTGCCGACATTTCCTGAGAGCACCGCCGAGGTGGCTCTGCCTCGTACCACAGGAATCCCCCTCCTCCCAGCCAGGGCCCGCAGCATCGCCCACTCCTGCCACCGCCGACAGCTTCCATCATCTGAAGCCCTGCCTCCCGTGACCAGCTCCTGTGCCCTTCCCCAGTAAACTAAAACTGATTATAAGACGAACCCCAATTTCCTCCCAAATTTTTGGAAGGAAAGTGCACCTTACAGTCTGCGAAAAATGGGATATTGAAGAGCAGAAGAGACTAAAGTCATATATATGACCCAGAGACCTATAGAATATGAGGGATGAATAAGAACCCCAACACTTTTATTTTGATACTGTCCATTTTAGTAGTTTTATGAATAAGAACCCCCTAAAGCCTGAAACATGCACAAAAATAATTAGAGCATAGATGGTATATAGTGCAGATAGGTGGATGATACAAGGGATGTTGAGAAACTAATCACATGAAGTTGTTGTGGGAGCCCCATAATCAATCTGATGATAAGGCCATAGGAGTTTTAAAACAAAACCTCTGAAAGCACCTGTGGATGCAAAAAATAAGATCATGGGGATGCTCTTGCAAGGAGCAGCAGGGGTGTTAGCAGCAAAACCTAATATGTGTCGCTGTAGAATACAGCTGGGGAAAATCTGCAGAGTGATTGCATACTTTTGTGAAATGAATGGGCAACTCCTTTAAACATTAATATCCTATATTTAAGCTAGGCCATAAATGATTGGTGTGGGTCCAACCCACAGTTCTAGTGCTATACATATCAATATGGCTGTATTAGATAGTGCAGCTTTGTCCAATTAACCCCTTCCCGGCGTGAGATTTAATTTAATGTTATATATTGAATCCCTATGTACAGAGAGGACTCAGCTGACTCAATACCTTACCTGGCTGATGGCTATAACAGCTATTTTACACATCATCCACATCAGCATTTAAACAATTTAAATTAATCGGATACCTATTCACTAGCATTCACTGGATCTTACGGCATTTACCCTTACACATACGCACACACTTCACTTCTGGAGTGGTGCTTTAAAGGGAACCTAACCCCACAAACTGACCCCCCCCCCGCATCTTTAGACCTGTCCCTGCACCCCCTCTTATCATTTCTAGCCATCCCTTTTGCAGTAAAAATCGATTTTGTAAAGTAGAGAAAAGGTTATATTACTTTGTCCTGTGTGAGTTCTCTGTTTCTATAATAGTCTCAATAGGCGTGCCTGTCTGCTGCTCCCTTGTAATTATGCACGCCCCTCTCTGCTTGCTGCCTTTCTGAGTGTCTGGCCGCGTCATTAAAGGGGCGGGACTAAATCGCATGATGCTTTTTAGCCCCGCCCCCTTTCATGACGCGGCCAGGCTCTTGGCAAAGAGAGAGGGGCGTGCATAATTACAAGGGAGCAGCAGACAGGCACGCCTATTGAGACTATCATAGAAACAGAGAACCCACACAGGACAAAGTAATATAACCTTTTCTCTACTTTACAAAATCGATTTTTTTTCTGCAAAAGGGATGGCTAGAAATGATAAGAGGGGGTGCAGGGACAGGTATAAAGATGTGGGGGGGTCAGTTTGTGGGGTTAGGTTCCCTTTAAATCTAAATCTCCTACTCTTGTATAATGCTCACCTTTTGACATCTCCATCTGTTATCAGTGGCGCTCCTCTCAGTCTCCGACATTCAGTGTTTCATGAAGCGTGTGTGTTGGAGGTTACAACTCAATACAAGTCTATGAAAGCCTCATTCAGGCTCTCATAGAGATGCATTGAGAGCTTGTGACGTAACTTCTCGTTTCTGGACAGTCAGACGTTACGGGCACAAGATGGCACCACGGTACAGAAGCAGCACTGTTAAATGGTAAAGACACCGGAATATAAGACCGGGGGTAGGGGCTTAGATGTAACGCATCAGTCCAGCGATGGAAAAAAAAACGCTGGTGCTATAAATATAAAACAATTAGAAATAAAATATGGAAATGTGGTATCTTCATCTGTAAGAGTGTAAAATTAAAGAACTAAGCTGCAGTAAAAGAGACAGCTGCCCATATGGGTCCATGAAAACAATGAAGGGGCTATGACTTTTGCATGTCTGCTACTGCTCCAGGTGGGAAGTTGGATCAATGGAGAATTACTTGCCTCTTTGTGTGTATCACAATAGAGTGTTAGAGTACTTTATCTATTTTCTGTTGTTTTTCATTTGATCAGTTAAGTGCATTTTCTCTCACTTCATTGGGGGCCACAGGAGACCATTGGTGTATTGCTGCTGTCACTAGGAGTCGACACTATGCAAAAAAATCAGTAACTACCCACAAACTGGCATGGAGACAATCAGTTTCAGCTTAGTGTCAGTAGGAGGCAGACATGGGGCTGCACCATGCACCATTTCTACCTTAGGTTTGTTAATAATTTCCCTTTGTCTTTCAGATACAGCTTGTGATTAGGCAAAAGAGTTGAATTGTGTCACTCTGTAATCCTACATTCAGACCCGAGAGCACAGTGTTGGGCTTTGTCACTACTGTGCCCTTTCCAGTTTACAAGGCAATACCCTATCCCCACTAACACATGAAGAGCATTTGTGCCTCCCTGGTGGATAGTCCTCACCACCCGCTTGCCTGCCCGCTTGCCCTCCAGATCCAGACATGTAAGGAGAGAAGACATTCATTACCTTCCATTCCAGCTGCCTGACAGACAGCCTTTAGGATGTACAATGAACAACTTCCTCATCATGCTGTGAAGTTGGATTCTGGGGCCTTCAGAGCTGGTATCTCTCGCCCTAGGTCCCAGGCAAAAAAAAAACAGTGTTCCTGGTTTAGAAAAAAATATAAAAAACAGGCCATCGCTATTTTTCCTTTTTTTTTTCAGCTCTCTCCTCTTCTTCACTTTAGACTTTTTTCCCTTACTTATTCTCTCTCTTCTTTCTGAGCCATGGCCTCCATGCGACCCTGATTTTTTTTTCCTGCAGCCAGGTCTCTTAATTAATCCCTGGCCTGGCTGGGGCTCTCCTGCGCTCTCCGACGACTAGACTCAACCAATCAGCCTGAATATTTCTTTCTAGATGCACAAGAACCCCGCGCACTCTTTTTCTGATCATCATAATGGGAGACCCAGACAATGGGGTTTAGGGCACTGCCCTCCGGAGGCCACACTAGGTACTACAAGAACTGTAGACACCGCCCCCTCCGCTTATAAACCCCTACCGCAGGGAACATCCTCAGTTTTAAACTTAGTGTGCTCGGAGGTACCACACGCTTTGCTTGCACTTCATTGCATTCTCACAGCTTTCGTGATGGCGTATAAAGACAAGGTAAAAGAAGGTCCCAGTCAGGGACCTCCGGCAGTCTCCCTGTTAACCTTCGGGGAACACGCAGGTCGAGGTACCGGAGGGCCTAGTGCCTGGGCACACTGTGTCTCCCGGTACGCTGCCGTGCTCCTTCCCATCCCCCCTGGGGGCTCTGGGAAGTGGGAGATAGGAGCCTTGCACAGCTCCGCTCCGTCCGAGGCCTCCCTAAATGGTGCTTACAGACCGGACTGGAGTCAGCTCTGTCCGAGGCCTCCCTAAATGGTGCTTACAGACCGGACTAGAGCCAGCCCAGTCCGAGGCCTCCCTAAATGGTGCTTACAGACCGGACTGGTGCTGAACCCCCGTCCGAGGCCTCCCATGATATGGTGCTTACAGACCGGACCGGCACTGAGATACTTCGGTGTCTCCGGTGTGCCTGGGGGCAGTGTCTGACACTAGTGTGTTCATGACACTCAGACCGCGCGTTGCCTTCGGGTCCGCGGTTCTGGCGGTGACCCTGTGCTGGGGTCACCCTGGCTGACCGCCCTGTGTGTCACAGGGGCTGCGGCTGTGGGCTTCAGACTTTGTCTGTGAGCCTGGGTATTTATGTTTATACCTCCCGCGCTGCGGGCCCCGGCGCTTACATTATTGTAATGGCGGCCGGGAGAGATGTGGAGCGGCCCATGTGACCTGGATGGGCGTGTGTGTGTGCTTCCCGCGTGTTTCGGCCCCGCCCTCTGCTTCTACAGCGGCGGCCATCTTTTCCCCTCACTTTCCTGCTGGGATCGTTGGAGACTGCTCTGCTGCACTCCAGGGGAGACCAGGTCTTCTTTCCTCGCGGAGGCCACACACACACCGCTCCCTTCACCACCGCTGTGCAGCGGTCGGTAAGCCACCGGTTTCCGGTGAATTTTCTCCTGTTTGATATTCCCCTACCGTGGGTATGTCCTCAGGGAAGAAAGGCGCTGCTAAGGCGGCCAGTACCACACCTGTCTGTGCTACATGCAAAGGGACACTGGTGGAGGGGTCCTGCAATAATTGCGGACGTCCAGACGCCCGGACTGTCACTGCTGAGTCAGCAGCTCCGGTGCTATACCCTGAGGTTCAGGTGATCCCAGGGCCAAGGGAAAAACAAAGCGAGATTAATGCTTCTCTGTTGTCCCAATTGTCCTCCATGTCGCAATCCCTGGAGGCACTAACAAGGAGACTGGATGCTCCAGTTACTCCTTCAAGCTACCCCCGGGTGTCTCCATCTTCCACCGTGAGACCCCTTAAGCGGGCTCGCCGTGATGATTCACCCGAGCTCCAGGTCCTCTCTGAGGAGGAGCGTCACTCTGACGGTGACGAGGATGATGGGGGTTCAACCCTCGGGTCGGTGTCTGAACCAGCTGAAGGGGTGGAGGATCTGGTGTCCTCCATCAACGAGACTTTACGCCTCGGGTTACCCCCTCAGGAGACAGCCGTGCCCCGAAGGAGGTCTATCAGTGGTTACAACCTGAGGCTAGACCATGTGGTTCCTTTTTGGACCATACTAACTTTGAAAGGGTGGTTAGAGCTCCCAGGGTACACCCTGGACGGCGTTATGTCCGCAAATCCAAGGACAACCGCTTTCCCTTTCCTCAGGAGGTGCTTCAGGAGTGGTCGCAGTCCCCGAAAGTGGACGCTTCCATGACCAGGATTGCTGCACGCTCCCTTTTCTCTGCCTCTGATAGCTCCTCACTGAAGGATGCGACAGACAGACAGGTCGAACAACTCGCCAAGTCGTCTTATGAGGCTGTGGGGTCGTCATTTGCCCCGAGTTTTGCTGCGGTCTGGACTCTGCAGGCGATCACATCCTGTCTGGATGGTATTGCTGACCTGGCAGGTTTCAACTCTGAAGTCCTGGCACTTACAGAGAGAGCAAAAGCCTATGCAGATTATGCCAGGACGGCGTCCCTGGAGACTGCCACTCGCTCAGCTGTGGCTTCGGCCAATGCGATAGCGATCCGCAGATTGTTGTGGCTACGTCTATGGGACTCAGATGCCACGTCAAAGAAGATTCTGCAGAATCTTCCCTTCTCTGGTGACAGGCTGTTTGGTGCAGAGCTGGACAAGTTGATCAAAGACTCTACGGAGTCCAAGATTCCACAGAACAGACCTAAGCCTAGGTATACTGTGAAGAGGAACCCTAAACAGTGGTCCTTTCGTTCCAGCTCACAGCCGTCAGCGTCTTCCGCTCGCGCGGACCGTGGGGCCAAAACTTCTCAGCAGTGGCGTCCCAAGAGTCGCCAGAAGAAGTCGGCAGGTACAACAGCTGCCGCTCCCAAACCCACTTCCGCATGACTCGCTCCCTCTTCCTGCCTCCCACAGGTTGGGGGTCGCCTGTCTCAATTTCAAGACAAATGGCGACTCCACATCCAAGATCAGTGGGTTCGAGACGTGGTCTCCAGAGGATACAGGATAGAGCTGTCATCACAACCCACACACCGATTCCATCGGTCTGTTCCATCTCCAGAAAAGGCTCAGGCTTTTTATCTGGTGTTGGAGGGACTCCGCAGAGACGGAGTGGTGGTCCCAGTACCCACTGGGGAGAGGTTCAAGGGTTTTTACTCCAACCTCTTTATCGTCCCGAAGAAGGACGGCTCCTTCCGCCCGGTTCTGGACCTCAAGCTGTTCAACCGTCATGTGTTGGTTCGGAAGTTCCGCATGGAATCCCTGCGCTCCGTGATCGCGGCTGTGTCGCAGGGCGACTTCCTAGCGTCCATAGACATCCGCGACGCTTACCTTCACGTGCCCATTGCACCGTCTCATCAACGATGGTTGAGATTCGCAGTGGGGGAAGAGCACTTCCAATTCGTGGCGCTGCCCTTCGGGTTGGCCTCGGCTCCCCGGGTGTTCACGAAAGTGATGGCATCGATGATGGCCTTACTGCATGCGCAGGGACACGCCGTCATTCCTTATTTAGACGACCTGCTGGTCAGAGCGCCATCGGAACACCTGTGTCAGCGGAGCCTGCAGGCGACCATGCAGTCTCTGGAGCAGTTCGGGTGGCTTCTCAACATCCAGAAGTCCACCCTGGTTCCAACCCAGTCACTGACGTATCTGGGCATGGACTTCCACACGGACTCTGCTCTAGTGTCCCTACCACGAGCCAAACAACTGGCCATTCAGTCAGGAGTACACGATCTCCTCAGATCACCTCATTCATCCCTACGGGTATTGATGAAGCTGGTGGGACGCATGGTGGCAGCAATAGAGGCGGTGCCCTTCGCACAGTTTCGCCTCCGTCCTCTGCAACTGGAAATCCTCCAGAGGTGGGACAAGAGGACGTCCTCTCTGAATCAGCTGGTGGTCCTCTCCCAGCCGACCAGGGATGCTCTGCAGTGGTGGCTTCAGCCGAGTCACTTGTCGAAGGGACGATCCTTCCTGAAGCCATCGTGGTTAGTGGTGACCACCGACGCCAGCCTGAAGGGCTGGGGCGCGGTGTTCTTACACCACAGAGCTCAAGGTCTCTGGACACGTTCAGAGACAACGTTGCAGATCAACGTGCTGGAGCTCAGGGCGGTCTATCTGGCACTCCTGGCCTTTCGGAGGTTCCTATCGGACAACCGATTCGGGTTCAGTCCGACAATGCGACGACTGTCGCCTATATAAATCACCAAGGAGGAACCAAGAGTGCACAGGCTCTAGCGGAAGTCCACCGCATTCTATCATGGGTGGAAGCCAACAGCTGCTTGATTTCCGCAGTCTACATCCCAGGTGTCGAGAATTGGGAGGCAGATTACCTGAGCCGACAGGGGATGGACGCCGGAGAATGGTCTCTCCATCCGGACGTCTTCCGGGACATCTGCATCAGATGGGGGACCCCGGATGTGGATCTGATGGCCTCCCGGATGTGGATCTGATGGCCTCCCGGCTGAATCATCAGGTGCCACAATACATGGCGAGATCGTGGGACCCTCAGTCTCTGGGGCAGATGCTCTAGTCCTGAGTTGGTCAGATTTTCACCTGCCATATGTTTTCCCGCCCCTGGCACTGATGCCCAAGGTCCTGTGGAAAATCAAAACAGAATGTCACGCAGCCATTCTAGTGGCTCCGGATTGGCCGAGGAGGTCCTGGTATCCGGATCTGTGGCAACTGTCCGGCGGACACCGGTGGGCTCTTCCAGACCGCGCAGATCTTCTCGCGCAGGGCCCCTTCTTCCGCCCCAATTCCAGGGCCCTCAGATTGACTGCATGGCTCTTGAGGCCTGGCTCTTAACATCCAGGGGTTTCTCTCCTGCGGTGGTTTCCACCATGAACAGAGCTAGAAGGCCCACGTCGCGGAAGATTTACCACAGGACGTGGAAAGTCTTTTTCGCCTGGTGCTCCTCTGGGGGACATGTACCTTGGCCTTTGTCGATCCCGACCCTATTGGCTTTTTTGCAGTCAGGTTTGGAGTTGGGCCTTTCCCTCAGTTCTCTGAAGGGTCAGGTAATCAGCACTGTCTGTATTGTTCGACAGGCGCTTGGCGCTCCTCCCAAAGGTTCGTCAATTTCTCCAAGGGGTGTCTCGAGTGGTTCCGCCGTATAGGCGACCTCTGGACCCTTGGGATCTCAACATGGTCTTGGCGGCTTTGCAGAAACCACCTTTTGAGCCATTGAGAGAAGTCTCTCTTTCTTATTTGTCACAGAAAGTGGCCTTTCTGGTGGCTATTACGTCCCTGAGACGGGTCTCTGAACTGGCGGCACTATCGTGCAAGTCACCCTTTCTGGTGGTTCACCAAGACAAGGTGGTGTTGCGCCCGCGGGCGGAATTCCTACCAAAAGTGGTTTCCACTTTTCATTTGAACCAGGAGATTGTGCTCCCATCATTTTGTCCCGCTCCTGTTCATCAGATTGAGCGCGACCTCCACACTCTGGACCTCGTACGGGCTGTACGCATTTATGTGTCCAGAACTGCCTCCTTCCGGAGTTCGGACTCCTTGTTCGTACTGACGGCAGGTCGCTGTAAGGGGTCAGCGGCGTCAAAATCAACCTTGGCCAGATGGATCAAGGCACCCATTCAAGAGGCTTACCGGTCTTCTGGTTTGCCTCTTCCGGTAGGCTTGAAGGCACACTCGACAAGAGCTGTCGGTGCCTCCTGGGCCGTGCGACATCGCGCCTCTGCTCTGCAGGTGTGTCAGGCGGCCACTTGGTCTAGCCTGCACACCTTCTCTAAGCACTATATGGTGCATGCCCATGCCTCTGCGGATGCAAGTTTGGGCAGGCGGGTCCTCCAGGCGGCGGTTGCCCACCTTTGACGGGGACCGCGTATGCAAATGTCTTTTGAGGAACTTTTTCCCGCCCTGGGGTATTGCTTTAGGACATCCCCATTGTCTGGGTCTCCCATTATGATGATCAGAAAAAAGAGAATTTTGTTTACGTACCGTAAATTCTTTTTTCTTGAATCATCAATGGGAGACCCAGCACCCACCCAGTGTTCCGTTGTATGTTACGGTTGATCTGTCCCCTGTTGGGGCAGTTTATCCGGGTTGTTGAACCGTCTGTTCACGGTGTCTTCCCGAGGTTTCGGGTGTGGTTTTCTGTTGTCTCCTCGCAGCTTATGGACCAAACTGAGGATGTTCCCTGCGGTAGGGGTTTATAAGCGGAGGGGGCGGTGTCTACAGTTCTTGTAGTACCTAGTGTGGCCTCCGGAGGGCAGTGCCCTAAACCCCATTGTCTGGGTCTCCCATTGATGATTCAAGAAAAAAGAATTTACGGTACGTAAACAAAATTCTCTTTTTTGACGCCATTCCCTCCTCGGCACCATCTTTATTCCTCCTGACGCCAGCATTTGCCGCTCCTGCAACCTCTACAGACTCCACCTCCAGAGTCAAGGTTGAAGGCTCCAGACCAACGTAGGCTCTGTCATCTGAGGACAGCTTGTGTTTCCCCAGCAACACTTCCCTCTGGCATTTATTTCCTTTTTTTTTATGCCTAACCTAAGGGGATCTCACTCCCATCCTCAGGCCTTTGTCCTGTACTTTTCCTGCTCTTCTTTCAACAAAAGGTTTCCCTCTGGCCAGAACTTGTCCTTCTGCCTGGATTGCAGCCCACTCACCATGCCATCCTCCCAGGAGCCCCTCCACCACCCAAAGTTAGGATGCAACCCCTTTCCCTGAGTTGCTGCAGCTCTCTCCCAATCGGTCGCTAACCTAACCAAGGTATTCCAGACCTTGGTTTCTACATATTACGGCTACCCAATCCAGCCACTGCCAAAGGAGTTCCGCTTGTTTGTCCTGGCAAGTCAGACTCTCCAGTCACTTTGCTCTGATATAGCAGACCATGCAAGAGATTCAAGAACCAAACACTCACCAGCTCGTCTTCCAGATCTCCATCACCTTCAGCATCCTTCAGAATGGCATCCCTATCTCGCTCCACTTTCTCCTACACATCGGCAGTACAGGAGTTAGGACTCTGTTCAGTTTCAGACTCTGATCTGGACTCCAAACAGATATCCAAGCTGCTGTACAATTTGGGTAGTTTGATTATAGCCGTTAATCAGCCTCTCAACGTCAACGATGTGGAATTTGCACACTATGATCTGACCTAATCCTTCAAGATTAGTTGACCTCCTCGGGTTTTCGCCAACTATGAAAAATTTTATGGAATTTTTCGCCGGGGAACATACAGACAAGCAAATGCAAAGAAGGAAACAAATAGAGATCCTGTACCCGTTTGCATCTGACCTTCTACATAAATGAGCTGAATTTCCCACAGTAGATTCTCTAGGCTCTGCACTAACACTATCTTGCCCCCTTCAATGGGGCCTTGCTCAAGGAACCCTCCAAAAAGCATAGAGATGCTCTAGCCAACTCTGCCTTTGAGGCCCATCTTTCGCCTCAATGTGGGAATTCAAGGTGGTGTTGGCCTGGGCCAAACTCCTGTGTAAGGGTATCCAATCAGGTGCTCACACTTCCAAACTAGTGGACCAGATTGCCCACACAGGTAAATACTTCCTGTTGTGGGTGCAGCCACTTGTTCAGCCCTTGCAACCAGCAACATTATAATGATCAGCAGAGTCTTATGGCTGAAACCATGGAACGCGAACTTGGCATCCAAGAAGTCCCACTCCAGTGTCCCCTTCCAGGGCTCTTGGCTATTCAAAGGGAACTAGTCAGATCACCTCGGATGACACCAGGGGTAAAAGAATATCACTTCCCAAACACAACCCAAAACATCCGCGCCCCCCCCACCCCCATGAAACACACAATCCATTTTTGCTCCTTGTGCTATTTCTTAGCCAGGAACAATAGTAGAGACAAATCTCTGACCTGTCAGTAAAAAAACAAGGCCCTCCTTCAAACCATCTCGCTGTTGGCACCTACGCAGTCACCTGAACCCAGATGCAACCGATTCTCTTCGGCATGACTGGGCGTCCCCACCTGGGAGTCCTTTCAGGGTGCGCGGTCATCTCATTCTGTTTCGGGTCCGGGGCATCGTTTGCTACAAATTAGAGTTTTCCACTCCCCATTGCTATTGCTTTTTTGATTCCCTCCCTCCAAAGGATCCCTTTCTCATTCCCAGGTAATTCAAGGCCATCAGTTCGCTCCACAGGTCCAATATTCACCATTCTTATTTCCTCACAGGAGCGCTTTTCAGGTCTCTATTCTAACATATTTGTGGATGCAAACAAGGATGGATCCATTTGTCTCATCCTGGGTGCCAAATTACTGAACAGACGTGGGATGGAGTTGCTCTGTTCATTCATAATCTCCATTAAGCCAGAGGAATTCCTATGTTCAGTGGACATCCAGGATACCTATCTTCACATACCCATTTTTCCATCCTACCCAGAGATTCCTGCATTTTGTTGTTCATGACTCTTATTTTCAGTTCACAGCGCTGCCATTTGGCCTATATACAGCACCCAGGGTCTTCATGAAGGTAATGGCAGCCATGGTGGCCATTCCTGAAACCCAAGGCAGCCTGGTGGTCCCTTATTTGGATGACATTCTAATCAATGCACCATCTCTCTGAGCATGTCATGAGATTCTGCAGATCATCCTTCAGACTCTTTTTCGTCTCAGTTGGATCATCAACAGAATAAAGTCGCCTCTAATCCCAGCCCAGCGCATCGTTTTCCTGGGAATGCTGTTTGATATCGCATGCACAAGGCTTTTACTGCCAGAATAGAAGTACTAAGCCGGGTTCGTTCTCTCACTCACCTCTCCATTCTTTCTCCAGTTCTGCATGATTGTATTTAGCAAGATGGTAGCCGCAATGGAAGCAGTCCTATTCACCCATTTCCACACACATTTTCTACAGCTCTTTCTCTTATCAAGATGTCCCACGTTCACTAATTTCCTGGACCAACTAGTCTCGCTCCCACCCAGATCAAGAAATCCCTTGAATGGTGGAGACGCTTTCCCCTTATTCTTTGTGGAAGATCATTTTTACTGAGGCGCTGGAAATTTGTAACAATTGACGCCAGCTGTTTCGGCTGTTTTACACCACTACAGGGCCAATGGAACAATTATGTATCATCTCGTCCCATAAACATCCTGGAACTCAAAGCAATCCTCCCTCACCGGCAGGACCTTCTCTTTGGTTGTCAGATCTGCATCTGATATGCATCCAATCCGACAGTGTAACAGCCGTGACATACATCAACCACAAGGAGGAACTCAAAGTATGGCAGTAATGTCAGAAGTTTCCTACATCCTGTCATGGGCCAAACAGAATTTACCAGCAACCTCAGCAGTGTAGTTTTCCGGAGAGGAAATCTGGGCCGCAAACTTCCTCAATCAATAAGTCTTTGCCACTTTGGCGAATGGTCCCTAAATCCAGCGGTCATCAACCAGATATGCCTCAGATGGGGCACCCCTGATGTCGATCTGATGGTGTCCAGATTGAACCAAAAGTTCGCCAGTTCCTGTACAGATCTCTCGATCCTCTACTGATCAAATCAGATTCTCTAGCAATTTCCTGATCCCAATTCTTGGCTGCACATCTGTTTCCTCCTTTTCAGCTCATCCCCAAGCTGGCCAAAAATATCAAGGCGGAAGGAGTGTCCGTCACGCTTGTGGCTACGGATTGGCCCAGAAGACTTTGGTACACGGAGCTAATCCACCTTCTCGCAGATGTTCCGTGAAAGCTTCCAGATCTTCTAGATCTCTTCTCACAGGGATTTCTCTTCTGCCAGAATTCTCAGTCACTTAATTTCATAGCATGTCTGTTGAAGTCATTAAAATCCACTAGGTAGGCAACTAAGTCTTCTTCCATTCAAATATATCACCGTACATGGAGGGCTTCTTCCCTGATGGAATGCCTGCCAGGACGTTCCAATGTCTTTTTCCTTACCTCCACTGTTGTCCTTTCTGTAGTCAGGTCTTGAATCTGGCCTGTTCTTCAGCTCCCTCAAGGGTTAAGTCTCTGCACTCTCTGTTCTCTACCAGAGAAACCTGGCATCCGATTCCCAGGCCACAACTTTCCTTCAGGGAATTGCACATTTTGCACCTCTTTACGTGCCTCCAGTAGAGCCGTTGAACCTTAACCCTCGTCCTGGATATCCTTCCTGCTAGCCATCCCCTCTAGCACATAGACCCTCTCCTGCAGCTCTCCCTATCTAGAGCTTCACCAGGACAAGGTGGTATTGCAGCTGATTCCATCCTTTCTTCTAAGGTGTTTTTTTCCTTTCACCTTAACAACTACATTGTACTCCCTTTGTTCTGTTCTTTTCCTTCTTACCTTCAGAAGCAGGCCCTATATAAGCTGGATGTCGTGAGAGCACTACTACTCTACATCACTAGAACAACACCTTTCAGAAGAACAGATTCTCTCTTTATCATTCCGGAGGGTTATCGCAGAGGACTTCCCACTTACAGAGCTAGTATTGCCCGATGAATCTGGTCTTCCATCCTGGAAGCCTACCGGATAGACAACGGAGCATGCTCACTCAGGGTCATGGCTCATGACTGGGGTGTTCACCACTAAGGCTACCATCTCACCGCTGTGCATTGCTGCTACCTGGTCACTTCAATTTAAACTTTCGCAAAATTCTACAGGGTTCACATCTATGCCCTGTCAGATGTGAGGCTCGGTAAAAGGATCTTGCAAGAGCTCAGACTTGAGTGTACAATTCTGGGCCCACCCTTGGGACTACTTTTGGATGTCTTGCAGTCTTGTGTGTGCCACAATGAAGCGACAGAGAAAAAAAAGATTTTGGGTACTCACCGTAAAATCTTTTTCTTGACGCCTTCATTGAGGGACACAGTACCCACCCTTGTGTTGAATTGTAATTAGGTGTGTTATGTTTAACCGCGTTCAGTATGTTCCTGAATTGGTGTTGCTTTTCCTAATGCTTTCTCACTAACTGATTATCTCCATGCTAGTCGGTGGTATATACTGCTGGGGAGGAGCTAACTTTTTATGCCTACAGGCAGTAACATACACCCATGGTCTCCTGTGTCCCCCAGTGAAGGCTTCAAAAAAAAAAGATTTTACTGTAAATACCCAAAATCATTTTATTACAAAATAAAAGTGAAATATTGTAAATCTGCCATTATAAATCAGGGCCTGGATTCCATCAGAAAATATTCAGGAAATTACGGTCAATGTCCATAAGCTCCATGTAAAGCGAAGCATGGGCTGGAAAAAAGCTTGTGATGAGCTGCAGCTGCACCAACGCTTCCTACGTGAAGGCCGGTTCTGGAAATCCAAAGGAGAAGATAAGGGGGAGGAAGAAGCAGAATCAAGTATCTCATCGACCAGCAATGAGCAGGCAAGGGCATTTATTGTAGGGTATTATAACACATGCTCGGAGTCTTCCAATTTGTTCTTTTCATTTCTAGACCTAATTGTCTTTAGAAGCTAATACACTGTTTGCATCCAACTAAAAAGGTCATTTGGGCGGGGCATTGTGAGGATCGTCTTGTCTGTCAAGTGTTCTCAGCCATTCAGTGATCAGAGCTCTCCTTACCAGACTCTCTTAAATATCCCTTTAAATTCAATAATACCTAGGCGATTTTATACATCATTTGCAATCATTTACATTGCTCTAAAATGTCCGTGCTGGAAAAAAACTTTATTAACACAGTGACCAAATAGAGGAGTATAAATGAATTAAGAAACAAACATGATTTTGTATTTGAGGACACATCAAAAAAGAAAATCATGTTTTTAAGGAATTTGTAAGTTATTAAGTGTCTTGGAGCAGATGACCCTAATGTAGAACTTAATTGTCTTTTGTCAGGCATGTTAGTGTTAATTTACCTAGTTTAAGTTAAAGGAGTTGTCCACTACAAAAACCTTTAACTGTTTGCCTAATATAAATATATACAACTATTTTTTTTGTATATCTGTTCCATCTTTTTGCGTTCGACACAGAAATACATTTTATGCTTCTTCACATCAACCATTCTGTGTGACCAGGCTGACTGACTGACTCTTATCAACAGCTAAGCCAGGCCCCCTTCTCTGTTTAGGCTCATTTACATTTCTTAGTTTCCTCAAATACGACTATTAAATAAGGAGTGTATACAGTATTTTATTACTTTTAATAAAGAACACACAATAGCTCAAAACAGGAGTCAGTGGGGTTCACAAGACCTGGTGAACCTTCGATCTGCTGCTTTTCTTTTTGGGTAATACTTTATGATCCATAAACCTCCTCTATTCTATCAACACTCCCTAGTAGGGTACTTGACAAAGGGTTTACTACTGATGTGTTTACATCTACTTTTACACTTTCTGATGAGGATCCCATCACTTTTGACAGCACAAATACTCCAGCATGCAGCACTACTTGCTAACTACCAGAACATAAAACCCAATTGTATGTCAATGTGGTCATTTAGCCATCATAGAATGGTAGATTTGAAAGGGACCTCATGGGTCATCTGGTCCAGACCCCTGCTCAAAGCAGGATTCACTTAATCATCCCAGACAGATGTCTTTCTAGTCTCTGTTTGAAGACTACCATTGAAGGAGAACTCGCCACTTCTCGTAGCCGCCTGTTCCACTCGTTGATCACCCTCACTGTCATAAAGTTTTTTCTAATATCTAATCTGTGTCTCTTCCCTTCAGTTTCATCCCATAGCTTCTAGTCTTTTCTTGTACAAATGAGAATAAAGCTGATCCCTCTACATCGTGACAGCCTTCTTTATTTAAGCTAAACATTCCCATCTTTGCATTCCAGAGGTCATAGATGTGAACAGAGTGTAACTTAGACAACCTTTTTAAAGGGGTATTCTGATCTTATGATGTAACGGCATATAGCTAGGATAGCCATCACTATATGTGTAGTGAGTTATTACTTCTGGGACAGCCAGTGATCCTGAGGATGACAAGTGACACTAGTGCAGAGATCCCCTTCATTTTTTCTCTGCAGTGTGGAGGCCCAACCATCCTCTGTGCATAAAACCACAGTATGTACCTATTCATGTCAGTGGGGCTGGCTTGTGTCCACTTCACAGCTCGTTGGCCATGATCACAGCTGTGCAGTGGAAACTTCAGGCAGGGGCACAACAGTGTGGTCCCTTCATTTTCAGTATCCATGGAGAATGCTGAGATAAAGTCCTGATCATCTTTATTAGCACCCATGAAGTTTAAGTACATAATGTGGAATATCTCCTGAAAAAAATGAATCAAGTGAAACAGCTTTTTTGTATAGGGACTCGCGTTATATACTTCAGAGCAAATCATAAACCACAATTTAAAACAATGGGAGGGAAAAATAGAAAAACCTAAATTTTGCTGTGACATAGTTATTGGCACCCTTTACATTAAATTAGTATGGAAACACATTTTGACTCACTTGTGGTAAATCACACATGAGAATCACTTGTGATAAATTGTCGGTGCCCATGTGAGATGAATTAGCCAATGAATGATGACTTCAGTGTTTTAAAAAGCCACATGTTAGGCCCTGATCCTTTGATACAATGGTGAAGACAAATGAGCTGCTTGAGGACATCAGAATTATTAGCAAACACAAGACTTCCAAAGGGTTTAAGGCCATCTACAAAGACCTCGGTATGCCAATTTCAACAGTGTGCAATGTTATTAAGAAGTTTGCCAAGCATGGAACTGTCAAAAACTTCCTGGAAGTGGGAGACAGAGGAAATTGACAAGAGATGTCTTCGAAGATTGGTGCGAATGGTGGAATAAACACTGTCAAATATCCAAAGACCTGAAGGGCAACCTGGAATAGTCTGGGGTCTGGGGTCAACAAGTACCATATGCGTCACACCGAACCAAGCAGAGCAAGAAACCATTGCTGAAGAAAAGACATAAAAAGGAATGACCTACTGATCATTGCCAAAGAGTACCTTGATAAACCACAATCCTGGGAAAATGTTTTGTGAACAGATGAAACAAAAGTAGACCTTTTTTGGTAATGCAAAGCAACAGTTTGTTTACAGAATCCTATAAGGAAAAGAAACACCCTAACAATAGTAAAGCATGGTGGAGAATCCATAATGCTGTGGGGTTGCTTTGGTGCGTTTGGCACTGGAGGCCTTGACCGTATCACAGGAATTATAAAATCAGAGAATTAGCAAGAGGTTTTAGAGCGAAATGTCCTACCCAGTGTAAGAAAACTTGGTTTTAGTCAAAGATCATGGGTCATCTAGAAAGATAATAACCCAAACCACACAGAAATGATGTCCAGGAATGAGTCCTGACCTCAATCCCATTGAAAATCTTTGTGGTTAGCTGAAATCTTCTATTGGGAAACAGAACCCTGCAAACATTCAAAAGCTTCAACAAATTGCAAAGAAGAGTGGGAGAAAATACCAGCTGAGAAGTGCAAGAAGCCTATAGTTGCTACAAGAAATGTTTGGAAGCTGTCATCAATGCCAAAGGGTGCAACCAAGTATTAATTAGGGGCCTTTATTGCTGCATAGCTGTTTATTCTGTTTCTTCCTTGAAATTGCAACATGTAAGTTGACAATATTTTATTGCTGTATTTCTTTTGACCACTGATTAAAAAATCCTGAGGATATAACTTTGGGACATTTTCCATTTATTTCTGAAGATATTGTACAGTCTATGAAAGAAAATGAAGGGGTGCCAATAATGGTGACCAGCACTGTATGCTTACATTTTATAAGAAAATATTTAAAAAAAAATATGTTGTCCGGGTCACAGAAGAATAACTAACTGCCCTTGCAAGGTAATTTTTCTCCTATTGAAGTCCATAGATTTCCCACACAGCACTCCATGCAGTATAATGTGCTTACATACAGAATAATGACCCCTCACCTCTTCACACACTATAATGGCGCCCAATAGCCCTCTGCCCTCTAATAGACCCCACAAAACCTTCACACTGTATAATTGCTTGCATACTGTATAATAACCTACAAATAGCCCTCCATTAATTTTAAAGGCTCCCTTTTAGCCCTCCAAATAATATAATGGCCTCCACATAGCCTTCCATATAGTGTAATTGGCCACACACAGTCCTCCATAGAATGTTATAAATATTATTTATTGTTATAGCACCATTTATTTCATGACACTTTACATGTGAAAAGGGGCATACATAAACAAGTACAATAATTATGAGCATTAAATGGTACACTCAGGTACAGAAGGAGATAGGACCCTGCCCACGAGGGCTCTCAGTCTGCAAGGGATGGGTGAGGATAAAGTAGGAGAGGATAGATCTGGTCGTGCGGTGGTTTAGTGGACTGAGGCTCACTGTAGGTTGTAGGCTTATAGGAAGAGTTGGGCCTTCAGGTTTCTTTTGAAGGTTTCCACGTAGTTGTGAGTCACGGGAGATGCATGAGAGAAATATTGTGTGTGGTTGTGGGAAGAAGAGATAAGAGGGGAGTAGAGAAGGAGATCTTGAGAGGATCGCAGGTTTTATGTAGCTAAGTACCGGGAGACCATGTCACAGATGTACTGAGTTAACCGGTTGTGGATGGCTCTGTATGTCATACTTAGGGTTTTGAACTGGAGCCTCTGTTGGGAGCTAGTGAAGGGCTTGACAGAGAGGAGAGGCCGGGGAAGAGTGGGTAGACAGGTGAATTAGTTGCGCAGCAGCGTTTAGGATAGATTGGAGGGGTGCAAGAGTGCTAGAGGGGAGGCCATGGAGCAGAAGGTTGCAGTAGTTAAGGCAGAAGATGATCAGAGCATGCAGAAGTGTTCTTGCAGTTTCTTGTTCAAGGAATGTACGGTTTCACTAAATATTTTTGAGTTGGAGTTGGCAAGGGCTTATATATGTGGCTTAAAGTTGAGGGCAGAGTCGAGGATTACCCCGAAGCACCAAGCATGCAGGGCTGGGGCGTTTGAGCAGCCATTGACTTTTGTGGATTGGTCTGATGGGGTTGTAGTGTGAGATGGGGAAAGATGATGAATTCTGTTTTGTCTATGTTCAGTATAGAAATCAAGCAGAAAGGAAAGTTGAAATAGCGGACAGATATTGTGGGATTTTGGTTAGTAAGGAGGTGATATCAGATTCAGAGAGTTAGATCGGTGTGTCATCAGCGTAGAGATAATACTGAAAGCTGTGGGACTCTTATCAGTTGTCCCACGGCAAGGGTGTAGATTGAGTAGAGTAGTGGTCCTAGAAGTGAACCTTGGGAGACACTGACAGATAGGGTAAGAGGAGAAGGTGGTGTGGGAGAGGGAGACCCTGAATGTGTGGTCTGTTAGATATGAAGTGATCCAGGAAAGGGCCAAGTCTGTGATACCAAGAGATGAGAGAATCTGTAGCAAGAGGGAATGGTCTACAGTGTCGAAGTTGCTTGCTATTGATGTTTAGTAGGTCATTAGTGATGTTAGTTAGGACAGTTTCAGTTGAGTGATGCGGTTGGAAGCCAGATGGTAACCGGTTAGAGAGGAAGCAGGAGGGAAGGTGGAAGAACAGTTCAAGATGGACATGCTGTTCCAGTAGTTTTGAGGCTTAAGAGAGAAGTTATATGGGGCGATAGCTAGACAGAAGGTCGAGGGAGGGCCCATGTAGTATAATGCAGCCCTTAGTCCTCCATATAATATAAGTATAGCACCCTCATAGTCCTCTATATATTATCATTGCACCCCCATAGTTCTCCATATAGTATAATACACCCCATAGTCCTCTATATATTATAATGAACATCCCCATAATCCTCCATACAGTATAGTGTGCACCCCATAATCCTTCATATAGTAAAATGCACATCCCATAGTCCTCCATATAGATTGATAATGCATACTACCCCATAGCCATCCATATAGAATTATTGTCCCCCAGTGTACACACTGACTTAAAAAAAAAAAACAATACTCCCCTCGCCTCTTTCCCCCGCTGCTCCCGGTATCCATAGCAGTCAGTACAGTTAAGTCTGATGCAGGGGACCCAATACTGGTGTTGGCACTGTGCTCCCCCTGACTCACGGGCCCTATGGCAGCCATGTGGTCTGCTGCCATTGGCCATATGCCACTGCCCACAGACACAACCCAATTTGCAGTATTGGCGCTTTTGATTTAGCTGCTTTCATTTCAGCTACTTTGATTATGTTTCTTATTAATGTAATTTATGCTGATATTTCTCAGTAGTGACAGATCACCTGGCGTACACCTGCAGTCCTCACACAACCTCCTCACAATTTGTCCTAGTTTCCTGTAGACATAAAGAGATATATTGTCTGGGCAACAAGACAAGTCTGTGAATTGTTTCCTACAGCTCATCTAATTGAGACCCAGACTCGCTATAAACAGAACGTGAACAAGCTCTGCACAATTTAAAGATTATCTCGTGGTCGTATATTTCTGCAGGATGAAAAGCATGTTTCTGGTCTGTTCAATGTTAGCAGGATTACATTGACTTTGCATCCTTAATCTCTCAAGCAGAAGGCGACTCAGGAACCAAGAGCCAAGAAGGGGCGTCGTAACCAGAATGTAGAACCCAAGACGGAAGTAAGTGCTCCTTAGTATTGATACTCTTGCAGTATTTTACAGCATTTCTTGCTAATATATTGGGGTTTTCCCTGTTTGTATGATCAGGCATAAAAACCTAAATGCAATCCAGTGTTAAAACAACCCTAAAGGATTATCTTGTCAGACTGGAATAATACAGAAATCCAGCTGGGTTAGTCTTCAGATATTGGCCAAGCCAAAGTGGAAGAAGGGATGAGGAAATATAATAGATAGGTTAAGTTTTTTGCTGGATTTTTTTTAGGTAAGAACAAAGTGACCATCCACATTATCCACAAGGTGTCTATTGGTGTCAGACGAGACATCCGGGCTGCTTTGGAAATTTTCCTAGAGAGACACCTGATGGTAAAATGGAAGGCCCAGCAGACTAAAGACATTACTGCAACAGGTTAACCACTGTATAACTATAACAGATCAGGCGCATACTGGCTCTTATTGAAGAAGATCAAACTCATTATGAAGACTTAATATTTTCAAGGCATTGCTCCATGGGAAAAACAATCAGTATGCAAAGTAGAACACGCCTACCAAGCCATAGACCCAGCATTAGACTGTACGGACACCGTTCAGGAGCGATACTGCCTATGATTGCTACAGCTCAGCAGTTATAGGAATGGCTATGGAAACTGTTTTGAATAAGCATATACATTTTCATAGATTATAATTTGGAAAGCTGTAACATCCCTTTTCCAAATAGATAGTACAAATAGTGCTGCAGTGTCATGGATTCCATGCCGAAAATCCATACCAGTTTACAGTAAAATGCATGTGGATGGGATTTTCACATAGTATATGTTAGCAACAGGGCTGTAGAGTCAGTGAGCCAAACATCAGACTCAGACTCCTCAATTTCCCTGAATCCGACAGAATCAAAATGTGGACACCGACTCTGACTCCACAGCCCTGTTTAGCAAGTAATTTCTTTTCCAGTGCACAGGGAGTAAAGAAATCACATGTTACATAATAGCCATCGCGTTTATCCTTCTACAGATCCTGGGTTTATGAATGCAAACACTAAAAATTATGCCTCGTGTCTTGGTATTATTTTTGGCTTAAATCTTTGATCGCTATATGAATTACTTGTACATGTCACCTGCACATCAAAAATATTTCCTAAAACCAATATTTTCCATCAAAATCACAAAAACTCTTAGGCTGGAAACACACTATTCGACTCACATGCGAGTCTCTCGGACGAGACTCGGATGTGTCTCCCTGAACGGCTTCCCCTTCTCTGGACGGGAGTGTGATGCTGCACAAAAACACAAGCAGATGACACTCCCGTCCAGAGAGGGAGGAGGCCTTCAGGGAGACTCTCCGTCATGTGAGTCAGATAATGTGTTTCCAGCCTTACTGTCACTCTGGTTTATTCTTGGCTTGACTACTGAAACTTGTTACTAATTGGTCTTCTCACTAGTGCCCTATCTTCAATGTTTCCAATAGCAGCACCCAGGCTCATATTTCTGTTCAGCAATTATTCTCCTTCAACCCCGTTCCATTTATTGCACTGGTTGTGCATTCACAGTGGAATACAATCTAAACTCCGACCTACAAAGCTCTCTACTGTGCTGCAACAACCTCAATCCTCCTCTCTTTTCTATTAGTTGACCCATGCTCTCCACTTTGCTAATGAACTAAAACTCTTTTCTAATCTCCACCTCCAAGGCTTTTCTTGTGCTGCTCCAGCTCTCTAGAATGCACTATCCCAGACAATATGTAGTTTCCAGTATCCATAGTTTTAAACATGCTCTAAATAATAATATAATATTTATTCATTTATATAGCGCTATTAGTTCCATAGCACTTTACATACGTTGGACGGCTAAAGAGATGTTCCAATCACCTCACTAATCTAACTTTTAATTTACTCCCTCCCTACAGAACTCTCCAATTTCCTTAGAACCTCCACACTCCATACACTCAGTAGCATTGTGTGTCTGGACATATACATATACTGGCTGGTATTCATTAGTATTATTATGTTAAAAAAAAAAAATTATACTGGGATCTTGGCGTTATAGGCAAAAAATATTGTTTGAAACTTTGAAGTAGTTGGGCAAAGTGAAGAAGATATAAGGCTAGAGCAAATGAGAAGATGACGGGTGGCTACTGTCAATGATGGCGGATGAAATGTAGAAGTATGAGGGTCCTGGAAGTCTCTGCCAGGCAAGACGTGGGAAGATGTGAGGGAGAGTTTGACCGAGTGTGAAATAAAGGTCATCACCAGTCTATTTAATGAAATAGCTTGCTGCAATTGGAAACACAGGCATAACATGATCCAAAGTACTACAATGCAAAACTGGTAGGTCAGATTGTGAAGGACCAACGCAGCACACTCTCCCGGCCTCCGCCCCATCAATACCAACCTTATTACTTTACAGGCAATCCAGAATCTAGTAAATATTTGTTATAATGTTGTCTTGTCTACAGCAAACATGTACACCACTAAAATCTTACCCAATTTGTAGGATCCGGAGCCAGAACCTGAGACGGAAGCTGTGAGCTCAAGCCAAGAAATCCCTCCCCTGCCACCGCCAGTAGAGAAGGTGTCTGTCTGCACACAGACAAAGAAGCAAAGTGCCTCGTCTCCAAGAATGTCGCACCGCAGCACGCAAACCAACAGTGACGCTGGGTGCCAGAACATGTGTCACGACAAGTACAGTAAGCTCTTCAGTGACTTCAAAGAAAGAATGAACACTGACAATAAGAAGGAATCTGAGCGAGCCGTGCGAGAAGCCGTGGAAAAGGTTAGAATCAGATAATCACTCAGGTCCTTCTGCACTGAGTATTGTCCGCTTACCCATCAGAAGGTCCTGGCCTTTCTCCTAAGATATCCAGGCTATTTCTTTTCTTGTTTTTTACATATAAGTCATTAATTTCTTAATGACGTGCGATGCGATAACTGTGAGCCAATGGGTTAACATTGCTGGGCCCCATCACTACTATTTTGACCCTCCTGTAAAGCTCCACCACCGCCTGAGCTCCATAAGAAAACCATGACTTCCTATATACTGCAATACTATAGCATTGTAGTGGTACTTGAACGACTTCAAGTTAACTTACCCTGAGGGGACTAAAATAAAGTAAAAAAAAATTAAAAATGTTTTAAAGAATATTTGTGAAAAAAAATATCAATTTGAATTACCCCATCTATTATATAATTGCGAATAGCTTTTTTGCCCCGGCGTGGTCATGTGGATACGCGCGAAGCATTGGCCGCGAAGCGGCCATTGCGAGTCGCGTGGTCATGTGGATACGCGCGAAGCATTGGCGCGAAGCGGCCATTGCGAGCAGTTCTAAGTCGACTCGCAATGCCCGCGCAGCGGCCATTGCGAGTCAGAGACTCGACGTACTAGAATCCCGATGCATGTGCATCGGGCTCCCAGCTAGTTAAAAATAAAGAAGTAAAATAAATATATTTGGTATCAATGTGTCACAAAAAAAGGTCTATAAAAACATAAAATGATTAAAATCATGTGAAATGCAGAAACAAAATCTAAAAAATTACAATGAAAAGCAATCAAGGTTTTAATGTGCCCCAAAATCATATCAATTAAAAATGTCAGCTCAGTGCCCAAAAAAACATCCTCATACTGCTCAATGGACAGTCAAAACTTACAGATCACATAAAATGTTCATGAAAGGAAATATTTTTTTTTTTTTATATTTCATGAATTTTAGAACTTTTTTTTTTTTTACCATTAAAATTACAAAAACAAAACACTGGACAAGTTTGGTTTTACTGTAATTGTGGTGAACTAGAGCATCAAGATAGTTGGTTATTTTTACTGCACAAGGAACCGCATAATGATAAACCAAAAACCCCAAAACAGCATGGCAGATTTGAGGTTTGTTTCTCAATTTTAATGCACTTGGAAAGTTTTTTCCCGTGTTTCATTAATATGTGTTGCACCTGGTTACGCTATGAAACAAGTTCTCATACAGATGTGGCGACAGAAAATAAAAAAAAAAGTTATGGAGAAAATAAATGGACATAAATGAAAAATTCTTGCTTCTTTATGAGGTTAAAAAGATAGTAAAGAATTAGATGGCTGCTTTCTTGCAATAAAGTATTTCCTGTCCATGACTTCTTTGTGGTTTTGATTCACTTCAAAGGAGCTGTAATATCGGACACAACCTGTAGACAGGAGTGGCGCCATTTCAGGAAGAAGGCAGACATTTATTCTATTCCTGTACTACATCTTACGATAATGAAATATGGGATCTATACACACATGACTCCCTTCAGTCATTTGTATGACGTGCTCGCTTAGTGATTGATGAATAACAATAAAATAAACTTTAAAGGCGATGTCTGGTTTATTTTTTATATAAATCTGTGTGTATCTCTAGGCTGCAAAATGCTGACAGCTTGTAATTTACACCCTGTCAGCATTTTGCAGGGTTACCTAGATATTACCTTTCTGCATGTGTGGAGGCCACTGACCAGGTGCATGTGTGTTTTGGAGTCTGAGTGTAAATGTCACTACATGTCATTTACACTCAGTCTCCTACAAGCCCTCCGCTCACTGCAACAAGCACGCCCCAGTCCCAAGCATGCCCGCCCCTCCCTAGTCTCTAGCATTCCAGACTCCATTCCCCTATGTAAACTCTGATAGAACCACATCACACTTAGTGATCATCTCCTCCTCTGAAACAATGTGCCGAATCCGTCGCTCTGAGAAGCAGATGACTGCTCTCAGTGCTACGGTGTGTGTGCTCCTCCCCCTGTGCCCGCGCCGATGTCATCTGAACCTCGTAGCCGCCCTCGTGGTGAATGAACGGCTCACTGCACAGAGGGAGCGCTGTAGACTGTGGAAGGGCTTGTTGCAGACTGGGGTGTGCTTGTAGGAGACTTTGTGCAAACGAGAAATATTGGCTTTTACACCCAGGGTTCAAAATAAACACACCTCTGGTCAGTGACTACCACACATGCAGGAAGGTGATATCTTGGTATCACAATGCAACATATTAACATTGGTGTAAATTTCAAACTGTCAGCATTTCAGAGCCTATGTAAACACATTTTATAAAATAAAAAAAAAAGCGCGGACAACCCTTTAAAGCTGCGCTCACAATATGTAGATTAGTGGGTGACTAGTCTGAAGTAGCGGATTTCCTCAGCCTGATCTTCGCTTTCATCGTGTAAGCAGGATCTTGTGAGCATGAGTGGCATGACGTCAGTGCCATCTCTTTGCAAATATCACGCAATGTTCTGCTCCTTGGGAATGCACAGTGTTGCTAGCTGTACACTCCCCGGCTCCAACACATTCCTAGGGAGAAAGTCCGCCACGCTATATTTGCAAAGAGATGACAGTGACGGCGCTCCTGCTCAAGCCATGGCACTCATGCCCACTGGGGCGTATTTACATGATGAGAGCGAAGATCAGGCTGAGGAAATGAACCACCTCTGACTAGTTGCCCACTATTCTGCATAGCATGAGTGCAGTTTTTCTTTCACCAATCACTAAGATACATGAGGAGTTTGTTGTTGCTAGAATGTAGAAATCGGGTGCAATAAAGTCATGGTGGTGGTTAGGGCGCTATAGCAGCTAATAGTTTTCCTTTTAAAGAGTTGGCCACTAATTGACCACTCCAGCCTAATTCATTCCAATCCCCCCATATAAAATAAAAAATGTCTATACTCGCCTTCCCCAGCAGTGGAGCCGTTCAGACGATGCTGGTGCTTCTGTTTTCCACATAGAGATGTGCACTGCACTCTGCAGTCTCCGGCACCCATAAAGAATGAATGGAGTGGAGTGTAAGATGGACCTCCACTCCACAGCTCATTTGGTCATTACATATAAATATCCTATGTGAGGTGGTCTTATAGTAAGGCCTTTTTAAGAATTTGGTGATCAATTTAACTTCTTGGTATGTAGGGGCTTGAAAAAAGTGTATTAAGATGATAATTGAGAATCTTTATGTCTACAGCTTCGAGGCGAGATGGAGGAGGAGAAGAGGCAAGCTGTTAGCAAAGCCGTGGCCAATATACAAGGCGAGGTGGACAGAAAATGTAAACAAGTGAAAGAAAAGTGCAAGGAAGAGTTTGTTGAAGAAATTAAGAAGCTGGCGGCACAACACAAGCAGCTGATATCCCAGACCAAGAAGAAGCAGTGGGTAAGGCTGCTTTCACACTACGATTTTATCAGTTCTGATGCTGTCCGATAAAAATCGGACAGCATCGGACCGATTTTCGGACCCCATGCAACCCTATGGGCATCGGACCGAATCGGATGTGCACTAAATGCCATCCGATTTGGTCCGATCCGAATCTGTCCGATTTTTTTTTCGGTGCAAAAATCGGAGCTTGCTCCGATTTTTGCACCGAAAATAAAATCTGACAGATTCGGATCGGACCAGATCGGATGGCATTTAGTGCACATCCGATCCGACCCGATCAATTTGACATGGGGCCCTATGGAGCAGGGTCCGAGGAAACATGTTATGTCTCCTCGGACCGATTTTAGTTTACTGAGCATGCTCAGTACACTAAAATCGCTCCAAAAGTGAATGAATGGGTTAATTAAAAAAATAAAAAACTATGCTCACCTGTCCACGAGGCCCACGTCGTCTCCCGGCGTCTCCGGTATCTCCAGGTATCTTGCCGTCTGTGCTGATAAGACCTGCCGTGATGTCACAATCACATGACTGCCAGGAACCAATAGCCGGCAGTCATGTGATTGTGACATCACGAGAGGTCCTGGCAGCACTGAAGACAGAACAGCCAGACACCGGAGACGCGCGGGACCGTGCAGGAGTCGTGGACAGGTGAGAAAGGAGAGGAGGAGAGGGGGAGGACAAGAGGAGAGGAGGAGGAGGAGGACAAAAGGAGAGGGGGAGGACAAGAGGAGAGGAGGGGGACACATGGGGGGGCCGGAGGACACATGGGGCAGCACATTGAAGGACTGGGGATGGACTCATAGGAGGACCGGGGGCCAAGAGGGGAGGACCGGGGGTGCAGAGAGGAGACACAGGGGATAAGAGGGGAGACACAGGGGATAAGAGGGGAGGACCGGGGGCCAAGAGGGGAGACACAGGGGATAAAGGAGAGGACCGGGGGAGAGACATGACAGCTCTCAGGGAGCAATCTGACAGGAGGGCGGGCATTCTATTTTCTGTCGGAATCGGGTGCCTATTTGGCACCCGATTCCAGGCATCAGAGGAATCCGATGCTGTCCGATTTATATCGGACAGCATCGGATTTTACAAAATCGTTATGTGAAAGTAGCCTAAGAGGCTTCATTCACAATGGTCCAGGGCTGCACAGTACATCAGTGAGAGGGACGGTTACACGTATACCCTTATACTTAACATATCCATCAGACACTCCAGAAAAAATCCAAGCCAGCTTGTGGTCAATTTACACAAATTTGGTGTGTAGTTTGTATCTGAGACCGCCGGACAGGAGCTCTGTGAATCTCCTAACTTCTTGGCATCTCCAGCTCTTCTTTTGATTAGCTGGGCTGGTGCGACGTCATGTCACAATGATGACTTCACCACAGCCTAGGAAATCCAAAGAAGCATCGGGAAGTAAGGAAATTCACAGAGCCGCCATCTATTGGTCACAGATTAGTGACCGGCCGATGAACCAGAATCCTGGTAATGGAAGCATCTCTACCTGTATTGTGCACCATCCTCGGCCCTTCGCTATGAAACACTATGACACTCTGCAATTTCTATAGTAGCTACGACCTGGTAGTACAAATTCATGTGACTAGTGGGTGTATCTGCAGTACCCGGCCATGGCCATTTTTGAAATGATGGAGCTGCTATGTACAGAGTCCAAGAACTTCTGGCCACTGCAAGTAACGGCTCATAGGCAGGGGTGCTGGGTGCCGCACCCCTACCAATCAGATATTGATGACTTATAACAAGGGTAGGCTATCAATAAAAAAGTAATATACAACCCTTTTATTATTAAAGGGAATCTGTCAGCAGGTTTTTGCTACGTAATCTGAGGACAGCAGAACACAGAATTCAACAATGTCACATGTCAAGTTCCTGTAATGTGATTTACTTAAACTAAATGTTTCATCACTAGAACATTATAATGTTATCATTGCTGTGGCTCACTGTCTATAAAAATATATTATGCTGTTCTCAGATTAGGTTGCAAAACCCTGGTGACAGGTTACCTTTACAGACTCAGATTACTGGGTACAGCACTTTTGACACAATCAAAGTGATACATCATTGGATTCAGTCTCTTTGCCTACATCATGCTGATCTCAGATGACGTAGCAAAAACCTGCTGACAGATTCCCTTTACTATGTATAAAGTGAGATTTTTACATCCAATTTGGGTGTTCGTTCGTTCTTTCGCAATGTCCTTGTATACTTTTCAGCTCATTGTATTGATGATAATAATGTTTTTATTTTTTGTGTCTTTTTTTCCTACCCTCATAGTGCTACAACTGTGAAGAGGAGGCCATGTACCACTGCTGCTGGAACACCTCTTACTGCTCCATTAAATGCCAGCAAGAACACTGGCACGCCGAACACAAGAGAACCTGCCGCAGGAAAAGATGAATCGCTGCCTCCCTCTTGTATCATTTCCTTGATATCTATCCTCAAACTCTGTGTTTTTATTTTTAATTTCCAAGATGCCGTACTTGCTTACTATCTGCATACCATTTCCAAAGCAGCTCGCTCAGTACTGGAAGATCTGCCGATTGACAG
The DNA here is from genome assembly GCA_033576535.1 of Allobates femoralis. Classification (NCBI taxonomy): domain Eukaryota; kingdom Metazoa; phylum Chordata; class Amphibia; order Anura; family Aromobatidae; genus Allobates; species Allobates femoralis. The sequence goes on from JARQOC010000005.1 coordinate 512,900,060, forward strand.
CTCCAGTACTGAGTCTCCACACAGACATCCTGGCACACCTATCCCTGTGCTTCTATACAGTCTCTAACCTGTTTGCTGCCAGGGGATCCCGCAGGGTGGTTTTTTTCCGATAAGCGCATGCCATCTGTTCTGGAGGCAGCCCAGGTTAGACACCATTCCTTCCTTTACTAACACTTGAGAAGTTGGATGCGCATCTTACATTTGTGATGAAATTATTACTGATGCGCAGCAGTTTTTTGCTAGTCGGTTTTGCATTTCAGGTTCAAGGCATTTTGTGTTTTATAATGTTTTAACATTTTAAAATTTCCTTTTTTTTTTTTTTTTTAACAAACCTACATTAGCTAAGTGGCAGGTCTTAATCCTCACCCTTTAAAAAATATAAAAAGCCCCATATTTTGGTCTCATGGGGTAACCCCAGACCAGAAATGTATCTGTTAGTGAAGATGAATTCAGAGGGAGCCAAACGTGCGGTGCCACTCATTTCTCATTGGTCTGTGAATGTATAGAAAGGGGGATCACTACCTTATACACACAGCCTCACATCGGAAGCCTGCCCAGCTTGTGTCATTACGTTCCTTCTACGTGGAAAGGCATTATGATATTTACTTATTCTGTACCAGGGGGTTTTAAGATTTTTTGGGAACAGGGTTCACAAGGCAAGAATTTTTTTGTTTTTCTTGCATATTTTATTTGTAAAATATATCCCATGTTTGTTCATTACTTATTTTCAATATATAACTTTTATAAAGAAATGAAATATATTAACTTTGATTGCATAGATTTAAATACAGGTAATCTTATCTTAGATCATAGGTGTTACGTTACGATTTGCACAGTTTCTTATTCCTATGGAGGCACACACTCAAGAGACAATTCAGACCAAGAATCAACCTTGGGCAACTTCTTACAGGGTTTATTAAGAATTCATCAGTGCCGTTCTCATACCTTTTGCAAATAATTCACCTGTCCACACTAGTCAAGCCATATACAGCTGTCACCAGGGGCGTATATAAGATTCTGAGAAATACTAGTAGTAGGAGGTAGGGCTTACTCTATTCATAATATATTTAGTTTTTGGTGTTGCAGGTTTTTAATGTAACACGTCACTCTCGGCATGCACAATGGAATTGCACCACTGCCATGTAAGCTACAATCAGGATGAGCGTGTGGAAATGTGTCATGTTAATATTCCTGATCATTTTGCTACAAAAAAACAATGGAAATTGTATATCAACGCCTACACATTCACTTTTTTGGGGGTCAAATCAATAAATCAATTGATAGTTTAGTAATCTAAGGATCTTCACCTATTGTTTTAAATGCATCTAAAATGGTAAATGAACCAAGTTTTAAATATAGATTAATTAAATATCCCATCATTTTGTGTCATAGAGCTTTGTGGTTCATGTTTAGATTACAAATTCTGTGTAATCTCATCCTCCATACTCCTATCTACTTCTTAAGGCCACGTTACACACACAGATATATTGGTCACAGATCTCTGGTTGCAGTGAAATCATGGACACACATTTTGTGGCTGTGTACAAATGGACAATGTGTCCATGATTTCACTGCAACCAGAGATCTGTGACCAATATATCTGTGTGTGTAATGTGGCCTTTACTAATCCACCTTCCTTCCTCTGTGAAGAGTTGCATTTCTCCCTCTTGTATCTCTGTCCTGCTAGCTTTGTACATGCACATTAATGGCATGTGCACGTTCATATATCTCACTACTGGGATCTGTATCAATCTCGAGAACGAGGCCTTATCTCAGGCAGTGTTTTGTTTTTGCACATCCATTTGTATAGAAGGTCCAACAATTGCCAAACAACTATGCTTGCCAATTTACAAATACAGAAAGCCACCTGGCCATTACTCCACTTATGGCGGTGGAAAATACAGCTCCGTCCTTGAGATAGATGTGGGTTTCAGAACTGGGATCGACATAGATCACACAATTTATGTACAAAGACTGGACAACCACAATCAAAGGGCCAATGACACTAGAATCCCTTTGTATTAAAGGGTGGTCCACTACAAGGGCAATCCTTTCTGATTCCACTTGTTTCCCCCTAATTTAATGTTGGTGATATTGTGTTGTCACGCGAGCCTCGCGTCCAATCACCTTCGACTTCTGTTTCTCTTGCTTCGGACGAAAGAAAAATCAACAGCTGTCGCTGCTGCTCACTTCCTGTTAATAGCTCCTTTGGTCCGGGAGACAGAAGGGTGGTGATTGTGATATCATGTGAGCCCCGAACCGCCGCAGTGCTGGAAAGGTGGCAGCATAGGAGGCGAGTACAGGGGGCAAATAAGTGGAATCAGAAGGGGTTGTCCTAGTAGTGGACAACCCTGTTAAGTCGGCTGCTTGTTTCCTGACTACTTCTGTCTGCATCATGTTTAGTTGTCCATTTTAGATGCATAGAAAAAAATTCTTAATATGCAAGATAGTAGCTGCGGAGAGGGCACCATTGGTCTGACTGGTATGTGTTACCTCCGGTTTGACCAACAGATGGTGAACCAATGAGGGTAGCTATAGTTTTGCATTTTCAACCTACCAGAAACAGTAGGAAACCAGTAGGAATTGCCTTGATGTTGAAGTCCCCAATGTATAAAGTCAAACACAAAGCCAATTTTCAAAGCGATGCTTTCTCCACAAACACGAACGATAAATGCATGCCCGTATTCTTGTAAAATGTCCATTTTGGTTTTTTTGTTATAACCTCTTAAGAGCATTAAGTATAGGCATGGATCGAAAGTTGAATATTGATTTTCACCTATGAACTTTTCCACTTGTTGGGAGCGGGGCTTGTTTGTAAAATCACATCTTTAGCCATTTTTTCTGCCGTCTAATTTTACGTCATCTGATCCTATTTTATGTGTGAAAGGAAATTTGTGTTTTGATTTGATGTTTGTTTTTGGGGAGTTTTTTGTGAGGTTTCTCAGCAGGAATGTAGAAAAACCGAAGGTTACCGTCACACACAGAGATATATTGCATGCACTCACTGGTTGCAGTGAAATCATGGACACATTGTTCCCATTTTGTGGCTGTGTACAAATGGAACAATGTGTCCATGATTTCACTGCAACCAGTGAGTTGCATGCAATATATCTCTGTGTGTGACGGTACCCTAACACGCTAGCTATTCGGAGGTAGGACGATTGAGGAAGAATTGTAAATATTTTATTTAGATCGTTGATATTTATTTCAAGTGATTAAAATATGGCAGCAGAAAATGTCACCCAGGGGAAGCACTGGTGAATACTGATGAACGGGCAAAAAGAGTCAATAAACAGCGAATTCTGTAGCGCTACAGGAGTCAGTGCATTCATCACTCCGTCAGATTTTACATATGCTCCTGCAGTGTTTTTGATATCCAGCTTCATACAAGAAATCCGCATGACGTTTCTGCACTCGCCACCTCTTCCTCCATCCATCCATATAAAATATACCACTCCACCGCTGTACGGGCTGCGGTACAATCCTGGCAAGAACAGATACTTTACAATATCTGCAGCATCGATCCAGACCTATGAATGAAAGTGTATTGTGAAAAGAAAAAAAAAAAAAGAAATACATTGATGTAATATCATTCCAAGAAACATACGAATATAACGGTTATCTGCATGAGATTAACACTTGTGTTATTTGGGCTTCTTTTCCTGTGTCTTTTGACATGGTTGCAAATTGCAGAGTCAAAAACTGTGTGAAAACAAGAAAAAAAAAACAAGATTGTGGCCTGGTTTTGTATATGTTGTAAGTTAAAATAAAAACAAAAATGACAAAAAAAAAAGAAAAAAAAATGTTTTGAGACAGTTACTACAAACTGAATTCACTTCTGTTTCTTAAGCTGTACTAAGATGTTAAGCTTGGCCACTCTGCACATTGTAATTACCCATTGTGGCTGGTCTAGTTCTTTGACACATTCTGCCATTTTGTAAGCTGCTCTCTTACTAGCAATATGTGTTAACATTTGTTAATAAATGTATTTAAAATTACACGTGTCCATTCATGGCAGTAAAAAAGGGAATGTATGCGGACCCGACAGACCGCTACAACAGTTACCATTCTATTTGTCCTGCTAGATCACTTCCTTTGCTTTTGTGTATATCTCATAGATCATTTTTGAATTTTCAGCCAGTCATACAAGTTTTCTCCTTCGCCTCATTGGGGACACAGGACAATGGTTATGCTATTCTGCCACTAGGAGGCGACACTAAGCAATTAAAGAAGCACAGTGGCTCCTCCCAACAGTATATAACCCCCTGACTACCATAGTCTAGCCAGTTTTTTGCTTAGTGTCTTAGGAGCAAGACACTGTTTGTTAGTTATTTTATCCTATTTTTGTGTCGTTGCTCCCCAGACCCTTCAGTTGGGGATTCTGGGTTGTAGCTGATGATATCCGGACCGCTGCACCGTCCCTTCACAGACCCCACAGTTGGGACTCTGCGTAATAGGAGGTATCCCCCTGGGCCACCAGCATTTTTTCCTGGCCGCAGCAGCTAGGATATAGCTGTGGGGGATGACTGGTCCGCCCTTATGTCCCTTGAAGGGCTGAAGGATGATGAGCAATTAAGGTAGGAGGCAGCGCTATGTGTCCCCTGAAGCTCCTGTGCTTGCAGCGTTTTTTTTCCGGTGCTCTGCGCCGGACCCCTGCTGACAGGCGGCCGGCGCTATTTAGCCCCCCGGCTTCAGCCTACTACTGGAGGTCTCCGCCTCCAGTGATGCTGTACTACTTCGGGGCTGCCCCCAGCCCTTACTACTAGCCAATAGTATTAGGGGGAGGGTGGGTGTGCAGGGCATCATGTGACGGGGCGTGGCTTTGTTTTTCCCGCTTCCACACCGCTCTTTTGGCGCCATTCTTGCTCTCGGATGCCATCACAGCAGCACGGGACGCCAGGGGGGCATAGGACATCGGGCGCTTTGCTCCTAGCCTCTCAGGTGACCTGGGCATAACAGTATTGACACCGCAATAGCCCCAGGCGGCAGTGGTGTAACAGCGCAGCAGCTCCTAACCCATTATACCACCCCCTGCACTGTAGTGTGTAGTTCTGGGTACAGCAGGGGAGGAAAGCTGCATGATGCTGGGCAGCAAGGGCAAGAAGGCACCTAAGGCCTTCAATGTTTATTATGCTTTTTGCACAGCATGTAAAGCTGCGCTGCCCTGCAGATGCTCGACCTCGCTCTGCCAGGCCTGTGCCTCTGATCCCCCTCAGTCTAGTGTCTCTGACTCCAATCAGGCACCCACTGAAGTAGAGGTGGCTGCTACCAGACCTACTACTCCGGAATGGGCAGTTACTCTGTCTCAGTCCTTCAGCCAAGCTATACAGCAGCTCTCTGAGACACTACTTCGGTTGGTACAACCACGTCCATTGCCCTCGGACCAGCAGGTCCAATTGAAGGGGGGTTCTGACCATGAGGAGTCTCATTGAGTACCTCTCTTCCCCTTGGTCAGGCGGGCAAGAAGAGATCCCGGACGGGCTCTTCCTCTGCCCTATCTCAAGGCTCCGTGACCTCCCATATGCGGAGTAGGTCTCATGATTCTCACTCTACAGGTGAACTTCATGAATCTGAGGTGGATCTTTATCAAGGTGAATCCTTTGATTCCACGTCTTCTGATACTCTAGCCATGGTGGACAACCTGGTGTTGGCAGTTAATCAGGCCCTGTCGGTGGCAGATCCAGCCCCGGTGTCCGCTTCGGATCATGTGATCTCATTCAAGAGGCCTAAGAGACCTCAGAAAGTTTTTTCGGATCATTCTGAGATCCAGGAAGTCTTACAGAAGCACTGGGCCCATCCTGATAAGAGGTTTAGCAATCATAAAGTGGCAAAAGCGTGGTTGGACTCCCCGACCGTGGACCCTCCGGTGTCCCGTATTGGCTTCTAAGACTCTGCTGTCTCTTCCTGATGGTGCATCCATCAAGGATGCTACCGATCGCCAGTTGGAGCAACTGTCCAAATCAGTGTTTGAAGCTTCAGGGGCGTCCTTGTCCCCTTCTTTCGCCTCTATGTGGGTGGCGAAGGTTATTATGACCTGGGCTGGGGACCTACACTCTGCCTTGAGTCGTCATGAGGCTAATCCTGAATTATTGGATATGGCTGCTCAGATCTCTGTAGCTGGGGAATTTTTGGTTCACTCTTCCCTCGATGCAGCTAATTGTACTGCAGTGGCTGCCTCCAATTCTGTTGCGATATGCCGGGCTCTCTGGCTTCGAGAGTGGAAGGCGGATTCGGCCTCCAAGAAGTCCCTCACTGGCATGCCATACGTAGGTGATCGCTTATTCGCGGAAAAGCTGGATAAGATGATCTCAGACGCCACGGGTGGTAAAAGCACCTCACTCCCTCAACAGACATCTAAACGCAGGTTCACCAAGGGTCAGCAGGCGAGATTCTGGTCCTTTCGGAATTCGTCTGGGAGGTCAGTTTCCTATCCGCCTCACCAGAATCGGACGCCGCGCACAGATAGGGGTTTCCAAACGCCCAATAAATCAGGTTCTACTTGGCAGTCCCGGAGTAAACAACCAAAATCCAAGGAACCCGGGTCTCAGTGGTTCCCCTCCTCATGACTCGGCAGATCCAGAAGACACCCCCAAGTGGGCGGCCGACTTTCCCGCTTTCAGCATGCCTGGCTCGCTGCTACAGACGATCAGTGGGTTCGGGAATTGGTGTCTTCCGGATACAAAATAGAGTTTCATACTCGCTCTCCCAGGAGATTTCTTCTTTCCCACCCCTCAAGATTGCCGGAAAAGGCACATGCTTTCTTCCAAGCAGTCGACTCTCTGCGGCGGGCAGGAGTCATTATACCCGTGCCTCTGGAAGAGAGATTTCAGGGGTTCTATTCAAAGCTGTTTATCGTACCCAAAAAGGACGGTTCCTTCCGTCCCATTTTGGATTTGAAGCGTTTGAACAGATTCGTGCGAATCCGACGTTTCCGAATGGAGTCCCTCCGGTCCGTCATCGCGTCCATGCAGAAGAGGGAGTTCCTCGCCTCCATAGACATCAGGGACGCTTATCTGCACATCCCGATATCCGGCCCTCATCAGAGATTCCTGCGGTTCGCGGTGGGCGAGGATCATTATCAGATTGTAGCCTTTCCCTTCGGGTTGGCAACTGCCCCACGCGTATTTACCAAGGTCATGGCCATGGTCATGACCGTTCTTCACGGTCGGGGTGACAATTTCTTTTTCGCTCCATTGGGAGACCCAGACATTGGGGTGTATAGCTTCCGCCTCCGGAGGACACACAAAGTATTATACAAACTAAGAAGTGTAACTCCTCCCCTACTGCCTATACACCCCCTCCAGGAGAAATCCCTTCAGTTCTTAGCTTTGTGTTGAAGGAGGCACACTCTGCACTCATCCACTCTCACTTTAGTCAGACACACTCTCTATGGAGAGTGTCGGATGGAAGAAAAGTGGATCCGTTGGATCCCCAGCATGTCTCCTTCCTCACCCTCGGGCAGAGGTGGTTGAGGTACCCGTGGGGTACAACGGGCTGGAGCCCTCATGCTGTCTTTCTTCTCCATCCCTTTGGGGCTCTGGAGAAGTGGGATCGTCGCGGGCTTCCATAACATTCTGGAGCTCTAACTCCATCCACCGCCCCTTATGGATCTGCTGGCCGGAGTTGTGTTACCCCCAGGGACCGGGCCCTGCACCGATAAGGTACTCTGTGTGGGTACGCTGCAGCTGCAGTCTGACCCTGGTTCCGTTTAACTGGGGTTATTCGCTCTGCTCAGTCTTACTGGTCCCAGCCATGCTGCGGAGTCTCCGGTTTTTCCGGCTCTCCGCTGCTTCCCGCTCCTAGGCGCCGAGCGACCACATTGAATGAGGCTCCATGGGCTGAAACCCCCTTTATGCTCCCTGCTATGGGGCAGGGAAGTAGCATGGTCCCTGGCACTAGGATGAGGAGGCATCCTTCACTCAGGATGCGCTCCCTCCAGCTTCTTGCTGGCAGGCACCTGGGGCTCCGGGACGCATTAGTTCCCAGAACTAGCCTTAGGCTCCAGATCGCTGGAGTTCCAGTTTTCTGGACCTCCCGCGGGCCCCAGCGCATCAGGACCTGGGCGTTTTAGCGGAGTCGGGGTGTTTTTTTGTCACTCGCCCGGACCTCCGCGCCGGCCCCGCGCCTTCCGCGGCATGGGGTTTCAAATTTAGGCCACAGCTTCGGCCTATTGTGAAGCCCGCCTTTCCAGATGACGCGGTTTGCGTCATATCGGGGGCGGACCTGGCACATGACGGGGGCGGGACAGTCGTTCCTGCCGCCTTTTGCTCTCTGTGAGAGCTGCTGCGCGCCTTTTCTGGACTGGACCTCCCTCCCAATTGGCAGTGGTGGCCATTTTCAGAAGGGCACTCATGGCACATTTGTTAACAAGGGCTGTAGATACAATGCATATTCCTACATATCAGGAGAACCTACAGTCGGTCTCTGTAGAGGTTCCCCTGGTTATCATGACTCTCGCCGCTGCCCTTTAGCGATTCATTCCCTCTTAGGGCATGCACCCCAGAATGGTTCCCCAAACGGTCATGGAGAGTTCTCTCTGTCTACTCTCGTTTCACCTTACCCCATACAGAGGGACCGCGGTTTGGGGGGGATGTGGATCAGCTAAATGTTGTAGGTCTCTAGACGAGGCCTTTGAGGAAGATCCCTTAGTGCATTGCATTGGTTTCTTCCGGTATCTCCGTGCTGGACCTCACTGTTCTCCCCTCCCCTCGGAGGCTTTGCTCTCGGAGGAACTGTCTCAGTCTCTTCCTCCGTCCAGGTCACATGGCTTGTTCTTTCTGATCACTCTAACTTCGGATCAACTAGGCAGGCATCCAGGGCTTGCCCTGATAAACGTTTCACTAGGTAACAGACGGGGTCTCATTATCCTTTCCCTTCAGACGTTGTAAAGGCTTGGTCGGTCTCACCTAGGGTGGACCCACATGTCTCTAGTCTGTCTGCCAATAATCTCATGTCAGTTACAGATGGCTTTTTTTAAGGGACTCCACTGGCCACCAAATTGAGCTCCTGCAACGGTCATTTTACAAAGCTACAGGAGCCTAGTTTGCCCCTGCTGTCATGGCAGTGTGGGCTTTGCAGGCAGCTTCTGCCTGCTTGGCGGAGCTCAACGTAGTAGCTCAGGTTATACCTGAGGTGGCTGCCTTATCTTTCTGATCTCCGCATTCGCAGATTTTGCAGAGCAGCGGTCTTTGGGTCTGCTATCCGTACCGCCTTTTGCTCGCAGTATGCAGAATTTTGTGGCTGCGGGGTTGGTAAGCTGACGCCGCTTCTAAGAGGAGGTCTCCTGTTCTTGGTGAACAGGCCTTTAGGGGCTGGAGGAATATACAGGTGGAAATTCCACCTCCGTGCCTCAAAGGGGCAGTAGTCTGGACAGCGTCAAGTGCAGGCTTTTCGTCCCTCTTCCAGCCCTCCCCCTCTTCGTCCGCCCGTTCAGTCTAGGATTGTTCGAACAGGTCGGTCTATGTCAGCCGGAGCCTCTGCCTCCCAGGCAGCTGGAGCATGTCTCGACGCCATTCCCAGCTGCATCCTGTGTCGGTGGCAAGCTCTTCCGGTTTTGGGTCATCTGGCGCTGCCATATCCAAGACCGGTGGGTGGTAAATGTCATTCTCCTTGGCTTCAGGATAGGTCCATCCTCGCGCCCTCCGACTCGCTTCTGTCTCTCCTCGTTCCAACCAGCTAGGGCTTCGGCCTTTAATCTCTGGACGCCCTGTCTCAGGACGGGTCGTGATTCAGGTTCCCGACGCGGAACGCTTCCAGGGGTTCTATTCGAACCTCTTCACGGCTTCTAAGAAGAACTGTGTGGTAGTGCCGGTTTTGGATCTCATCCGGCTCGTGAGAGTCAGTCTTTCCGGATGGAATCATTTCAGCACATGATTGCCTCACTATAGCAGGGGGACTTCCTAGACTTAGGATGTCCAGGATGCCTATCTGCTTGTACCCTTTGCTCCTGCTCATCAGCGTCGACTGAGGTCGCGGTGGAGGAAGGAGCGCTTACAGTTGGTGGCTTTGCCGTTCGGCCTAGCCTCAGCTCTGAGAGTCTTCTCCAAGATGTTGGCAGCAATGGTGGCCGTACTACATTTCAGGGCCACGCAGTAACCCCATACTTGGACAACCTGCTGGTTGGAGCTCTCTCCGGAGCAGTATCTTCTGAGTCTTTCGATGTCTCCAGACTCTTGGCACCGTCTCGGACGGCTGATCGACGTGCCGAAGGCCTTTCTGCTTCCTGCGCAGACGCTAACGTCTCTGGGCATGGACTGTCTCACCGCTCCAACTCTGGTCATACTGACTTTAAGCAAGTGGATGTCGATTCAAGAGGAAATCCAATTCCTTCTTCAATCGGGTTCAGTCTCCATCAGTCGTCTGATGCACATTATGGGATGTGGCTGCCATACAAGCAGTACCGTTTACACAATTTCTCTTGCGTCCACTGCAATTGCAGTTCCTCCGCGGTTGGGACAAGACTCCGTCATCTGTCGACAGGCACATCTCGCTGCCTCCGTCAACAAGGAATTGCTCCACTAGTGGCTGCTTGCCATGTCGCTGTCACGAGGGAGATGCCTTCTGCCCTCCTCTTGGTTAATGGTGACCACGGACGCCAGCCTCCTCGGTTGGGGCGCCGTGTTTTTTCCCAGCACAGGGATCATTGCCCCAGGGTGGAGCTGGAATCCTTTCTACTGACCAACGTCCCGCAGATTCGGACCATTTACTTGGCTTCGCTGGCTTTTTGGAAGATTCCTGGTGAGGAATCATATTCGGTTTCAGTCCTCCTATGCGACCGCGGTCGCTTATATTAATCACCAGGGAGGCTCTCAAAGTTCTCAGCCATGGTCTGGGGTCCGAAAAATCCTTTAGCAGCTTGAGGACCACGACTCCATCTCGGCAGTCAACTGCCCCGGGGTGGACAGTTGGAAAGCCAACTAACTAATCGGCGAGGTATGGACGCGGGCGAATGGGCACTCCACCCTGACGTCTTTCTACACACCTGCGACAGGTGGGATACTCCGGTCGTGGATCTGTTAGGCCTCTCGGTGGAACCACTGGTTCCGGTCTTGGTCTCTCGGTGGAACCACTAGGTTCCGGTTTTCACGTCTCGCTCTCGAGACCACAAGGCTGTGGAGGCGGACGCTCTGGTCCAGGGCCGGTCCCAGTTTCGCCTCCCCTACGTGTTTCCTCCTCTGCCTCTGTTGCCCAGGGTTCTACGGAAACTCAGAACTGAATGTCGACACGCCCTGCTCATCGCCCCAGACTGGCCCAGGAGGGCCTGGTATCCGGACCTGTTACAGCTCTAGGCGAGGGTTTCCGTGGAAGTTCCCGTCCTGGCCAGACCTCTTGTCACAAGGTCCGTTCTTCCACCACAATTCTGCGATCCTCAGCCTGACTTTGTGGCACTTGAAGGCTGGTTGCTGACACCTTGTGGCTTTTCTTCTGAAGTCTCCACAACCTTGAGACGAGCCAGAAAATCTGCATCGGCAAGGATTTACAGAAGAGTCTGGAAGATCTTCTTTTTCTGGTGCCGTCTCTACGGAAAGTCTTCTTGTCCTTTCTCTTTTCCAGCCATTCTTGACTTCCTTCAATCAGGTTATGTAAAGGCTTGGTCCTCAGCTCCCTCGAGGGACAGATCTCCGCACTCTCTGTGCTATTCCTCAAACGTCTGGCTAACCTTCCTCAGGTGACGACGTTTGTGCAAGGGGCAAATCACATCATTCCCCCCTGCAGATATCCTCTGGATCCCTGGGACCTTACTCTGGTCCTTGCGGCATTACAACAGCCGCCTTTCGATCCTCTGAGGGAGGCGTCTCTCTCTTCAGATCTCTCAGAAAGTCGCCTTTCTTGGGCCATTTCCTCCTGCGGAGAGTTTCGAAGCTGGCAGCCTTGTCTTGCAATTTCCTTTCCTGGGGATTCTCCAAGACAAAGTGGTGCTCCGGCCTAGGCAGAGTCTTACCCTAGGTGCTTTCTCCGCTTCACCTGAACCAAGACATTGTCCTGCCGTCCTTTTGTCCTAATTCTGTCAGAAGTTAGGTTTCCCGCACGGCTTCTTTTCGCCGATCGGATGCCTTGTCTGTCCTTACGACCGGCCAAAAAAAAAAAGTGAGTGTCGTCCTCCAGGTCGTCCTTGGCCCGGTGGATCATGGCTCCTGTCCAGGAGGACTACATTGCCTCTGGTTCGCCTCTACCTGCTGGGATTAATTCTAATCTAGCAGGGGGACAGCAGGGGAAACAGGGAAAGCAGGGGAAAATGGGCTCACTGTACGGTTATGGTACAACTGCAAGCATAGAAGATGACAGCGCACAGAGTGACAGTCGTGTGGCACTCGAATACCATCCCCTGAAGACCTTCAGCTTTTGAAGTGAGAGGACATCACTTTGAAAATAGGTCCCACAGCTGCCCAACAGTTTGAGCACACCTATGTTGGGTAATGCCCGCACGGGGAGGCCAATCTCACTTGTGACTGACAATGCAATGATGTATTGCCTGAGGATTGCCGGATGTCTTGGTGATGAGTTGGACAGCTGTGTCATCGATTATCTTTACAGGGCAGCGGGAAAAACGGAAAAAGGAAAGGGAAACATGGCTCACTGTAGTCTGTACTGCAAGCAGCTGGATATAGCAGTTCGATACTTACATTTTTACCGTATTACATTCATCTCATCATAATAGCACTAATACCTATAGTGCTTGTTGGGTAAGAGAGAATTTTTTTTTCATTGTAACATTAACACATGCCTATAATAATTCCATCTTTTTGGTACTATATAGTTTTACATCCTGTAAATAATGCGTTTACCGGTAATTGAATTTCCTCAAGACCATGACAATGGTTCATAGTTTTGGGGAAAAAGGTGAGAGATGGCCGGCTATTAAGGGGTGGAGGAGGCCAGATTTTTTTTTTTTTAAACAAATATTTTTCAGCTCATAGCTGTAGTCCCCGGTGTTGCCCAGGATAGTAACTAACTGTTCGTTAGCTATAACAAAATAGAATAGGTTAACAAAGTCTTGCTTCTCTCTGCTGAGATACACAGGCTTAAAGTGTAATTACTGGGGCTGTGTGTGGGCTCCTGGTGCAATGCAAGGGCTATGTGCTTTTCTCTCATTGCAGTGAATGATTTACACATTGGGACCATATGAAGTATGACAGACAGCTACAGAGGTGACTACCCACTTTACGGAAGACACTTTCAGGTTTTTGACAGTTTGGTGGAGGATATTATCTCTGAAAATAGGAACCCACATTTGCACCTCAACAGCTTGAGCAGCACTCAGGTGGGGCCAATGCTCCGAGACAAATGGGGTTAGGGGCCCAAATTCTCACTTTGTCATTGACACTGCAATGAATTCAGCTCCCAGAATTACTCCAGAGTGCCCCTTGTGGTGGGATGCAGGTCTGGACAGCTGTTGTCATCCGATTAATTCTTATCTAGCAGGGGACAACAGGGGGACAGCAGGGGGAAAAAAGGTGGACATCAGGGGGAAAACATGGGCCTCATTGTACGGGTTATGGTACACTGCAAGCATAGGACAGATGACAGCGCTACAGAGTGACAGTCTGTGTGCGCAGCTCGACTACCCATCTCTCCTGAAGACCCTTCAGCTTTTTGAGAGTCGGGTGGAGGACATCATCTCTGAAAATAGGGTCCCACAGCTGCACCCCAACAGTTTGAGCAGCACTCTAATTGTTTGAGGGTAATGCCCCGGCAACGGGGGGAGGGGCCCAATCCCTCACTTTGTCACTGACAATGCAATGGAATGTATTTGGCCTGAGGATTGCCCGTGAGTGCTCCTTGTGGTGGGATGCAGGTCTGGACAGCTGTTAGAAATAGATAGATAGAAATAGATACATAGATAGATAAATAGATACATAGATAGATAAATAGATACATAGATAGATAGATAGATATACATAGATATATATATAGTAGAAAAAATTCCTTGCAGGACACAGCTATCACCAATGTTGCATAATGCTATAAGCCATGTGGTTGAGAAAAAAGTTTAAACACTTAAGTTTTTCTGAAAAAACTCAAAATCTTATCTTTTAATTCTGAAGTTCTTAGTACAAACATTGGCCAAGGTCTGTTTGCTCGTCGACTGCGACAAAGTGACTTCAGGCACGACGAGTCCTATGCTGACACCCAAGTCCCCCTTTTCCGCTCCCCCACCTCTCACTGGGCAGACTCCATCTATACTCTCCATCACCTGCCGGCAGCACACAGCGACCAATCAGAATAGCGCCTCACTTCCCATAGAGATATATAGCAGTGTTTCGAACAATGCATGGCCGGCCCCTTGGTTCGATTTTCGGCCACGGCGCTTTGAGTTTCAAATTTACCGCTCAAAGTGAGGCGCTATTCTCATTGGTCGCCGCCAGCACACAGCGACCAATGAGAATAGCGCCTCACTTCCCATAGAGATACATAGCGGTGTTTTGAACAATGCATGGCCGGCCCCTTGGTTCGATTTTCGGCCACGGCGCTCGGCTGTCGCCGGCCCAAGAATATCGCAATGGACCTACCGCGGCTGCAACGACTCACCTATCTATCTATTTCTATCTATCTATGTATCTATTTCTTTCTTTCTATCTATCTATTTATGCATCTATATCTATCTATATCTGTCTATATCTATCTATATCTATCTATATATATCTATCTATATCTATATCTATCATTATCTATCTAGCTATCTATCTATGTCTATCTATCTATATCTATCTATCTCTATATCTATATCTATCTATAGCTATCTATATCTATCTATATCTATCTATCTATCTCTATCTATCTATCTCTATGTATCTATTTATTTCTATCTATCTATATCTATCTATATCTATCTATATCTATGTATCTATTTCTATCTATCTATCTCTATCTATTTATGTATCTGGCGCATCTGTTAAAAACTTAACGCTATGTGCTATGCCTGCCTGGCACTACCGGCAGGTAATGCTATGCGCCGCCTGCCTCTGCATTGCTATGGTAACATGAAGTTTACCGCACCCGCGTCGGCTCCACCTCCACTGAGAAGACCCGGATATGCGCTTTTTAAGAGCGCACAGGAAAACACTGCTTGCAAGTAGCGTTTTCCCGTGCGCTCTGCAAAAGCGCATATCCGGGTCTTCTCAGTGGAACCGGCGGTTGCGGTAAGCTTCACATTACCATAGCAATGCACAAGCAGGCGGCGCATAGCATTACCTGCCGATAACGCTATGCCTGCCTGGCACTAAGTTTTTAACGAATGCGCCAGGCTAGGGCCAGACGCAAGTCTAACCCTAGCCTAAGACAAGTACAACTGTAAAAAACAGCAGGTAGAGACTCGGCAGTGTAAGAAAATAAAGGACAAGCACAGAAGATATTCAGAGCAACAAAAATAAAAGCTTTTTATTTGTTCATTTGAATATAAAACAGGCGTTATCACAGATGTACAAAGCGTACTGGTGGTTTAACATACAAGAAGGTTGCTTTCTTTTGCACATAAAAATTTTATTAATTAGTATCGGTTCAGCTGTGATTGGCTGAGTAAATGACGTTTTCTCAAACCAGTCAACACTCCATGAAGTAACGCTTCTGCTAACATTCAACTGATAGACAGGGACGCTCTTTCCCTGGGGTAAAGTGTCAAGCAGAATTAAATAGATCATAAAACAAGCACCATGAGGAATCTGTTGGACTGTGTGTGGTGTGTATGGGTTTATCTGCACTCTCCTCTCGGTCTACCCACGTAAGAGAAAATAAAAAAGCACAAAAGGTCACAAGACAGACATTACAAGATCCCATGAATGGTTTATCTACAGTACGCATTCTAATACAGAATCTTCCTTTATTGCTGTTTCTTAACCTTGCCAGCACCAGAGAGGGCAGTCACGTGTCATGTACGATGGGCACAATACACAAAGATCTGGATATCTATTATTTTACATTTCCTGTTTGCAGGCAGATAATGCTACATGTTTCTGTCTTTACAACATCGTTGGTTGACGTCCTTCCTAAAGTGGATCATTGCTGATCTTTGCTGTCTAATACCTGAGGTCAGATGCTGGCATTTTGAGTCCACGCGACCGAAAGAACTCAACAGGTCGGTACTGCTTCCATGTAAAGTGTGTTCAAACGTTGCAATCACTAGAATCGTTTTACCACCACAAACACCACAATCGTCTACTCATAGCTGACAAATGAAAGAAAACCCATGAATATACTGATGGCTTCACTGTCGCAAAGTGACACAAGAGAACAAAAAACGTCTTGTGGAAGTTCTCCTGATTATGGAATGATGACGGGTTTTATGCACATTTTACTGTGAAGGTATAATGGCTGCCTCATATCTGGACACAATTTCTTAATAAATTTACTATTTGAATCAATATCTTTGATAGCAGATGACACCTATAATAACCAGCAAGCCTGGCCATGACGTTTCAGTGTCCTAAAGGTGCCATGCATCCAATGGGCTAGCATTAGGACACTTTGCTGCAGCATGCCAATGGACTTTATAGGTTGCCGCAAAATTCTACACAGCTTTGCGGGTTATTACTGCAACGATTTAAAGGGTTAACTGCTTTGGATGATCTTTAATTCTTGCAACAGTCCTTTGAAAATATTCCCCATTCGAAAATGATCACTCTAATTGCCAGCAATCAGCTGTATCCTGTGAGCAAATTTGTAATTAAATGTTCGATTTCCCTCTAGTGCCACCAAAGGAGGAATAAAAGCAAGTGATCCGATGTCCCAAAAGTGATCCACTCCCAAAAAAGCAGGTGATCCACTATCTGCAGAATATAGTCTTGAATCGTGCGGAGATGCGCATGTTAGGCCTTTACTCTGTTCATTGTCTATGAGACTGCCAGGGAAGGTGTCAGTGCTTAACTATTCACAGCAATTCCATAGACAATGAATAGGAGTGAAGGCAGTGGCGTAACGAAGTTCATGGACCCGATGCGAAAGCAACAACAGGGCACCCAATTATTGCAAATCTTTAATAGCACTAATCTTCTCCTAATGGTCAAAGGGACTTTTGGGGCTCCCTAGGCTCCAGGGCCCCGATGCAATTGGAACCCCTGCACCTGTTGTAGTTACGCCCCTGAGTGGAGGTAAAGTATGGGCATCCCCCGTTCAATTCAGGCCAGGACCCTGGAGCAGGATCGCTGAAGATCCAAGTAATCGGATCCTATCTATTATCAACTTACACCTTATCCATATTTAGGGAGTGTGTAAGAAAATTACTTAATGTTTGAATCAGGTTATCATGATTTATTTAAAAAATAAATAAAAAAGGAATCTTGCAATTTTCACACTGACCACTTGGGCTTTTTTTTTAGCAGGTTAATTAATCAGCAGAGGGAGTAATACAATGACAGGTAACTCCCCTATACACAGCTGATAGCACAGGATACAGTAATCACACTAGGTGATATCACACCTCCCCTTCCTTCACAGTGACCTCTGCACAGGTTCATTAGATGCTTTAATAGAAAAGATATGGTTGGGGTCTGGCCATTGTGGCCAAGTACATGTGTTGTTTCCTAAAACAACAGGAAATTAGAAAAAGGACCCAGTAGCCAGTGTGAAAATTGCAAGATTTTAATTTTTTATTATTACAGATTGTGATAAACACTGCCAAAAATGTTTAAAAATACAGATAAAACAAAAAAACCTGATTTAAAATAGGTAATTTTCTGATGACACATTCCCTTTAAGAATTACTCAGTGTTCTTTCAAAGAAATAGGTTATCCTTGTAATGTGCAGGACACATCTGAATGTCATTTTTCTGTAGAAGGTGCAAGGATTTCTGCACACTTCATTCAGATATTTGGGATAACTGCAGAAAATCCTGTAAGAAATTGGTCGCATGTGAAATTCCCCGAGAGATCCGTTAGGGTACCTTTACATGTCGTGATATCGCAATGCAACATCGCCAAAAAGTCATGTGGTGCGGCCGTTGCAGTTGATATCGTTCATGCATTGTGTCGTGTAAATGGGCAATGCGACTCGAAAAAATCGTAGGTACGATATTGAAAGGAGATTGTGCAAGCCCTTCGACTGTACGATATTGCATAAGCGATGTGGCATGATCGTGCTGTGTGACGGCGCAACTACGATCTTGTTTGCAACTTCCCCTATTCACTACAATGTTAATGCTCGGGCCCTGGGTTGCTCATACCCAGAGCAAAAAAGTTGAGGACAACAGCCTAGTTGCGTTGCCTACTGATATCTCCCTGTGTGACATCTACTATGCGATCTTGGACAAGTGCCAAAAACGTGCGCGCTCCCGTGAAATTGGATGCGATGTCGGAACGATATTGCGACGTGTAACAGTACCCTTACAGAATTAAGTTTCCGATGAAAGTAGCCCTTTTAAAGTGAATAGTATTGAAGCTTCATATAAAGACCTATAAAAAGTAAAAGGATGTTGCATATCTCCAGCAAGGGGGTTAGTGACCCCTTATAAATCTCATCAGTCAGCGGTTAACTGAGCTAAATCTTATCCAGCTTTACCATACAGAAAATTGTCTGCACCTTCATCTTAAACCTTGGACATAAATTTCATTAAAAAAAAAAATTTAAAAAATAGTTGAATAAAACTAAACTGAGAAAATAATATTTGGGTTTATTAAATCCAACAACTCCCTTAAATTCTCCATAGTGCTGCAGTGCTCTTCCTGACTCTTTATTAAAATGGAGCCACTTTTGCCATTCAATAGGTAAATCAAAATACATGTTTAGACACAAAGCGTTGTCTGCGATTAGGGAGGATCTGTTTCATTTTTCTAATCTCAGCACTTTTTTTTAGGGATTTTTTAAACTGCAATTGTCCCTTGTTTTCTGCCAGTCAACTAAGGAGATTCATACTATTCATCAAAATATTTTTTCAGTGCACTGGACAGAATGAATGAAAACATTTTTTTTACCTGATTTTTTTTTTACCTTATCTTAAGGTACCGTTACACGCTTCAATGTTGAAACGATATCACTAATGATCTCATGGGCGCGCGGTCGTTAGGACATCGTTGGTGAGATGTCACACGTGTAGATATCGAGGACGACGCACCAACGATACGGATCCCTGTACATGATACAACCTGGGGCTCTATTGGTAGTGGAGGTAGTACTCATGTCTGAGTGAATGTAGGGATAGGTTTCGACCAGTAAGAAGTTAAAGCGTAATGGTCAATTTAATTTTTATTTCATCAATCAATAGTACACATGAAAATAAGCAACTTTTATATATATCTTATCGGAGAAATCTGCTTCATTCTCCTCCCGGACTGATCATTCATTATTAAAATTCTCAATTCTGAGGTAAAAACAGTATTCAGTGAAGACTTTTCCATAGTGAGACAGGAGATGGCAGCTGATATTGATGAGATTCTATGTAGATAGAAGAGTAAGGAGATGGTGGAACTCTGCCTTTAGCTCCTTACTCTGCCTCCAGCTTCTCCTTCTGCCTCCAGCTCCTCCATCTGTCTCTAGTTTCTCTCTCTGCCTCTAGCTCTTCCCTCTGCCTCCAGCTCTTCCCTCTCTCCTTGCTCTTTCTTTGTCTCCAGTTCTCCTCTGCCTCTAGCTTCTCTCTCTGCCTCTAGCTCCTCCCTCTGCCTCTAGCTCCTCCCTTTGCCTCTAGCTTTCCCTCTGCCTCCAGCTCCTCCTCTCTGCTCCTTTCTTTGCCTCCAGCTTCTCCCTTTGCCTCTAGCTCCTCCCTCTGCCTCCAGCTCCTCTCTCTGCCTCTAGCTTCTACCTTTGCCCCCTAGCTCTCCCTCTGCCTCCAGCTCCTCCCTCTGCCTCCAGCTCCTCCCTCTGCCTCCAGCTGTTCCCTCTGCCTCCAGCTCCTCCCTCTGCCTCCAGCTCCTCCCTCTGCCTCCAGCTCTTGTCTCTTTTATCTACATAGATCCTCATCAGTATCAGTTGCCATCTCCTATCTCAGAAATGGGAAAGTCTTCACTGAATACAGATTTTACCTAGGAATTGAGAATTGATCATGACTGATCAATTCTGGCAGAGAAAGAAGCAGAAATGTCTAATAAGAAATATTACAAAGTCGCTTATTTTCTTGTGTGCAATTGATCTATGAAATACAAATTAAAATGATGAATTATCTTTAAAGGAATCCCTTTTTTAATCTCTTGATCACCCCAGAAAATCCAACGGTAGCTACATGGAAAAGCAGCAAATAAGACAATTCATATAATCCATGTTTAATAGACATAAGTAGTATCTTCCCTTTACAATAATTTACCATATAAAATATAAATCAGAATTACAATTTATAATAATGATCCTCTGGGGAATACTGCCTACAAGTTTTTACACTTTTCTATTACCTGTCTTATTCCGAGGTTTCTCTACACTGTCAAACACAATGAGTCCTTCACAAATGTAACCAAAATCCTTCTATCTCACACAGATAACAATTGGGGCGAGACAAAAATCAGGAACCTCCCAGTAGCCTTAATCAGACATCCTTTTAACTTGCGTGCAAGAAGAAACTGCCTATCACCAGTGAGCTTGAAGCTGACTTTCTTCCACTTTCGGCAAGCAAGTTACCGGTGTGGCAACAGCTTTTCTTGCATGCAAAAAAGAAAACAAACAAAAAAGCACTCATATGATGTACAGATGGTGAAGGCTATTCATTTTTTTTTTTTTTTTTTTACAGACCCATTCATGTGTATGGCTGAATTTGAACAAAATTGACCATCTCCAATTCTTTTCTTCTGTGGACAATTGGTGAACAGGTCTATAGACCACAATGGATACGTGTTCTATCAGTGATTTTAATGGAAGGAACATGAATGAGAATGACGGATGACTGAAATAGGCCTAATTCCAAATCTTTTGATAGTTTGCTGTAGTGAATTTCACCCTTAGGCTGAATTCACATGGTGCATTATTGCACCATCATTACAGCGTTCCTTATAGATCCGCTATTTGCAGTCTAATGCAATGAAATGCAGTGATGTGGGTTGTGCCAGCCAAATCAATGCATTTCACAATTTGGCATTCAGACACTTCACTTTTTACGGATCCGTTCTTGGGCTCAAGAACGGATCCGTAAAAAGAATGAGCATGTCAATTATTTGGCATTTTTCACCTGCGCTATGTAATCACCTCGACGCGCTCCCACAGTGATCTCCAGCGATGTAAACTCATACCTACACTGCAGGACCTGCAGGAGGAGCTGGCATTGCACCTGTGACACCACCTGGTCACATGTGCAGGCTGCAAAGTCCAATAGGCAGCGACACTGCAGCCTCCGGGGAGGAGAGGACGCTGCTGGAGATAACCGGGGGAGCGCAGCGAGATGAGTAAAAGCACAGCAGAATAACGTAACACACTCACACACAGAAGGCTGTGCTTTGTGAGGGTCCGTTCTTGGTGCAGTTATTGCACCACAAACAGATCCTTACAAATCCCAGCAAAAACGCTGTGTGTGAATGTAGCCATACACTCCTAATTTTCAAGTCGCCGGCAGACATCATTCTGAAGAAGGTCAGGGATCAGTAAATTACGGTAGATGCCTCCTGGAGCCCAGTAAACGCTGTACGCTGATATCCTGATCTTCTGGCCTCTTGGTGGCTCCACAGTAAGGCACATATACACGAGCCCACTCCACACACATTGTCTCTCTGCATAACGTATATATCTGCCATGGGGCATGAAGGGGTTAAAAGATTTGTTCATCTAGAAAAAAAAAAACTTTATACAACTATAATATACTTTCAATCATGCCGTTCTACTAATGTAATGCTGTCGACACCAGTCTTGGCAGCTCCATTTCCACAACTGCTTTCACAGGAGAGACCTCCTCCCTTCTCTGTGTCAACACGTGATGGAGCTAACTAACTGGCTCATTTTAATGGTGAAGCCAAGCTAGCTTAAGGGCCCGTTACAAGCCTCAATGTGTCGGCAATCCGACCAACGATCCGACTTGACATACATCGCTGGAACGACGTTCAATGATCGCTGGTGAGATGCCACACGTACTGATATCGAGAACGACGCAGCAACGATTTTGCGACAAGTGAACGATACTTGCGGTCGTTTGGTTGCCTACGTCCTCCAGTTCTGAATAGGTGAAGTCATAAGCGACATCGTTATCAAGGTGTCACACACACCGATGCTGCAGGTTGAATGAACGATGAATAACTGATTTATGGTCCAGTTCATAAACCTCCGATCAACGATCAGCCGACTTATCGTTGGTTGATTCTACGTGTCACAGGCAACAACGCTGTTACTCTGCCCCAAAACCCAAGTCGTACCATCAATATCGTTAACGATATCGTAGTGTGTAACGGGCCCTTTAGTTATTAAAAACAGATGGTCAGCCAGCCCCATCATCAAGTCAATTTATACAGCCTAAATAAGGACATGGAGCAGTGTCAAAGTAAATGCTGAGGCAGAGCCGACAGCGGGACATTAAGAAGCTTTGATAATGATATCAATAAGTTGTATTAATTACAGAAACAGAAAATTTTCTATCTAAATGAACAAACCTTTTATAAATCAGTAAGCAATAAGATCCCATGACTGATTCATGCAGTGGTTAAAGGCAGCACATTTTCTGACAACTCTACATCTATGCAGAATACTTGGATTTCTGTATCACTAAATTGGAGCTTTGATCCCTATAAGAAATGAATGCTATGTTAAATGGTAAACCTCTCATTTGAAAAAAGTGGCTACCTCATTTGATAAAAACATAATGTTAAGGCAGAGATCCTGATTCCAGCGATGTGTCACTGGACTGCTTGCTGTAGTTTTGATAAAAATTGTTCTACCCAACAGAGATTATTACTGAGAAGACTAACAAACATTCAGCTACAGTCATGGCCTAAAGTGTTGATACCCATAAAATTGTTCCAAAAAGTGAAGTATTTCTTCCAGGAAATTATTGCAATTACACATTTTGTCATACACATTTTTATTTCCTTTGTGTGTATCATTTTGTGTGAACACAAACAAAAAAAAAAGGGAAAAGGGACATAATTTAACACCCAAAATGGTCCGGACAAAATTGTTGGCACCTTTACAAAATTGTGGGTAAACAACTTGGTTTCAAGCATGTGATGCTTGTTCAAACTTACCTGGGGTAAGTAACAGGTGTGGGCAATATGAAAATCAAAGTAGAAACCAGATAAAAAGCAGGAGAAGTTAACTCAACCTTTGCATTGTGTGTCTGAGTGCCACACTAAGCATTGAGAACAGAGAGAGGAGAAGTAATCTTTCTGAACAATTGACAACCAAAATTGTTAAAAAATATCAACAATCTCAAGGTTACAAGTCCATCTCTAGAGATCTTGATATTCCTTTGACCACAGTGCGCAACATAATCTAGAAGTTTACAACCCATGGTACTCTAGCTAATATCCCTGGATGTTGATGGCAGAGAAAAATTGGTGAAAGGTTACAATACAGCATAGGCCGGATGGTGGATAAGCTACCCCAATCAAGTTCAAAGAAGTTGTAGATATAGCAGTCGTCCAAAATTCCAGTTGAGTGGTGTAGGAAGATTGTTGAAGCTGTAGGAAGCTTGGGTATAGGAAGCGATTGACAGAAGCTATGTATTCCAAATTGTGTGCAACCAGATATTAATTTGAGGGTGCCAATAATTTTATCCAGTTCATTTTGGAGTTTTGTATGAAATCATGATATTTATGAACTCTAGCTATCCCCACCCTCTGATCATCGATTGGAAGCTGTTCTTATTTGGACAAAAAACTACCAATCAGTGGTGTGGGCAGGGTATACAGAGTTTATCATAGAAAGGACTAGCAAATCTGCAGCAGAGAAATCTGTGATTTTATCAAAACTGCAGCAAGCAGCCCAGTTACTGAGACATCACTGAAATCAGGGTTCTTGTTTTATGTTGCTCTCAGGTGGACAACAAAATCTAAAAGATAGACTACTCTTAAGAAATCTCTAGAAAATATAAAGGAAATATGTGGAATCCAATTACGCTGCTGTACAATTGACCATATACCAAGGAGATTGGTGAATACAAGTGACTTTATTCAACGCGTTTCAAGGTATATTCCTCACCCCTTCATTAAGACAACCACCTGTCACTGTTTTTATCTGGTAAGATCCTATTGTGCTTTATATCCCACAGGTATTCATTTAAGAAATCTCTAACCAGAAGCGAGAAGGGCAGCATGTTGCACATATGGTGGAGCTGCCCACTGATCCAGGAGTTCTGGAACAAAGTGTTCCGCAATTATAATATGGTGACAAAAAAGAGACTGGTAGGCAATCCTGAAATGGCCCTGTTGTCTCTGTTCCCTGGCACATGGAAGGTACAAAGGAAAGATGTCCTCCGATTCTGCATAGCCGCAGCTCGTAGCGTGATTCCCCGGCACTGGAGGAGCAGCGAACCCCCCTCCATTTCGGAATGGTACTCGGAAGTAGAAAGGATTCGTAGATACGAAGAATTGTCGGCTGACTTTTCCCAGACTCAACACATATATGTATCTACCTGGACTGAATGGGTCCTATTTAGAGATGCCCCTAACTTCGGAGACTTTTTCATCTAAACATTTTAGGCCACAAAAAAACCCATTCCCCATGAGATCACCTCAAGGGGCCTCCTGACAGGTTACACTCTTATAATCAGATGTACCTTGCTTTAGCTACCACGCTCTCTCACTTTTCCTATATTCTCCTTTACTTACCCTAAACCTTTCTTTGTTTCTTTCTACTCTTTAATTCTATACCCCTGGACGAACATAGAGAATTAGTCAGTTGAACCAATGGATGGACATCTATTGTGTTCGATAGTTTCTGACGTAAACTACTCCTTCCTTCACGGAAGCAAAGTGAAGGCAATATACAGTGTTAATAGAATGGAACAGAGAAAATATGGTATATTTCGGTTATATTTGATGTCACATTTATGTGGGATTTGGCACTACTCGAATAAGTGCTGTACCTATTTCTTCCTTAAATAATTGTTCCAAAATGTTATTTTTTTATGTAACGATGTCTTTCTTTTTCAAAAATCAATAAAATTATATTTACCACAAGAAATCTCTAACATGTCGAAAAAAGTCCAGAACTTGTAACAAGTCAGGGTCACTTGAATTATGACAAACTAGAGCTGAGTGCAATATGGAAACGCTATCGTCTTTTTCAAATACAAAACACATTGTAGATTTGTGAACATATTTAGTCTCTACAGGATAGGTTTCCTTACCACAAAATAAGAAAACAGCAGAATCTAAAAGCCTGCATGCAGAATTACTTAACATGAAGCTCCACTTTTTTGACAAATTGCTTTAGGAAATTGCTTTTCATTTTACATTCTTTTCAAATATGGGACGCCGAACTTCTACCAACTACAAAATTGTCATGTCTATATTATGGGAGCTTGTAGAGAGCTAAAGGAACTCTGACTACATCCATTAAACTTGTAGTCAGCAGGGCTGAACAGTCGCAGGGATTCTGAATTACCGCAAGTACCGGCTAATACAAGTTTTACTTTTAGTAATAATACATTTAATTCCTTATTAACAAGGTTGCACACCTCTGAATCCAATTACTATTACTGCTCCAATGCATCGAAAAAAAGACACCTTGGTAACAGTCTACAATACAAATCTACAGTTCGCAGCCTAATCCTGCAGTCATACATCATTCTATCTATTCCCTAGTTGGAAATAGCATAGATTTAGTAGGCTAGCATGAAGTGGTGGAAGGAAGGTAGTATGACTGCAGGATCAATTACCATCAGTACAAATATGTGTGCATAGGAGCTGTAGACTCAAAATGATATATTTTTTAATAAAGACCACTTGTATAGTTACTTCATTTTCATTTTAGATGCATTTCAGGAATGGTTGTAAGCATTTACAGACAGTCCTCAGGTCACAAACAAGGTATGTTTAGTAGGGCTGTCCTTAATTTGAATTTGTATGTAATTTGGAACAAATGGTAATAATAAACCCCAAACATGAATACTTACCTTACCGCTCACTCCCAGTGCCCAATGTCCTGTCTTCTTTGGTTAATGATTGTGCACCACATTGCCAGCCGCTTCACTATCCAGGTCCCAAAAGTCTCGGTGCCTGTCTTCACATCACAACTTTTTTGAGGACAAGCAGTGACTTCCAAGGCATGGACATGGCCTTAAGTCCTGGCCTATAGTGAAGAGGCTGGAAATGCGGCTCACAAAAGTGATAAGAGTAGGACTTGATGGCAGAAAGCGAACAATGGGGCAGCTGGAGAGGTGAGTATTAGTTTTTCTTTTTACAACTTACATTTGTAATTACACGTCGTATGTATGGTGTATATATATTAGATAATGACCAGCATCACCTACATGTAAAAGTGCAAGCAAAAAATACGTACACTAGAGAATATTTGCTGCGACACTAAACATGATGAGTGTGAACTAGCTACATGGCTATGAAACAGGGCTATGTACAACTAAGATAATGCATGTAGCCTTGCCTATCCCTCCATCTTGCTGTAGCCCAGGTCCAGAGACATACCAAACCAGCAGGTTTTAATTGCAGTTCACAGGCATAAAAACCCATACTAGCAATTGTATACCGCATGTAGTGACAATGTTAGGACCCGGTAAGATGAGAGCATCTTGTCACGGTTACCGTCTTTTCCACAGTGGCCATTGTTGAAGCTAAGTCTCTCTATTTTCTCTATAATCCAGAGCAGTATTTGCTATGTTTCTCTGTCATATAAGCATTATCTTAGTTGTACATAGCCTTGTTTCATAGCCATATAACTAGTTCACACTCATCTTGTTTAGTGTCGCAGCAAATATTCTCTTAGTGTACATATGGCGTATGTCTGTACCTTGGGGACTGCATGTTCATGTGCTCCCCTCCCTAACATTTCCAAAATTGCAGTGTTACAAACATGTTTTATCAAATCAAAGCATTCACAAAGCCATCCAGCAACAAAATAACTTTACTTAGCTTATGGCTGATGGATGGCATCTGTCAAGCATATGTCACAGCCACTCAGCAGAAAAAAGTATACCTTAAAGGGGTAATCCGACTCAACTCAATTTCATATAACACATCCACTGATAACTTTAGAAAAAGGTGCAGAATTAACAGGTATCTTACACCTGATCTAATCATTAGACTACGGAAGTTGCATGATACCTCAAGATTATTCACAATTCCCAGCAGGTATGTGTAGGTATTCGTCCTCCCAATATAGAAGTGAGTGGAAGCAGAACACCCCTCAAACACATGTTTTATTAATATGGAAACCTGTTATTAAGATGGTATCTACTGGATCAGTAGTTTTTTTCTTTCATGTTTGTTGCACACTCATCTCGTGATATGTTGGGCTTGGAGGACAGTTTAAGAAGGACACCTCTGTACATTCCCTTTAGTGTTTCTCAGTTCTCTATTATTCGCCTTACCTACTCTTCTTTAACTTCTACTGAAGGAACCCTTGAGTCGCACCTCATTCAGCACGGAAGTCTGCCTGTTCCTGACAGAGAATTTCCAGTGCTTGCCTGCAGATATATTTTCACAATATAGTTAACAAAATAGCTGGAGATAATACCCTTGAAACCTCCCTGAAGTTAGTATTGTGCTGGTCCATTTAATGACAGGACACTAAATGATCTAATATTTGTAATTCCCCTTTAGTCCCATTTCCGGGTCAGAAGCTACAGCTTGTATATTATCAGCTGGCAGACTTCCATGGTGACTAAGTTCTGTCTGCTGTCACAAATTCTCTGAATGATAAATGACTGCATCCAAAGTTCTTTTTTTTTTATTTGGGTTACCCTGTGAGAAGATCAAGACTTGCTGCATTCTCTGAATTAAACAAAATTACAAAAAAAATATAAGTTTGTCATTTTTTGAGATCAGAAGTAAATAATATTACACAGCATTAAAGATGAGGCAGCAATTATGCGATTTGTAAGAAAGATGTACGTCTAGCAAACTAATGGATGGCACTGCTATTTAAAGTTTTTTTTTCCCCATATATAGTGCATCAATGTAAGCCATTATATATACAGCACTCCAGAATGCTGTATAAGTCACCAAGTCGATCTGTATAACATAAAAAAATAGATTTTAGAATACTCACCTAAGGGGCAGTCCGGTTTGATTGTCTCTGATCTTGATCCAGTGCCTCTTTTCTTCTTGTGTTCGCCATCCTCCTTCCTTGCTCCATTTGGATGACACGTCCTATGTCATCCACACAGTGTCCTCCATTGTACTCCTATACAACCAAAACTTCTCTCTGCACTGCTGAGGGCAGAGCAAAATACTGTAATGCGCAGGCACGGGAAAAGGCCAAAGAATGCCCACGTACTGCACAGTGCAATACTTTGCTCTGCCATCAGCGCAGAAGCACAATGGAGGATACCGCGTGGGTGACGTAGATTGCGTCATCCACATGAAGCAAGAAAGAGGACGGTGATTGCAAGAAGAGAGGAAGCACTGGATTAAGATCAGCAACGCCCATTAGACCTGACCGCCCCATCTGTGAGTATAAAAAAAGGTATTTTTTATGTTATGGAGAGTGGATTGAGGACTTACATACAGCATTCTACAATACTGTATATAAAGGGCTTACTGGTGGTGGCTGCACTTTACACTTTATATGGGAAAAACCTAGTGACAGGTTCACTTTAACACGTATAAAAAAACATGTCTTATGCCTTTTCTTATGTGGCTTTTAAATTGGAAATTTGAGTTGTGCAAATTATAAATTTTGATTGAAACGCGTCATTAAAATCAGATGTAGATCGCATCAGATGGACAAGATATCAGGCGCCCATGGAAGATGTGAGGCTGCACATTTCTAAACAAGGATGATGACGATACAACTCTGAATTTCTGAAAGCGACATCATTCCTCAACATGATTTTTTTTTTTTACATATCAAATGCATCCTTCGATCAGCACACACATTATACAATTGTATCTACTGTTGTTTCTCTAGAAGAAAAAAAAGAAAGAAAATGATAGTGCATATCAGACATACGTTTTGTACACCATCTAAAGGATGGTTATTTTAAAATCCACTTGCTGGTATCTAGAGTAATCTTGTATACGGGAACACAGGCAATCCACGATTGCAGTTTTTCGAACGAAGATTGTGAATAACACCCAGTTATATACAGTGGGAGACACCATGCAAGTGACACGTACTGCATCGTAAACATTAAAATATATCCCTTCCCGCATAACCCATTAGTGAATTTATTATTTCATATATATATATATATTTGATGTGATACTATCCACTCAAGATAATACAACGCTTTTTTTTTTATATTACCAAACATTACAAGAAGTTTCACTTTCTCGAATGCTGTTTTTGTTTTAAACTTCTAAAAGAGATCAAAATAAATTAAACATTTTATACATAATTACATATGGAGAGTTAACTTATTTTATCTTTTTAGTTCAGTACAAAGATACTTGCCAAAGTCCATCTAATGCATACTATGGTTTTTTTTTAAACAATCGCTAGCTATATTCCTCTCAATCTGAGATGAACAGCAATTTGTGTGCTTACTTAGGAATTGCTATGTAGACCATCTTGGGGTTGGGGAAAAGAAATTGCTAGGTTAAAATAGATAACCTCAATCCGTCATTCTTCAGCCCCAAGGAGGCAAAAACATTAAATAAAAACTTTCTACAGTAGTCCGTGTTGGTTGCCAGCAACGATTCGCAACCAATAATCTTTCTTTACGGTATCAGACGGAGAAATAAAAATAAAATAAAATTTTCCACTCTGATAAAGGGGTTAAAACACTGGACAGATTAGCAGCTTACAAACTTTGGCTTCAATCCAGTACCCAAAAAGCTAAAACTGTGATTTGGATCCTTCTTTTACATGGTGTGTCATTATGATTTTTTTTCCCATTTTTGTATATGTGTTTGTACCATTTTTTGAAATAACAGGACTAGATCCAAATGTCTCTGAAACAACAGATGTGAAATCTGTAACAATCCGGTCACCATAGAATTTTTGTCTGCCTATTTCGTTCCATTAAAAAATAATCCTTCATAAAAGCACATAGCTACGTAATGGAAACAATGGGGTTAGGTTTAAAAAAAAAGACAAAATAAAACTTTTTCCCATAAAAACTGGCATTTAAATAATAAAAAAGCCGAGGGGGTCACACAGGTCTTCGTACAATGGAGACCTGTATAGTTCTCAGCTTGTGAAACTGAGGCAGCAAAGTACCTTAAAAAAAAGTCTCTTGGTGATAAAATGTAGTGGTAAAAACAAAAACACGTTTCACATTCTGTCTGCCCAATTTTGAGAAATTGGAAAGGTAAAATGACAAAAACTGATCCATTCTGAGCAAAATTGAAATCCCCTATTTGCAAATTTGTAATTTTTTTTCTGTTTTTTTTTTTGTTTTTTTTCAGTGGACACAAAAAATTTATACATCTATTGTGAAGTCCATGGAAGCCTTTAAAATTACAAGACTACATGTTGTAGGCCACATATATGGGGTCCAGCTGATCTGCCAAAAACCCATCTCGTAGGTGCATACGCTGTTTCTCTCCACGGGAGTTGATAGGAATGACACCAATGTCCACTACTACAACCACGCCTACAATAAGATAATGTTCCTCCAGGATCACGTTAGTGACTAGTGGTACCAGATCCAGGGCTTCTTGTTCAGAGCCATCGAGCTCTACCACAACGACCAACAAGTTTGTCCAAGTAAACACAGCACTAATGGGAGAAAGAAGGGCGAGAAAATTGGATTTAGAACCAATGGAAATTTGAGAAATACCAGAGAATTTTAATCAATATTCTGATTATAGTGACACTAAAACCAGACTCTTCCTAGGTCATTGAAGTGGCCAAATTACTTCATAAAACTAATTTAGAACATACAATACATAAAATATCCAAAGGATTACTAAAACAATTAACTAAACAAGCTATCCCCCCAATCCTCCATCAACATGCAAACTTGGTTTATCTAAGGGTGAATGGGTTTTAATATGAAAAAGTGAGTAACCAGCAGCCAGAGACCACTGGCATTGTCTCTCTACTGAAATAAAGAATTGGCTAATTAAATTTGGCATGTCTTACCATTTTTTCACCAACATCATCTTTCAAGGGATAGTTGGCAGACCCACATTGTTAAATGATCACTCAAAGGTTGTCAGGTTCAACTAATTCTCATATTTATGGGAACTTAAAAAGGGGATTTCCACATTCAAAAAATATGGCCCAAACATTTGTATACATATGGAAAATCAAGCACAGAAGGTATCTTCCCTAGTTCCAGGACCCACAGCTCTCTGCTGCTGCTGTGCCCTGTGTTTGCTGGCTGCAGTAGTAACAGTGAACATCACCTGGCTCAGCCGATGATGGTGGCATGAGCGGCTGAGCTCAATGATTAGCTTCGGCGGTGATGTGCACTGTAGACTCTGCTGATACCAACAGAGAGAAAAAAGACCAGAGGCGGAGCACCAGCACTAGACCTGGAGAAAGCGAGTTCCTTCTAAGTTTGTCATTCTATATGCATACAAGCATTTGAGGAAATATTTGTTAAGATAGAAAAAACCCTTTAAGTATTGCAAAGCAGTTGAGTCACTAAATCAATACAAAAATGATTAGAGTAGGCCTAAAAATAAAAAATGTCTGCTGACTAAAGGATGTTTTGACTCTTAGTTCTCAAACCTGATGCTACACACAGCAGAACTGTTGGTTGATGATCTGTAAAGATTTTTTGCGGACATTCTTTTCCTACCTTTCCCCTAAAATTCCCCTTATATTAAGATACATTTTTATTACTGTTTATCATTATAAATATAATTTTTACAATAGTGTTTTATACGATACAAAAGTCCCAATTAATCAAAGCAATGTTGCCAGAATTCTGGGAAAAATTGCTTCGAAAAGTCGTGTAATTTTGGTGCAACTCAGAGTTTGCTCAAAAATGTTGTGATTTTTGGTGTATTCACGCCAACTTCTCCCTGCTCTAACAAGTTGGCAAAACTGGGATGGGTCACAGATGGGTCGTCCCATCTCCCCGTCATAAATCAGAATTGTATGACTCCATTATTCCCACTCTTCAACATGAGCAAGAAAATCACCGGTCTTGGTGAATCAGGGCCATAAAATTTAAATAAAGAGAAAAACAAAACAATTACCATTCTGTAACACTCTTGTGGGCTCTTATCACAGACGTTTCTATATCAATTGGGTGATATCTCATCCCTCGTAGCTCCATTGCTTCATCCAGTGCCCCAACCACATAAAGAGCATCGTGTCGTTCTACAAGGATGAAAAACAATCAACTTCTCTCAGAAAAGCTTTGTCAATCATTAAGGAAAGAAAACAAAATCTATGCTCTTTGTTACGTCTATATTCTCAGCCTTTTGAGCTATGATTTAGCTCATGTAGAAACCGATACCACTCGAATGTGATCAGGATTGTAGCTGGACTGAGAGATAGCTAAGAAAATAAATCACAGAAAACCTCTATTAACCTAGCACTGGGCTCTATATACAGAAGGTCTGACTGTGAATGTCATAACTTACATACAGCTCCTTCGAGTACTAAAAAAAGAAATAAAAATCTCATAATAATTTAATTTTTTCATTTAGTTTCCTACCGCCATTTGCATCTGTTAGTTCCGTTCTTCTTAAGAATCCCAGGTATCCCGTTCTTGCCCAGACAGTTTGCGTGTCTCCAAAGCTAAGTCTGGAGCTGAAGTGATCAGATTGCAGGGACTCATCTCCATAAATTGTGAAGTAGCCACTGGCGTTGTGAGCGCTATGAACCCAAATCTACAAACAAAAATGCAAGAACATATTTATATATTTCAATGGAAACCTTTTGTGCCTTGACTTTGCCTTAATCTATCAGAAAAGTTGACAACTCACGTGACTTCCTAAAGTAAAGAGAACCAGTCACCAGGACAAGACCAGGGTGATGGCTTATTACCAGAACACTAGTGTTGCAAAAGGTAAGTATTTTAAATCATAACAATTGGTGGCTGCTCTGCTATCCTTATGAACATTTTAGGCCAGTTACAGACATCCAAGTTTGACGGGAGAGTCCAGACTGGCAGCAGATCTCCGGTCCCAAAATCAACTAGCTCATATATGCCTATGAGTTCGGGTCGGGAAAAATCCAATCCGTCCATGGAGTGTGAGACTTGAGTGTATCAAATTGGCATTAAATCTCTATTGATTGTATTTATTTTACTTATTTATATAAAATCCACAGCACTTTTCAAGCTGTATCACTGTCCCCATTAGGGCTCAAAACATACATTCCCAATCAGTATATCTTTGGAGTGTGGAAGAAAACCAGAGAACCCAGAGAAACTGATACAAACATGGGAAAAACATACACACTCCTTGAAGATGTTGTCCTTTGTGGGATTTAAGCCTTCTCTTACATATTGATCAATAATTGAGTATATCTTACTGATATAAAGGAAAACATCCACATGGTCCAAATGTTAAGTGGTGACCTTTATCAGACCTGTGTTAAAAGATGGCGAGATCTGTTCACCCAATGCCAACATTTACACATTTATCTCCTTCTACTTGACCATAGGTAGGACTCATGGCTGGTTCATTAGGAAACATACCAGATTCCCTTCATTAATATTTTTCTTGTCCAACATGGTGTTGTGAAAACTATCTCATACTCTGTGATCCTCGGGATTGTATATCATTATATATATATATATTATATATATTATATAATATATATATTATTTACATACACAGTACAGACCAAACGTTTGGCCAACACCTTCTCATTCAAAGAGTTTTCTGTATTTTCATGACTATGAAAATTGTAGATTCACACTGAAGGCATCAAAACTATGAATTAACACATGTGGAATTATATACTTAACAAAGAAGTGTTAAACAACTTAAAATATGTCTTATATTCTAGGTTTCTTCAAACTTTTGCTTTGATTACTGCTTTGCACACTCTTGGCATTCTCTTGATGAGCTTCAAGAGGTAGTCACCGGGAATGGTCTTCCAACAGTCTTGAAGAAGTTCCCAGAGATGCTTAGCACTTGTTGGCCCTTTTGCCTTCACTCTGCGGTCCAGCTCACCCCAAACCATCTCGATTGGGTTCAGGTCTGGTGACTGTGGAGGCCAGGTCATCTGACGTAGCACCCCATCATCATCACACCTCCTCCATGCTTCACGGTGGGAACCAGGCATGTAGAGTCCATCCGTTCACCTTTTCTGCGTCGCACAAAGACACAGTGTTTGGAACCAAAGGTCTCAAATTTGGACTCATCAGACCAAAGCACAGATTTCCACTAGTCTAATGTCCATTCCTTGTGTTCTTTAGCCCAAACAAGTCTCTTCTGCTTGTTAACTGTCCTTAGCGTGGTTTCCTAGCAGATATTTTTACATGAAGGCCTGCTGCAGTCTCCTCTTAAAAGTTGTTGTAGAAATGTGTCTGCTGCTAGAACTCTGTATGGCATTGATCTGCTCTAATCTGAGCTGCTGTTAACCTGCGATTTCTGAGGCTGGTGACTCGGATGAACTTATCCTCTGCAGCGGAGGTGACTCTTGGCCTTCCTTTCCTGGGGCGGTCCTCATGTGAGCCAGTTTCTTTGTGGCGCTTGATGATTTGTGCAACTGCACTTGGGGACACTTTCAAAGTTTTCCCAATTTTTCAGACTGATTGACCTTCATAAAGTAATGATGGCCACTCGTTCTTCTTTACTTAGCTGCTTTTTTCTTGCCATAATACAAATTCTAACAGTCTATTCAGTAGGACTATCAGCTGTGTATCCACCAGACTTCTGCACAACACAAATAATGGTCCCAACTGCATCTATAAGGCAAGAAATCCCACTTATTAAACCTGACAGGGCACACCTCTGAAGTGAAAACCATTTCCGGTGACTACCTCTTGAAGCTCATCAAGAGAATGCCAAGAGTGTGCAAAGCAGTAATCAAAGCAAAAGGTGGCTACTTTGAAGAACCTAGAATATAAGACATATTTTCAGTTGTTTCACACGTTTTTGTTAAGTAATTCATAGTTTTGATACCTTCAGTGTGAATCTACAATTTTCATAGTCATGAAAATACAGAAAACTCTTTGAATGAGAGGGTGTGTCCAAACTTTTGGTCTGTATTGTATATGTATATATATATATACATATATATACATATACTGTGATAGATCCACTCACACGGCTGCCATTTCAGGTACACACAGGAAGCCTTGCCAGGTAAACGTCGGGTCTATTACCGTCATAACCCGTACATGCACAAACAAAACATCAACAGCTTGTCAAATGGAGTCTCAGTCCAACCGGGTAGGATCAGCTCTACTGCTTAGAGCTACACACTGTGCTCTGCACACTCCAAACTCACACCACAGAAAAAAACACAGAGGTGAACATTTAACTTTTCTGACCACACCCTGAGGAGGGAGGGAGGTGGTGAACCAGCCTCAGCTCACATTACTTAGTTCAATAACCTGGCTGACACATATCTTCCACCACTTACGGTACCAGTAAGCATATTACAATATATATAGTTACGTACTGGGCTGTTTGCTCCATCCCTATAGATCACATCAAGAATTATTGGTTGAATTATAGAAAAAGTTGTCTTGTTGAGACAGCCCCATTAATGGATGTTGGATAATATGGATGTTTGGGTCTCTTGTGTAAAGGGGTTATAAAAATATTTTTAAGAAACAAACCTTATAAAATGTGAATAGACAGCTACAACAAAAAATTAGTCTTGGCTTTCAAGAAACTGGCCATGATGCCAGATGTATGTGATGTGATTGCTGAGGTTATTGATTACAGTGGCCATGACCTGTACTACTGACAACATGGCTCCCATCCATGAGCGGGGAAAAATGGCAAGTGGAAATGTTAGCGTTGTTTTTCAGTTATTTTGTAGTATTTGCATTTGCTCTTTTTTTCCCCAAAGGTCAGAAAAACTCTTTAAAACAACTTGAAATCTACCTCGTTACACAGATGTTGCAAGTACTTTTTACCAACATATGATACTGACCAGAATTCACTATTACATAGTGGTCAGTCGTTTTACGCTCTATAGATATAATCTGTTACATATTCATAAATATGACAGCACATTCTCATTATAAATACTGAAGAGAGGGAGAGTTAATTATTCCAAAACCCGTTATCATATTCTCTAAATCAATTACAATCAATAATCTTACAAAGCTTTATATATTAAAGAAGAAAGATATTGCTAGGAAACTCATTATCTTAATACAGAAAATACTTTAGACGCAAGTTAATCATGTGTAATTTTACATTGGCGTTTCTCTAAAGCAGAATGATACATTCATGTCCTAAGCAAGAAAGGCGACATCGTAAAACCCTGGGAAAAGCTAAATCTCATTGATTAATGTTCTGTCACGATTCAGAAGCGGAATGTAATCTCCTTTATAAACAGCAATAAGTTGTAAGTCTCTGGTATGGAGCTCTTTGATTTCTGATTTGCAGATACAGTACAAATTAGATGGCGAAGGAACAGAATAATTTAAAAGATTAAGAATAAAAAAAAATGTGCAACCATGACAAAGAACCCGAAAAGCAACAGTGTAAAGCGTAAAGAGACAAAAACAACACCAACAAGCCTGACATTAAATTAATAAATGCTGGTTTCATATATCCGAAAACACAGTCGGAGCTGGAATTGGAATACCCAGCATGAACACTCCTGACCGGAAAGACCTGCCTCAACAGCACATACAAGTGCAGCTCAATAAATTAAAATATCATCAAAAAGTTAATTTATTTCAGTAATCCAATACACAAAGTGGAACGCATATATTATACAGAGTCATTACTAATAGAGTGATCTATTTCAAGTGCTTATTTCTGTAAATATTGATGATTATGGCTTACAGCCAATGAAAACTCAGAAGTCATTATGTGTAGCTTAGTGTTGCCACATGTTTTTTTTTCCTTCCTCTGGATCAACATGTTAGGCTATGGGTTGAACTAGATGGACTTAAAAGTCTTCCTTCAACCTTAATAACTATGTTACTATTATCTCAAAAAATGATAATATTATATAAGACCAACTGAAATAATGATTTTTAAATCATAAATGTTGGCCTACTGAAAAGTATGTACAGTAAATGCAATCAATACTTGGTTGGGGCTCCTTTTGCATGAATGACTGCATCAATGGGCGTGACATGGAGGCGGTCAGCCTGTGGCTGCTGAGGTGTTATGGAAGTTCAGGTTACTTTGATAGCAGTTTTCAGCTCATCTGCATTGTTGGCTCTGGTGTCTCTCATCTTCTTCTTAACAATACCCCATAGATTCTCTATGGTGTTTTGGTCAGGCGACTTTGCTGGCCAATCAAGCTCAGTGATAATGCGGTTATTAAACCAAGTATTGGTACTTTGGTCAGTGTGGAGAGGTGCCAGGTCCTGCTGGAAAATGAAACCTCCATCTCCAAAAAGCTTGTCAGCAGAGGGAAACCTGAAGTGCTCTAAAATGTTCTGGTGGACGGTAGCGCTGAGTTTGGTCTTGAAAAACACAGTGAACCTACACCAGCAGATGACATGGCTCCCCAAACCATCACTGATTGTGGAGACTTCACACTAGACCTCAAGCAGCTTCGATTGTGACCTCTCCACTCTTCCTCCATACTCGGGGGACTTTGATTTCCAAATGAAATACAAAATTTACTTTAATCTGAAAACAACACCTTGGACCACTCCTTTTCTCCTTCGCTCAGGTAAGACGCTTCTTGCCTTTTCTATCGGTCATGACCGGCTACAACTGTTGCATTCCTTGTGTCAAGCCAATGTCCTGGATACGTTTGTGTGGTGGCTCTTGAAGCAATGAATCCAGCAGCAGTCCACTCCTTATGAATCTCCCCAAATTTTTCAATGGCCGATTCTATGGAGGATCCGTGTGGATCCTGCAGTCCCCTGCCTCTCCCTGCTGCTGCCTCCTCCATCTTGTTCCCTATGCTATTCTATGCTGTCCCCCCTATTCTATGCCACTGACTCCTCCATCGAATCGGATCGGATGGCTATTTGCCATCCGATTGCAGGGATCCGTGTGATCTGTGCCTGTCTGTGGGATCCTCCTTCAAAGTCGGATCCCACGGACAGGAACTAAATCGTAATGTGAAAGCACCCTAAGGGACTGTTTTAAACGCTTAGCAAGCCTTTGCAGGTGTTTTGTGTTAATTATTCTAATTTTTTGAGATAATGAATTTTGGATTTTCATTGGCTGAAAGCCAAAATCGTCAACATTTACATTCTCTTTAACTGGCAATTTATTTCCTGTGTGCCTTCAAGCAAAAAAAGCAAAAAAGCTGTCACTCAGCCATGTGAAAGCAGCGGCAAGCAGAGAGTAGAAGTGTAGAGACAGTGGCTTGGAAAGTGCTTTGTCATGCCCAGAGCACTTCAGCTGAATGTGCATATTGACTCAAAAGGAAATTTCTCAATAATGGACGAACGGACTGGCTAGCTAAAGATATACACTATTCTTTGTTAGAGCCAGGAGTATATAATAACAGCTTATGGGGTGAAATCCTGCTGATACATGCCCTTTAAATAGGGCTGGGCTACAATACCAGATACCACTTATGGAAAAAGATGGTGTTGCATTTAAGGCATCAATCATATGCAGGTCACATTGTAAACCTATTGGTAATACATCTGTTTTAAATTACGATAAAAAAATGAGATCTGATCATAAAAGGAACAGAGCGGTGAACTCACCTCACCAAGATGAGAGTCACCTAATGGTCCCTTTGTTTCTGGATTTGCGATTATTATTCGAACACCTGGGAGGATCTGTTAAAGGAAGAAATTATATTTGCATCACAGACAATAACAGGTGTAAATCTATAGATCCCATTAGATAATCCTATGGGAGGGACATTAGTAGAGGCTGCAGCTGACAACTGTAGAGATATCGGGTAATAAAGTGACGTTATGAAGTCGTCATCTACTTACTTTTCCTGATTCCATGAGCGGCAAACTGTGCGGAGATCCTCTTTCTACCAAACGGACTCTGAAACACAAAAATGTGCAACGATAAAAGTTTAGTTTCCATATGTCAAAGAATCACATCAAATGCTACTATTATACTGACAAAGCTAAAGCCACAACTGATCTCACACACAGCGGGATACATGCCAGCAATTATTACACAGTGTGAAAAAAAAACTATTATTCTGTAATGTCATGCATTTTTTAGGATTACTATGTACTGATCTGTAAGTGAACTTCTCCCTTACTTTTCTTTACTTATCTCCTTTCCTACTGTATCCTCACGCATCCCTTGTAGACTAAGCCCTCGCAGGCAGGATCCTCTCTCCTCACCTACTGTATCCTCACCCATCCCTTGTAGACTGTGAGCCCTCGTGGGCAGGATCCTCTCCCCACCCTTGTAGACTGTGAGCCTTGCGGCCAGGGTCCTCTCTCCTCACCTACTATATACTCACCCATTC
The DNA here is from genome assembly GCA_033576535.1 of Allobates femoralis. Classification (NCBI taxonomy): domain Eukaryota; kingdom Metazoa; phylum Chordata; class Amphibia; order Anura; family Aromobatidae; genus Allobates; species Allobates femoralis. Next base: position 512,939,475 of record JARQOC010000005.1, read on the forward strand.
CTTGTAGACTGTGAGCCCTCGCAGGCAGGGCCCTCTCTCCTCACCGACTGTATCCTCACCCATCCTTTGCAGACTGTGAGCCCTCTGGGGCAGGATCCTCTCTTCTCTCCTACTGTATGCTCACCCATCCCTTGTAGACTGTGAGCCCTTGTGGGCAGGGTCCTCTCTATTTCTGCACCTGTCTGTGTCTTGTATTTGTTCATGAATATTGTATACCCCTTTACACATGTAAAGCACCATGCAATAAATGGTCCTATAATAAATAATATAATCTCTGGAACCGTATAGCAGATTATTAAAAGAGTTTTAAAAAAACAAAAAACTAATAAGGGAATCACCAAGTATAAAATAAGAGCAAAAACTGGCCTCTTTGACCCTTTGAGCGTTGGCGACTGCCAAACATGAAAAAAACTTCCTGAAACCTTAGTTACTCTAAGGCTACTTTCACACTACGATTTTTTAAAATCCGATGCTGTCCGATATAAATCGGACAGCATCGGATTCTTCTGATGCCTGGAATCGGATGCCAAATAGGCATCCGATTCCGACATTTTTCTGATGCATGTCCTCACCTCCCTCCTGTCAGCTGTCATCAGCTGTCTCTCCCCCGTGCTCCAATATGGTCCCCGGTCCTCCCCTCTTCTCCCGCGGTCCTCAATTGCGCTCCCCCTCTTGTCCCCCATTGCGCTCCCCCTCTTGTCCCCCATTGCGCTCCCCCTCTTGTCCTCCTCCTCTCCTCTTGTCCTCCTCCTCTCCTCTTGTCCCCCTCCTCTCCTTGTCCCCCTCCTCTCCTCTTGCCCTCCTCCTCTCCTCTTGTCCCCCTCCTCTCCTCTTGTCCCCCTCCTCTCCTCTTGTCCTCCTCCTCCTCCTCTCTTGTCCTCCTCCTCCTCTCCTCTTGTCCTCCTCCTCCTCTCCTCTTGTCTCCTCCTCTCTCTCCTCTTGTCCTCCTCCTCCTCTCCTCTTGTCCTCCTCCTCCTCTCCTCTTGTCCTCCCCTCTCCTCCTCTCCTTTCTCACCTGTCCACAACTCCTGCACGGTCCCGCGCGTCTCCCGATGTCTTGGTGTTCTGTCTTCTGTGCTGCCAGGACCTCTCGTGATGTCACAATCACATGACTGCCGGCTATTGGTTACTGGCAGTCATGTGATTGTGACATCACGGCAGGTCTTGTCAGCACAGACGGCAAGATACCTGGAGACACCGGAGATGCCGGGAGTCGTCGGGGGCCTCGTGGACAGGTAGGTGAGCATAGATTTTTTTTTTTTAACTAACCCATTCATTCACTTTTGGAGCAATTTTAGTGTACTGAGCATGCTCAGTACACTAAAATCGATCCGAGGAGACATCAGATGTTTCCTCGGACCCTGCTCCATAGGGGCCCATGTCAAATTGATCGGGTCAGATTGGATGTGCACTAAATGCCATCCGATTTGGTCCGATCCGAGTTTGTCCGATTTTATTTTCGGTGCTAAAATCGGAGCAGGCGCCGATTTTAGCACGGATAATAAAATCGGACAGAATCGGATCAGACCAAATCGGATGGCATTTAGTGCACATCCGATTCGGTCCGATGCCCATAGGGCTGCATGGGGCCCAAAATCGGTCCGATGCTGTCCGATTTTTATCGGACAGCATCGGAACTGATAAAATCTTAGTGTGAAACCAGCCTAAGCGCTATAAATCCCAATCTGTGTGGAGACCCAGTAACGCTACATTCCTTGTGGGCTGAAGGTATGGACACCGAAATACCAGAAAATGTATACATTCTGAATAAGTCAATCTATTTTCATAATCCATTTTCTTAAAACAGAAATGTAGGATTCTATAACCAAGTGATATAATAACAACATATGGAAGGAGGACATCTATAAGGGGAAACCTCATTATTAGCAATAAATAGCAAACACGTTTCTAATATTTTACCTCGGAGAGTCCACATACCATGCTCTAATTGTGATCCACCGATACCACTGAGCGGCCAAGAGAACTTATCCACTACTGGGAGGAGAGGATTTTATTCTGTATTTATAATATGCTTTCAGAAGCAAAAAAATACAGCAAAACTAGATTTGAAATGTGCAAAGAATGTTCTTGGCGACTGTGGAGTAGCTGTGGCTAAAGTGCTTGCGTTTTGCAGCACTACCCATGCTCAGTACATTCTGTATCTATAATTACACATGTCCTGTGCTGTGGTGTGGTCAGAAGGACTATGCTCTACATGATGCTAAATACGTCCTCTGTGTTGGCCTCTATGGTGTTAACTAGATGCACACTAAAAAAGTATATACCACAACTTATCAGCAGTGATTGAGTGGAAATAAACATACAAAGAAGCTGAAAGGACGAAAGCAGCAGGTACTGATAAAGAAACTTAAGGCCAACTAAGTGTATACATTAGTCATGTATTCTGTATTCCTATTCCATAGTAAGAGCCAAAAGGAGCTCAATGAAATCCTTATATATGTACATGTAACTCGCGGCGCCCACCATTTATATGAATTTTCACCTATCTACTGGACAACTCTTTAGCCCCCATACGCATCAGACAGCTGTTGGATGAACAATGGTTCAGCCAATTGTTTGGCCGGTACCATCTCACCCGACCCTCCCATACACTTGCTCTGCTTAACACTCCTGTTTCCTCGACAACATTTCTGGCAGCAGTTTATCTCTTTAGAACAAAAAGATCAGCCGTCCAATCATCTGTTGGGGGCCACCAGATGCATTAGACTGTCAGTGGAAACAGTCAATATCATCAGGTTCAACTGACATTAGTCTAATGTCTACGGGGGGACATTACATAGGTGTGGATTGCAAAAATCTGATGATCCTATGTTCCCAGTGTACCCTCAGCCGTACGATCGTGATCTCAAGGAGATAAATGGAACATTGATCACTAGAAATGAGCAAAATGATTCAAACGACTTTATTCCGGCGTCCAGGTAAGTCCTCCTTGAATGCCAGACCAGAACAGTGTTCACTTCTACATCGGCAATTATAAGATCCAACCTGGACCACTCTGCCACTTACACTGATGGTGCCCACAGTGTCCTGATGTTGAAGTCTGTCCCATGTCATTATGTCTATTAAGGCCTAGTGACTATGACTCACATGGCATCAAGGTGTCATGGGGCCTTGAAAGCAGTAGTGGCACCCAGGATGCAAAGGGCAGGATTGTGGGCAGACATGAACACTGTTCTGATTGAGCTGCCACAGAGGACCGAAGTGGATTCCAGAACAGTGTACTTAGAGTCCTCTTACCTCCTTCTACTGGTCAGTCATGCGCCTGCACCTCTATTAAGCCCCTTTCACATCAGCGTTTTTCGCTGATTGCGGCAGATCCGGCAGATTTACCGCATCTGCCGCCTAACGGTCGCCTTGCGGCACAATTGCGGAAAGCCCATTGGATTGTCTATGGGGCTTGTGGCAGGTGCGGCAAGTGCGGTATTGCAATGATACGGCACTTGCAGTAGCGAAAAAAAACGCGGTCAATAGCATTTTTTTTTTGCAGCCACAAGTGCCAGATCTGCCGCATCCGGCAGAACCACACTTGCCGCACTGGACCGCAAGCCCCATAGACAATGCATGGGGCTTGCCGGATTGGCTCAGCAAATGCGGCTGTTAGGCAGCAGATCCGGCAGATGCGGTAAATCTGCCGGATCTGTCGCACATCAGCGAAAAACGCTGATGTGAAAGGGGCCCTTAATGCATAACAGCTCAGGCAAAGATGGCTGATCCCAGAGCTTTTGTAGGAGTTTGCAAGGAATAGATTTACAGTTGTGGCCAAAAGTATTGACACCCCTGCAATTCTGTCAGATAATACTCAGTTTCTTCCTGAAAATGATTGCAATCACAAATTCTTTGGTATTATTATCTTCATTTAATTTGTCTTCAATGAAAAAACACAAAAGGGAATGAAGCAAAAAGCAAAACATTGATCATTTCACGCAAAACTCCAAAAATGGCCAGACAAAAGTATTGGCACCCTCAGCCTAATACTTGGTTGCACAACCTTTAGCCAAAATAACTGCGATCAACTGCTTCCGGTAACCATCAATGAGTTTCTTACAATGCTCTGCTGGAATTTTAGACCATTCTTCTTTGGCAAACTGCTCCAGGTCCCTGATATTTGAAGGGTGCCTTCTCCAAACTGCCATTTTTAGATCTCTCCACAGATGTTGTATGGGATTCAGGTCTGGACTCATTGCTGGCCACCTTAGAAGTCTCCAGTGCTTTCTCTCAAACCATTTTCTAGTGCTTTTTGAAGTGTATTTTGAGTCATTGTCCTGCTGGAAGACCCATGACCTCTGAGGTAGACTCAGCTTTCTCACACTGGGCCCTACATTATGCTGTAAAATTTGTTGGTAGTCTTCAGACTTCATAATGCCATGCACACGGTCAAGCAGTCCAGAGCCAGAGGCAGCAAAGCAACCCCAAAACATCAGGGAACCTCTGCCATGTTTGACTGTAGGGACCGTGTTCTTTTCTTTGAATGCCTCTTTTTTTCTCCTGTAAACTCTATGTTAATGCCTTTGCCCAAAAAGCTCTACTTTTGTCTCATCTGACCAGAGAACATTCTTCCAAAACATTTTAGGCTTTCTCAGGTAAGTTTTGGCAAACTCCAGCCTGGCTTTTTTATGTCTCGGGGTAAGAAGTGGGGTCTTCCTGGGTCTCCTACCATACAGTCCCTTTTCATTTGGATGCCGACGGATAGTACGGGTTGACACTGTTGGACCCTCGGACTGCAGGGCAGCTTGATCTTGTTTGGATGTTAGTAGCGGTTCTTTATCCACCATCCGCACAATCTTGCGTTGAAATCTCTCGCCAATTTTTCTTTTCCGTCCACATCTAGGGAGGTTAGCCACAGTGCCATGGGCTTTAAACTTCTTGATGACACTGCGCACGGTAGACACAGGAACATTCAGGTCTTTGGAAATGGACTTGTAGCCTTGAGATTGCTCATGCTTCCTCACAATTTGGTTTCTCAAGTCCTCAGACAGTTCTTTGGTCTTATTTCTTTTCTCCATGCTCAATGTAGTACACACAAGGACACAGGACAGAGGTTGAGTCAACTTTAATCCATCAACTGGCTGCAAGTGTGATTTAGTTACTGCCAACACCTGTTAGGTGCCACAGGTAAGTTACAGGTGCTGTTAATTATCCAAATTTAGAGAAGCATCACATGATTTTTCTAACAGTGCCAATACTTTTGTCCACCCCTTTTTATGTTTGGTGTGGAATCACATCCAATTTGGCTTTAGGACAATTTTGTTTGTGTTTTTTCATTGAAGTCAAATTAAATGAAGATAATAATACCAAAGAATTTGTGATTGCAATCATTTTCAGGAAGAAACTGAGTATTATCTGACAGAATTGCAGGGGTGTCAATACTTTTGGCCTACAACTGTATGTATATATAGATTTATATTGCAGTGTCTGTCATCCTAACAGTTATGCCGGAAGATCGGGAATAGGTAATACTCTGCTGTAATATTTGACTGAAAGCATCAAACTGCTATGTAACCCAACCATCTGTAATGGTTTGACCAGGCTGTTGTCACCACTGAATTTTCCTGACCCCTCTCCTCCTGCTTTCCTTTGCTGTGTCTCTTCCTGCTTTGTCTCTCAAAGTCCTAAAGGACAGAAGTACCTGAAAGGCTCAGGACATGACTGTTTTTCTCCTCTTACACATAGCTAGTTCAGCCATCAGATGGCAGCATCAGACTCCTGGAGTCACACATCAAAAAGCAGTGGGCTTTGCTGTAAATTCATCACTGTCTGTGTTCTAGAGGCTCTGTCCCTGACACTGAAAAAGGAACATCAGAAAATATGCTCTTTCCTTCTAGCGCACATCCTTGGATAATATATAAAATGTTCATCTACTAAAATACAGCAATATTACAAAACACAGAACCAAACAGATCTATAGAATGCACACTGCAGTAAAGCCAATGATGGTAGATCCCTACGATCTTCATGGGTATAACTGCTGGAAATTCCCAAAATCCCAATAAAAAAGTAACACAGGACTGATTTAGAGATGTAATATAAAAATAAATAATGACCATGTCCAAGTATGGTGAAACAGTTGACACAGTTTTCTTTATTCTGCCAAGGTGAAATGTTTCGACTCAATTGCTTGATAAAGACCCAATTGGCTTGAAAAGTTGCACCTTGGCAGAATAAAGAAAACGTGTGACCTGTTTCACCATACTTGGACATGGTCGTTATGTATTTTACTGATGTTGTACCAAGTGGACTCCCTGGAAATGATGTGCTTTGTATGTCAAGACATGGTGCTGCAGCCATTGTTTTCTTTAATTAATTTAGAAATAGAAATTTATCCTTCACAGCGGCACTACCACCACCCCGCTGTGTATGAATCTGCGGGCGGTCTCACATACTTAATGGAGTTTTCCAGGACTTTATTACTGATGGGCTCTGTGTCATGGTATGTACAGTACCTTTTGCACCAATGAATGATACCCAAGCTCCTACCCATACAAGTGAAAGAGACATAAATTGCAGTATTATTTATGGCCAATACTCAGACAGAGCTGTGCCTCTTCCAGTGTGATGTGGCTCTTTAGAAAAGTTTATCAGTGGAGGTTTTAGGAGTCAGCCTGCAACCGATCTGATGTTGTTGACCTCTTCTAGAGATAAATTATCAATATCAAAGTCCCAAAAACCCCAGGGCAATGTGGCCCCTTTATTCTCAAGATCACGGAGGGCTACAGAAGACATATTTCAACCAATCATAAAGTGACGGCAATAACATTTAGAACTGCTTTTCTCCCAAACTCCACATCACCAATCTACAGTATAGGTAAAAGGTAGCTGAATACTGGAAAGATGGGGCCCTAACTGGCCACCAGAGTGTTGGTCCCATGCTTCCTGTTTTAACCAAGGAGTGCATGCTCAATTCCAAATGAATGGGGCCATGAACACAGATCCAATCAGAGGGACATGAGATGCCTGCTGACGTGATCGATGGGGGGCAGCTTCTGGCTAAATGTATCCAGTTGCCTTCTGGAGATAAGGAGGTATTTATACACAATATACTTCACTAGCTGCAAACTAGAACAGGGTCCCAGGTCACAAATGTTCCTGGAATATAAAGTATTTCTGCAGAAGGCAGGTAATGATTAGTGCACAAGTAAAGCAAGGAGCAAAGAAACATTTGCAACAGAACAAGGAAATAATGAGACACAAGGGTAGACGCACGGCGCAGTATTCAGAGCAGTCAGTGTGAAATGGGTCTCCAAAGCAATTACGGATGGTAATACACGTTGGGTAGATCCGCTCTAAATAGTGACATATTTAACAATTTGGATCCCAGAATTTCACTGAGCCCATAAAGTAGTTCCTTTAATAATGCATAGGATAAAATTACTGTGGTAAACCAGTGAGCATAACTGAGCCATAATGTATTCAAGATCCTTTATAGAAACTGTATTCTGTACTCTACACAGTGTAGAAGCTTGAAATTGGGATGTGCACATTGCAGTACTTGGATTTTCCCACCAATAAAATGGCACTGATCATGATAAAGGGGGTGTCATACTTAAAGAGGGCCTGTCAGCCACCTGCTACATGGCAATCTAAATGCAGCACTGATTGCAGCATGACTGCTGCATTCAGGGAAGGGGTCCACCATGTGTCTGTGTGCTGTGTACCCCGAGATATAGCCTTAGGCAAACTCACTGTTAAAAGTAAGGAGGGCATTCCCTGGTGCAGGAGTCAACTTAAATCACAGGGGCCATTCCCTCCCCCTCTGCCTCTCTGTTCCGCCTCCTGCTGTGCTTTTATGCTTTGTTCAGACAGCAGGGCAGGAATCTGGAGCTGACTTCAGGACAAATGATTTGCATCCTGAGTGTGGGAGGATGAGTGACAGAGAGGAGGAGGGCAGACCTAGCACAGCAGAAGCAACACAGAGAGGCAGAGGTTGAGGGAATGGCCCCCATGAATCAAGCTGACTCCTGCACCAGGGAATGGCCACCTGACTTTTAACAGTGAGTTTGCCTAAGGCTATATCTCGGGGTACACAGCACGCAGACACATGGGGGACCTCTTCCCTGAATGCAGCAGACATGCTGCATTCAGTGCTGCATTTAGATTGCCATATAGCAGGGGGTGACAGGGCCTATTTAAACTTTTCAAGAATGGAACGAAAGAGTTAAATATATAATTATTGCCTACGCAAAGAATAGAAACAGGAATGTCACTCCCATCATTTATTTGACCGCTGCAGCTGATAACTGGCCTTAGTAGTGATGTTTGAATGAGATTGGCTACAGCAGACAGGTGAATGATGGATGTGACCGGCAGGCACTAAAACTTCTAGCACTGGAGAGATTGGGGAATTAATACACAAGAGATGGTTATTTTATTAGTATTTTAATATGTTTCCAACTATTAACCAGAATTTTTTAAATCCTCAACACCACATTTAACCCCCTTTGTGAGCTATGTTAAAATAATTTGTAACTGAATAATTATACTTTGTCAACATACTATGCATTATCCCACTAATACTTTTTGAAATACTGTAATATATATCTAACACTCTATAGATGTATTATATGGTCTGTAAATAGCAGTGCTACCATGGCAGCTTATGGCAGTATGTTGATAGGAGGAAGAACTGCCTAAATTGCCAATTTTCCTTGTTGCTTAAAACCCCAATTTCATTGAAAATTCAACTAAAACAAAATCCTTTGAAATATATATTTTTATATGATAATTACAGGCCTGAATGTATTTTTATCGTCCTATTAATTCCCTTTTCTGGCGGTGTAAAAGTGAGGTGTCATTAGCACTAATTTTAATCCACTAGAGTAGGCACAAAGAAAATAAATCTATTGTTAGTGCTTTATGCAAATTATATATTAGACACACACAGCTCTGCTACATGAACATATAGACACATACAGCTTTGCTACATTCTCATTCCATTCACATATAGACACATGCAGTTCTGTTACATGAACACTACAAGCACATATAGACACACACAGCTCTACTACATGAATTAAGACACACACAGCTCTGCTACATGCACACCACACACATAGCTCTACTACATGCATACTACAAAAAAATAGAAACAACAGCTCTGCTACATGCATACAGACCCACACAGCTCTGCTCCATTTACATTGCATGCACATACAGACACAGTTCTGCTACATACCTATATAGACACACAGCTCTGCTTCACGAACACTACACACACAAATATGCACACCCAGCTCTGCTACACGGACACTACATGAAGACACACAAAGCTCTGCTCCATGCACAATACATGCCCATACAGACACACACAGTTCTGCTACCTGCACATATAGACACACAGCTCTGCTACACGAACACGACATGCACTTATAGACACACACAACTCGGCTAGATAAACACTACAAGCACATATAGATACACCCATCTCTGCTACATGGACAATACATGCACATACAGATACACACAGCTCCTCAACAGACACATTTACTTACATACAGACCCTAAATATCACCACATCTTTAAGTTCTTGATCAGTGCAGAACAGAAGAGGAGCCACTGGAAGCTACATTGAAGCTGCAGAACTTGGGCAGCTGCAATATCTTCTTGGACCTTCAGTTCAGTCATGTGATCAGTCACATGACTGGATGATCCTTCAGCTCCCGGTAAGCTTATTTTTCTTCTCTGTACCAATCACATAAATCAGTGTGGAGCATGAGGGAGGGCAACTGTCTGTGAGCAGGTGTCCCCTATTTGCTACCGCTCATACGCAGCAAATGTGCCCCCGTACTTGTCCAGGGCCCCAGCACATGCCCGGGTGCTGACGCTGACCCTGTATACAGTGGATTGTATTCCTGTCAATGGATGTGAAGAAGGGCCGGTGTGTTGAAATTGGAGATCAAACATTACAAAGCAATCTGTATATAGCCCTGTCCTGTGTAGGAAATTTTTTAGCAAAGCTGCTCCATACCTATCGTGTCGTAATGCTCTCATATCCACATACACAGTTGTTGGATCTGGTCCGGATGTTCCCTGAAATATAGTAAGTGATAATAAATTGACAAAGTGCAATTTAATTACATAATCACATATAAACAAACAAATAATCTCAAATATGAGCCTCATGTGTAATAATCCATATGTAACACAAAAGAATTGTTTTATTTAAAAAATACAAAATCTTCATAATCCAATCTCAATGTAATAAATAAGTATACTCCTGCAATTTATTCCTTAAAGAGGACCTGTCACCAACCATCCATGGTGATCTAATTATAGTACTGAATGCAGCATGTCTGCTGCATTCAGTCAAGGGGTCCCCCAGCCCTTAACCTCCCCTGTACCCCAAGATAATAGACTTTGAAAACTTACATACTGGAGCCAAATAGGAGGTGGCTAGTGGCTGGAGCCACTTCTCTCAAAGGGCAGTTTCACGCCTCCTGGATCTTATATCCGCCCATCGCCGCCTCCCTCATGCCAATTATTTTCTCCCTCGCCTGCTGCATAACACAAAGCGAGGGGTGTGGTGCTGGCTGCATTGCCCCGCCTCCTGCAGTGATGTCACTGTTTATACCCGCCCTGCTCCATGTTAATCATGAGGGAAGCGGCAGTGGGCGGATACAATATCCAGGGGGCGTGAAACTGCCCTTTGAGAGAAGTGGCCCCAGCCACTAGCCACCTCCTATTTGGCTCCAGTAGGTAAGTTTTCAAAGTCTATTACAGGGGGGGTCAAAGGCTGGGGGACCCCTGCCTGAATGCAATGCTGTAATTAGATCACCATGGATGGTTGGTGACAGGTCCTCTTTAAGGAATCTAGTATAGCTGTGGGGTATCTTCTTGGGGGCTGTAGTGTCAATCATATTAGTTGTCAGTATGTAACTAAGAAAAAGCCAAAACAACATGAAAAAAAAGAGTTTTTAGGAATTCCATGAAATTATATGAAAGACCTCATTCATATGCTGGTGTTTTTCTAATATTGTTTATTGTAAATTGATGGTCCTTATAAAAAAAGACAGAATTGTATTCCTCTGGTTCAATTTGCAAAACTTGTCCATACAAGTGAATGGGTCCGTGAAAAAAAAATGCACATCACTGACAGGTGACTAGGAAACCTACATCAGATTTATTTTTGACAAGAAAAACACATTTTTAACCGAAGGTAAAAAATAAAAAAAACATTGAGCTTTTTTCAGATGCAAAAGAGATTGAAATATGTGAAGGCAGCTCATTGCCTCATTAATCCTGTGCTAGTGTCAGTAAGGGACATAGCAGCAGAATAAAGCAGAACACAAAAATAAACAGCAAAATAAGGCAGAAAGTAAAAAAGAAAATTAGGAAACAGGTTGAAAGTTGTTTTTTTTTGGGTGAGAAGAAATGAAAAGAAACACATGTATGGTCATGCTATAATTGAGAAAGTGCATTCTGAGGAATAGCTACAATAGCATATAATATACTTTAGACTGGGGAGGAAATAAAGGCTCCATGCCAATCAGTAAGGGGCAGCAGGCAAATCAATTGAGTCCTTAAAAAGAATCTGTCAGTGGGTTTATGCCATTTAATATGAAAGCAGCATTATGTCAGGGTCAGATACCCCGATACAAGCAATGTATTACTTATTGGGCTGCTTGTTGCAGTTACAGTAAAATCAATGTCTTATCAGCAGGTGATTAACATTAGAGGACCAGTTGTATCATATCATGCAGTACTCCTGCTCTGTGTAACCCCGCCCACACCAATGATTGGCAGCTTTCTGCCAATGTACAGTGTGTACAGAATGCTGCCAGGAGATGGTGTGGGTGGAATTATACAGAGCTCAGTTTACAGAGAATTATTATATCTGCAGCAGGGAAAACAGTGATTTTATCAAAATTACACCAGCAGCTCTGTAAGTGACATCTCTGGAATCAGACCCTACATTAAGCTGCTCTCAGATTAGTTAGCAAAGACTCAGTGACAGATTCGCTTTAAGACAATGCATTTCTAAATGCAGTAAGTAAAGTAGAATGCAGAATATGCATGCACTCAGTCATCTTTATTTGTCTCAGGCATTGGCTACGACATTAGAGCATGCTGGGGTTACCTCATGCTAGAAACTAGGAATTATAATGTGCCTGTCACACATAGCAATGGTGGGAGGAGCCTCTACCTCAGGCCTCACACATAGCAATGGTGCGAGGAGCCTCTACCTCAGGCCTCACACATAGCAATGGTGGGAGGGAGTCTCTACCTCAGGCCTCTCACACATAGCAATGGATGGAGGAGCCTCTACCTCAGGCCTCTCACACATAGTAATGGTGGGAGGAGCCTCTACCTCAGGCCTCTCACACATAGCAATGGTGGGAGGAGCCTCTACCTCAGGCCTCTCACACATAGCAATGGTGGGAGGGAGTCTCTACCTCAGGCCTCTCACACATAGCAATGGTGGGAGGAGCCTCTACCTCAGGCCTCTCACACATAGCAATGGTGCGAGGAGCCTCTACCTCAGGCCTCACACATAGCAATGGTGGGAGGGAGTCTCTACCTCAGGCCTCTCACACATAGCAATGGATGGAGGAGCCTCTACCTCAGGCCTCTCACACATAGTAATGGTGGGAGGAGCCTCTACCTCAGGCCTCTCACACATAGCAATGGTGGGAGGAGCCTCTACCTCAGGCCTCTCACACATAGCAATGGATGGAGGAGCCTCTACCTCAGGCCTCTCACACATAGTAATGGTGGGAGGGAGTCTCTACCTCAGGCCTCTCACACATAGCAATGGTGGGAGGAGCCTCTACCTCAGGCCTCTCACACATAGCAATGGAGGGAGGGAGTCTCTACCTCAGGCCTCTCACACATAGCAATGGATGGAGGAGCCTCTACCTCAGGCCTCTCACACATAGTAATGGAGGGAGGAGCCTCTACCTCAGGCCTCTCACACATAGCAATGGTGGGAGGAGCCTCTACCTCAGGCCTCTCACACATAGCAACGGTGGGAGGAGCCTCTACCTCAGGCCTGACACATAGCAACGGTGGGAGGAGTCTCTACCTCAGGCCTCTCACACATAGCAATGGTGGGAGGAGCCTCTACCTCAGGCCTCTCACACATAGCAACAGTGGGAGGAGCCTCTACCTCAGGCCTCTCACACATAGCAATGGTGGGAGGAGCCTCTACCTCAGGCCTCTCACACATAGCAATGGTGGGAGGAGGCTCTACCTCAGGCCTCTCACACATAGCAAAAGTGGGAGGAGCCTCTACCTCAGGCCTCTCACACATAGCAATTGTGGGAGGAGCCTCTACCTCAGGCCTCTCACATAGGAATGGTGGGAGGAGCCTCTACCTCAGGCCTCTCACACATAGCAACGGTGGGAGGAGCCTCTACCTCAGGCCTCTCACACATAGCAATGGTGGGAGGAGCCTCTACCTCAGGCCTCACACATAGCAATGCTGGGAGGAGCCTCTACCTCAGGCCTCTCACACATAGCAATGGTGGGAGGAGCCTCTACCTCAGGCCTCTCACACATAGCAATGGATGGAGGAGCCTCTACCTCAGGCCTCTCACACATAGCAATGGTGGGAGGAGCCTCTACCTCAGGCCTCTCACACATAGCAACAGTGGGAGGAGCCTCTACCTCAGGCCTCACACATAGCAATGGTGGGAGGAGCCTCTACCTCAGGCCTCTCACATAGGAATGGTGGGAGGAGCCTCTACCTCAGGCCTCTCACACATAGCAATGGTGGGCGGAGCCTCTACCTCAGGCCTCTCACACATATTAACGGTGGGAGGAGCCTCTACCTCAGGCCTCTCACACATAGCAATGGTGGGAGGAGGCTCTACCTCAGGCCTCTCACACATAGCAACAGTGGGAGGAGCCTCTACCTCAGGCCTCTCACACATAGCAATGGTGGGAGGAGCCTCTACCTCAGGCCTCTCACATAGGAATGGTGGGAGGAGCCTCTACCTCAGGCCTCTCACACATAGCAACGGTGGGAGGAGCCTCTACCTCAGGCCTCTCACACATAGCAATGGTGGGAGGAGCCTCTACCTCAGGCCTCACACATAGCAATGCTGGGAGGAGCCTCTACCTCAGGCCTCTCACACATAGCAATGGTGGGAGGAGCCTCTACCTCAGGCCTCTCACACATAGCAATGGATGGAGGAGCCTCTACCTCAGGCCTCTCACACATAGCAATGGTGGGAGGAGCCTCTACCTCAGGCCTCTCACACATAGCAACAGTGGGAGGAGCCTCTACCTCAGGCCTCACACATAGCAATGGTGGGAGGAGCCTCTACCTCAGGCCTCTCACATAGGAATGGTGGGAGGAGCCTCTACCTCAGGCCTCTCACACATAGCAATGGTGGGCGGAGCCTCTACCTCAGGCCTCTCACACATATTAACGGTGGGAGGAGCCTCTACCTCAGGCCTCACACATAGCAATGGTGGGAGGAGCCTCTACCTCAGGCCTCTCACACATAGCAATGGTGGGAGGGAGTCTCTACCTCAGGCCTCTCACACATAGCAATGGATGGAGGAGCCTCTACCTCAGGCCTCTCACACATAGCAATGGTGGGAGGAGCCTCTACCTCAGGCCTCTCACACATAGCAACAGTGGGAGGAGCCTCTACCTCAGGCCTCTCACACATAGCAATGGTGGGAGCGAGTCTCTACCTCAGGCCTCTCACACATAGCAATGGACGGAGGAGCCTCTACCTCAGACCTCTCACACATAACAATGGTGGGAGGAGCCTCTACCTCAGGCCTCTTACATAGCAATGGTGGGAGGAGCCTCTACCTCAGGCCTCTCACCCATAGCAACAGTGGGAGGAGCCTCTACCTCAGGCCTCTCACATAGGAATGGTGGGAGGAGCCTCTACCTCAGGCCTCTCACACATAGCAACGGTGGGAGGAGCCTCTACCTCAGGCCTCTCACACATAGCAATGGTGGGGGGAGCCTCTACCTCAGGCCTCTCACACATAGCAACGGTGGGAGGAGCCTCTACCTCAGGCCTCTCACACATAGCAATGGTGGGAGGAGCCTCTACCTCAGACCTTTCACATATAGCAATGGTGGGAGGAGCCTCTACCTCAGACCTTTCACACATAGCAATGGTGGGAGGAGCCTCTACCTCAGGCCTCTCACACATAGCAATGGTGGGAGGAGCGTCTACCTCAGGCCTCTCACACATAGCAATGGTGGGAGGAGCCTCTACCTCAGACCTTTCACACATAGCAATGGTGGGAGGAGCCTCTACCTCAGGCCTCTCACACATAGCAATGGACGGAGGAGCCTCTACCTCAGACCTCTCACACATAACAATGGTGGGAGGAGCCTCTACCTCAGGCCTCTTACATAGCAATGGTGGGAGGAGCCTCTACCTCAGGCCTCTCACCCATAGCAACAGTGGGAGGAGCCTCTACCTCAGGCCTCTCACATAGGAATGGTGGGAGGAGCCTCTACCTCAGGCCTCTCACACATAGCAACGGTGGGAGGAGCCTCTACCTCAGGCCTCTCACACATAGCAATGGTGGGGGGAGCCTCTACCTCAGGCCTCTCACACATAGCAACGGTGGGAGGAGCCTCTACCTCAGGCCTCTCACACATAGCAATGGTGGGAGGAGCCTCTACCTCAGACCTTTCACACATAGCAATGGTGGGAGGAGCCTCTACCTCAGACCTTTCACACATAGCAATGGTGGGAGGAGCCTCTACCTCAGGCCTCTCACACATAGCAATGGTGGGAAGGAGTCTCTACCTCAGGCCTCTCACACATAGCAATGGAGGGAGGGAGTCTCTACCTCAGGCCTCTCACACATAGCAATGGTGGGAGGAGCCTCTACCTCAGACCTTTCACACATAGCAATGGTGGGAGGAGCCTCTACCTCAGGCCTCTCACACATAGCAATGGTGGGAAGGAGTCTCTACCTCAGGCCTCTCACACATAGCAATGGTGGGAGGAGCCTTTACTTCAGGCCTCTCACACATAGCAATGGTGGGAGGAGTCTCTATCTCACGCCTCTCACCCATAGCAATGGTGGGCGGAGCCTCCACCTCAGGCCTCTCACACTACCTGTAAGGCTGAGTGTTGACGTAGAATATGTGCTGCTGATTTTTGACGTCCAAAATTCGCATCATGCTTTAGAGATGATAAGTTACTGTTCTCTTGGTGCGTTTTTTGTGAATAAAGCTAGGCTAAAAGCTGGGAAAAAGTAATGGGTTTCTTGATGTCATAACGTGACATGGGGCTCCGCTGTTTTTTTGGTCACCAGCCCAGGTACTGCAGGCAGCTATGGGCTGCCATCAGGGCCGGCTCCAGGTCTTTGTGGGCCCCGGGCAAAAGAGTCTCAGTGGGCCCCTTTAACACATACGGTATATATATATATATATATATATATATATATATATATATATATATATATAATATGAAGGCGGCGGACTGTATTATATATATCTATATGTATAACCCCATAAATATAATCCCTCTCATGCTATCTCTCTCCAACACTGTGCGCTGGCTCTTCCCTTTCCGTGCCTGTCACCCCCTGTATGCTGTCTCCTTCCCTGTACGCTGTCTCCTCCCCTGTACGCTGTCTCCTACCCTGTACGTAGTCTCCCCCCTGTATGCTGTCTCACCCCCCTCTATGCTGTCTCCTTCCCTGTACACTGTCTCCCCTGGCCATCACTACCACCTGTAGCCCCCCGGTCATCACTGTCAAACCCTGCAGCCAGGCCCCTCTCTGCCATCACCACCACCCGCAAACCCCCCCCCTCCATCACCACCACCTGTAGCCCCCCGGCCATCACTGTCAACCCCTGCATCCAGTCCCCTCTCTGCCATCACCACCCCCCGCAACCGCTCCCCCCCCCCATCACCACACACCTGCAACCCCCCCCCCCCTCCATCACCACCACCTGTAGCCCCCCGGTCATCACTGTCAACCCCTGCAGCCAGGCCCCTCTCTGCCATCACCACCACCCGCAACTTCCCCCTCCATCACCACCACCTGTAGCCCCCCGGCCAACACTGTCAACCCCTGCAGCCAGACCCCTCTCTGCCATCACCACCCCCCGCAACCACTCCCCCCCCCCCCATCACCACCACCTGCAGCCCCCGGCCATCACTGTCAACCCCTGCAGCCATACCCCTCTCTGCCATCACCACTCCCCGCAAACGCTTTACCCCCTCCATCACCACCACCTGCAGCCCCCCGCCCATCACTGTCAACCCCTGCAGCCAGGCCCCTCTCTGCCATCACCACCACCCGCAATCCCCCCCCCTCCATCACCACCACCTATAGCCCCCCGGCCAACACTGTCAACCCCTGCAGCCAGACCCCTCTCTGCCATCACCACCACCCGCAACCGCTCCCCCCCTCCATCACCACCACCTGCAGCCCCCCGCCCATCACTGTCAACCCCTGCAGCCAGGCCCCTCTCTGCCATCACCACCACTTGCAGCCCCGCACAGGACGCATACATTCCAGTTCTCACTGTCGGTACCTGCGTTCAGCTGCGGCAGCCCATACAGGCAGGGAGTGTCCGGGGCTGAACTCCTCCTGGCGGCCCCATATCTGGGAGAACAGACGCAAGAAGAGTCTGTAACTCAGGAACCTGGCCTGATCCCTGCCGGCCGCCGTTTCCAGACACGCACTTCCGCTGCCGGGAGAGCGGCATCCTGTAACTATGGCAACCCATCACTCTCCTGATCATTAGGGCCACATGACCAGAAGAGGCTAGGAGGAGCAGAGAGGGGGGGGGGGGGGGGGGAGGGGGGGGAAGGAGCCACTTCCTCCGGGTTGGATGTGGTGCTGCTGGGAGAGTGGTGCGTGCTGGCATGCCCCTTGGATACCCACCGCAACCTTGGCAACGTGACAGGGACTGTCACGGAACCTCGCAGAGAGCGAATGGATGGGGAAAATAATTATTGCAGTGTGATGGCATGTGTGTGGGCAGCATCCCTCTGTTAGGTCAGGGCCCCGACACTTGCCCGGGTACACCGAGTGCTGATGCCAGCCCTGGCTGCCATCCACCCCCAGCTGCCTAGTTTTGCCTTGTTGTTAATGAAAATAATCACCACGAAGAAAGTATCTGCCGAAATGCATCAGTTTTAGGTGGGTGTGGGGGTCTTGTTCTGTCTATTTTTGTAACATTTTAGGCTTCATTAAATTACAAGTTTTTGCAAACATCACCAACTTCTCCCCTCCTTGCTAGCTGGAAATCTCTCCTATTGGGCTCCACCAAAATGCTCTCTGACTCAGACTCCACAGCCCTGGTTGTGTGCACATAGCCTGACTATAATGTTTATGGTTCATCTAGTCACAAATCTTAAAGTCTTAAGATGACATTCTAGGGCATCTGTATATCTGATAAGTAAATTCTGCATAATTTCCTGTCATTCATTCATTTCATCCACAAAAACTTATTCCAACTATCTTAGATCCCTTTCACATTATTATTATTATTTATTATTTAGAGAGCACCATTGATTCCATGGTGCTGTACATGAGAATAGGTTACATACAAACAAGTTAAAAATACAAAGAACAAACTGACAGTGACAAACCGATACAGAGGGGAGAGAGAGGACTCTGCCCTTGCAGGCTTACATTCTACAGGGCAATGGGGAGAGAGACAGTTGGTTGGATCTGCTTTGGTGGTGGCGGAGCCCCGGGTCCGATGGTGATGGAGCGCCGGGTCATGGTGTGGAGCGCCAGGTCCAGTGGTGAATGGAGCGCCGGGTCCAGTGGTGGTGGAGCGGCGCGTCCAGTGGTGGTGGAGCGCCAGGTCCAGTGGTGGTGGAGCGCCAGGTCCAGTGGTGGTGGAGCGCCAGGTCCAGTGGTGGTGGAGCGCCAGGTCCAGTGGTGGTGGAGCGCCAGGTCCAGTGGTGGTGGAGCGCCAGGTCCAGTGGTGGTGGAGCGCTGGGTCCAGTGGTGGTAGGTAAGCGCTGGGTCCAGTGGTGGTGAGGTGGCATTGTGGTCATTGCAGGTTGTAGGCTGTTATAAAGACTTGGGTTTTCAGGTTCCGCTTGAAGGTTCCGAGTGTGGAGGACAGTTGGACGTTTTGGGGTGCAGAATTCCAGAGAATGTCGGATGCAAAGTCTTGCAGGCGGTTAGATGGGGAATGTACAAATGTGGAGGAAAGAAGGAGGTCTTAGGAGGATCAAAGATTACGAGTTGGATGATATCGGGAGATAAGTTCAGCGATATATAGGGGGGGACAGATTGTGGATAGCTTTGTAAGTCAATGTTAGTAGTTTGAATTGGATACGCTGGGGAATTGGGTGCCAGTGGAGGGATTTGCAGAGGGAGAAATGGAGGGATAGCAAGGGAGAGGTGGACTAGCCGGGCAGCAAAGTTAAGGACAGATTGGAGAAGGTGCAAGAGTGTTAGCAGGTTGGCCACAGAGGAGGAGGTTGAAGTAGTCAAGACAGGAGATGATGAGGGCATGCACTAGTAGTTTAGTAGATTGAGGGTTGAGGAAGGGACAGATTCTGGAAATATTTTTGAGTTGGAGGCGGCAGGAGGTGGCAAGGGCTTGGATGTGTGGTTTGAAAGACAAGGCAGAGGACTTCAGGTACAGGGCAAAGAGAGGTCATTTATTGTGATAGATAAGTCTGGTAAGGAAGATGTGTGAGATGGAGGAAAGATGATGAGTTCAGTTTTGTCTACATTGAGTTTTAGGAAGTGAAAGGAGAAGAAGGAGGATATGGCTGATAGACACTCTGGGATTCTGGACAGGAGAGAGGTGACGTCTGGGCCAGAGAGGTAGATCTGCCGGAACTGCCGCGTAACAATCGACTTACGGCAATGAACCAGCAAGCACCATTCATTTTGTATGGGGCTTGCGGTCAGGTGTGACAAATGCGGTATTGCCGAATCTGGCACTTGCGGCACTGAGGTTTTTTTTCGGCTGCAAGTGCTGGATCTGCTGGATTCAGCAATACCACACTTGCCGCAACCAACCGCAAGCCCCATAGAAAATGAATGGGGCTTACCAGATCAGTGCCGCAAGTTGGCCGTTACACGGCAGATTTAGTGACATCTGCAGGATCTGCTGCGAATTACACCTATCAAAGATGTGAAAGCAGCCTTACTAATATACAGTCATAACGAATAAGAATACATGCATAGTAGCAGCTTGAATTTTTTTATTAATTATTAGAGGTTGCCCTAAGCAGTCTACCATATCAGATCCAAGTGGATGGACTACAATACAAAGTACACATGATGGCTCCACATTGTATGATCAGCCAAAAGAGTTAATATTGCTTTCTGTATAAAAAAAGTAATTTTTACTTAAATATACCGTATTTTTCGCTTTATAAGACGCACCTGATTATAAGACGCATCCCCAAATTTGGTGAAGGAAAAGAGGAAAAAATAATTTTTAATGTTAAATGGGGTCCGTCTTATAATGTCAATGTCCGTCTTACAAATCATATAGGGTATATGTCCCTCATAGCCCCCTCTTCCAGGTACATGGTCCCTCGTCCTTGGATATAGCCCCACATCCTACATATGGCCCCCTTATTCTGGGTACAGCTGGCACACGTCCCCAAGTGATGGTACACCCCCCCAGGGTTGGCACCCCCCCCCCCAGGGCTAGCACACATCCCCCAGGGCTGCCACATGCCTCCCAGGGCTGGCACATGCCCCCCAGGGCTGGCACATGCCCCCCAGCACTGGCACACGCCCCCCAGGGCAGGCACCTGCCCCCCAGGGCTGGCACAAGTCCCCCAGGGCTGACACATGCCCCCCAGCGCTGGCACATGTTCCCCCAGGGCAGGCACATGCCCCCCAGGGCTGGCACAAGTCCCCCAGGGCAGGCACAAGTCCCCAGGGCAGGCACATGCCCCCCAGGGCTGACACATGCCCCCCAGGGCTGGCACACGTTCCCCCAGGGCTGGCACACGTTCCCCCAGGGCTGGCACACGTTCCCCCAGGGCTGTGTATATGCCCCCATCCTGTATATTTGCCCTCATCCTGTTATGTCCCCCCATCCCCTGTATATTGCCTTACCGATGGTGGCAGGTTCCGGAGGGTGAGGGGCACAGGTGTAGGACCGGAGCTGTACAGATATACCGGCAGCAGCGAGTGCTGGGCGCCGCCATGTTTGTTTGTGGGCGGCTGCATTCACTATATGCAGCCGGCAACATAGACTTCAACAAAATGGCCGCGCCCATAGAGGAGACCCGCGGCCAATTTGCAGTGTCTACCTCTACCGGCCGGCTGCACATACTGAATGCAGCCGCCCACAAAAAACATGGCGGCGCCCAGCGCTCGCTGCCACCGGTGTTCCCCCGCACCTACGGTCCTACACCCGTGCCCCTCACCCTCCGGAACCTGCCCCCGGCACCCCCGCTTGGCACCCGCACCCCCGGCCCGGTAATGTTAATTTTATTAAATTTTACATTTTTTTTTTTTACATTCTCTTTTTAAGACGCACCCCCGTTTCCCCTACAGTTTGGGGGAAACAAAAGAGCGTCTTAAAAAGCGAAAAATACGGTATATCAGCCCCTACTGATATTTTAATAAACAATTGTACTCCCCATTTAAAGAAAAATTCTGTGACCTTTTCTTAAAACTCTGTTTTGTTCTAATCCTCATTAATAAAGTTATTAATAAATATAGTGATGAGCGAGTAGTGAAATATTTGTGTTAGGATAGCTCTAAGGCGGCCGTCACACGGAACGATTTCTTGCCCGATATCGTTTAAGCGATCTCCTTTTTGATCGCTTAAGCGATATCGGGCAAGAAATCGTTGCATGTAATCAAGCGATTTACGATGGTAAATCGCTTGATCGTGACATCGCTGATCTGAGCTCCGGTTTTCAGATCTAGCGATGAACGATTTCACGATCTGCTTCATCGTGGTGTGTGACACCACGATGAACGATCTCCCAGCGCAGAGTCTATGCTGGGAGATGGTAACTATGGTACACGTCGGGTAACTAAGCGACGCGCGGCGCCTAGTTACCCGATGTGTACCATAGTTACCAGCGAGATCGCGGATCCACATCGCTGGTGAGTCTGCCTGTGTGACATCTCACCAGCGATGTGAGCGATATTGTAAGCGATTGCGCGTGCACGTGATCGCTTACAATATCGCTAAAGATATCTCAGCGTGTGACAGCCGCCTAACTTACTACTTTAAACTGTTTCAGTATTCAGATTAGAGCGAGTTCCCCATTGACTTGCATTGGATTCGTAATAAGTAACGAATACTGAAACAGTTCAAAGTATTTGGTTAGAGCTATCCAAACTCTAAAGGCCACTTTACACACACCAACTTATCTGTCCAACTTCTGACCAACTTGCTGGTTGCAGTGAAATCATGGACACATTGTTCCATTGTACACAGTCACAAAATGGAGCAATGTGTTCATGATTTCACTGCAACCAGCAAGTTGGTCAGAAGTTGGACAGATAAGTTGGTGTGTGTAAAGTGGCCCTTACTACTTGCTCATCACTAATAAATAACTTTACAAATGGGTGTTACTACTCCCTTTGTCAGGCCGGTTTCACATTTGTGTTTGTGTCTGCATGCGGAGGGCATGCAGACGCAAACGCATTGAAAACGCTGCCATACTGATGTGAACACAGCAGATTCTCCGCATGTGTTCACATCAGTATGGTGCCCGGTCAGCCAATCAGCAATCTCGGCAGCGGCCGGGAGGTGGAGATCAGGGAGAGATTTCAATGTGATCCGCAGCGTTCACCTGCGCTGTCATGCAGAGGACACTGTGGATCCATTGAGATCCATGCATTCTTTGTGCGCTTGCTGATAAAAAAAGCGCCCGTGAACGCACAAAAAATGCAACAGGCTGCGTTCGGGGGGCGGAGGAGGGCGCACAAATTATGTGCATCCAAACAATTGCGTTGACAAACGCAAATTTGAAACTGGTCTCAAAGAGGCGTGTCTCCATACCATCTGACCTGTTCAACAGTGGTTGGTTAGCGTGACAGTGTCCATGGACACACCCTCAAGCAATCAATTTATCCATACATTTCAAGGAGAAATAATCGAGAAACGATTTTAAAGGTACCGTCACACGCTAGGAACTCGTTAATGATATGGTTGAAACGTAACGGATTTGTGATCGTTCAAACAATATTGTTTGTGCGTCGTTGCGTGTAAACGAACGATGTTGGAAGGATAAATCGTTGGATCGTTCAGCAAAAATTTGAGATCCGGACCTCAAATCTATCGTTCGTCGTCCAATTAACGTTCTGGGAAGCAGCAACATCTTTTAGTCTGACACTTTTTTGAACGATTTCGTTCACAATTCTCCTATTCCTGCCACTCTATAACATCGTTCAATCGTTCTTCTCCAAGTAGCTGGCACGTTGCCAAATTTAAGATCGTTAACGATATCCTTGCGTGTGACAACGCACTTATGATATCGAAACGATCGCGGTCACGTGACATAGCTAATGATATCGTTCACCTATATCCTAGCGTGTGACGATACCTTAAGAAATGAGGCTCCAGAATTATTCTTTCAGGAAGAACACAAGTAAATACTAATATAAACTTGTTCACAGTAGTGTCATGTCCTCCTAAATGGTATCAATCATAAAAGAAAAACATTTTCTACAAGGGTCAGGTTTAATAATAAATGCTAAAATGTCAAGCTGTGAGGTCAGATCCCGTAACAATAGGCATCATATTCAGTACTAATTCCTTACATTATATGTAATTAGGGTTGACTTCCTAACCAGTTTTTCCAGGCAATCAGGATATGCGCTATTATGTTCTACTTGACTGTACTACTCTGGAGTCGTGCCAATGGTTGAGTTGCATAAGACACAGATATTAATATAAAACTTGATTAAAGTCTGCAAGGAGGAAGCATATAGTTCTGCCTAATGGATGGAAAAATCAGAAGAGGCCCTGAGGTTCTGGTAAAGACATCAACCCACATTACGATGCCTAAAACAATCAGTACAAAGACACCATTACAGGTGATCTACAGGCTTCCCAAGACTTTTGGCCACTTTACACACACACAACTTATCTGTCCAACTTCTGACCAACTTGCTGGTTGCAGTGAAATCATTGACACATTGTTCCATTGTACACAGTCACAAAATGGAGCAATGTGTCCATGATTTCATTGCAACCAGCAAGTTGGTCAGAAGTTGGACAGATAAGTTGGTGTGTGTACAGTGGCCCTCACAAACCGACCACTGTGATGGCAATTATATCTGTGTGAAAATGGAGGCATCATAACCTGTTTGTAATGTGGCTCTAAAGGGCCCGCTACACGCTACGATATCATTAACAATATTGTTGGTACGTCACGGGTTCTGGGGCGGAGCAACGACGTTGTAACAACGGCGTTGCGTGTGACACGTAGATACGACCAACGATAAATCAGCTGATCGTTGATCGCAGTTTTATGAACAGGACCATAAATCAGTCGTTGATCGTATGTTCGATCTGCTGCATCGTCGTGTGTGACACAGTGATAACAATCTCGTTTACGTTGCCTATTCAGAGCTGAAGGACGTAGGCGACCAAACGACCACAAGTATCGTACCCTTGTCACTGAATCATTGCTGCGTCGTTCACGATATCTGTACGTGTGACACCTCACCAGCGATCAATGAACGTCGTTCAAGCGATTCAGGTCAAGTCGAATCGTTGGTCGGATCGCTGAGACATTGAAGCGTGTAACGGGCCCTTAAGCCAAAGGTGAAATTCTCTGTCAACTCCCTACATGGACAGCCATTCAGCCAAGCTGCCACCATGTGACACTGCTGTCACATGTCTGCTGTAAGGAAAAGTAACATTCCTCAACCAGCCACTATTTATGGGAGTATGTGATCACTGCAGTATACCTATATAGTATACTATTTTTTTAAATTTAGACTGTAGAAATGGAAAGAGATAAAAACAGCGCTGCTGTTGCACAAACAATGATGCTGGTTTCTGGGAAAGTGATTTTATTCAACACGTTTCAGAGTGGATACTCCTTCATCAGGATGTACAATTACATACAGAATATTGGGAGGTATATAGAGTGAAAGAAGGTTTCAAAAATAAGTGCACTCTTTTTTTGAAACCTCCTTTAACTAAATAAACCCCCTAATGTGCTGTATGTAATTCTGAATCCTGTATCCAATCTGAAACACATTGAATAAAATTTTCCCAGGAACCGCCATCATTCTTTGTGCAACAGCAGTGCGGCTTTTAAGCCTTTCTATCTCTACAGTCAGCATTTCTACAACGTGGCAGGTGCCGAAGCTTTATTGTCCGCTTTTCCAGTGAATGCTTTTGGTTGATTGCCACCATCTTCACAGATAAGGCCCTTTTGCGCGTGTTTCCGCTATGCCTATTTTTTTTTTAATTTAAAACTTTTTGTGTAAATTTACTGTTCAGGATTCTGTACAGAAAGCCATCCGAAGCAAAATCCTCAACAATTCGAGTCTTTTCACCAATTTTGACTTTCCCGATTGGGAAAAAACGGCAATAATTCCAAAAAATAGAATTTGCATGCCGGAGATTGAAAAATAAATGTTCAAAACTCATCCACTTTCCTGTTAGACGCCTTTCACATCAGTGTTTCTGTCCGGATCCAGAAGATCTGGACAGAAAACCGCATCTACCGCATCTGCCACCTAATGGCTGCACTTGTGGCAAGCCCCATGTATTCTCTATGGGGCTTGCGGCAAATGCGGTACTGCCACGATCTGGCACTTGCGGCCGCGAAAAAACGCGGTCAGCTGCGTTTTTTTTCACAGCCGCAAGTGTCGGATCGCGTCAATACAGCACTTGCCGCAAGCCCCAAAGAGAATGTATGGGTCTTGCTGTAAGTGAATCGCAAGTGCGGCCGTCAGGCGGCAGATGCGGTTCTCTGTCCGGATCTCCGTATCCGGATAGAAACGCTGATGTGAAAGGGGCCTTACTGTAGTTTTTGCTTACTTATTTAAAAAAAAAAAAAATCTGCAGCACTTCTGCAGCATGTGAACATAAGGTTAGAGCCATTAAAGCTGCAAAGGTGCGCTATTATCTATTACTAATGAAGTGAGGTTATAAATAATATTCTGTTAATGACTTGACTGTAAATGATTTTGCTCAGAACAAAAAACGTGAAATATTAAGACTAGAGTATTCAGTGCAGACCTGAAAATAAAAGAAGTTTAAGGGATTTAATTTAGTGAATCTAATCCATTAATGTGAAATTACTAATTTATATCTTCAAGGTCTGCTTCAATGTTCAGAAATTAGATATTTAAGGAGAACATCTCTGTTTCTCACTTTTCTGTGCCATAAAAAGATAATGTTTACTTATTCTGATTGTTACAATTTTTTTTAACAGAAACTAGACTTTTATATACGGTATATTGTAATATATTATATAGTATATTATATATATATATGTATATATATATATATATTATGTATATTTACAGTGCTGTGCAAATTAATTGGGACAAAGCAAGTCTTTACTTGTTTTTCTTGCATTAGTTTTACTATTTCTGATAAGTCTTTTATCAGTTCTTGGTGTCGTTTTCCTTTTTCTTCCACATTTTCCTTTTGTTTTGGAGAAAACGATCCAGTTTCATTGTGTGTGCGAATTATTCTTGAAACGGTAGATTTTCCAATACCAAAGGTGAAAGCGATTTCTCTTACAGTCAGACTTGTATGTTCATTAAGAGTAATAATTCTATACCTCTTCCGTGGAGTAACATCCATTTTTACAGGCACGAATCACACAGAGAAAAAGTACACTAAACCACTCCTCACAGAAACAAGCTCTCAACTGAAGCTGAGGGGGCAGCTAGCTGTTATCTTCTGACTAAAACCACTCAAACCACATTTTGTTACTCAAGGTTGTACACTCACACCTGTTCAAAGCAGTTAAAACTGGTTTGAATCACTGACTGGTAACCCCAACTTACGATTTACCTTAAAAAATGCTTTGTCCCAATTAATTTGCACGCACTGTATATAATTATTATTCAGGCATTCCAAAGTTATAGCATTTTGTCATATACTTCAATACCTCCTTTTGCCTGTTTTTCTCCCAAACGCCATGCTGTGGGGCATTTTCTGCTGCTCAGTTCATGCTCCTTTAGAAGCTCCTTTCAGCTGCTGTTTAAGATGATCTATAATTTGCATGCAAGTAATCAGAATACAGATTTCACAGAACATAGTCAAGGGGCAATGAGGCTCAGTATATACCATAGATCTTCCTAAGCAGCAACTGAAAGGAGCTTCAAAGGCCAAGTTCCCATGAAAATTAAAAATGTATGAAATTTTCAGTAACCACTGAAACATCTGACTAAAAAAACTAAAGCAGCAAACATTGTGATAACCAAAATACAATATGTGTAGGTCTCAAAACTGTTAGCCACGATTGTAGCTGATTCAATCAAAAGTTCATAGAAACCAGTTACTGTATATATTTTAGGCTAGCATTGGGGTAGTGTAAATATATATTTGCAACCAAATGTTATGGTGCCAATGGACATAAAGTAAAAAAAAAATATGAATAAAACAAAGCAGTTTAAATAAATAAATTAGTTTTGAAAGGGTTTCCAATGCTTTTTTTTAAAACCTGCTATGAACTAGGAAATATTCCAAAATAAAGAAATAACAATTACTTACCTGTTGAATGCCCTGATGGTGGTACTTGTAAATGCTGTGGTCATGACTCCAGCCTATCAAGTCACGTGAACACTGCAGCTAGTCACTGATCTTAGCGGTCTTGGGCTGTATAAGAAATGGTCCACCACTAGGACCAGCGATTGGTTGTTGTGTTCAGTTGACTAATAAGTCATCATCATGGTTGGCCTAGTGGTGAACTCCAGGGGTATTGGTGATGAAACATCCGTGGCTCAACAGGTGGATAATTGTTTCTTTAGTTTATAAAATTCTCTAATATAGTGGAATTGTTATTAAATCCTGGGAAACCTCTTTATTATTATCCTAATATTTTATATTATAGCTCCTACACAGATGTGTGTCTCCAACATGTTATTAATCGGGAATGTTTAAAAAATTGTTACTTTAGAGCCATAAAAGCCCTACTTTGTGACTCAAGTTAACCCTTCTATGAGACTTGAGGAACTTTCTGTGCACCAGATTGAGGCTGGAGACACACTGAGTGAAACGCATGTGAGATACTCGCACGAGTCTCACATGAGTCATCTGGCATGGATGCCAACTCTCTGGACAGGAGCCAATCAGCTGCATAGATACACAAGCAGCTGACGCGCTCCTGTCCAGAAACATGGCAGCCATGCCAGATGAGTCATGCGAGACTCGAGCGAGTATCTTGCTTGCATCTTGCTCAGTGTGCTTCAGGCCTAATAGTCAAAAATAAATTATGCAAAATGGTTACATATACGTCTATTAAAGTGGTTTGTCCACCATAAAAATATGTCAGCTATCCATAGAATAGGTGAGAAGTTGCTGATCGTCAGGGGTCCAACTACAGGAATCCTCACTGGTCCTGAGAACCATCTCTGTAATCTAATTTCAGGATCAGTGGAGACCCCGGTGGTCAGACCTCCCCAGCAAACAGCAGCTTCTCACCAACTATGCTGATAGATGATATTTTTTATGGTCAGCCGCCAAACCCTTTCAGCTACTTTAAAGCCATGGCTGTATGCCTAGTTCAGACTCTGCTTGTACTCAAACATATAGAAAGCGCAGCACCTTTGATTTACTAATACGCTCCACTATAGGAAGGTTGAAGATGGGTTTTTAGGGAATGTAAAAATCCCATACCTGCTCAGCCAGTTTCCCCAGCTTGTGTGGCTATATCAGCAAGGATTGCAAAGGGGTGAGTGAAGGTACAGTGAGGAACAGGTGAAGAAAATTAAAGGAAGGAGGTAACGTACAAAAGCCAAAACAGATATAATAAGAATATAGGGATGTAAGGAAAATGCCAGAAGCAGGGAGTAAAACAACACAAAACAAAAAAAAAACAAAAAACAAATGTCAAATATAGAAACTTTATCAAATGAAACAAAAACAGTTAAAATAACAAAAGAAAATAATCTGTTAAAAGTTTACACAACTAAAAGATGAAATGTCTAAAAGTTTAGTAGAAACAGTTATGAAGCAGCATTTAATGACTGACACATACCTGACAACAGAGACAGAACAGCACAACGCCGGTGTGCACAGAATAGAGGTCATACTTATTATGTGCATTGATTTGACTCAACCAAATACCATATATGCTTTTAACATGTGTATTCTGCTAATTCACCCTGAAATATATCACAAGCTATACTCCTCATATACCAGATTAAGTTAAAACTTGGAATTTTGAACAGCTGATCAATGGGGGTGCCACACCGCCACCAATCAGACATTGATGACCTATCCTTCGTGTTCTGGACAACACTCTTAAATATCATAGCATCACCTTATATACAGATGTAGTATTTTTTAGACACAAGAAAATTAAAATGGTGCTGAAAGTTGACACGTAACACAACTAAAGCCTTGAATTGTGTATAGCTAGGCGTCAAATCACATTTTTCATTATAAAGAATACAAAGGGCGGGGGAGCGCACAATAGAGCTGTAAATGTGGAACACCAAGGGAAAATGCCGCAGGGTTCCCTAACCTCAAATTTATCAGCATGTTTGGATAAATGAATGATTCCGAATGTTTTTAACCTAAGGAGCCATTTGAGAGATTCTGCTCATCTCATTGAATTTTTGCATACAATCAAATGCGGAGATTCATATGTGTTTGTAACTATGGACGTGACAGGTTTATACTCGAACATAGAGCATGAGGTAGGTTTAGATTGTTTTAACCTTTTTGTGGAAGCAAATCTGCGTATTCCTGATTGTCAAAAGAAATTTATTATGGAAGGGATGGCCTTTGTATTAAGAAATATTTTTTTTACTTTTACTGACACATTGTACCAGCAAATTAAGGGACCGGCAATGGGGTCAAAAGTTGCCCTGACATATGCAAATTTATTCATGGCCATCTTTGAGACTTGGCATATTTTTAATGATATTTATTTTAAAGATGTGATTTTATATGAACGTTTTATAGATGACTTATTTATTATCTTTAACTATGAGCATTCAAATTTGGATGGGTTTATGGACACTATAACCAATAACAATTGGGGCATAAAATTGACTCCAGAAATTAATTCTGAGTCAATTCATTTTTTTGGATCTAAAGATTGAACATGTAGGGGAAACAATTATCACTAAAACCTATTTTAAACCGGTGGACGCCAACAGCTAAGTGCATTTTATTTAGCTAATCATTACGATAAATGGTTGAGAAACATCCCCATCAACCAGTATAAACGCATAAAAAGAAATTGTACCTTGGCTACGGATTTTAAAGCACAAAGTAATGTCTTGAGAGAGCGATTTTTGGAACGGGGTGACACAATAAAACTAATACAAAGAGCTTATAATATTAAAGATTGCCCCCAGTCACAACTGATTACAAAAATGAAACACACAAAAAAGAATTACCAATAAATTTCATTACAACCTTTTCAGCACAAAATGAATCCATTAAAAATATTATAATTAAACATTGGGACATTCTTCTGAATGATCCCATATGTAAGAGATGTTTGCCAACTTCTGCCTATGGTAACTTATAAAAGAGCGCCATCCCTGAGGAATTTATTCCTCATAAACCTAAAAAAGGTGATAGGGGTACGCAGTTACCTCTTTGTAATGGTGCCTTCAGATGTAAAAAGAGAAACTGTCTATGCTGTGAGTGGATCAATCATAGAGCTAGGAATTTTTCAATCCTTCGCTGATAAATCAAAAACCTTTCCTATTGCACATAGATTAGACTGTACATCTAATTTTGTCATCTATTTAATTGATTGTATATGTGGGAAGCAATATGTGGGAAGGACTACACAACCTCTGCATTTGAGATTAAATTCTCATCGACACAATATTAAAATTGGCTATTCAAAACATGGGTTATCTAAACATTGTTCACAAAATCAAGGGAACAATGTTATCCTTAAATTTACACCAATAGATTATGTATCTGCCGATACTCCTAATTGGTTGTTAGCTCTCAGTAAGTTGCAGCTTTTTTGGATATACAAGCTTGATACCCGCTGTCCGAAAGGACTTAATGAGGTATCCGATTTGTTTTAATTATTTTTAATCATTTTAATCTATGAGGGATCCCCATTTTTTGTTACTGGGCCATGACTTATTATGGGAGTATTATGCATACTATAATTCATGCTATTTGAGATTAAGCTACTAATAACAATTTTAATTTTCATCTTGCAGGTTGTCAGTGTTGTTCACCTGTTGATGTATAATCTGGAGAGATGGGGTGTTGAACCTCTCTTTTTGGTGCAGTGCAGCTCTCGTTTGGTCTCACGGTGAGACCTGATGACATGGTGATACTAATCGTGGACAATTTTTGTAAAGTGTGTCTAGACCTGATGTCAGGTTCTTCTTTAGTGTAGGGGCAGCGCATATTAGTAGCAGGTGTGTGGCAGAGTGGTAAGTTATGGGATCTATAATGTGAGACAATGGGGCAGAGGGAGTTCGAACTCAGGTAGATTCTATCCATGCGGATAAGAAAGAAAATTTTTTTAAAGTGGTTTAGACCTGATATCAGTTTTTTAATTAGTGGAAAGGTAGCACCAAGTGTAATTAGGGGGTGGCAGACTGGTAAGATATGGGACCTACAATGTTAGATCCTGTGTTTGAGGGATTTCGAACCCTGGCAGATTCTTTTACATTTTATGAATTTAAAGTTTTGTATTTAACTTTTTATGTGTGTGATGTTATGTAAATTTTATACTTTATGGTCAAGGTTTTAAGATATTGTTTTGTATCCAATTATTTGTACTTTATTTGTTCTCTATTGTAATTACTTACTGTATTTTCTGTACTCTAACCCTACATTGTAAAGCGCTGCGGAATATGTTGGCGCTATATAAATAAAGTATTATTATTATTATTATTATTTTATATAGGCGAACGCAGATTATTAAAATTCAGTGATAGGGGGCATTTTCACCGGAACTGACGCTCTGGTGCACAATATGTGAGGTCATTATGGTGTTTATATATAAATGATATCTGATGTAGCTCTGTAAATAATGCCCTGGGGAAGTGGCCAACTGACTACGAAATGCGTCGGCTTGTCAATGGTGTATATGTGTGGCGAATAAAGAATTAATCGTATCAGTCTCCTGTGGTCAGCGCGAGGGATATTCCCGATAATTTTAAAACCTAATGCAATTTTTCATTATAGGGTTATCTTGCTTCACCGTTGTATTCAGGCTCAGACTGACCAACAGGGTGAATTCCCTAGTATGCCCCTTTGCAGTGGTATGCCCCCATTTCCCTATATAAGCAGTTGTGGACCCCTGAAGTCAATCTTAATGTTGGGCCTCTGGTGCTCTGATGCGGCGTTTGTTGTATGTTGGTAATTTTAAGATGCTATATCTGTGGCTGTCAGATCAGTGCTCATTTAGATAGCAAACTAATATTTGGACTCCTCTGAACATGTGAATGTTTAGCTTAGGAAAGTTTTGGTGTTCTGCATGGCCATAGTGGAGAAGTTCATGAAAGCTTCACATTTGGACATTGTGTAGTGAAATTGACCGATAAAGGTTTTTTGCATAAGGGAGCGAGGCACCAGCACTACAAGCTTAAACAACACAGCTGGGTACACAGTGTTCCAGGGATCAGTGTTGCTCAGTCAACAAGGAGCATGATTTAGATGAGATAAAAGATGGCACTCACTGGATCTCTTCGATGTGCTTTTTATTCACAGAATGTGAGGGTACATAGTGCAGGGAGGGGTTGGCAGGGTGGACAACGGCTCCATTGCTCAATGAGTACTGGACCCGCAGAAGCGCTATACGCGTGAAATGGAGCCGTTGTCCACCCTGCACTATGTACCCTCACATTCTGTGAATAAAAAGCATGTCGAAGAGATCCGGTGAGTGCTGTCTTTTATCTCATTGAAATTGACCAATCCTTCTCTCTGGCTGATCATGGCAGCTATGTCCGACTTTAATACAATATATATGGGGGCCTATTGATATACCTGCCTTGGCCTTTGACAGTAGAGCCATCCTTCATGCTACAATAGGGGCTAATTGGCTCTTTAATCAGTATTAATAGTATAAGGGCTCGGACACACATCAGTGAAACTCGTCCGAGTTTACTGTGCGGAAAAATCGCATTGCTCTTGGACCAATGTTAATTAATGTCCGAGAGCACATTTCCGAGTCTCATACGCTTTTTCTGCATCCGCTTCTCGGATTGCGAGTCAATCGCAACATGTTGCGATTCTATGCGAGTCATGGACGAGACTCGCCAATGCAAGTCTATGGGTCTGACAAAAATCACGGACCGCACTCGAACCGCACATGGACCATCCGAGTCTGATGCGAGTTTTAATTGATACATTACCATTCTGTAGCTCAGACAACTGTACAAAATGCACCTGTAAATGATTATACAGTAACTAGCTGCTGAGGAAAAAAAACGGATTGCACTCGGACAGCACTTGCAAGCCACACTGACCAAAAGTCAGATGATACACGTCAGACTCTCGGATCCGAGAATCGTAGAATTTTTAAACTCGGATGTGTGTCCATACCCTAAGTAGTTTTATGTTGGCTTAAAGTGACCCTGAACCCAGAAGCCAACCCCACATCCCCTTCATACCTATGCATGCAGCTTGTGAAGCTGCTGCCATCCATCCATGAATCTTGCAAAACCGCTGGGGCACTCTTCATAAATCATAGTTTTCATATCTCATTTCTGGGCGTTTCTGTGAAATTTTAAAGCCGGAGCAGGCGGGCTTGTGTGCCGCTCTCCCCCTCCTTCTCCGGAATCCTGCACGCCCATGGCTGCGTGCATAAACAACAGAGAGGCGGCTCGCCTCATAGTATGGGCGGTGAAGCCGGTGTGACGCGTATTACCCCACACAGAAACGCCCAGAAATGAGATATGAAAACTATGATTTATGAAGAGTGCCCCAGCGGTTTTGCAAGATTCATGGATGGATGGCAGCAGCTTCACAAGCTGCATGCATAGGTATGAAGGGGATGTGGGGTTGGCTTCTGGGTTCAGGGTCACTTTAAGAACAGACAGCTATCTCTCACTCTGATTTTTCCTTACACGAGTGCTCTGCTGAGCATTAATGTGGTTTCAACAGGAAGAGAGGAAAATGCTCCTCTCCCCTGAAAACAAAAAGATCAGGCGTTGAAATTCCAACATGCATGATCTTTCTCTTCCTTAAGATTACATGTCGGAGGTAGAGTCAGGAGGCCAAGCACATTAGATAGTCAGGGGGATCTGGTTGAAATCAATGTGTTTTGACAACTTTAATCTAATACGTATGGGGGCCTGTAAAGGAAATCTGTCAGCAGATGTTTACTATGTAATCTGAGAGCACCATGATGGAGGCACAGAGATTCTGATTTCGGCGATGTGTCACTTACTGGGCTGTGATTTGCTGTTTCAATAAAATCATTGTGTAATCAGCAGATTTTCATTACATGACTAGTTATCTTGTGCCTTCTGGTCCAACCGTGCCCCTAGCACTGATTAGTACGGTAGCATTTTATTCCTATACAATGTACATAGAAAGCTGCTAATCAGTGGTATGGGTGGGTTATATACAGTTTAGCAGTCTAAGCTCTGCTAGATCTGCAGTAGAGAAAACTATGATTCTGTCATAACTAATACACCCAATAAACTAAATGGTATATCACTTGAATCAGAGTTTATTTCCCTATGTTCCTACATTATTCTGCTGTCAGAGATTACATACAAAAAACCTGCTGGCAGATTCCCTTTAAAAATGTGTAAGACAACCTATTAAAAAGAGGAATGGTGGCGCACACTTTTTCAATTCATTCAAACTTTCCAGGAGGAATCGGAAATACAGATCAAGCTCACCTAAATAAAGCGAGTGGTATATGAAAAAAAAAGAAATAAAACATACAGATATTGTTTGGATGCTATCCATGTGTCATCTGAATGTTGTACATTTTTTACAATTTAAGCCGAATTCACATTGCATTTTAGCCTATGGTCAGTGACTCCCTTAGGGTTCACGTCTGAAGCCCTGGAAAACGGGATTCAGACATTTGATTTGTGCCGACGGGGCCATTAATTGTAAATATACAGAATTGACGACGTCTTGGAGCCTGCCTCAGATAGGCAGATATGGCCCAAAATTATGTCTGACAAAGCACACAGTGACTCCCTCTGCATCACTATAGTCAATGAGCCCGTCCGCACAAACATCTGAATCTTGATTTCCAGGGCTTCAGGTGTAAGCCCTTATGGAACCATTCACCGTAGGCTAATGGTGGGTTTACACGTTTCAATATCGTTGCGATATCGCAACTCAATGGCGCGGGAGTGCGCATTTAGTGCACGTTTCTCCCGCATCGCATCGGAGGTTTACACGCTGCGATATCGGGATACAACATCCGTGCGATGTGTACGCCCCCAACCCAGGAACGACCATTTAACATGGGAGTGAATGGGTGACGTTGAACATCGCATCGTAGTTGGGCTGTCACACAGCACGATCCGGCTCCAATCTCCATTCAATATCGGGGCATTGAATAGCACTCTCATTCAATCCCCGATATCGCATTGACATCGTTCCTGCATCGTATTGGACGTTCACACCATACAACGCAGGAACGATATCGGCTCCAACGATCGAACCACGTGAATTTTGATTGAAATTGAACTCCGATATCGCAACGTGTAAACCCGCCATAAAACACAATGTGAACCCAACCTTCAGGGTAGGAGAGGATTAGCATGATATATTTTTTTTGAATATGAGAAAAACATGCCTTACTAATAGAAACACAGACCAAAAATAGCTGACAATCGGATCCATTTCCTATCATATGCTAGAAGACTGGTGGTGAAGAACCATGCATTTAGCATTTTGGCACTCTTCATGTAGAAAAGATGAAATGTAAAAGCAATGCACTCATGAGGATGCAGCAGGCATCTCTTCAAGTCCAGGCGGACATTTATTTTTCACCTCAGGTAACACTGCCTGGCACTGTCACGGGCGCGGTGTATCTACCACAACCAGGCTGGATACCTGTATAGAGGATCGCGGTGCTGACAGCAAACTAGAAAACAGCTTCATACCAGACACCAATTACCTTATATTCTCTGTCAGTGTTAGAAACCAGGCTTTCTTTTAAGGAAATTTAGGAGGATTAATTTTGTATTTGCATAAAAAGTGTAATCTGCTTTGACAAAATCACAGTCGCCCTAAGGATTTCTGTGGAAACTGTATGAGTAGTAGTCGCATGAAATAGAAGTAAAGTTAAGGGAAAGCAGAGGATTCTAGACTCTTAAGTAATGATGCCATGAGATAGCACATAAATGCAGATTCCCAAACTAGAGATCGTCTTATATCAACGGCTCTGCTGATAATCTCAAGGCTTTGAGTAAATAACAGCAAATGGCATTATGTTCTTAATACTCGGCAACAAGAATACTGATGTAGATCTTCAAGACGATTTGTATAACTTACAAATATTCGACTACGGTAAGTGGAAACGTATATACTCAGAAAGTGGCCAAGCTTATCACCATGTCCGGACCCACTGCGATTCTCCTGACCCGAACTCAGCAACGTCATAGGGATATACAGAATTTGGGTCTTGATATCATCAAGAATACTGAAATGAATGTCAGACATGTCTGATAGGCCATAGGGAGTTTAAATGATTAAATGTGTTGTCCCATAAACAACCTTTATCTTCTATTCGTGGAACAGGAGAGAACGATTTCATTGTTGGGGGTCCCACCACTGGGATCCATAGCAATCATGAGACTCAAGGGATCCCAGGGTTTTTGGCACCTAACCATAATTAGGGAGTGTTAGGTACTGTCCTGATTGGGGTGCACCTTGTCACAATGGGATGGCTTTATGCTTTTTTTTTAATCAAAAGCAGTGTTTACTAAGCACCCCATGTTATTTATACGCACTTGCTTTTTACTTACCTACTTACAGCAGGGTGTTAATCCATATAATTTTTAACTTTGGCTTTGTCCGTTTTATGGTCAGTGTGAACATGCTCTTACACTTTGCATGCATACCGTCTAGTAGTCCGGCTCATTTTTTTTGTTTTAAAAAACACATAATGTAGATACAGAGAACCTGATTCCAACGATGTATCAATTATTGGCCTGCTTAGTGTAATTTTGATAAAATCCCTGTTTTATCAGCAGGAGATTATCATTACACACAGGACTAGTAAACCATCAACCAGTTGGTCCTCCATATTCAAGAGCTCAGTATAGGCTTGCCCCACCATTGATTGGCAGCATTCTCTATACAGTAAATTTTAGCTGAAAGCTGCCAATCAATGGTGAGGGTTGTGCTATACTGAGGGGCAGTCACAGAACTGGAATATCACCAGCAGCAGATAAAACAATAATTGTGTCACAATGATAGCATGTAGACAAGTTAATGGAATCAAAGTCACTGTCACTACATCATGGTGCGCTCAGATGGGGTAGTAAAAACCTGGTGTCAAATTCCTTTTAATTGAGCAAAAAACATCTAGTATTTGTGGTATATGATGGTAATAATAGGAATTGTACAGTAGTATCATGTGAGCTTTAAATAGCGGCTTTATTTTGATACTGTATATTATTTTGAGCGCTATATTTTGGTATTATTTGATAACGCCGTGATTATGTAATATGGGCTTTACCTGCATAGTTGGCATTACATTATATAAAAAAAATACTAAACTGAATGATATCAATGGAGTTTCCAGTTAAGAGTAGGAGTAAGAACAGATTGTAAGACACTATAACAGTGTTTCCCAACTCCAGTCCTCAAAAGCCACTAACACTGCATGTTTTCAGGATTTCCTTAGCATTGCACTGGTGTTGGAATTATCACCTATCCAGGTAATTAAATTATCACCTGTGCAATACTAAAGGTGGGGTCACACGCGGCGATCTGGCCTGCGATGTCGGAAGCGATGCGCGGGTGCCCGCTTGCTTCCGACATCGCAGGCCAGCTGTCACACGGCACGACGTTGCCGGTGACGCGGCTGCGATGTGGGCGGAGCCGTCGCTCGCTGGGCAGGGCTCAGCCCAGCGAGCGATGGCTCAGTAACCCTGTGATATAGGCTGGATCGCGCCGCCAACAGTGTCAGACGGCGCGATCCAGCCTAATCGCTGGTCACAGGTTGACAGGTTTATGAACATGTTCATAAACCTGTCAACCTGCGACCAGCGATAATTTGCAGTTGCGTCGCGCTGTCACACAGCGCGACGCACTTGCAATATCGCCCGCGACTTCGCTGTGACGTCACTTTGCGGCGATGTCGCGGGCGACATCGCCGCGTGTGACCCCACCTTTAGGAAATCCTGAAAACTTGCACTGTTGGTGGCTTTTTTTAGGACTGGAGTTGGGGAACACTGCCCTATAATATACTATAGACCTATATTATAAAGGAGGGTACCCATTCCTTATGTAATAAAATGCAGTGTATGGTGAGAGAAAAACTAGTGTGACTTTTCCAGGGTAAGAACTTTACTCCAGACAGGTAAAGACAAAATCCTGTAATATTATGAAGCTCATGTTTGAAGCCAGAACAAGACAGATGGTGAGCCGTACCCAATCTAATAAACAGCTTGTGACATATAAATGCTCCCAATATCCTAAGCCCCAGGGAACCTACATAATGACAGCATAGTCTACCAAGACCCTGCTTGTTTCACGACTATGTCCGCACCAGAAGGGATAATATATACATAAACTTATAACAGCTGCACTAGATATGGGAATGAAAATATCAGGCAAAGTCATTTCCAGGGTACATTCTGCTCTACAGGTGCATCAAAGTCGTCTCGACACTCGGCAGCCGAGGATGACAGGTTTCAGCCATTATTGTAATAGATGTTCAGAAATACTAAGGTTCAGAGAATTCAAAGATGTGAATCAATCTACCGTACATGTAGATAATACCGGAGACTAGGATCTTTCCAAAAACCTCCTTTAAAGCATTTGCTACTGCTTTACGAAAGAGTAGAACACTGTCGGACATATTTTCAGCAGCCTTTTTCCATTTACCAACTTAATGGAGGAAAGTTCTAGGAGGTCAGAAGTTGATGACCAAATTTTTGCAATTTTCCACTCATTTTCCCAGAAAACCACTTACTTGCTTCAAAACATAAAATGCTGCTGTTTTTGGCAGAAGTGACTGCAAGTAGATTTTCAGCAATTCTCTACTTTTTATGGATGTCAAGTGAAAAAAACAAAAAACAAAAAAGACGATATGACTTAACGCCTGACTGATATTGTTCTTGGTCTAGCTCCACTCATGTTAGGTCATAACTGGCCCATGGTTTTTTACATAGCACACACATGAAAACATAATAAACTGTTCAGGTCAAGAAGACACTTCATTTCTAGAGCCAAGACATCTTTATTTGAGTCACATCAGCTATAAAAACTATCCTTCCATTTTTTTCTGGAGGCAGAAAAATAGATTTCTACCATAACCCAGGTGTTCTTGGAATATAAGTTTTTGGAGTGTCTAATTCAATATGCTAGTTTTAAAGACAGTGATACTTTGGAGCAAAGGTGCAAGACATTCATAAACATTTTGTAAATAATAGCTTAAGCTTAACAAAAGCGAATAACAAAATATAGCAACCCTTGGTAATCACAATAATAAAAAAAGACATTACCTGTAAACATATGGCTAGGTTAACTCGGCAGCCAAATGATGTGCTAACGGCCCTCGGATGCAGACCCAGGTCTTTGAACAATTTGGAGAATGATTGAGTTAAAGAGATTCGAGGGCGCTCCTCAGCCACTACCACACATGTCCGTACTCTAGAAAGGTCCAAGCCCCTTGCCTAGAAGAAAAAAAATGAGAAGCTATCATCAAAACTCCCACTATAAGGATGTCCATGTTTCCATAAGTATCAAAACATTCTTTTGATGACCAAACATCCTAGCGAAGCCCAAAGGGAACCTGACAGCAAGATTTAGACCCTTGGACTCCAACAAACTTGTTATCCAGAATGACCAGGGGCTCAGAAAGATTATCTTTTCCCTTCTTGCAGATTCAGGATAACGGAGAATAAAAAAAAACTTCAATTTCTGTATTAAAATGGCAGTAACAACTCAATGGTGCAGAGTTCATCTCCTTTACAATCAATCTGCATTGTGCGGAACCACAAGGAAGGGAGAAGTATTAAGCCCTTATTAGCAGGGAGAAAAATCATGCAGAAAGTCACAATATCAATCGAAACAGAGTAACATTTGCAGTGTGTAATAGCTGCTATTGATCGTAATATTGTTCGATACTTTCAGCTGGCTTAAAATGATCGCTTGTCAGCATAAACTTCACTGTGTAATAAATTAGTGTAAGAGGTGTAATACATGCTTTTATGAACAACTTGCGACTTTACATCGACAGCAACAGCGATCTTTCGAGTGAATATTTGCTTGTGTAATGATGAGCTAGTATGCACGATAACAACGCGATAACTATTCGCCCATCAATTGTTATTGTTAAAATAAAAATCTTGCGTAATAGGGCCTTTAGCGTCACCACTATCTGCACAGTGCACATGTGCCAGATACCGCTAAAAGTAGATTGTAATGACATACCCCGCCTGTGAGGTGTAAAGCCAAGATTGGGATCGGCTAGCTTGACTGTTCTGGAGAGAGGCTCCCAACATCCATTGAGGACAACGGTCAAAGCAATTTAATTTGCTGCTCTAAATCTTCTAGAAATCAGAAAATTGTACCTTCGTGAACTTTCTATCATTCTCGATAACAGATTGCTGATGGGGTTTTCCAGGTTTATAAAAACAGCTAATTCAATGTGTGAATATGGGTCACTACCAGTAGAGCTAACTAGGGAAACTTGTGCCAGGCAGCTGCTGCCAAGCAAGAAAATGATTTGTGATGCATCAAAGACTCATAGAAGCACGTGATACAAACATAGTTGTGAATAAGTATAAATCACTAGTCACCCCACATATGGAATATTGTGTACAACTTTTGATAACCGTGTATAAAAAAAATACTGCTCTTCACTATTTTTTAGCACACAGAGAAAAGCAGTAGCAGCAAGGAAGGCATTATACTGAGCAGAGTAGATGTGAACCAGCTTTGGAGGCAGGTAAAATATCTGTTAGAACATTCAGCACAATCTCTTTCCTCCCCACCCCACCTCTCTCTATACAGTATAATAGGACACACATTGAGCTGGTAGATTTGAGCAGGTTTCTTTTTTTAAGGGTGAGTTGAGGAGTTGGAGAGGACAAGGGGGGGGGGATAGTAGAATTGTCTTATAAGAGGAAGGAAGCAGATTTTGTCTGAGAAATATTACAGAGTTTCTCCAAATTGTCTGCACTATTGCTTAATGCAAAGTTGGTGAAAGAAGAGTTCTCATTTAAACAATAGGCCATTTTTAACATGTATGAGGATGGCCATGTAATACAGGGCTTCTCTACAGAATTCTACACGTTTCAAGGCTCAGAAACAGGGAAAAGGTAAACTAGGGGTCAGATAACTTGTTCACATTTATACAAGGCTATTAAAGCGGAAACTGAAGAACTGTGCCAATTGTATCCAGGATTGCTCTGTATAATAAAACGTGTGAATGATCTGGCTTAGTGAGCAACCAGAAATCAGACAAAAGGGGAGAAACACTTCATAAAAATGACATGTTGTAGGAAGATGAAAACAACGTGGTGCTTAATCCCCCAAATAGGATTGCCAAAGAGGAGATTTGGACTGGAAGTGATACAGAATAGCATAGCTGTGGTTGATCGGGAGCGAGGTCCGCCCCACCTTTAAATTAAATACGTATTATTCATACAAGATTGATCCTAATGGGTTATACAGACATCCCCGTAGAGCAGCTATGGAGGTGCAGCTACCTCCCAAAGTCTATTCACTGCTGGATACATGGCAGACGTCCTGAAATCCTGGAAACTAAGCTGCACAGGCAGACTGCTCCAAAACTGACTGCAACTGATTTATAACAGTCTCATTGGATATCTTACAAAACATGCTGGAGGGAAAGCAAGAAATAATTATTTTGTTAACAGTATGTTGTAGT
Source organism: Allobates femoralis (assembly GCA_033576535.1). Classification (NCBI taxonomy): domain Eukaryota; kingdom Metazoa; phylum Chordata; class Amphibia; order Anura; family Aromobatidae; genus Allobates; species Allobates femoralis. The sequence goes on from JARQOC010000005.1 coordinate 512,981,567, forward strand.
GCAGTTGGGTGATTTGACCCAGCAATCATCTGATCGCTTGTTCTTTAGCAGGCTCTCACCTGCCAAGGGAACCAATTTGCACCCTGCACGGGCACCCATACTGCGCGCCTTAATTGCTGCTATCAAAGATTCACAATGGTGCTTGAAGCTCAGCTCTGCTCACTGCTGTTAGCGAGAGATGACGGCTGTGTAACACAGCCAGAATTTTTCAGCTGTGTTGTGGGTTCAATATGGCAGTGTCACGAGTTTATTATGTAATTAGGAGACTTGTGACAGCTCTGGGATCTGGAAGAATATCTGGGCACAACAAATAATGTAAAACGAAACCACAGGATTGCTGGTGAAAAAAATGTGTCCTCTTTATTGAGACACAGATTCAATACACTGATCCGACGTTTCAGCCAAACATTGGCCTTTCTCAAGGATCGTATCAGAAATTGAGGACAAATTTCAGGAAGAGGTCCGTTATAACCTGACGTTCAGGTCAGGCTGGAGACTATAGTCACTATAGAATCTATATTTGAGCTTTAGGAATAGCTCTCTCAAGGAGAAGACTTGTAGGTCTGTGATCAAGGTTTCTGAGTTTAAGGCTCAAATGAGTGAAGCCTTTCGGCTGTGCACATCGCCGCCGCTCACGGACATGACAGCAGTGCCCACTCCTCTTCCCTTTAAATAGCCACATGATCTATCACCTGAGGCTGGAAATAGATTCATTCTATTCTGACCATCTTGAAGGCAGGAAATCTGCAGAGGCTGCTGGAGATCTATTGCTGGAGGTCTGTGTATCCTGATATTAGACATGCATTGTGTGTCATTTATTGGATGCACACTGGGTGTCATGGTATTGGATGTGCACTGTGTGTCATGGTACTGGATGTGCACCGTTTGTCATGGTATTGGATGTGCATTGTGTCATGTTACTGAATGTGAACTATGTGTCCTGTTATTGGATGTGCACTGTGTGCCATGCTATTGGATTTGCACTATTTGTCATGTTATTGGATGTGCACTGTGTGTCCAGGTAATGGATTTTGAGTGTGTGTCCTGTTATTGGATGTGCACTGTATGTTATGGTATTGGATGTGCACTGTTTGTCCAGGTAATGGATTTTCACTGTGTCATGGTATTGGACGTGCACTGTGTGTCAGTATTGGACGTGCACTGTGTGTCATGGTATTGGACGTGCACTGTGTGTCATGGTATTGGACGTGCACTGTGTGTCATGGTATTGGACGTGCACTGTGTGTCATGTATTGGACGTGCACTGTGTATCATGGTATTGGACGTGCACTGTGTGTCATGGTATTGGACGTGCACTGTGTGTCATGGTATTGGACGTGCACTGTGTGTCATGGTATTGGACGTGCACTGTGTGTCATGGTATTGGACGTGCACTGTGTCATGATATTGGACATGCACTGTGTGTCATGGTATTGGACGTGCACTGTGTGTCATGGTATTGGACGTGCACTGTGTGTCATGGTATTGGACGTGCACTGTGTGCCATTGTATTGGACGTGCACTGTGTCATGATATTGGACGTGCACTGTGTGTCATGGTATTGGATGTGAACTTTTACTGACACTATTAAATGTATTCCCTCTATGCTCCTTGATCTGCTCCTGGAATTAACCACATACTTCTATCCCACGAATGATAAAGAACTGCAGATGTAAAATTAATGCACCATCCAGACATATAAGACATGCTTTAATGTTTCTTTTGAAGTCAAGAAATAAACAGTATGCCTCGAGGCAAAATGCATGCGTTACCTTTAGGGATTCCGTCTGCAAGCCAAGTCCCTTGGTACAAAGTTCCATTACAGAGTAGGAACAAAATGTATCTCTCACTTTGTACTGACTCACAGCAAGAAGCCACAAGGCAGGATTGATCTCCAGCTCTGAGGGAGGAATCAGAATAGACTGGTGTCCTGAATATACGCTGTAAAGACATGAGACATATTAGCATGCACTGGGAGTCAGGCTGCAGTAGTTTATGACATGAACACTGCTGACTGTGCAAACTCCTTATGACTGGTACATAGCTATCAAACCTTACTCACTATTTATGGCACTAATCTAACATTGTTTTTTTATTTTCTAGACAGAAAGCTATAATAAGCAATGCTGAATACATGGATGTCCACAAAATGTCTTGCTTTTTTTCAGTTGCTTTTGCTTTTTTTTCTTTAGTTTTAGTCTTTTCTTGAAAATACAGTAGATGATGCTGCAAAGACTTTAAAGGGGAAGGCAACTTCCAAAAATACTTTCATAATACAATTAGAGAGAAGTTACAAACATACTGTTCTTATCAAAGATTCCTCCGTCTTGAGATATCAGCAATTTCTACATTTGATAGTGTCCATTTTTAACTTTCTGTCTGATTCGAGATATCCATATTTAAGACTAGTGTCTCAAAACTATGAGTTTTGAGAAAAAAAACCTCTGCATTACACGTAAATTATTGCAAAGTAATACAAACTTTTTTCTTTCTCAAAGTTCATCACCTCATGTCATTAGAGTAGAGCAAGATTTTCAGAGGACCTGGTCAATTGGCCACATGGGTAGGTTTCCACCAGACGAGATCTGCAAACCTCTTCCTACCTGGCGCCTATTCTGATTGGTAAAACACTGTGACGTGGCCTACTACGTAGGAGGAGGTTTGCAACCCTCCGCTCTGGCTGTTATGTGCGGTTGATGATCCTGGGAAGCTTTGTGCTCAATTCAGCACGCCACTTATCTGAGGATATCTTCAGTCAATAGGAAAGTTGAGGAAGAACACATCAGTAGAATAATAATAGGTAGGGGATAAAGCTTAAACTGACTTAATAAAGGTCTCTTATTTTTAGGCAAGGGTGGGGAAACCTTTTTTGTCAAGGGCCATTTGGAAATCTCTACCGTCCTTTGAGGACCACACAAAATTATCAACTTGAAAATTACCCGATATATTTGGTTGAACAATCAACTCAGACCTTCTGTGATGACTGGAGCCACTTCTCTTTGGCATGGCTGTGATGTTACTGTAGGTGTTATTGATCATGTTGATTCTCAACTGCTTTTTCAGATTGTTAGAGCCATAGACATAAAAGGAGAGGCCGGGGGCATATACGTCACTGGGGAGGCTAAGGATGAGGCATAGAGATCACTGAGGAGCTGGATTTAAAGGGCAGGCAGTCAGCAAAACGTTGCTTCCTGCCAAAGCATTGCGGTCCCCAGGAATCTGTCTGCCCGAGGGCAGCAGAAAAGGTCATCGAGGGCCTCATGCGGCCCTAGGGCCTGAGGTTCCCCACCCCTGTTTTAAGGGCTATCCAAGTTGTAAAAATTTATCACCCACTGGATAAGTAGCCAGATTCCTGTTGATCATCAATTAAACTCCCAACTATTGCTGAAACATCTCTGGAGGAATACATGACAAAATTGCAGTGATTAGAAGGGGTCCCAAGAGTTAGACGGCCAATGATCTAACATTTATAAACTATGTGATAGGTAATCAACACTGATATTACTTTTTTTCTACTTAGCTAAGGCGGCCGTCACACGAACGATATCTTGCCCGATATCGTTTAAGCGATCTCCTTTTTGATCGCTTAAGCGATATCGGGCAAGATATCGTTGCATGTAATCAAGCGATTTACGATTTGAAATCGCTTGATCGTGACATCGCTGATCTGAGGTTCGGTTCTCAGATCTAGCGATGAACGATGCAACGATCTGCATCATCGTGGTGTATGACACCACGATGATCCATCTCCCAGCGACCGCGCCTATGCTGGGAGATGGTAACTATGGTACACGTCGGGTAACTAAGCGACGCGCGGCCCTAGTAACCCGATGTGTACCATAGTAACGAGCGAGATCGCGGCTCCGCATCGCTGGTGAGTCTGTCTGTGTGACATCTCACCAGCGATGTGAGCGATATTGTAAGCGATTGCGCGTGCACGTGATCGCTTACAATATTGCTAAAGATGTCGCAGCGTGTGACGGCCCCCTAAAGGAGATGTCAGCAGATTTTCCAATACTAACTGCATACATTGCTAAATAGATCTCTTAGATCTCATTAGCCCAGTATACTTACTTTGAAAGTCCATGGTAGGGTGGATGTTTTAAAATATTATCCAAAAAACTAAAATGAGCATTTTAGGAGTCAAGCTAAAAATGTTCAGTAAAGTATCAGGCTCATACAGCTATTCTGACAGTACGATTCCACGAGAGTCATCAGGTCTAAGAGATATTTTTAATAGTAAATCTGATGAAAAATCCTAGTTAAAGACTTCATCATTAAAATGATAGATTTCATGGAGTAAAACATAATTTAAAACCTATAAAGGGACACTAAGAAAGAGAGAATAACAATAAAGGACAGTGCCTGTACACATGATACGTACCTACAGAGGCACCAAAGGACAAAACCCAGTCCACAATAGGGATCTAGACAAATAGCCACTTCTCTGGAGGGGTACAGCTCACACTGAAGTTTAATGGATCGACAGAAGGCACTAGTGGCTGCATGGGACATCTGAAAAAGAAAAACCAATTCCACATACAGGCCAAAGCAATAAAAAGTACAATAACATCTTTAGTTTGATCTCCAGAAATCAAAATGGCATATCTAAGCTTTGGCTTCAATTTACCTCCAAAATCAAACAATAGCCAATCCCCAAGACAAGGCGATTACTGATAAGCGAGCACTACTGTGACGCACTTAGTTTGCGCTGACATCGCTGGATGCTGCTGTATGTGTTGTTTTCCTTTAAGGGCTGCATGAGGGATTGGTGTGAAGGTCCTGACTCTTGTGTTGTGCTCCTGAGCTGCATTCACTATTATGTTCAGCTGCTGGTTGAGGGGTTGATGTGTGACTCACCTGGAATCCCCTCCCCCTGGCTTTAAATAGCTTTCCCTCTCCTCTGTCAGACACCATTTATAGAGTTAGGTGGCTCTTGGTCATTGAGCTGAGGAGAAGTCTTGCTGCTGTGCTGAAGCCTCTTCTGGAGTTCAATTGACATGGGAGAAGCTGTGATCCCGGACCCGTGGGTGGAGGTAGGGGCCCTCAGCCTAGGGCTAATCAGGAGTTTAAGGTACAGGGTGGCGGCTCGGAACTCCTCACCATCAGAGGTACCTCTGAGATCAGGGAAAGCCAGGGACCCCAGCATCAGGGTCACATTAGGATCTCCTGACCCCCTTTGCCCATCACACCATCAAGTTACCTGATTCCCTCACCTCCCAAGCATGACAACTACCATGTTTGGGTGCTCAGATGAGCGCGACTTCCGTACCTGCGTATATTGTAAGTCAATAGAGAACTCAATGATTTTTCCAGGAAATCTTCTGTAAAATGCTCGAGTTCCTGCAATGAACAGCCTGGGTGCAAGGAACTTCCATTGGTGATTCCTTTATACAGGTTTTCTTGAAAAAAAAAATAAGGTAACTTTTTTTTGTTTAGCTATTGCGAGTGTAGACATGGACCTGCAAAAGTGAGGACCCTTGATGCTTTCAGTTGCAAGCTTTCGTATTTTGACCAAAATGCCAACTATTACCTCACATTTTTTATGTACATTTTATCATTTTTGCAGTGTGTATTGGAGGTCTCTGAGTTTGGTTGGTAAATTGGTGAGTCTGTCGTGTGGGGTACACACCCATGTAGTGTTTAACCTGCCCGCCATAATCAGCGTAACTAATAGGCCACTGTTCAGACACGGTGCATGTAGTCATGCAGTGTTAACAGGCCCACCACACCTGGTGCCACTAATAGGCTGCTGTTAAGACACTATGTGTGTATGTCACTTAGCTATATGACAGACTTCCTATGTAGCTTCATTAGAGTGCATTATGTAAGCAGCTGCTCCCCTCAATTAAAAGGTTGTGAGCGGTTTGTCCATCTGCATGATTCACCAGTGCTGCCTCCAGCTCCTACTTGGGGAAGTTCTTTACACCCAGCTTGTGTATTGCAGGATTAGATTGTCCATTGGTGATTCCTTTGTACATGTTTTTTGGGGAAAAAAGATAAGGTAACCTTTTTTTTTGATTTAGCAAAAGCTTGAGTTCCCCATTGACTTCCATTATACTCAGGTACTCGAGCCGTACCCATCCGAACATCAACTGCTCATTATGGGTACCAAGCACCTGAGCATGGTAGTGCCTACTAATCACTAAAAGAGATAGATTATTTTAAATAACTAGCAGCACTGGAGACAGATAGAAATATGAGGGAGAAACAGGATGTAGGATCATTCTATACAGTGTTTGTAGTCTGCTCCTATGGGGATAAATAGGTTGGCATAGGAGCTGTATACTCAAAAGAGTAGGACTTGTGTGTTGATTTTTTTTTTTTGTAGCAGAACTGTTTGGAAATGTTTTTATTTTACAATTTCGGTGCATAAGATGCAACAGTATACATATTCTTAAACCTATTTTACTAGGTGAGATGCCTTTAGAGACAGATAGGGGGACACATTGGCACCACAAGAGTTACTACTGCTGCAAACTCCGAAATGGACACAGTGATAAATCTCGTCCAAGGCTTAATTTAAATGTTAAATATGCTCCTAATGAACTGAAAATGATGACTTGGCTGCAGCATACGAGCCATTAAATCTTTATGATACACAGGGACATTTTTACTACACTGGTCGCTTGACTTGGAAATTACAGCTTGTTAGGGCAATCTGTAATGCGTTTGGATCCGTTAGCAATGGGATTTTTTCTAGTGAGTAAATACCGGCCATTTGACAAAATCACAGAGACTTCATTGTAAATCAATTTACAGAAATTATTTCCCCAAAACTTGCAGTATTTAACAAGCGTTTTAGTGTTATAGGGCCTGTCATGTTAAAAAGCGGCGGCAGACATTTCCTGGTTTGAGCCAATATTTCATTTAGGAGATCAATAAAATGATTTAACAAAAGGGACAAGGCAGCAATACTGGACAATGCTATAATAAAGTGTTGTATCTTATTACTTTAGCATTGTACAGTCAATAATAATTACAAGAGCTTCACAGATATTCTTAATAACAACCACAATCTGACCAATTCCTTCAGACCAAAGGAATCATGATTGGCGAGAGATTTTGGTTTTGGAATGTATGGAGTCAGTCCGGGCAGAAGTCACTGGCATCTGTGGACACTCGCGACGGAACTACCAAGGGAAAGATGGAGCTCAGACATATTGCAAGAGTTAAACATACTTGACCACGGATCGTGGAAGGTTTGGGAGGCTCGTAAAAAAAAAAAAGGGCAAAGCTCCTTGGTGTTACCAATTCCTTGTGAAACCTACCAGAAAAGGTTTTTCCAATGGTGGGAGGAACAAAAAGAAAAGTATTGAGGGTGGTGGCCCAGCTATGGGAACATTTTTTACTGCATACTATTTTATCAAAATAAGGGGCAAAGATGTTATTGGTGCGTACAAGTGTCAAGCAGACATATTAAGTAGGAGATAGTTTGTTTCCATCCTACTTTTTAGGTAGGTAATCCAGCAAGAATATTTTGGGGTGGTACGTCACCATTGGTAGTTCAGTACTTACCTCGGCAGCAGATGTGGAGCACCTGTCTAAACATTTCCCATTTTTTAGTCATTGGGTGATACTTTTCTAACAAGTGCCACTAATTGAGGACATAAAAAAAAACAGACAATATGAACGACTTCAAAGGCTGTAAGGCTACGTTCACACATTGTGTATTTTTATGCGCGCGTATTTTTACGCACGCGTATTTTTACGCGCGTAAAAATACGCGACTGCGTTTTTTTACGCGCGTATTTCCAGTGCTTATAATGGGGCCTATAGAAAATACGCGCGTAAAAAACTGCAAAGAATTGACATGTTCATTCTTTTTACGCGCGTATTTTTACGCTGCGTAAAAATACGCGACGTGTGAATGGCAAAAGTGAATGCCCATTGACTTTGCTGGGAAATACAGATGCACATTCTTCTGGAGAAAATACGTGCGTAAAAATACGCGTCAAAATACGCGATGTGTGAACGCAGCCTAAGGGCTTGGATTTATGATTGTACAATCCCAGTACCCAAAAAAGATATAAAACCAAAAATAGAGAGCAAAAGATTGCCATTATCCACAAAAAAAGAAATACATTTATCTAGGATCCATGGCAAAAAGGTATACCACATATCGGCCTGTGCATGACAAATACACATATATGAAAAAAAATTATTATTATTATGTATAAAATATTTTTTGTTCATACTGGTGAACTTTTGCTCTCTTTTTTTGTGACTCTATATAAAGGGGTATCTGATCTGGTTTTGATTTTTTTTCATCCGCTCTGGAACACCTGATTGATCCATGGGTTACATGGTTGACCATTAATATGAATGTCTGGCATGCTACACTTGAAATATAACAGCGACACTGCTGCAAGGATATTGTCAGCTTGCGGGGGCTTCAGCGGTTGGATCAGAAGACCACTGGGCCCCCTTCATTTGAAGAAGTCTGTGGAAATGAATGTGCAGGATTTACCTTCACCCCAGCAAGCATTCCAGTTGTAGATACACTAAAATCAAGGTAAGCCAATGTCTCTGGGTCTGAGGGTTTGTAGATTTGGGATGGTCTTTTCTTTGGCAAATCATCTTAGAAAGTAAAGACAAAGAAAACAATAATTTAATAAGCAAAAAAACATAACTTTTACTCCTATATTTAGATGTGATTCTATTTCAATGAATTATTCAACAAAACAAATGTATAAAAATGTCATATTTTAATCTGGTTATTCAGCCAATCTCAAAATGTGTCCCCAATGGGCAGATCTTGGGGGTTGCTGCACACAGAGATCTTTTGTAAGGACGGCTTCACACCACGGTTTCTTGCCGTCAGGCTGTGTCCGGTGTTTTGCTGGATGCATGGGACACAGACTTACAGCTCCGGACAAACAGAAGTGGAGGTGAAATATGCCCTCAGGTCCTTTTTTCTGGCGGATTAGGCAGTGTGCGGCTGATGCTGCTGTCCAGTCCTGAAATTTCAGAATCGCGTCTAGCGGGGAACTAGCCGCGGTTCTGAAATTTCAGCTGGGAGGTCTCCAGGTGCTGAAGTTCAGCAGCGTTTAACTTCAGCACCTGGTTGTTCAACAGCTGGATCCGATTTTCTGTCAGATCCGCTGAGATACGGCGCCCATGGTCTCCCATTTTAGGGGGAGGCGCCGGATCGCACCGGATCTGGGAGGATCCGGCAGGATCCAATTTTGTCAGATTTTTGCCCTGGACACAAAAATCCTGCAAGCTGCGATTTTGTGTCCGGGACAAAAATTGAATCCAGTCCGATGCTGCCGGACAGGGAGGAAACTGGATGGCAAATCACTGCCATCTGGCCCCATAGGAATACATTTGTATAAAATTGGGTCCAGGGCTGTCTGGTTCACACCGGACAGCCCCGGACCTGAAAAAAACGTGATGTGAAGCCGGCCTTAGTTCATATACTCGCATACATCTTAGTGAAGATTTGCTCTACGGGACAACGGATCAACAGATACTACATAAGAGCAAAATATAGGACCATAAACCACATACAGGCTACATTCATCCAATGGATGGACAACCTCCCGGGAGCCTTCTCACCAGTCATCACAGCACAGAATAGTACTCTTTCCAACATTAGTTTAGTAATAAAGTGGATGGAAACCCTTATTGTAAAATATAATTACACATATATTTAAACAGATTTTGGAGCATTGGCTTTCTCATTAATTTGTCTCCAGCTGCTTCTGTACACATGACCCACAGCCCAGGGCAGGATATCCGTTTAGGGCAATTTTTACCACTTGCTGCTGTGTAATTATATTTGCAAAAATAACCACATTATTATTGCAAATCTACAGAGGAAAGAGTAAGTAATGCAAATTCCATAATGCTGTGCAGAGCCTCCCCTGACAATAGCAAACTATTTCACATAATTACTGGAAAGGAAACTAAGAAAAATTAAGAGAGAAAATGGTCCTAAAAATACCATCAGCGCTACATAATGGGCACTTCAGATACAATGATAGAAGTAGTCAACATATGCCTGGGATGACGGACACAACTCCACTCTATCTCCTCCTCTCCTGGATAATTTTTCAGTTTTGCTCATTTTTCTTCCAAAAGCCATAACAATTTTTTTTCACAGGGTGATTTGTATTTTTCAATGATACCATTAATTTTACTATTTTATCATATAATGGACAAAACCGAAGACTGAAACATAATTAATTCACCGATTCAAATAAGAGGAGTGAGCTTGGAATTGACAAGATAATAGGGGCGAAACAAAAGGTAAAAGTAAGGAGTGCTTGTAGGGTCAGGCCATCGTTATAATATATAAGGGTGTTCAAGTATGAACCAGTCACCAGCCACATCTCTGCAAAGGAGAATTTTTTTGGGAAATTTAAAAACTGTGGATATAGGGAATTATACGCTTTATCTGGGGTAGTGCATTCTAGAGAATTGCTACAACATGAAAAAAGTCTTGAAGATGGAAGTGCGGAGTTTGATTATGAAAGAAGTTCATCTTAGATCTTCAGCAGGATGTAGAGCAGAGTAGGCTGATAAAGCAAAAATAAGGAGATGTAGAGTGATGCAAAACTGTGGAGAGCTTTGTGAATATGTCAAGTTTATATTGTATGTTATACAGGATTGGGAAAACCGTGGAATCACTGGCACATGGTGGAGGCATCCGTGTAGACTCAGGCCGGTCAGAAATATACGTCTGGTTGCGGTGTTTAAGATAGATTGGAGGGAAGAGTTTAGTGGGAGGAGGACTGAGTAATACAGAGTTGCAGCAGTGAGGACAAATATGAAGAGTCGTTGTGTCCACCTTATAATCTATAGTAAATTAAGGCCTAATAAGCTCCAGGAGAAAAAGCCTATTTGCAACTACATTGTCTTTGCTATAATTCTATTGGTAACAAACAATTTCATAGTAACCAGTGCCTGTCTAGGGGTTCATATGCACTTAAAAGGAATCTGTCAGCAGGTATTTGCTATGTACTTTGACTTTCACATTACGTAGGGACACAAACTCTGTTTCTAGCAATGAATCACTCAGTTAACTGGGTCCAGCGGTTGGGAGAGAATCACAGGGGGGGTTTTATGGCAGATTAAGCAGCTCAGATCACTAAACCTTGTATAACCCTGTCCATACCATTGATTCTCATCTTTCAGGGTGTGTATCGACAGAAAGCCACCAGTGCTGAGGGGGTATTTTGACAAGGAGGTTCAGTCTGACCTCTAGTCTTAATCTCCTGCTGATAAAACACTGATTTTATTGAAACAAAAACACAGCCCAGTACTACACACCATGGTTCAACATAAATAATCAAATAACCCTATAAATGTAAATAGACGTGACCTGTATCTTGTGCACCGTTAGTCCACCTCCACGTGGTGCACCCTGGGTAACGCTAAAGGACCAACAATCATGACGACTAAACAATCAAACTATATCTAGATCTGGTCAATATATTTTACATCATATTTGATTATCAACAAAGGATCAAACCTGATAATGTCTACAAACAAAAATAGTACCATCACAAATGACACTCCCCAAATGAAAGACCTTGGATCCACTGTAAAAATCTGTCAAATCAACATTTAAGGTATCGGCTGCTCAAAATGTGATCTCCTCCACAAGTTCCTCACTAATAACAGAATAGACGTTCTTGTTCTTCAGGAAACCCATGCTGAAAATGACGCTCGTGGCTCCATTTCTGGCTTTGATTTAATTGGTGCTACATTTGATCCATACTACGGCGTAGCTACCTATGTGAAAAACAACATTGAAAATGCAATGCTTGTGTCCACATCTGTTGAAAATGACATCCATAAAGCTGTGATTAAAGTTGATGATATCACAATTGTTAATATTTACAAGCCTCCTGCAGTACAATGGCCCACTGAAGTTATCCATGTCCATCCACATCCTACCGTGTACATAGGAGACTGCAACAATCACCACGAGCTCTGGCAATATGCTAGCAACGACGACAATGGTGAGCACCTGGTACACTGGTCTGATGTGCACAACACATTCTTGGTCTTTGACACAAAGGATTTTCCAACCTTCCAATCAGCAGCCAGCCTGGCAGAGAGGATATAACTCTAATTTATGTTTCATATCATGCAATGGAAACAACCAACCCCTACCTACATCTCGGTATGTTGTCAAACATTTCCCTCGCAGTCAACCCCGCCCTGTCATTATCACCATCGGAGTATCCATTTCCCTTGTAACTTCGTACCCACGACCCCGATGGTATTTTGCTAAAGCCAACTGGAAAAAGTTTACAGATTATCTTGACAAGTGCAGTGGCTGGATATCTCCAATCAGTAAAAATGAGCGGTTCTGTAAAGCTGTTATCAAAGCTGCAAAGAAATCAATCCTATGTGGCTTACACAAAGATTACATCCCATCATGGACTGATGAAAGTGAACAACTGTACAGACGACTCCTTGAGAGCGAACATGGTGAAATCGGTGATGAATTGCTGAAATAACTGAAAGTAGTTTGTTGCATCAAATTGATAGAAACAGTCGAGAACTTGGACTTTAAAAGGTCCAGTAGAAAAGTGTGGTCCGTCTTAAGAAATCTAGAAGGAAACCATAAACCAAACCAGAAAACAAATGCTGTAACCCCAAACCAAATCGCACCACATATTGTGAATACCTCAAGAGCCCCAAAAGACTGAGCACATACCATAGAAGTTAAAGATAAGATTAAGCTACTAAAATCATCAGTGGCACCAACTGAAGAATACTCCCGTCCCTTTACAACTTACGACATTGAAATTGCCCTTGTTGATACTAAAAGCAACAAAGCTTCTGGATTTGACGGGATCCAGCCCTAATTTCTCAAAAACTGTGGACCTTATGCGAAAAAATGGCTGGCAAAGTTCTTCTCAGATATTATGGAGACTGCACAAGTCCCTAGTAATTTAAAGGGACACTGTCAGGTCATTTTTCAGTATGATACTAATATTACTTTTGAATAGTGCCTGGGCAGACCTTTTAAAAACGTGTAAAACCATTATTGTACCGTTTGTAGTTTCCATGTTATCACCATTGTCACACCCTGCAGAGAGCTGCTGCATTAGGCCTGTCCCATTATAAGCAAAGACTATTAGTCCTGTGCTGTATAAACTGTCATGTAATTATGCACTCCCTCTCAGCAGCTCCCTCCTCCCTTTGCTAACAGTGCAGTGTCAGGTTTCACTTACAGGTCTGTTCAGTTGATATCACAGAGGGAGAGAGCTAATGCAGGTCTGCCTTACCTAGACTCCATTTGTTTTTGTAAAGCAGATACCCCGCTGTGCTGTGACAGTTTCTGTGTTGTGGTTTACCTCTTGTGATGCTGCACACAGAGAGCAGAGAGGAGAATACAGCCTCCCCCCACTGATCTCCTGGGCTGTGATGTGACATGCATACACCATGTTCCAAATTATTATGCAAATTGGTTTTAAGTGTCAGAGTTTTTTTTGTTTTTTTTAATGAAACCCATTGATGGTATTGTGTGTCAGGGTTCTTTGGATCACTGAAATCCAACTCAGATACCTGCGATAATTAGTTTGGCAGGCGAGTCCAATAAAAGGAAAACTGGATGTTCCACGATATTACACAGGCCACATTTTTCAAGCAACACGGGAAAGAAAAAGGATCTCTCTGCTGCCGAAAAGCAACAAATAGTGCAATGCCTTGGACAAGGGATGAAAACATTAGATTTTGCACGAAAACTTAAGCGTGATCATCGTACTTTGAAGAGATTTGTGGGTGATTCTGAGCACAGATGTGTTTGTGCAGATAAAGGCAGATTGAGGATGGTTTCTGCCAGGCAAGTTCATCGGATTAAGAGACCAGCTGCTAAAAAGGCCTTACAAACCAGCAAACAGATATTTGAAGCTGCTGGTGCCTCTGGAGTCCCTCGAACCTCAAGGTGTAGGATCCTTCAAAGGCTTGCTGTGGTGCGTAAACCTACTATTCGGTCACCCCTAAACAGTGAAACAGTGCTCACAAGCAGAAATGATTGCAGTGGGCCCAGACATACATGAAAACTAATTTTCAAACAGTCTTGTTTACTGGTGAGTGCCGAGCAACCCTGGATGGTCCAGATGGATGGAGTAGTGGATGGTTGGTGGATGGCCACCATGTCCCAACAAGGCTGCGACGTCAACAAGGAGGTGGCGGAGTCATATTTTGGGCCACAATCATGGGGAAACAGCTGGTAGATCCCTTTAAGGTTCCTGAAGGTGTGAAAATGACCTCTGCAAAGTATATAGAGTTTTTGACAGAGAACTTTCTTCTATGGTACAAAAAGCAGAAACGTGCCTTCAGGAGCAAAATTATCTTCATGCATGACAATGCACCATCTCATGCTGAAAATAATACCTCTATTATCATTGGTTGCTATGGGCATAAAAGGAGATAAACTCATGGTGTGGCCACCATCTTCCCCTGATCTCAACCCTATAGAGAACCTTTGAAGTATAATCAAGCAAAGGATCTATGAGGGTGGGAGGCAGTTCACATCAAAACTGCAGCTCTGGGAGGCTATTCTGACATCATGCAAAGAAATACAAGCAGAAACTCTCCAGAAACTCACAAGTTCAAAGGATGCAAGAATTGTGAAGGTGATATCAAAGAAGGGTTCCTATGTTAACATGTAACTTGGCCTGTTAGGATGTTTTGGAGCTAAATAGCTTTTTATTTCAGTGAATGTGACCTGTTAATGCTGCAAATTCAACAAATGAGCATTTTCAGTTATTTCAAATATTTCAAATGTTTAGAAACTCTACTGTGCCTAATAATTTGGAACAGTGCATTTAGAGTTTTCTTTCATTTTGAAGATTATACTGTTCTCATTGGGAGGTTTCTTCAATAAAATTCGATGTATACTCTAACGGGTGATGACTTTTATTACACTGACTGTCATTTGCACCGACCATTTAAGAAAATCAGAGAAAAAGAACATTTGCATAATAATTTGGAACATAGTGTATTCATGCATGGGGAGTGGATAACAGAGAACTAAGTGGATCATTCACTGTGAGTGACAGATGGAATTAATCTCTTTATTTGAAGTTTACAGAAGATAGGAGGGGAATATAAATAAAAGAAATACATAAATAGAGAGAGCTTAGAGGGAGGAATTAGAAAATGATATCAGTTACATGTGGATTTTTGACCTGACAGTCTCCTTTAAAGCACACCAAGATCATATCACTGTTAAAACCTGGAAAGCCTGAAGATAATCCATCAAACTATAGACCCATTGCTCTATTGAGTTGCCTATACAAGCTTTTAGAATGCCTTAATCTATAACAAGATCAGTTCAAAGATGCTCAACTCAATACCTGTAGAGCAAGCCATCTTTAGACCTGCTTGAAACTGCAGTGACCAAGTCTTAGCCCTGACAACTCTCATTGAAGCTGAATTTCAAAAGAACAAGAAGGTTTCAGTGGCGTTCATTGATCCTTCTGCCACATATGACACTGTGTGGAGGGAAGGACTTCTGTACAAGTTTCTGAAGGTGACCCCATGGAAGAAAATGATGTACCTCTTGAATATGATCGCAAACCGAACCTTTCAGCTTATTATGGGTGATTCAACTAGTTGTAAGTAAACTTTAAAACCTTCCTGACGTAGTATCACGGAAATCTGGATACGCTGATGACTGGGCACTTGCTACAGTGAGCAAAATAATGGCGAAATCAGAGGAGGTTTTAACAGAAGACCTTAGTGTAATGGGAAAGTATTTCCAACAATGGAGACTAAAGTCCAACCCATCAAAAATGGAAGTATGCTGCTTTCACTTACACAACGCAGGTGCTAAGACTGAATTCAAAGTACACATTGAAGGCCAACCTGTCCAGCACAATTTCAAGCCCAAGTATCTTGGTGTAACCCTTGATAGAAGCCTAACCTTCAAAGATCACTTGAATAAGACAGCACAGAAACTGAAAGCACGCAATATTATTCATAAACAGGACAGGGTTTCTCAACACCTGTCCTGAGAAAGTCTACCCTCGCCTTGGTGTACTCTGCTGCAGAATACTTTGCTCCACTATAGCTATACAGCTGCCACATGAATGAAATCGACACCAAGCTGAACAACTCTATGCATATAATATCTAGTGCTATCAGACCCACACCCGTCCACTGGTTACCTGTTCTGAGCCCATATCGCGCATCTGCAAACCTGAGAAGACAAGGGCTGCTACTTAAGGAATACACTAAATGGAAACTTCCCAATACATCAAAACATCCAAGATGTCCAAATACAGCGACTGAAATCTAGACATCCACCCATCCGAACTACTATTACTCTGCAGGAGCACGATCTCAACTTAGAAGAGAAATGGCAAGAACTTTGGGCCAGTGCAGTAGACCATGAACTCCAAATGTTTCCCCACCTACAAAACCCACACCAAGTCTTCAATCTACCAAGGAAAACCCGGGTCACCCTAAACTGCATCAGAACAAACTTTAGTGTCTGTGCAGACCTTATGTAGTGGAGGAAATCTGACTCTCCTGCCTGTGACTGTGGAGCTGAGCGTCAAACAATTCAGCACCTTGTTGAGGAGTGCCTCCTCAGATCTTACATCGGTGACAAGAACGACTTGTAGACTCGAAATGAAAATGTTATTACGTATATACAAAACCTTGATATCCAACTGATTCTGTACCTCTGTTCCTTCCAATCACTGTTTACTGTTTGATACTCACTCTTAGGGTGCTTTCAGACTACGATTTTTAGGGAGCCGATGGTGTCCGATATAAATCGGACAGCATCGGCTCCCTTCTGATGCCTGGAATCGGGTGCCAAATAGGCACCCGATTCCGGCATAAAATCGTAGCCGGAGGCTGAAAAAAAGGAAAAAAAAAAAAGTTCATGCTCACCTGCCCCCGAGCCCCCGCCGTCTCCAGCCATCTTCCTTAAGGCTCCCAGTGGCTCCCGCAGGCTGCCGGTGTCTGCAGAGGTCTTCTACTGCAGTACACAGGACCTGCGGTGATGTCACAGTCATGTGACCGCGGGTTACCATGGTGAACCCGCGGTCACGTGACTGTGACATCACCGCAGGTCCTGAACTGCAGAAGACCTCTGCAGACACCGGCAGCCTGCGGGAGCCACCGGGAGCCTTAAGGAAGACGGCTGGAGACGGCGGGGGCTCGGAGGGAGGTGAGCATGAACTTTTTTTTTTTTATTTAACCCCTGTGCTCCTACTTGAGCAGTTTTACTGTACTGAGCATGCTCAGTACAGTAAAATAGGGTCCGAGGAGACATCAGATGTTTCCTCGGACCCTTCTCCATAGGGCCCCATGTTAGGGATCGGGTCAGATCGGATGTGCACTAAATGCCATCCGATTTGGTCCGATCCGAGTCTGTCAGATTTTGTAATCAAATGAAAAAATCGTTGCAGGCAACGATTTTTTTCACCGGAAAAAAATCGGCAAAAATCGGACAGAATCGGATGGCATTTAGTGCACATCCGATCTGACCCGATCCCCATAGGGATGCATGGGGTCCGAAAATCGGTCCGATGCTGTCCGATTTTTATCGGACAGCATCGGAAATGAATAAATCGTAGTGTGAAAGCCCCCTTATATGATGTAAAAATATTTGCTCATACGATTAATAATATAATAACAGCCCAGTAAGTGACATTGTTGCAATCTTTGTCACTGACATACTCCCTGTAATATTCTTCTACAGTAAACTTTGATGGCCAGTCAAAAAGTGTGTCTTTGCAAGTATTAAACCACACTTTTAGCCCAGACAGGGATGCTTAGGAATGCACTAAGAAGCTGCAGGGACAGGTAGTAATAGCTTAGAGGGTCTAAAGAAGCTTACAGGTTCCCTTTAATGAATTTGTACACCAGTAGGTGCCCTTCATCGTGAAGCATGTACAGCACAATGCCAGTCTTAATTAATCGGCCCCAGAGTCTTTGAGCCATATAAATTGCAAAATATAAAATAATCAAAATGTCTGACATTGTGTAAGTGGAAAATATTTATGCCAATCACTGCCGTATGTTTGTGCCAGACAAACACAAATATCATTGCTTCACCACTTAGAACGTATGTGTTATTTATGAAGATTTAGTATCCCATTTGCTAGACAAAACTGATTTAAATCCATGTGGTTACATCCATTAAATATTAATAAGAACACAAAAGGTCTCGATAACTTTACATTATAAAACCACTATTATCAAAGTTACCAGTGAGGCCACGACTGCAACTACAATGTGCGTCCAAAGGCCCCAGCTCTGAATGGCCCGTGGCCTAATTCACATAGGCAATAAAAACTAATGTAGTGTTTTTTTGTTTTTTCCCTCAAGTACAACAAATTGCCATACCAAGGAGGGAAAAAATACCAAGAATCATGTTGTCCATCAGTCAACTGATCCCAGGCTCTAATGGTCTGAGATGAGGGGGCTATGGTACTTTACAATGCACTAGAGTTTAATCAATAAGAAAGCAATTACTATTAATGGCTCCACTGTTTCTCTACTTTCACAAATATGAAGTCTTGAGTAAAGCCTTTACTCTGGCCCATCTATCAAACTACACATCCAAGCCGTCATCACCTGCAACTCCAAACATTTCTCAATTTTGTTCCCTCCTGAACATTGAGTCAACAGAAATGTTAGTGCATACTACTCTCCTCCTGCCTAGATCACTGTAACATCCAGGTTATTGCTCTCTTGAGGGGAACCTCATTAGTTCTTTTCCCGCCAACCTCTTTACTGGCTACTAACAATAATATAGACTATGTTTACCTCACATTTTAGCCACATGAAAAAAAAGGCCATAGAAAACGTGATACTGGCATTTTCCCCAAATGGACAGTTGCCCTTAATGAAGCAGAATCAGTCACCGTGTGCACTGTATGACCTAATATTCGTCAGTGTCAACCTTTTTGAGATGGCCACAAAAATATGGTCAACTCAGATCTTCTGTTCACCTTAAAAAGGTGGAAAATTAGGTCAGACAGAGCTCCTAGTGACTCCATCTGCTTCATTAAAGTCAAAGGCCCAATAGGTGGATAAACCTGATCCTCATGTTTCAGAGCTTCAGATGGAAGTGGAAGAGGTGTTGAGTTCTGCTTCAATGGAAGTCTTCAAACAGAGGCTGGACAGACATCTGTCTGGGATGATTTAGTGAATCCTGTTTCAGCAGGAGGTTGGAGCAGATGACCCAGAAGGTCCCTTCCAACTCTACCACACTATGATTTTTAGCCCAAATGGAGCCACTGACATGTGGCAAAAAAAGGGAATTTTGTGTACTCACCGTAAATTCTTTTTCTTTTAGCCTCTAATTGGGGGACACAGGACGGTGGGTGTTATGCTGCTGTCCACTAGGAGGCGACACTAAGCAATCTGCAAAAGAGTAACAGCGGCTCCTCCTCTGCAGTATACACCCCTGGAGCAGGCACTGCCTCCCCAGTTTGTTGCTAAAGCAGTAGGAGAATTAACAAGGTTAACCAATAGCAACAAAGCCTGGCAAGGCCTCAATGTAACAATATAAGAGTAACAAAAACCACAAGTAACAAGGCCGGTACGGCCAACAGGGTGGGTGCTGTGTCCCCCAATTAGAGGCTAAGAGAAAAGGAATTTACGGTGAGTACACAAAATTCTCCTTTGCTCCTTCGCCTCATTGGGGGACACAGGACCGTGGGACGTCTTAAAGCAGTCCCTGGGTGGGAAAGACAATGGAACTAATGATACTGAACAAGTCAGTGAACAGATAAATACCTACAGGTGGGCAACTGCCGCCTGAAGGATGCACCTACCCAGACTAGCGTCCGCCGAGGACTGGGTATGAACACGGTAGTGCTTGGTAAAAGTGTGTAAACTCGACCAGGTGGCCGCCTTACACACTTGGAGAGCCGAGGCTTGGTGCCGAACGGCCCAGGAGGCCCCCACGGCTCGGGTAGAATGTGCCTTGATCCTCGCTGGGAGTATTTTTCATTTTGTAGGCTTCTTGGATAGCTGATCTAATCCACCTAGCCAGGGTAACCTTGGAAGCTGGCATACCCTTACGAGGGCCTTCCGTCAGAATGAACAGAGTGTCTGACTTACGGAAATGTGCAGTTCTGGACACATAAATGCGAAGCGCCCTGACGAGATCCAGAGTATGCAAGGCTCGTTCGAACCTGTGAACCGGAGCTGGACAAAAGGAAGGCAATGAAATATCCTCATTCAAATGAAAAGAGGAGACAACCTTAGGCAAGAATGACGGCACCGGACGGAGTACAACCTTGTCCAAATGGAACACCAGGAAGGGTGGCTTACAAGAAAGCGCTGAGAGTTCTGACACTCGGCGAAGAGAAGTGATAGCCACTAGAAAAAAACACCTTCAGAGTCAGAAGGAGGAGAGAGATGTACCGAAGAGGTTCAAAGGGAGGTTCCTGCAGAGCCGTAAGGACCAGGTTAAGGTCCCATGCATCTAAAGGCCGTTTGTACGGAGGGACAATGCGATTAACTCCTTGGAGAAAAGTCTTAACCTGCGCCTTAACGGCAAGGCGACATTGAAAAAGGACTGAAAGGGCTGAAACCTGACCCTTAAGGGAACCTAGTGAGAGACCTTCTAATCCCAACTGAAGGAACCCTAGAACTAGCGGCAAGAAATAGGGAAGAGGGGTTTGATCTAGAGAAGAGCACCATGCGAAGAAAGCCTTCCAGGTGCGATGATAAATTTTGGCCGATGCCAACTTCTGTGCTCGGATCATGGTCTGAATAACGGCAGGGGAGAAACCTGCTTGGGTTAGTACCCAGGTCTCAAGAGCCACGCCATCAAATTCAGGGCGTCTGAATTCTGGTGGTAAAACGGGCCCTGAGACAGAAGATCGGGACGACATGGGAGACGCCAAGGAACGTCCGCCGTGAGCTGTATGAGATCGGCGTACCATGCCCGTCTGGGCCAGTCTGGGGCTATGAGAATGACTTGAATGCTCTCTTGCTTGATCTTCCGCACCACTCTGGGAATGAGAGGCAGAGGAGGGAAGATGTAAGGCAGCTGGAACTGAGACCAGTTCTGAACTAGGGCATCCGCCCCTAGAGCTCACGGGTCGTGAGATCTGGCTATAAACACGGGAACCTTCGTGTTGAATCGAGACGCCATCAGGTCTACGTCCGGAGTCCCCCAGCGATGGCATATTTGCTGGAACACGTCGCGATGTAGGGACCACTTTCCCGAGTCCATGCCCTGGCGACTGAGAAAATCCGCTTCCCAGTTCTCCACTCCCGGGATATGAACCGCTGACAGCGTTGAGTTCGTCGATTCTGCCCAGTGTAGAATGCGTTGCACTTCGTGCATGGCCTGGAGACTGCGGGTTCCGCCTTGATGGTTGATGTATGCCGAGGCTGTGGCATTGTCCGACTGAATCCGGACTTGTGTTCCTGCCAGCATGGAATGAAAGGCCTTCAGAGCTAGAAATATGGCTCGGATCTCCAGGAGATTGATGGGCTCGGCCAACTCCACTGGGGACCATGTTCCCTGCGCCGCGTGACGACGATGTACCGCTCCCCATCCGCTGAAACTTGCATCGGTGGTGACTATCTTCCAGCAAACCGGTAGAAAGGACCTTCCCCCTGTGAGGGAACGAGGTTTGAGCCACCAATGGAGGGAACTCCTTGCTGCAGGTGACAACCGGAATAATCTGTCCAGGGCAGAGGGGTTCCTGTTCCATGAAGTCAGAATCGCCCGTTGGAGAGGCCTGAGGTGAAGTTGAGCGAACGGCACCGCTTCCATAGAGGCAACCATCCTGCCCAAGACTCTCATGGCGAATTGAAGCGATTGAGGAAACAGGCGTAGGAGACTGTGGACCCCCTGTCGAAGGGCCTTCGCCTTGTCCTGAGGGAGGAGGACCAGACCCCTGGGGTGTTGAAACGCATCCCGAGGAATGTTAGAGATTGTGACGGGACTGGTGATGATTTCTGCAGATTCGCCAACCAGCCTAGCCGACGTAGGGTGTCCACCGTGATGGAAACACTCTGCTGACACTCCCTGAAGAAGGGGGCTTTGATGAGCAAGTCGTCTAGGTATGGCAGGACTACCATTCCTCTTGTGTGCAGTATGGTCATGACAGCCGCCATGACCTTGGTGAACACCTTGGGGGCCGTCGCTAGGCCGAACGGGAGGGCCACAAACTGATAATGGTCCTGGTTGATATCGAATCGGAGAAACCGCTGGTGAATTGTCGCGATTGGGATATGGAGATAAGCGTCCTGTATGCCGATGGACGGGAGAAATTCGTCCTTCTCCATGGACGCTATGATGGAGCACAGTGACTCCATGCGGAAATGCCGAACCTTCACAAAGGAGTTTAACTGTTTTAGATCTAGAATGGGGCGAACCGCCCCTCCTTTTTTGGGTACCACAAAAAGGTTTGAGTAGAACCCTTGGAAGCGTTCGACTGGCGGTACCGGTATGATGACACCGGCTTTCAAAAGGTAATCTACCGCCTGAAAGAAGGCGCGAGCCTTGGGCAGATGAGCGCGTGGGATTGACAGAAAAAAAAACGATTTGGTGGATGGGCCATGAATTCTATGGTGTATCCGGAAGACACTAAGGTTTTTACCCACTTGTCGGTAGAAGTGAGCCAGACCTGACGAAAGTGAGAAAGTCGGCTGCCAACCTGAATAGTGTCTCCCGAAGGGGGAGAGTCAGGAAGAAGAGAATCTGCTGGGCTTTGAGCCCTTAGATCTAGACTGACGGGAATGGGACTGCCAGTTTGCACCAGTCTTCCGTGTCATCTGGGTGCGCTCCCTACGGGGGGACCTATTGCCCGCCGGCGGGGGCTTAGAGACTGACCAACCAAAGGAGTTCCGGAAGGACCGGAAACGGGTTTGTTGGCGACGAGTGAAGGGTCGTTTAATCTGACGTTGCGGAAGAGAGGTACTCTTACCCCCAGTGGCGTCTGAAATCAGTTGATCCAGCTTTTCGCCAAATAAACGGCCACCAATGTACGGAAGACATGTGAGCGACTTTTGAGACGCTGCATCTGCCTTCCACTCTCTTAACCAGAGGGCTCGCCTGATAGTTATGGCGTTGGAGGCCGCAGCCGCGGCACATTTAGCTGAATCGAAGGCAGCATGCCTTGAATATTCGGCGGTAAACAATATTTGAGCAATCTGGTCTAACAAGGCTGGATCGACCTGCAAGGACCGAAGAGCCGAGTGTACAGAATTAGCACTAGTCATAATAGCCTTTGAAGCCCAAACTGAAGCAAAGGCTGGCCCTAGAGAAGAGCCTGAGGCATCAAAGACGGACTTCGCCATCTGCTCCACTTGACGGTCAGTGGCGTCTTTTATGGATGAACTGTCCGGTAAGGACAGAAGTGTCTTGGTAGCGGGACGAGATACGGGAGGGTCCACCTGTGGCGGATCTGTCCAATTCTGGGTGACCGTAGGTAGGAATGGATAACGTGTTTCCAGAGCCTTACAGTTACCAAACTTCTTGTCAGGGTGCAACCTATGTTTTTTAAGGATTTCCTGGAACTCTGGATGGTCTGAGAAATGTTTATGTGGTCTCTTGGCCCTTTTAAAGGACACCTTATGCTCCAGAGCATCAGCCGGAGGGTCTGACACTTCCAGAACCTGGTTGATGAAAATAATCAAATCCTCAACCAGCCCCACCGTATCGGTCGCATCTAAGTCCAGGGAGTCATCTAAGTGACCGTCTGAGTCCGAACTACAGAGACCTTCGGACTCCTGCGAGTCCTCTTGACGCCTGCGGGTTGGAGAGACTGGAGGGCCCGCAGGGGACTCTGGAGATGGAGGTGGTCTCTTACGCCCAGAGTCAGAAACTGACGGGCAGGGTCGGCAGTTTGTCACGGTACCGACACTTCTGGTTGAGACGCAGAAACCTGAACGGAGGTTTCAGGTGGCGAACGGGCTTGTATAAACTGCAGCAGTGTGGCAGATAATCTGTCAATGGACTGCGTCATATTCTGAGACATAACTGTGGCCCACACAGGGGTAGGGTCAGGGGCACTGGTAGAAGCCCGGGTAGTGGGAGTCTCAGTATCTGCAGCCTGCGTGCAGCTCTCACAATGTAGCGAGGTGCATCCTGCAGGGAGGTCAGCCTTACAAACAATGCAGGTAGCATAGTAAGTGCTGGCTGCCTTGGAGCTTTTCTTACTCCTATTGCCAGACATTGTGGTATGGGCTATAGTGCAAAAATAGAGGTAACCAGGAGTCCCCTGTGTAAGCAGGCACTATCTAGCTGTCCAGCTAGGTGCCTGGGCCCTTAGTGGAGGGGCTGAATAGGGTCACTGTGGGTTAACAGTGCCTGCTGCAGGAGGGGATATGGAGGAGAGAGAGAGAGAGGGAGACAGAGAACCTCTGCAGAGGAGATCCCTGCAGAGGTCTTACCAGCCCCAGCGCCGCTCTGTGACAGGCTGCCCGGATCCTGTGTCCCCCCGGATGGCTGAGTGCAGATCCACGTGCTGAGCTAATGGCTCCGCCCCCAGTATGACGTGCGGTCAGCGTCATCCGGCAGGGCGGGACGGGGGCGGCACAGGGGCGGCGACCTCCGCGCTAGGCCCAAGCCGGGGCCTCAATTAGTTGAGGTCCCCGGAAATAGTGAGGGGCCGGCACGGAGGCGCGAAAAAGGCGCTGGGGGGCCCAGAAAACCGGGGAAAAATGTCCCAGGGGCCGTGTACAAAGTACTGGCGGTGAAACCGCCAGTATATCAAGGGGATGCTGCCCAAAGAATGCAAGCTGATCCTATGGATGCAGCTTGCAAGTGTTCTGCTGTGTGCCCCTGTCATCCTGCAGGCTGTGTATAAGCATGGTGCCTGTAATGTAAGTGCCCTGCACATCCAGTCTTTCTGTCTCCTGCAGGCTGTGCTATGCAGAACCTGCTAGCCTGCACTGCTGGAGGCAGCCATGCATTCTGCAGCCCAATGCAGCCAGGGGCTGCTGATACCTGTGGTGCCACTGCCTAAAACACCCAGGGGTGATTAGAGGGACGTCATCTGGCATGCAGTCAGCTTCTACTTCCCCTCAGACCGGGAGGGAGTGAGGAAGGAGGGTGGTATGCTGGGCTGTCTCAACTTTAACCCAGCAACCCAACAGTGGGAGGCCGAGAAAGGAGTAGGCATATGTAAGGGATTCTCAACCTCAACCCAGGGCCCCAACAGTGGGTGGCTGAGGAAGGAGCATGCCGGGGGCCACGCCGGACCCACTTTTCTTCTTTAAAGATGAAAATTCACCGAGAGGAAAAATGGTCGTGTGCTTCCTTCGACACTAAGCAAAAAACTGGGGAGGCAGTGCCTGCTCCAGGGGTGTATACTGCAGAGGAGGAGCCACTGTTACTCTTTTGCAGATTGCTTAGTGTCGCCTCCTAGTGGACAGCAGCATAACACCCACGGTCCTGTGTTCCCCAATGAGGCGAAGGAGAAAATGTGATTTGAACCTGTCCTTACAAAGCTGTTCATAACTTGTCCCCTTCCGGCATCTCCGGCCTAAGGTCCCACCACCTCCCTATTCGTAATCTCCAGACCTACAGGATCTCCTTCTCTGCTCCTTCAACATCAGGCTCCAAGATCTAATGTTGATATCAGTGATAGAGGAAGCATCTACAATCTTATGCAATTAAAGTTTCAGTAATGTACAATATAGAAACAATAAAGGAGGATTCATTCATTCATTCATCAATTCTGAATTATCCAAACTGGCGCATGACACCCGGTTATAATTTCCAGCTGACAATCTTGTGGATTCAAGTACAGTTTACACACACCTAAAAATTTTTATTTAGTATAGTGCATTCTCACCAGTATCCAGGATCGGAGGCCACGTTCTAATGTCGACGGCCGCTGCTGCTTCCCTTGACCGTAACAGTTTACAAATGAGTTGCGTAGTCATTAAGCAGGCAGAACGACTCACCTGGGAGACAAGGAGGAAGAGAATGAGGAAATAATTATGTCCGCTTCCAACCTAACAAATGTAAAAACGTTCTACTCTCCTCGGGGGTTTCTGAAACCAGAATAATCTTCTAAAACACAAGTTTAACTAATGCTATGTTTTAATATGTTGTCTTCTGTGTAATAAACACCATGTTGTGGAAGTGTGGAATTACTATCAAAGCTAAATGAACCAGAACTTGCCAAGACATGGAAATAACATCAAGCAAAAGCAAACTAGAACTTACACACAATAGCCAAAAAATGTGGAAGGTAGCAAAATGCTTTTTGCTTTACAATATAATAAAAACAAAAATTGCACTAAGCTGAATGATTTAAGATCTTATGCAATGAATGGAGTTGTACATATACAGTTTCAGAAACAAGCTAACTGAGCAACTTAGTAGGGGCCCCATTTTTGGAAGGGAATCCTAAAAGCATCATATAATGCAGTAAAATGCAATGGTATATGAGGGCATTATTCGCCAACGATCTGTCTATTTTGCAACGAGAAGAAAAACGGTCAACAAATTATGTTCTATATTTCAACATCCTTTTGTTCTCATGGGAGACAAGCGGTCACCAGAGGGGTCAGTTATTGGCCTTATTCCTGTTTCTCCATTGACAAGACACACACTCTCGCCAAAGTTTGGTTTATGAGCACCTTCTTCCACATGCTAGCTGTCTCCCCCTACATGCCATGTAGAAGAAGATGCTCTGGTCAGACGAGACAAAAGTAGAACTTTAAGGGTTGAATGCAAAATGTAATGAGTGGTTGAAAACTAACACTGCCCATCACCCAGAAAACACCATCCCCACTGTCATACATGGTGGTGGCAGCATCACGCTGGGAGAGGCTTTTCTTTAGCCGGGACAGGTTAGCTGATCAAAGTTGATGGTAAGATGAATGGAGCTAAATACAGGCTAGTCCTGCAGGAAAACCTGTTAGAGGCTGCAAAAGGCTTGAGACTGAGGTGTAGGTTCATCTTCAAACAAGAAAACCACTCTAACCATCTTGACAGAATTACAATGGACTAGAGAGACTAGAGTAATAGCACATGCAACATATGCTTAGATGAAAAAAGTGAAAAAGGTTTATTACACACACATGCTGACAGATGTATTTGGGCAGGCATATGACAGATGTTCACTTTACTGAGAGTACACAATATTCAGAAATAAGCCAGTCACTACTGCATTCACACAGCTCTAGGAATCTACTGGCACCGCTGTTATCAGCCTGACTAGCCTTCATCCACCCACTAGGGTGCAAACTCATGAAATTAGTCCATGCACATCCAGAATAATAAGAGAGTAGCACTCACTGGATACTGCCTGCATTCCTTTTTCCATCAGGCTAAAAAAGTGAACATAAAGACAGGTGGGAGGATGGAGGACAGCACTAAAACACTGGTGAGCATTGTGAAATGGCTGTTATCCATTCCCCATCCTCCCTCCTATGTTTATGCTCACTTTTTTTTAGCCTGATGGAATAAAGGAATACAGCCAGCAACCAGTGAGTGCTACTTTCTTTTATTATTCTGGATGTGCATTATCTTTACGGAAAGAAGAGTCAGTTGGTGCTTTTACAATTCTACAGAGGAGAGAGGAGTGAGGCCCCTTTCACATCAGCGTTTTTGTCCGGATATGGCGGACCAGGACCAAAAAAAAGCATCTGCTGCATGTGCCGCCTAACGGCCACATTTGCGTTACACTTGCAGCAAGCCCCATGCATTGTCTATGGGCTTGCGGCAAGTGCGGTATTGCCCCGCTCCGGAACTTGAGGCAGGTGCGGCCGCGCAAAATAACCGCAGCTGACCGTGTTTTTTTCGCGGCTGCACCTGCCGCAAGTGCCAGATTTATAAAAAAATAAATTCATAAAAGGATAGTTACCCTTTGAAAGGTAATCTGACAGCTGGTACATGCTGCCTGAATCACAAACGGCATGTATCAGGTACAGACTGCATGATGTCAGCCAGGTATGTCAGACTCTAAAATGATGCGGTATTTCAGAGAAAAACAAACCTTGAAAGTCACGCGGACAAGAGCTGCATGGAAGGCTAATTGGATAGGCAGGTCCAAGGTGGCTTCTTCCCCCCGATCCAATGGAATGACAGGTTGATCTTTGTGTGCATTTAAAGGGAGGCTGTTAAAAGTTTGATTTTCCTGAAAATGCTGCAGAATACTGGACTGATATTATCAGCCAGGTTCTGATACATACCAACATTATTCGGTGGAATGTATTACCTGTCACATTCCCTTTAAGTATATGTAATTTCCCAAATGACAAAAACGTAGAGCACAAAAGAGATCAGATGGAAAGAGGTGAGGTTGTGAGAGGCAATGACAATGACATATAACCTATATGTATTCTCAGGAGAAGGCTATTAGTGTTTGCTGAATGTTTGCCAAGGACAAAACTACTATGACAGATGATCATTTATAATTTGCTTAGAGGACCACTTTGGCAGGAGATCAAACTTCACGGCAAGCATTCATCGATCTGAGGTTCTACTGTCATATCCTTATTACCCAGCTATAAAGTATTATTCAGTAGAGCAAGCACTGCCATGATGAACACCATCTCACTCTCTGTGGCACTAATGTTAATATTTATGCCGTAAACTTTACCAAGTAGGTTGGATAAAAGGAGCGGGGCACATTTATTTTTGTCAAAAGTTTCAAAGTGTTCTAAAAGGGTCCAGGAGACTGATGATGTGGCAGCCGTCACCTACAGCAAACATCTGCACCATCAATTGGAGTTTCTACCAACATGTAAGACAATTTTCAATATGGTCCTCAGGAAGCCTTGCGATGATGGAAAGATTTGAGCATGGCTTTTAAGCTGTAAACCTTGATAATTGTTAACACTTTGTGAAGACACAATTGAAAGTTATAACGAAGGGACAGAGTTATTATTCTTCTCTCTATTATCATCCTAAATAGACTAATATGTTTAAAGTCTACAGAGGAGGGTGGGATGTCATCTTCTACATTATGATAATGTATATAAACCTGAGATACGAACCTTACGCACACTTAAAAAACCTTGGTGAACAAAGTAACAGATCCAACTAGTATTGCAAGTGCATAGTATTTATTTTAACACCAGTTAGGCCGGTTTCACATTTGTGTTTGAACGCAGCGTTCCGAACGCAGCCAAACACATGCGCACTGCGTTCCGATGTTTAACATGGGAACACATGGTACCTGCGTTTGGCTCGTTCGGTGCTGCGCATAATTTTTGCGCCCTCCTCCGCCCTCCGAATGCAAGCATGTTGCATTTTTTGTGCGTTCATGGGCGCTTGTTTTATCAGCAAGCGACCGCAAGCGCACAAAAAATGCTTGGATTTCAATGGATCCGCAGTGTCCTCCACATGACAGCGCAGGAGAACGCTGCGGATCACATTAAAATCTCTCCCGATGGCCACCGCTGATCTCCCGGGAGATCAGTGGCGGCCACCGGGAGATCAGCTGGAGCAGCCGCTGGTCTCCCGGCGGTGTCGGCGTGGGAGATTTGAAGAAACAGCTGATGTAAAGGCCAGTTTACACACATCAACTTATCTGTCCAACTTCTGTCCAACTTGTGGTTGCAGTGACACAAGGCACAATGCTCCATTATGTGGCTGTGTACAATGGAACTATGGTCACTGAATTTTCACTGCACCAGTAAGTGTGTCAGAAGTGGACAGATCAGAGTTGGTGTGTTGAAAATATGGCCTTAACGCTGTTTAAATCTCCCGCGCCGACATTGCCTCTACGGTGTCGGCGCAGGAAATTTAACCAGCGTCAGATCAGTTGTTTCTCTCGTGCTGACACTGTCGGGAGATCAGGGGTAGCCAGGAGGAGGAGATCTCTGTCGCTGATCTCCACTTCCTGGCCGCCGCCGAGACCGCTGATTGGCTGGCCGGGCACCATACTGATGTGAAGCGCATGCAGAGATTCTCAGTTGCATTCACATCAGTATGGCAGCGTTTGCACTGCGTTTGCGTCTGCATGCCCTCTGCATGCACACACAAAACACTAGTGTGAAACCAGCCTACGACAATAAAAAAATAAAGGCAAATTACATAGGTTACAGACCAGGAACAAAGACTGACACTGTGAAGGAAGTAGAATACATAGTACTTAAACCCTTGTTAACAGGGTATACAGATAAAGTGCTCAGCAGAACATAATCTAATACAATAAAACGGACAATCCGGTATACAGAGTATCTAGTATATAAGTTTCACAGTAACTGTGGTAGGTTAAAACAATACAATATAACCCATTTTGTACCAAAGTGCCTAGACAGATCATGACTGCTAAACCCACTCACCCATAGAGAAACCGGCTCAGGGTATGTAGTACGTGTCTGGGGCAGACCCCGACACGTGTTTCAAATACCTTCTTCAGGGGATGTGCATAGAAGTGCAGGGAAGGGATGTCTAAATAGGCCAGCATTGACACCCAAATTGGCACTCATCAGTTGCAGGTGCGCAGGGAGCGGATCGCATCACCGCCCACACGTCACGTGATCCGCGCATGTGCGATCAACGCTCTCTTACTACGCATGCACTCACGGTCATCGCGTCATCTTGGTAGTAGGCAAGTATGGGCAGCCCATAAAAGTAAAAGTAACACCTTTAACCTTTTAAGCCGAACAAATTGACTGGAGGCCTCAAGAAGCCAAACAAAGTGACTGGAGGCCTCCAGAAGTCCCCATATGAAGCCACAAGGGCCTTTCACTTGAGACAAAGTCAATAATAGCTGATCAGAGTCCTGGTCCATACACAGGACAGTAGTATTGTAAAGGTCCTTATGGTGATAATGCAGGACATACGAAGGTTCATCATATCCGCTTGTATTAATACCTCCAATGAGTAATCAAAATAATTATCCTTCTGTGTGTTTTCACAGCTCACCAAGGATCAATGAATTTTCCTAATTATAAGTGTCTAATCATCATCAGTAACTGTGTTGGGAGTTTCTGCCCTCCTGTAAAGAATTTAAGTAATACAATCCAAGCAAACAGCCCAATTCTTCCCATCAGTATGATGGAAACCAAAACAGAAACCGAAAGCCCCATTGGCCTCGATTTGAAGCTGTTGAGCAGTGGGTCCAGTACCAAGACACTTGTGAGCCCAGGGATAATATTGTGTTAATACTATACTAAGAAGGGCCTGGATGCCTTTCTTGAAAACTATAATATTACCAGTTATACATACTAGATTCTTTGATAGGGCGTTGATCCAGGGAATTAGTCTGATTGCTGTATCTGGAGTCAGGAAGGAATTTTTTCCCCCAATGTGGAGCTTAGTGTTGCCACATGGTTTTTTGCCTTCCTCTGGATCAACATGTTAGGCTATGGGTTGAACTAGATGGACTTAAAGTCTTCCTTCAACCTTAAAAACTATGTTACTATGTTACTATCCTTGTATATGTCTAGAAGCCGGATTTCTGGATTTTCTGTACGTGCTCATAGGTTTTCCCACTTTAGACATGTATGGTGAAGCTCCATTTATGGCTGCTTCCACAATTCCAACAGACATCAATGGACTCCATTACATGTTTTTTCAGGCTCTAAACTCATTTTCTTTTCTTCTGCTGTATTCTCAGATTGAAGTACGTGATTTGCTTAGTTGTGGTCACATGTTGACTAGATTCTCATCAAGCTTCTTTGAACGTTCTATTAAGAGAAACCAATTACAATCTAGTTGACATGTGACCACAAATAAGTAAATTGCTGACATGTGGTCTTGTGGCCGCTCATTTGCGCTGAGAATACAGAACAAACTTGACATTTTGCACAATTTTACAATTTGGTACCCTATAATCACTTCATAATAAATATTGTTTAGAGCCAGGAAAACCTCTTTACGAAAGTTGTTCACTACTGGACAAAACTAGCTTAATTACTTCAGTGCCCAATAATAACAACACTGGATACTCACCCACACAGTGGCGCCTAATACAAAAATGTTGGAGTCGCTGTTCCCAGCAGGACACATGACGCTGCTGGCTGCAGCCTTTTTTTGCAGACGTCCAGTATGAGAGAATATTCATGAGCTATAGACAATCAGTGGCTGCTGATTGGCTGCAGCAGACCAATAACACAATAGTTTTCAATGTTCCGCCGAGAATGGTGCTCCTGCAGGATTTTAGCATCTGCTGTTTTTACTTTAAATATGGAGCTTAAAATGTGACCGCTATTTGCATTTCTATTTAATAATAATGTAGAGCAAGTGATTTAAATAAACTTCGTAAGTGAACTCTGGATGAAAACCTTTCAAAAACCTCTCAGAAGATGTCCCCACTAGGTAGTTTCTAAACCCGACATATGCTGGTTGTCAGAGAAACCCGTATTCAGCTCCACACACCGAATATAAGGGTGGAGATGGGGCCTACACGGCATGCCACAACTTATCAGTGTATCTGTAGTTTAACTAGGGCAAAGGGAGCTCCAGGCTGTCAGAACACAGCTCCTGTGCTCTTATCTGACTCCTCTCCATTCACAACACTCTGCTCTGTTTTATCAGCTGAGGAACTGTGTGGAGGCCATCAACTGATAACAAAGAGCAGAGCGATGTGTATGGAGAGGAGTCAGATAAGATCACAGGAGCTGTGTGCTGACAGCCTAGAGCTCCATTTGCCTGAGGTAAACTGACAATACACATATCAGCTGTGGTCATGCTACACAGGCATGCTGTGTAGGCCCCACTCCCACCCTTATATGGCTGTATTCAGTTTGTGGAGCTGAAGACGGATCTCTCTGACAACCAGCATATGTCAGGTTTAGAAACAGCCTTGTGGGGAAATCTTCTGGAAGGTTTTTGAAAGGTTTTCTTCCAGATTTCACTTATGAAATATATTTGAAAGTTTATTATAATCACTTGCTCTGCATTATTATTATTATTAATACAAATTTAAATGGTGGTTACACTTTAAGCTGCATGTATGTAATGCATTATATGCATATTCTATAAATAAATTCCTTTTATGGAACAACGTGCTGCCATCTGGTTGGACTATCTGTCCGTGTAGGTAACGGAAGTGAAATTAATGCAGTTTATTCTGAGTGTTGAATCAAATCCCCTTAAGTGTAAATTATTTAGGATGTTAGAAGTCACCTTGAAATTAAAGATCCTGATATTCAGCAATCTGGAGACGTACACTATGGTTACAGCAGGGTTTATAGGTATCACAGGCATGCTCTTCAGTTAAAAGAACACTTACCACATTGTCACCTGCTGATAAGAAAATGCAGACTACATTCATCAGCTAGGTAGGATATCTCAGAATTTGCATACTGCAAATACTTTGTAGAACGGAAACAAATTATATGACTATAATTAATATGCAGTTTCCCACCATCACATTTTTGATCTGAGTAATTGTAGCCTGTACAATTAACAAGCATGACATCTGAGAACCATATGGAAATCAATTTCACCCAAAATTGATGGAATAATTGTTCCCATTACTTAAAAAGGTAATTAAGATCAATTTAATCTAATATGTGGAGATAATGAATACAATGCACTAGTTCCACACCCAACACCTGCCTACAGAAGGAGTTCCGCCTGCTCTGATGATCTATAGTAGGACACTCTGGAGGGTAAATTCACACTGATCGGCAAGACTGAGTTCTGAATAACCAACATGGCTTGATCTATCAAATTACAATACTTGTTAGGCACTGACCTTGCACAGGTTTAAGAGAATTTATCACTGGGTTTTTGCTACCTAATCTAAAGGCAGAATAATGTAGAGACAGAGACCATGATTCCAATGAAATGTCACTTATTGCTGATAAAATCTGATAAAACCACTATTTTATAAGTAGGATATTATCACTAGAGGCAAGTAAACTGCTGCCAAGTCAATTCACATATTCATGAGCTTTGTATCACCCTACCCCCACCACTGATTGGCAGTTATCTCCCTATGAACAGTGTACACGCAAAGCTGCCAATCAGTGGTGTTGGCGCGGTTATACAGAGCTCTGCATTTAGAGAACTGGTAGATCTGCTGCAGATGAAACACTGATTTTATCAAAACAACAACAAGCAGCCCAGTAAGTGACACATCTCTGCAATCAGGTCCTGTGCTCCTATGCAGATGTCACACTGAGGGTAGCAAAAACATGGTGACTGATTCCTCTTAAATAAGGCATTTCAACTTGTGTCTCTACTTGCCTCTGATACCATTCACTTGTGAGAATACACCAAGTTTTAGCTCTAATTATCTAATCTGTCCCAGGACTCAATTATTGGATATTGAACAAAGGGAACCTGTCAGCAGGATTTAGCCCTATAAAGTTTAGCCATGGCCATATTGGCGCTGTGATGTTGATTAAACTGATAACTGCAGTAAAAGGAATCCGATCTGTGGTTGCTGAATCGTTTTCATTTGATTACTTCTTTTGGGTGTAGGGTCTTCTTTTTCACCACCTCCCCTCCGCCTGCCTCCACTACTGCTTTTACAGGTCATGTATTCAGTAATCTGCCTCCTTTTTGAAATTCTGTGCCACTACTGCCATTATTACGGTGGTTGGTGCATGCGCGGTATGATTCTGCAGGCGGTCTGCAGGTCTTCAATAAAACAGCGCATGGGTAGATTGAGATTTCAAGTCAATGACCTCTTCATTAAGCAAGAATCTTGATCTGCACATGCACTGTGCCCTGGCACCATTTTTTTGAAGACCGGGTGTAGTGTGATTCCACAGACTCTCTTCAATACAATCAGCTTACTTAAGAGGTCCTTGAGCTAACATCCAGATCTGCGCATGTGCCGCCTCCAGTGCCATTTTATTGAAGGCCTGCAGACCCACACTGCATACGCACAGCTCAAAGCAATGATGGTGGTAATAGTGGTACGGAATTTTATAAAGGAGGCAGGTCACTGAATAATCAATGACCTGTAGAAGAAACAGAGAAAGCACGCAGAGTGGTGGAAAAGAAGAAGACCCTACCCTCAAGTCTCATCCTGACGCACACCAATGACGTCATCGGATGAAAACATTACTAGAAGATTCTTCAACAACGATAAATCGGATTCCTCACCACAGATATCAATTTAATCAGCATCCCAGCGCCAATATGTCCCTGGCTTTACTTTATAGTGCCTAACCCTGCTGACAGGTTCTCTTTAAAACTATAATTAAATACATGACACATTTCCCTTAGAGTACGATCATAGAGAGTTTTTGATGAGCACTTTGGCATTCATTCTGTGCCAAAATCCACAATAAAAGGCTTCAAACCTGCCTGAAACATGCTTCCATTTCCACTTTGCGTGTTTTGTAATGTTTTGTAAGTGTCTCGTGTCAATTTGTTTAATGAGTTTTCCAAGAATAAATTGCAGCAAAATGTACATTTTTTTCAGCATATTACTACTATATTTTCTTGCTATCTTTTTGCAGGGTAAGCACGTTGCTACATCTCACATTGCCATTAAAAATGCATCAACAGCTACACAGAAAAAAAAAGTAAAAAATAAAAAAAAATACTTGAAAACAGAACAAAAAAACTGCATATTTTTATAAAAAAAGCTACTAAAAGCCTTTAAAAGTCTTTTAGCAAATTTTTTTTAAGTGGAATTTTTAGCCAAAAAACTGCAAATTGCCTGTGTGGCCGGACTCATGGAGGAAGATACTGCTCATTCCATGTTAAGTGAATCTATGAAAGTTCCACTTCCCGATATCCAGGAGAAGCAGATGAAGGTTAATGACTGCGCTGCCGAGATCCACAAAACATCAAGAGTTAAAGTTATAACATATTATTGTCAACACGTTTCAAGGCTCCCTGGCCCCTTTCTCAAAACCAACCAATGTCACATGTCATAGCTGCAGCACGCAATATGTAGTGTGTTACAAGAGGACGCATGGTTAGAAATTCAAAAAGCTTGCGAATGGGCTGACAAGCCACATGTACAAGCAAAGTGTCTCTGATAACGTAAAAGACATACCTGATGATTATAACAATTACTGACATTTAAAAAGTCCTATAAAAAATTACATTTATTTAATTTGCAATAAAATTGCAAAATCGTAGATCAAAATTTTTTTTAGTTTTATACGTTATATACATATATGTATGTATATTATACTAAAAATTGCCAGTCTCAGTATTCAAACTCATGAATTTCTTTATTGAAGTAAGAAGGCATCAATGTGGAGTAGTACGTTGAATATGATCGGAATAAAAGAGAATAGGGTCTTCAGATTTGTGCTGCCAAGGGAATACACAGGTCCAGATGGATTTACAGAACATTATCTAACGCCAACGCATTTCGAAGACGTCCGCTACTTCATCAGGGCATAATCAATTGATTAGCCTTAGATAAATGTTAGCCTTAGATAAAATTCTGGAAATCCAACTGGACCTGTGTATTCCCTTGGCAGCGCAGATCTGAAGACCCGGTTCTCTCTTTAATCCCAGTTTTACCACACGGTAATCTGCAGCAGCCGTTGTGTGCCTTCAAAGTTGGTTGTGGCTCTCACAACCACACAAGGTGAACCTATGGCGCTTTTAGTGTGTCTCTTGGATAAAACCCTATGTGCGCTTCCTCCTGTTTGTAGTTACGTGGAATATGATAAAGGAGTACAATGAAGAAATAGTGATGATCCAAGTGACAGGAGTATTAACAACTCATATTAGATTAACTCTCAGATAAGACCCTACTTGCACTTTTTCATTCCTTCTAAGCAGCTGTCTCTCAGACACTTCCCGATAGACACCCCAACGTCAGAAAGTAGTTTAATGTCTCATCTTCCTTCAGTGGCCTTATTCAATAAAGAAAATCATCTTAATAGTGTTCATTTATTTGACAAAGGATATTAATGAAGAAGGAGGAGAATGAACAAATTCCAAGCTCTTCTCTGCCAAGATGATGATCACCTCAACTAATGGGTAAAGTTCCCCCTTGATGAGAGCACTAAAGGTGTCATAGGGAGGCTTATAGGCCATGGAATGCTCACCTGGGAAATAAATATGCAAATAGCCTCTTTACAGAGGTAGAGCACAGCGCCTCTTGGCCACCTATTGGAACTTATAATCTTATCTTTCAATCTCAAACCTTTAAAAAACCTTGGAAGCCAAACCAGAATCTTCATACAGCTGTTTCAGGGTTTTTGCTGCTCATTAGTGCACAGCATGAATACTGGTTAGCAGAGTGTAGAAGCCCTGCCAGGTGGTCTAAGGGTGCCTTCACATTTGCGGATCCCTCCACAGCGTTGCGTCCCTGGTGCGGGCGGGAGTGTGTGATTTGTGCACAGGCATCCGCCTGCGCACAGATCACATATGGGAGTAAATGGGTGCGCACGGTCATGCGCTGTCAAGCGCAGCACCGTGCGCTCCCATTATAAAGATAGGGGCTGGCGGTGCTGCGCTCACATTGCGATCCCCTCCGCAGAACGCTGCGGAGGGTCCGCAAATGTGAAGGCACCCTAAGGCCAGCATCACACCACATTTTTTTCGGGTCTGGGGCTGTCTGGTGTGTACCTGATAGCCCTGGATCCGATTTTGGACATAATGTAGCCCTATAGTGCGGGATAGGGCCAGATGGCACTGATTTGCAATCCGGTTTTGTCCCTGTCCAGCAGCATCAGGCTGTTTTCGATTTTTGCCCTGGACACAAAATTCGGAGCTTCCAGCATTTTTGTGTCCGGGGCAAAAATTTAAACAAAGCTGGATCCACTCGGATTCTCCTGGATCCGGAGCGATCCGATACCCAATAACATGGGAGTCTTTTGGTGCCGGATTATGCTGGACCCGACAGAAAATTCTGTCTGGTTCCCAGACACCGGGGGCTGAAGCTCAGCGCCACCAGCGCTGAACTTCAGCACCTGGGGAGCTCCCCGCTGAGATTTCAGAACCGCAGCTAGCTACCACTAGCCGCGATTTTGAAATTTCAGGACCTGGACAGCGGCATCAGCCGCACAGTCCTGAATCCGGTAGAAAACAGAATCGGAGGGCATATTTGCCCTCCGGTTCTATTTGTCCTGAGCTGTCAGGCTGTGTCCAGTGCATTCACCAAAACACGGGACACAGCCTGACAGCTCAAAAAACATGGTGTGAACCCGGCCTAAGGGTAATGTTTCTCCTTGTAAGTATGTGCCAAGATAACATAAGGAAACTTATATGCCATGCGAAGATGCATATTATAGTAAGAAGAAGCACAAAGCACAAGTTAAGTTTCTTTCCATGGCATCTCCAAATTCACAAAGTTATTTGTGATCCAGAGAGAATGGATTTGGGTTCTTGTTTTCACTGAACTGTTAAAAGAATCATCGTACATACTATACATTACTGTCTTCATAAAGTGATATTTAATGTCCTGTCCTAATGATGCCAGAGGAAATCTTCCTTTATTTCTTCACTAGGAGCTTCTAATTATGGGAGAAATGGCAGCAAAAAATAAAAAATAAAGAACTGAATACATTAATTTTAATAGCAAATGTCTTTCTTGCCTTCTCATTAAACCACAATATATTCCGGCTAAATAAAAATTGGTTGTCAAAATATGGAGCTGTATATTTTATGCAGAGAAAGGCGTCTCATACACTTAGGGAAAGATTTCAATGTTATTCTTTTCAGAACAAGGACTTTTTCAAAGAACACTGTTAAAGACAAATTTTTGCTGCATTCTTAAAGGGAATATGTCAGCAGCAGGTTTCTACTATACAATCTGAAGACAGTCTGCTGTTGTTTACATGCAATACTTGTTTTAGCGCCAGGACATTATCATTGCTTGGACTATGTTACTTTGTTCCTGCTAGTCCAACACCACTCCTCTTCTGATAAGCAGCTCTCTGTCTGTAGACATTGGTGTGGGCATGGGCAATATTCTCAGTGCTGCTGCATGCTAAATCTAAAAACTCTGATTCTGTCAGAACCGCTGCACCCAGTAAACTATGTGATACATTGTTGGATCACATTTTTGCTGCATCATGCTGTTCTCAGATGAGGTAGCAAAAACCTCCTGATAGAGAAAGTAGTCAGTTTAAACTAATGGGAATCTAATTGCTGTTGTTGAACTGATCTTGGATTAGTTTTTCTTTTTCCTCTGTACCCACATCATTCCATAGTTATAAATAGCAGAAAAATAGACAGTGGCACTCACCATGATGATCTTTGTTACTTTATTGCGGTATCCAAGAACACATTCCAGAAAAACAAGCGGTGGGGGAGGGAGGTGCGGGAGCGAGGACGACGGCAACCGTTTCGCAGCTCAGTGGCCGCTTCTACGGGTCCTGATGCACCTCCCTCCCCCACCGCTTGTTTTTCCGGAATGTGTTCTTGGATACCGCAATAAAGTAACAAAGATCATCATGGTGAGTGCCACTGTCTATTTTTCTGCTATTTAAACTTGGTCACTTACATATAGTGTGCACCTCCATTCGACCTATACCTTCGGTCAGAGAGGATCGCTCTGGATTTCACACCGGTTGCTCACCACGGATAGTGCCCAGTGTCTTTTTCTTTTCTGAGACCATTCCATAGTTATGCCCCTTGGAAATAAAGATGCAAATATCTTCCAACTAACTGGTCCTATACACAGAACTCCTGTATGGGCGTTTTCTTTTTTTCCCAAATCAACATATTTGCCAATAGAGATACATCCAATTTTATAAAGGAATAATGAGGGCGCAACTTTGCAAAGGAGGACCACATAATAAAAAGAACTGCTCCAGAATCCGTGAAGCAGCAGCAGCAATTGGAGTAATGATTTAGATTAAAAAATCCGGTGAAAGGTCCTCTTTAAAAGGGTTGTCTGGTCCTTTGATAAAAGTCTGCAGATACACCGTTTGAATTTAGACTGAATCCTGACAGTGTGCACAACGCTTGCAGACAGACTCCTTTGGCCTTGCCAACAAGAGCAGGCAGTCACATTCTGATTATAAATGCGCCGACCTCGCTCATTTGACTTGGATTGAGTGAGACTGAGAACGTCTAGTAGGATTGTGGGCAAACCACATACTTGTAGTCATATGACCGTATGCTCTAAACAGCAATACCAGAAAATCCCAACAACATGTGGTGCACACACTGCCAGGACTCAGAAGTCTTTTATCAGAAGACCCGACAATGCTGGAACTTACAATACGAGTTGGCAGCAAATTTAAGGAGAAATGGTATATAATGTTACTATATATCGCCCATATGTTGACCAGCCTTCTATTAAATCAGTATGATAGCTCATAAAATACTAGCTCCCTTTACAATGGATGATTTTGATAGATACAACCTGCAATTACCACGGTGCCACCTCAACACCATTGGACTCGATACTCCACCACCATTAGACCTGGCGCGCCACCACCATTGGACCTGGCGCTCCACCACCATTGGACCTGGTGCTCCACCACCATCAGAACAGACCCAAACTACTGTCTCTCTCCCCATCGCCCTGTAGAATGTAAGCCAGCAAGGGCAGGGTCCTCTCTCCCCTGTGTATCAGTCCACCACTGGTAGTTTGCTCGTTGTATTTTTAACTTGTTTGTATGTAGCCTTTTCTCATGTACAGCACCATGGAATCAATGGTGCTCTATAAATAAATAATAATAATAATGATTTATAACTCACCTCCACAATCATCTTCACCGTAGGCAACGTCGTTGCAATGTTCTGTGGGTGTGGAGGTCGCACTGTGATTGGCACACAACCAGCGTACAGACAGCCATAAAATGCTGCAATCAGATCTATTCCTGCAAAGCAGAATTAGAAAACCTCATCAGTAATTAACAAGAACATATCCCACCGAATTCTCTTCAATTCCAAAGGAGAAAATGCTCGTACCACTTTAAGAGGTACGTTCTCTCTCTGTGTAAGTTGTGATTATCACAAAAAGATTGAAAAAAGTCCTTCACTGAACTGATCATGGCTGAAGGTTCTAAGATTAGTACTTAAAGGGGTTGTCCACTATTTTGACAACCCCTTCTCATTCCCGATGTGCACCTCCCTATAAAAATAAAAAATCTTATACTTCCCTCCGGTGCAGTCGTGGTTCCTGCAATGTCAGAACACGCATTTCCAGGGCGCCTGTAACATTGTTGTGACACAAGAGCCTCGCAACCAATCACCGCCTTCTCCTCAACCTCAAACACAGGAACAATTAACAGATACTGAGCGGCAGTGCTCACATATTGATAATTATTTAACCGCCCCAAGGCAGGTAGAAGGAAGCTGGCGGCGATTGGTTACGGGGCACCCGTGTCATAACAATGTCACAGGGGCTCCGGAAATGTAAGTTCTAATATTGCAGGAACCGCAACTGCACAGGACAGAAGTATAAGCTTTTTTATTTTTATAGCGGCACAAATTGGAAATGAGAAAGGATTGCTCAAGTAGTGGAGAACCCCTTTAATACTAATTACAGTTTAGAGTCATTACAGCCTAGTATATATGTAAAGAGGCAGAAGAAACAGATCCATGACACCACTAACTCCCTTGTAATTTGATAGAAGTTCTGATTTTAAGTTTCAAGCAAAAAGCAAAATGTCCTCTTTGTATTATAGGGAAACTCCAGGGAGATACATATTTTTTGTACTGTCCCTGCCCTCCTACATGATGAAGCATAGCTCGGCACTACAGTTCTAGGATCTATATATCGCTTATAAATCAATAAATTCATATTTGCTTCCCAGCTCTCCCCCCTCCCTCACAGGACAGAGAATTCAGTCATGCATAGTGCTACAGTTTCAGGGCACAGGAAGCCACAAAGTTGATATAGGGGAGGGGAAACCATGGAAGTGCTGAATCAATCAATGCAGTGCTTTGCCTCTGCCCCTAGTCTGATACATAACAGTACACATTATGGACTATCATATCATTGTACAGCAGAGGATCACAGCTTGTATTTATATTTGCGTAGTGGCACAATTGCTATTTTAACACTAGAAGTCCCAGAGAGGGGTCATTTAACATTTCTGCCTTTGGAACCCAGAGACGGGTCAAATGACCTGGAGGATTTTAGGCCACATTTACAAATGAAAGGATGCTAATTGGAGCCATCAGAGTTGTAAGTTTGGACTAAGGGTCATTTGACCCTCTTTCAGGACTTCAGGGGGAAGCTCGAAATTCCTAGGACTTCAGTGTTAAGGGAGAACAGCCCTGTTTTTACATTACATAGTATGTATATCAGGGGCTGGATTGTAGTGTGACCATGGGCTGACGGCTACACCCCGAGTTCATACAGATGTGTAAGGATGCAGAATGTAAGATGATCCTGGAGCCCCCACGGTCCACGCCTCTGACAAACCTGCTGATCTCAAAGCTGAATTTCTGTGTCCGTGAAGGAAGGGATGAGTACTGAGGAGCAGATATGATTTTATTGGTTTATAATCAATCTATAGATTCTAGCAGTGGACAGCTCCGCTTTATCATGTAGGAGGGCATGGCCAGTACAAAAAAAAATATCTCTCCCATTTAAACCACTGGTGCTTATTGTCAATGTACAAAGAATAATCCAAGAAAATAAAAATTTAAAAGTCATTTTTTTATTTACAAGTCTGAATTTTTAACAAATTTATGTAGCACAGTAAGGGCCCTTTCACATTGGCGTTTTCGCCAAAATGCGGCAAATTTACCGTTTCTGCCTACTAATGGCCGCACTTACGGCAAGCCCCATGCATTGTCTATGTGGCTTGCGGTAAGTGTGCGGCAGGTGCGGTTCTGGCAGTTGTGGCAGGTGCGGCTGCGAAACAAACGCTGCTGACCGCCTTTTTTTCGCGGCCGCACCTGCCGCACATTACCGCAAGCCCCATACAAAATGCATGGGGCTTGCCGCAAGGGTGACACAAGTGCGGCCGTTAGGCGGGACCCTCGGCAGATGTGTTTTTTTGTCCGATCCCTTATCCCAATATGTAGTAGGTGTAATAATAATATTAGCAAATCCCTCCAATTAAAAATGTAGTCTAGTTCTCCTGATTAGCCATGTCTCTGTCACTGCAGCTTAGGTTTCCATGGTTTTGACCACTCACATAGTGACAGTTAGTTGCTAGTGGTTGTAACCATTTGGGTTTCCCAATACAAAGCTCAGCTCCACATGATGTGGACCTGACCGTAAGTTGAATGGAGTAGGACACATGCACACGCTGAGTATTTGGTGAGTTTTTGACCTCACTTTGTGATAAATACAGAAGTGGTGACATATTTTTATTATACTTTTCCTCTGATTGTTTCTCTCCTGGTTTTGGCTACAAATACTGATGTAAAAACTCACCAACTACTGAACATGTGTATGTGGCCTAACTGATAATTAACAATGAGTATTGTAGAGTACGTTCCCATGATGAGC
Source organism: Allobates femoralis (assembly GCA_033576535.1). Classification (NCBI taxonomy): domain Eukaryota; kingdom Metazoa; phylum Chordata; class Amphibia; order Anura; family Aromobatidae; genus Allobates; species Allobates femoralis. Next base: position 513,024,739 of record JARQOC010000005.1, read on the forward strand.
TTTTGGAAAGTTTTTGATGCCGCAGAATTTCTTCATCATCTCTCCAACAATTATGTAAATTAGATTAATGGCATTTTTTATGTGTTTTTATTACCGTAAGTTTTCGACGCTGCAGTTTTTTGTTCTTTTTGGTGTGTTATGTTTTAAATAAAGCTGCTTTGTTTTTGATACTTCCTGGTATTTTTACTTTGAACAATACTTTATAGATATGCTTATGTGCGGATTACATGCTTTTTGATGATTTTTCACTGCGGAAACGAACTAAAAATACATGTGCTGTTTCTGCATCTGATGCAAGTCTATGGGAACAATCTGCATATAAAACTCAGCATACCCATAAAGGAATTTGACATGTTGCAGATTTGAAACACACAATGCAGGGAAAAAACACTAGGCAAGAGATTTCCATAAATCCCATCCACTTTGCTGGAATTGTGAAATGCTGCATTTAATATACAGTGAAAATACGCAGCATCAAAAATTCATGGCGGGCACACAGCCTTAAGCCCCGTCACAGTAAGCGAGATCGCTGCTGATTCACAAGTTTTGTGACGCAACAACGGCCTCAGCAGCGATCTCGCTACATTTGACACGTAGCAGCGACCAGGTCCCCGTTGTGAGATCGCTGATCGTGTCAGAATAGCCTGGACCATTTTTGATTGTTGGGACCCCGCTGGGCAGCATGCATCGGTGTATTTGACGGGGACAACGACCAACGACCTCAATGCTATGCCCTAGAGTGACAGGGTCCCAATGATCGCCATATCGTTGCTGCATCGCTGGCGAGATCTGTCTGACATCGACGCTCCAGTGATCCTTACCAGGTCGTATCGCTGTCAGGATCGGTTGAGCGTCGCCAAGTGTGACGGTACCCTTATACATGTTTTTATCACTCCATTTGTGTATATAATGGGGTCGGTGGACGACATTGACACTTCTGAGATTGCAGTAACTAGGATACACACTACAGTGAATGGTTGGAGGAACAGAACATATCTGGACACTGCTCACAAAATATCATTGTTCAAAAAAGACAACTTAACACATATAAAAATATGTAAATGTGACATGTTATAACTTCAAACATTGTGACAAAAGTGATATATATGTGCATACCTGGAGGATACACAAGAGCCACATGATCTCCATCTTGTAGGTGTCCCCTTTCCATCAACATCACTGCTATTTTCTCAGCCCGCTTATGTAATTGGCTGCATGTTAGAGAATTGGCAATTGTTCCCTGAAGGTAAAAATACAGTAAGATTTGTCAGATCATTGAAGCTGTTACCGGGCATTTTACTGGTATCATGTCTCTATCACTGAACAGTGACGTCAATAGTACGGCTCACGGCTGCTAAGGTCACCAATTGGCTGCACTGGTCACATGCTGCCCTTACGGAATCAAAGACCAGGAGCATTACAGGAGAACTCCACAATGGACCACTGCAGGTCTCATTGCAAAGACCCTTCCTATTCAAACTGTACAAACATCAGAATACTAAATGCAGAATTAGCATAAAATTAAAATGATGGAAATAATAATTAAATATTGCCCTGTTCCAACATGTTTGTGCCCGTACGCACACAAAAAAATCCTATAAAGACTAGGTCCAGTAAGGCAGTGATGGAAGAACTTAAGTGGCCTGACCTCAATCCCATTGGGCACCTATGAGATTCAGTAGAACCTGGATTTCAAGACAGACGTTCTTGTCCAACATAAGTGCCTGATCTCCAAATGGGTTTTGGTTGAATGGGCTCAAACGCCCACAGATATACTCCAAAGATATTTTGGAAACCCTTCCCAGTAGAGAGGAGGTGGACAGATTTACAAATAGGGCCCCAAAACATATTCGCACTTGTGGTGTTGTTGTTCAATCATGGTGGTCAGGAGTCCTCAAACTTTTGGCCATGTGGTTTAAGTGATACAAGTAAAGATGGACGTGAAGATGGACGTAACTACCATCTGTGGACTAGGCTTCAGTAGAGGAAGGGATTCATGCAGAAGAGGCAGAACTATCTAGGAGCAGGATCTCTTTATTAGACCCCTGTGTCCTGGAATCCTGTTTGCAGCATAAACAACCATAAGGCACAGTACAAGATTTGCAACACAACTGTGGAAACTGGCAAATGTTATGATAGCGCTAACCAACAAATCTCATGTAATTACCACAAATATTGTGTGAACCACCCTCAAAGAAAAAAAAATTCTCAGAGATAGTATAACTTTATGCTACAAAGACATTTTTGTTCCATCTGTTTATTTGACTCTCAATATTTGAATAGTGGTACACACAAGACAATTATGACGCATTGACTAGAGCTGTAGGTTTGAAGGTCTTACCCTGGAGTTTAATAATGTATAAAGCACATGATCAGGAGTTGTCTGGGCTCTCCATTGTAAAACTTCAGACAAGAATAAGAACTAGAAAGAAAAAAAACTATATTAGGTATAGCACAAAAATGATAAATAAATCAGTTAATAAAAAGGAAGACTTTTCACAAGATCAATTATACACCATGGTCAATAAATCCAGTAATAATCCTACAATAAGACATAAATCATTATTATTATATATATATTGGTGGACTAGTCAACAACAGAAAAATGCCTAGAAATACTGTAATTGTAAAGGGTAGATAACTTTGATATAGCTGCTTGATCATCAGCTTGTTTCTTGCATAGTTGTTGTATTATCGTATGATGGATTACTTGAATATGGTTATCCCCATTGCAGACATTATTTATAGCATCCATAGCTACTAGATACATGGGTGTCCTATTCTTGGGACCCATATCTTATCTCAAGAATAGGGCCCTGTATGTAAATGAAACTCACAAGCTGATCATAGGCGGTGTTTATTTCTTAATCTTCAACGCGTTTTGGAGCCGTCCCTGCTCCTTGCTCAGGTAAATAAACCATGGCCGTCTCCGAAATGAGTCGAAGATTAAGAAATAAGCACCACCTATGATCAACTCATGAGTTTGATTTACATGTAGCAGCGCGGACCATGACACACCATTCGACTTCATTTTGTCCCTTCACTGGTTTTATTTGTGGAAATGTGGGTTCAGCAGCAGAAGTGTTTATACTGGTTGTGGATAACACAACGCAGCAAAATGAGCAGGGAATATCACCACTGGTATTTTCACTATTATTCTCTGGAATAAGATCCTATCTGCTCCTTTGTCTGCCCTATATAGGTATCTATAAGAACAGGGCCCTATCATTCATCACTATGAATGGAGAGTAGACCACAGTCTTCATTAACGCTATAAGTTTACAGAAAAAAGCCAAGTAAGGCTACTTTCACAATAGCGTTTGGTGTACATGTGTGTGGCATGCAGCCGCAAACGCAGTGCCAAACGCAGACATCCGGATGGCTGTGCGTTCTCATTGGGCTAATGTATGATTTGTACTCTTGCAGAGGCTTGGTACAAATCATACATCCTCGGCCACACAGAAATGCAACAAGTTGTGTTTCTGTGCTCCACGAAACAGCGCATGCAGATGCAAACACGTGCATTCCGTGGGCGACCACATACACCGTGCTTCCCGCATTAAACATAGGGATGCACGATGGATGCGTCGCCGCACGCTTTCAGCAGCTATCTTACGCAGAGGAGCCGAACACTAGTGTGAAACCGGCCTTCGTGAGCACGGCTATTTTTAAGTCTCCCATGGAAGTAAATTGATCATTCTGCAATGTGCAGTCACCACACATCACCACACCATTTGTGTGAGATGGAGCCCTGTTCTCTCGACAAACCCAGCAGAACCCATCAGACATTTATAGCATATCATGTGTGAATCACCCTTTGAAGGTTCATGACTATATTAAAAATATTTTAGAAAAATTGTGATCATTTACCCTTTTTACCATTATAGCAGAATCTACTAAACAATGCAAGTGTAGGATCATCGTTAGGCTACATTCAAACACATATGGATTTTTTTTGGAAGGGGGGTGGCTGTGGTCCATTTTTCAGCTTGAGAACTGATCTGTTTTCCAAAAAAAACACCACCAATTCACACTGTGTGTTTTTGCATCCATTTTTTTCTGCTGCATTTTTTTCTTCCCATTTAATCTACATTCACACTGTGCATTTTTGCATCTGTTTTTGTGATCCATTTTTTGCAGTGAAGTGCATGAAACGGATCAATTGAATTCCCAGCCAAGTCAATGGCTATTCATTTTTGGCTATTCAGACTGGGAATTGTTTGACTTATCCATTTTTTGCCTAGAGGACTGATCCAAATTTTGTATGTGCATGTTCGTTTCAGTGGAGTTTATTCCATTGACATCGCTCTGCTCTGTGCAATCAACAATAACACTGAGCAAAGTGTGAATGGGGAGGAGTCAGATAAGATCACAGGAGCTAGGTGCTGACAGCCTGGGCTCAGCACTGTCCCTGCCTGAGGTAAACAGAGTATAAACAGCTGTATTGAAACACGGTGTATGCCCCACCTCCCCACCCTTATATGGCTGTATTCAGTGTGGAGCTAAAGACAGATCTCCCTGACAACCAGCATATGTCAGGTTTAGAATCAGCCTAGTGGGGACATCTTCTGGAAGATTTTTGAAAAGTTTTCTTCCAGATTTCACTGATGAAGTATATTTGAAAGTTTATTATAATCACTTGCTCTACATTATGATTACATAAAAATTTAAACATCTTTACACTTTACAGTCAATCTCAGACAGAGTTTGTCTTACTATCCCTTTCCTTCAGCTGGTTAATCATCTCTTTGGCAAATTCCTGTTGTTTGTCATCTACCATTTACTTTTCTGGCTCAGTCCTTCCATTTAACATTTAGTCTACACTAAGCATAACAAACTCTCCTCTGGTGCACTGATGCAACAGTCATGTCTCCTCTCTGAAAATTCAACCATCACGAGGAGGATAGAGTTTATAGCCCATTTAAAAGCCAATTCAGTAATGCAATTATTATTGACACTTGTGTAATCTTTATTTCTACGCATTTCAAGGTGAAACTCTTTCTTCAGGAAAAAAATCACATATGTACATCCTATGATTGTTTTCCTGAAGAAGGGGTAACAACCTGAAACCGTGGAAATAAAGATCACACAAGTTTCAATAACAATTTTATTACTGAACTGGCTTTTTTTTGGAAGCGGGGCTATAAACTATCCTACTCGTGGTGTTTGAATTTGCTTGCTGGAGACCTGTTGCACGCCATACTTTGATTTTTATGCAATTCCAAGTGGATGTGACTTTCTCACGAACCCATATATAGGTGAATGATAACTTTATTTGTATAATAATTTACATGCACAGATAAACCCGATGATGCACCTTGCTATTTCTTTCCATTCTCTATAGATTTATCCTCTCTGCAAGCAAGTTTTCAGTTTGCCTATTCAGCTCTGCAGCCTGAAGTTAACCAGTTGTTTGCTTATCGTCCACTTTCCTGCCAAAGAGCAAGTGTTTGTATGTAACATAACAACTGTGTCAATACCAATACATTTGTTGCAAGTCACAGACTACCTATACATCTACAAATTCCTGTCTTCGTATGTTTTGTCCTTCCCCTGCTTGCCTGCATACCCTGCTGATCCTGGTTCTCTTGTTTTATGTGTTGTTTGGTAAATCGTGTCCATTGTGCCATCACCTTCCACACCTTGTGTGGCTCACCCTGATTTACGGCTTCAAGATGCTTGGGAAAGAAAGGTGTACAACAGTCCGCGCTGCCAGGATTACTCACTTCAAAGAATACACGAGTAGGTGATGTTTAACCAGATCCTTCTTTATTCTCCGACGCGTTTCGGTGCCCTCCTGGCACCTTCATCAGGGATACTGAAACGCGTCGGAGAATAAAGAAGGATCTGGTTAAACATCACCTACTCGTGTATTCTTTGAAGTGAGTAATCCTGGCAGCGCGGACTGTTGTACACCTTTCTTTCCCAAGCATCTTGATGCATCTCCACGTGTGAGTGGCCGGTGGAAGTCCAGCAGCAGCCATCAGGACGTTATTATTAACAAGCCTTCAAACTAGTTGTGGGTCTCACAACTGGAATAGGTGAGTGGATTCTATTTCTCACCATTTTACAAACAAGTGTCTAGTGATAAGGGCACTATTGCGCCTCTTGTTCCCCCTCCTCTTTTTATTTGATTTACGGCTTAGGCTATTTTCACACATTCACTTTTTGGTCTGTTTTTGCTCATCATTTTTTGTAGCCAAAACCAGGAGTGGGTGATAAATACAGAAGTGGTGACGTGTTTGTATTATACTTTTCCTTTGATTGTTCCCCTTCTGGTTTTGGCTACAAAAATTGGTGAGCAAAAACAGAGCAAAAGAGCAAAAACAGAGCAAAAACAGAGTCAAAAACAAGCACAAACTGATTTGGTGAATGTAGCCTAGAGAATCCATCTCCCTAGTGAGGTGAGCCCATAACAAGACCCTATCACAAACTACAACAGATGATTGTTAGAGCCTAATTTTCATTCTTACCAAGGAAATATCTACCAATGGTATGTCTATGTTGGTGGGGGATGGGAGTTATCATTATTACGGTTAGTCAAATATTTACGATCATGTTTTTGCATATAAAGAATAATTGCACAATTTATATCTATGCTGAATGCAAATATGGAGATGACTACATCTACGTTAGACATCGTCTTCTGCTCAGAGAATCTGTGTTATGTGACAGTCAGTGATGGAGTAATGTGTGCGTGTTCACCGAGGCGCGCGGGCCTGGAAATGGCCTTTGTTTCTTCCTTTTGTAGCTTATATGAGTCACCCCCGATCACTGCCAAAACATCACAATCTGCACATGCTAAACAGTCTAGAAACTTCAGCTTGGTCTCCACTGATGTGACTGCGTGATTAATGCCTATGTAGAACGCATTAAATTAGGTCACAGCAGCACATTTACTTTATCGTGGATTGAGCCCACATGGTATCATTGTCAGCTTCATTTATAATTACACGATATAAGTCATTATGAACAAGAGAAGAAACAGCAGAAAATCCAGTTGTTGTATCCTCAGTGTCACATTCATGAATTTTGTAGCTGCTGAAAATAAGTGTCCGGAGTGGGAGGCGCACCGCCATATGCATTGGAGCAGTTCCCCACACAACCCTGTAAGGCCATAATGTTTTTGCAGAGAAATAGTCTGACACTATGGGCTGGGGTCACACTTGGAAGTTCGTTTTTCTGCCTTTCCCAAAGCTGAATCCGTTTTTAGAGATTGCCATGATTGCATCCAAAAATGCCATGCATTAACGCATGGTACCTATATGTACCATGTGTTAACTGATCCGTTTTCCATAGGGCCCCATGTTAAAAAAACGTATAGCGTTTTTTAGCAGTGCATTTTGACACTGCGTTTTTTGCATGGGAGCCTATGGATCCGTTAACACATCAGTTTTTCACAAAATTCTAGGTTGAAAAACTAATGCTTTTAACGGATCCAGGGCTCAAGTGTGACCCCAGCCTATGGGACAGATTTAGAAAAACGGACTGAAATAAAAGTTGTTATAGTAACGAATCACAGCACAGCTTTCATATTTCAAAAGTATATTACAGAATGAAAGCTCCAACGTAATTGTTTGCTGTGTGCAACACATTTATTTCAGGCAGTTTTCACTGACTTCTTGAGCTGCTTACTGTAGCGGGATATGCAGTATTTTATTTTATTTTTTTAAACCGCAAATATGCAATGCTTCTTTATTGCTAAGAATTACCACTTTGTAGGGACTGTGTCTAAAACTGTGTCACATAAGAGCGAAAGCGTTTAGCACAATGGGCATTTTTGGAGTTTTCCTGGCCATTTTGGAGACACTTAAGGCAGTCTACACAATAGGCTTAAATCCAGTGAAACTGTGAACATAAATGATCACTTATGCACAATATAGATGCTTAACGGTGGGTGTCTGACCAGTGGGACCCACAACAAATGGTAGAACGGGGAATTTATATCCTAAACAGCAACTTTTGTCTGTGTTCCAAAATAGAGCAGCAGGTTGGGCATCACCACTCCCTTCTCCAAGGGGTTCCGGCAAAAGAGGAACTCAGTGCTTGCCTGCCCCTTAGAGAATGAATGGTGAGGCTGTGAAGCAAAGCACAACACTATCACAACGTTCAATCACATTCACTATCTTATGTTGGTAAAAGGAGCCCCTCTGCCGATCAATCGGTGGACATCCCAGCGGGCGGAACTGAATGGGTGGCGGCATTAGAGGGGACCAACCACCAGAATTTAGTTCTATGCAGCAGGTGATTGACGTGTGCAGCATAACATCACTGTTTGGGTTTTTATTCCTCCCTGTGGACTTGTCTTTTGGCTGTAAGGCGAATCCACCTCCCTCTCATTCTGACTTTCATTTTACTTTCACTATCATGTTGCTGGAAGATAGTGAAAGTAAAATGAAAATCTGGATGAGAAGGGGAAGGGGTTCAGTTTACAGCCGAAAGACAAGCCCACAGGGGAGGAATAAAAACCTAAATAGTGATGTCATGCTGCACATGTCAATCACCTGCTGCATAGGGCTAAATCCTGGTGGTTGGTTCCCTTTAAGCAATTTACAGGGCAGCTGTTTACCCACTGTACATCAATTGATTCAGAGTGTATTTTAAACCCCATTAAGCTAATGAGCTATAACTATATGATTCTCAAATATCCAATATAGTGACCATAAATTTAAGACTGAACCCTATTTAGTATATTGGCACCTAAAGGATAAAAAAATAGAAGACATATTACCCTTCTCAGATTATTAATAAGATATTTATTAGCTTGACTTTTCTATTTATGCAACAAAATGTGTAATTGCAAGCTAAGGCCCGTTGAAGCGGTAACCCCTGCGAAATGGCAAGCTGTCGTCTGCCGACTCCCAACTCCCTCTCCCCGCACTGATCATCCTGCAATGCTGTGTACTGGATGGATCGGATAAACGGAGCTTCATTACTCGGTGAGTGCCGCCTTTCTTTTTCCTACTTACTGAGCAACTCGGTTTGACTATATATAGGCGTGCAACACCATTCCCAGGTGACCCAGGTTCGTTAAAGGCAAAACCAGATCAGTTATAGATGTACCACTAATGTCTTTTGGTGCCCGAATTTCATCTTCACACATTAAAATATTTCTATTCATGTACATAACCTACCCACTGTTTCCCAAACTCCAGTCCTCACGGCTCCCAACAGGTCATGTTTTCAGGATTTCCTCAGTATTGCACAGGTGATGCCTTGTTAATGATTCTATTACCTGTACAATCCTAAGGAAATCATGAAAACGTGTCCTGTTTGGGGCCATCAGGATTGAAATTTGGGAAACACGGACTACACATTTTGAATATTATACAAATAGACTTGTATTGAGTTGTGACTTCGGTCTCGCTTCATGAAATACGCGTGCCATCAAGCAGATCACAAACTGAAGAAGACAGACCGGAGTGCTGCTGATAAAAGGTGAAGACTGGGCTGACGAGGATAACAGTAGGGTTAGGGAACTTAGATTAGAAGAACAGCTCCAGCGGTAAAATCTAAAAACAGCTGGAGGGGTGTTTTAAGGCTAATTTGATATAAAAACATTGTATTAAAGCAAAGCCTAGACCATTGCAGTACTACTGATTTAAACTATGGCGAACTATTTGGGTCAGTAAAACTATAGGGTATTTAGGTCTTGTTTTTCGTAGTGCAAAACACGGGTCTGGGTGGAGGGACACATTGCCAGACGCCGTATCCACTAGACTCAAAATTTGGTTAAGCCATTTTTCCAACTAGATGATCGATTGCATTCTTGATATTTACCATTGACTAAATATTCAGCAGGATATTTCCTTGATTGGAAGCATATTACTTAGCATTGAGAACATAGGCAATGTAATGACACATATTTATTTATACATTGGTACATTCTGGATACACATGTGTCCCTAATATGGCAATTGTACTTAATTGTTTTTATATTGTTTATATTTAATAAAGATTTGTTGATTTAATTCATATTCTTTTTGACCTACTTCCTTTTAGTCTTGGGATTTGTAGTCCTGGACATTTTTTCTTGGGTAATAGCCATATTAAACTATTCTAAGGCCCCATTCACATCAGCGGTAAACACTGATCACCTGATTACTGCATAACTACCGCGATTGCAGCACACTTGCGGCAAGCCCCATACAATGTCTATGGTAAGTGTGCGGAAGATGCGGCAAGTGCGGTTTTGGCCCTTGCGGCAGGTGTGGCCACGGAAAAACCACGGCATACCGCGTTTTTTTCGCAGCCGCAAGTGCCAAAACCGCAACTGTACCGCACTTGCCGCAAGCCCCATAGACATTGCATGGGGCTTGCCGCAAGTGAACCTCAAGTGCGGCTGTTAGGGTGCTTTCACATCTGCGTTTTTCGTAATTCGCGGCAGATGCGGTGAAAAAACCGCATCTGCCGCGTTTGCCGCATAACGGTTCCACTTGCGGCACGGTTGCGTTTTTTTCCATAGGAAGTATAGGGGGACTTGCGGCAGATGCGGCAAGTGCGGTTTTGCACTTGCGGCAGGTGCGGCAGCGAAAAAAACCGCGGCTGACCGCGGTTTTTTTCGCTGCCGCACCTGCCGCAAGTGCAAAACCGCACTTGCCGCATCTGCCGCAAGTCCCCCTATACTTCCTATGGAAAAAAACGCAACCGTGCCGCAAGTGGAACCGTTATGCGGCAAACGCGGCAGATGCGGTTTTTTCACCGCATCTGCCGCGAATTACGAAAAACGCAGATGTGAAAGGGCCCTTATGCGGTAATCGCGGCAGTTGCGGTTTTTTCACCGCAACAGCTGCAATCAGCGTTTACCGCTGATGTGAAAGCAGCCTAACAAAGATTTGTACATAAAATACTAATAAATTATATTTTGCAGCTATTATAACTCTCAGTTTTTGCAATTACCAAAAACCTTGGTGTCTTTTAAAATATGATAGAACATTAAACATTATTTTTCACTCCCATCTCTGTGTAATAAATAACATAATACTGTCATTTTTCTGATTGATGGCTCAGTGGTCAGAACCGGTTATTACATGGTAGTAGAATTGCCCTGTGCCTTCCATGGCAGTATTAGATGAACAAAATTCCCCTAAATTAATATATACGTGCCCTTCAGCGATTGCTTCTCTCACTAATGATATCACGGTGCAGTGAAACTACAGGGTTAATATAAGCTAATAAGGAGTCAGAGCGTCCGGATGTTCAGAGCAACATGAGAAATTAATTTTCCTGGAGCCTTTATCTAGTTATTGTTATTTATTTTACACGGATCAATATTAACACGGTTATAAGATGAGAGGCCGAATATAAACCATAGGTCACAATAAAAAAAACAGCACAGTCTTTCCAAGTCTAAATTACATTGTCACTTTGCATTACTCCACAAAGGGAAAACATGATGTTTTTAAACAATGTAATAACAAGCGGATCTCAGATTAGATGCCGACTTCATCACCTGGCTTTATACTTTCAATATCCAAGAATCTCCAGAATGCCCAGGGAACAGCGCTATACAGATGGTGGGGCCATGTATGCTACTGTATCTAGCCTTACAATTGAGAAGAGAAAATGGACAACCCCATTAAGCAAGGAACACTAAACTGAAGCTAAATATGTGCAGCGGCTATCTGATATTTCTCCTCACTTATACTTTAATTACAGTTCATAATTAATGGTGAGCTTGTGCTATTATACAGTAGCCAACCTGAACGAGTAGAGCTGCAGAAGCATCTGAAATTATTGAATTGAAAACACAGTTGTGTTTCATTCATCTTAAACCCTCCTATCTATGCACAACAGATAGCTGTCAACCAAAACATGGTCCAACCACCAAATTCTGGGCTCAGCCCAGCGCCCCTATATTCTCTATAAAAGAGCCATTGCTCTTCAGGCAGAAGCCTATCTCCTGGACAACAACAAGATTGGAAGTTGGAAATCGGACAAGCTGGATCCTTCACTCTCCCGACATTGCTTATTTAAGACACACTTTAGACTGACAGCTGATCGAGCTAACATCGAAGGTGCGGCTAACGTTAAGTCTATGGGGCTTTTACTTTTCATCTTTCAACCAATGTATATGCCTAGATGAGATCTACATACAGTATCTACTTAAAGAATAGAAACTACCATATTCCACATATGTTCTTGCACCATTGTAAAAATAAAGACTGCCCTGGATCTGCAATGAATGCCTCACTGAGTAACTGATTACAGTTCTGACGATCTTAGCATATTTGAAGGAATAATCATTCCAAGGCCGTATCTTCACATCCAGGTTTCGCAGTTCAGCCTGTGGTCTCCTATCCTGATCTTGGCAGCCTTAAAGGCATATATGAGTTTGGTGAGCTCAGGTCAGGAGATCTGGCGATGGTCTCAGTTTGGGACAATGAAAGGCGGATGTGTGTCTCCAAATTAAGAGACGTGTGTGTGGATATTCCTTACCTTTCTGGCCTGATCATTGTCTTCTAGCTGTCCCAGATCCCTTCCACTCGCCTGTGCGATCCTCTTACCAGAGACCAGGTTTCCCACCATCACAGAGGCAGGGCCAATTTCTACACAGACAAAACATAATGCATCTTAGCTTTCTGGTAGTGAAAGTTTATAGAACCTTTACTCCAAAATTTCCACTTTGGTTCAACTAGTTTAATGACAGACGCCACATACATTTGTTGCTAATTCTTCTCTAAATTAAGATTTTTTTAAAAAGGCTTTAATTCCAGACCAAATACAAATCTGCAAATCCTCTCCATAGAATAGATTTAAAGCGTAAATTTCCGCCACTAGATGGCGCTTATAATGTATTTTGTATACTGTATGTAGTAAAGGCACAAACTCCCACTAATGGGCAGTCACAATTTTATAGTTTAATTCCACCCTCACCAACTACTTAAAGCTAAACTATCATAGACACTTAGGGTTCACTCATTAAAATTTATATAACGATAAGTTCCCTCTATCAGCACTAAGAGGACCAATTTCTAGCATATAAGTATATATCTCACATACAACCCTAGTATATATTTTATCGTATTCTTTGCTTTATGAGATGCTCCTCATATTTAGAGGAAAAAATTAGGAAAAAAAGTTTTTTTTCAATGGTCTGTCTTATAATAAAATGCGTCTTATAAAAAGTCAGTGTAGCTTATCGGGATTGTGGTGGAGTGGGGTCACAGCGCTAGGTTGTTAGCAATATGAGTGAGGTGATGCTGCAGGCCAGAGGCTGGGAGAAGGGGATGTCCCAATGGCGGAAGCATAAGATGAGCGATGCTGTGGGGGTGTTAAAACAGCAGGGAGGGGCAATACTGTGGATTTGTCCTGGAGGCAGCATGAGTGGGACGATGCTGCAGGGATGTCCGGGCGGCAGCGGAATGGTGGGGCAATGTTGTGGAAGTGTCCTGGCGCTGCACAGTCAGCACCATTGATTTCCCCTGCAGTAGATGCGATGGGCTCATGATGGCCTCAGTAACGCAGGCACAGAAAGATGCCAAAATCTCAATCTGTGCATGCGCCACAGTGGACATCAAGAAAATGGCTGTGGTACATGTACATATTGAGATCTCGGCTAAGCAAGAGCTCCTTCTGCGTGTGCGCTGTCTCCGCAGCCATATTCCTTCAGCGCATCACGTGTACTGCCGGTACATCAGTGGCACAGACCGTGTGCTGCCGGAAGACCCCCACAGGAATGCCCATCATATCACAATCGCAGAAGACCCAATCCTCGTGCATCCTTCTTTCTTTGCCCCACTCTACCACCAGGTATAACCGGATTATAAGACAGACTCCCAATATTTTTGGGAAAAAAATGCATTTTATAATTTGAAAAAACAGTAGCTTACTAAATAGGAAATAGAAAAATAACAAAAAACTTAAAATCTGCAGACGACATCAGAGCTGTGTCTCACCTGGCTGTTTTTGTCTTGGTTTAGGGAGGTTCGTCACACACGTGTGAGGACACATGAGCACATTACATGGATGGAGTGACCCCTCGAGGAACAGTTGCTTGGTCTCAGACAGGTGAATACCACCTAAAGGGGTTTTGGGGAGTGTGTTTGCTGGTACTAGCGCTAGACAGTAGACTCCAACTTGATGTATACTGTCAATTGCCTACAGGAAATACAAAAACAATAAAAATCATTGACTAAGACATGTGTCACAAAGAGGTTTCCACAAACTTCGTCAACTGTCATGGCAGCATTGGACTCTGTTTAGATTGCAGATTCTTTACATCCCGACCAAAGGTTTCCTCGGTGTCTGGTATCAACAAAGCCAGACTCGGCGTCAATCTGTTGTGTGCTGATTCATAGGCAGGCTAGCAAGAGTTAATCTCTGTCTGCTTGCTCCTTTTATCACCTGTTGTGGGGAGACCTATCACAGCGGCTCCCCTCCTATTTATGCTGAAGGAATCCTTCTATCCATGCCAGATATTGTTTATCATATGTTTGTCTCTGACTTTCTGGAGAAAGTTGCGATATGTACTTGGTGCAGTTGTGGAAGTTCTCCCCTGTTGTTCTGTAGCTCCTTTCCTGGTTTTGTTTGCCTCCTGCTACTCTTTACCTTTGTGTCTGTGTGCTTTGTGGCAGAGTTTTGATTTTCCCCTTGTCTGTCTTAATCTGCTGGACAGGAGCAGGGCCAGGAAGGAGACCCTGGCATCTCCACCATCAGGAGTACCCCTGAAATAGGGATCGTTCAGTGCTGCCTAGCTTGAGGGGCAGATCAGAAGCCCCGGTTCCCCATTTACCCAGTCATCGTAACAACATATCAGTAAGTCAAATGCTACCAAAGTCCATTATTTATGCAGGAATTGAAACAAACTTGTGTATACAAGTTCTTCTACAATGGCTCTTTTTTTAAGTGGGCAAAAATTATTATAAATATTGGAGGAAGTCTGGCTTCACCAACATGAACACAATTTAGTCTCAAACGAGGCTTTGTCACGTAACCTGCATATATTGGGGAAAGTTACTTGATACAAATTCCAGTACATAAATAAGTCTGAGATGTTATTCAGTTGCTATAACTGTAAAAAGATTCACTAAATCAAAAGGACAGCAGTTGAAATAGCAAAAAGGGATTTACATTTATTAGAAAAATCCACACAAGCCAGAATAAATACAGATAAGTAAATTTCAAAGGTTTCTTAAGTAAAGTGCTCTGTGACAGCATGAGCGTTACATGAACGCAGTGCACTCTACAGCATTGGATGACCAATTACATATATACATGATGACATGTGGCTCTTACATGTTTTGACAGGTAAAACAGGGATTCATACAGTTTTATATCAGAAGGAGGTATACAGTGAGCAATTCACAAACTTAAAATGAATAAAACACCTCTCAAAGCAATAAAGGGTGATGAGCTCATACTCTGCATCTAATGACGCTGCAAAGTCAACCCTTGCTAGAGATAATAGTTTCCATACATCAATAATACCACCTCTGTCAGCCTCCTATCCATTCCCATGTATCCTGTCACAAGCTACCTAAACTTATCAAGGCAGCCCGGAGCTTACAATCTATGTTAGACGCTACAATTTGGTCATACCATCTTGTGCTGCAGGGTCACTCTGTCCAAGCCCTGCCCCTACTTCGTTTCACTGTATGACTTCGTCAGGGGGCGTCATATATTGGGGAAAGATAGATACAATGAGCTGTCATGTGGGCTATAGCGTGAATCTATATATAGATCATTATCCAGTAGACTCAGAAAACTGAGTAACAACTCATGGTGTAGTGGAATCATGTTTCCAGCATAGGTCGGTAGAATACAAAGGGAAGATTTCCTGCCATATACTTCTATTCTACTAGCTATACTGTACCATCAGGTACCCATAGATGCCCCCCCCACCTTTAAAAACAGTATTCTGTGTGTGCTAGAGTTCCCTATGGATATTAATAAATCTACGCTTCTTTAGCCAGTGAAAGAGTTGTATAACAGCTTGCTAGAAGCCAATGAGACACTATCGGCCTTCGCCCAGTGAATTCGAGGCCAAATAATACATCTAATGTATATGCCAGGAGCTTTCCCAGTGTATACATAAAAAGTGCAGCCTGAATTCACCTAAAGTTTAACTAAGGTATAGGTACATTAAATATAAGCCCAGTCCTTGGCTTAGTTCTCAAGGAATCTTGATTTAGGCTCTGTCCACAAATCCATCAAGGCCCTCAGTCAAAAGATTTTGTCATACTTGATGAAAGCAGCGTTCAGAGCTATTCTTTACATTAAAATGACAGACGTCTTTATAAAGCCTGATGGACCTAATTATCAGCAGTGGTCTGTCATAAGAAAATACCCAGTTATTTTCGCTTTTCTGATACCATGATAGAACAGAAAAATGGAAATCTTGACAAAAGTGTGAACAAAGCCTTGGGGGAAATAAAACCTAAAGACAACATGTCAAACTACATGTACTGGAGGTTGCAGGCAGGACAGAAGAATACCTCGAGCACTAAAAAAATAAATAAATAAATATAAGTTATATAGCATCAATACTGGTACGTGGGATTTACACTATCTTGTTTTAGGGTCACAGGAGAGCGTCTCATATACTTGATAATTGTTTTAAAAGGTCATTCAACACAAGACAATAGAATAATCCTTAACATTTTTACTTTACTTAAATATTTAGATAGATGACGTCAAGAACAGGTTCCTCCATGTTTTTCCACTAAGGGGCCTTTCAGAACAGCGTTTTGATGATGTTTACTATGATCCAGCAGGTGGCGCCACATCTGCCGAATCGGCCGCCTAATGGCCGCACTTGCAGCGCCGATCTGGCAAGCCCCATGCATTGACTATGGGGCTTGCAATCCGATGCGCCAAGTGCAGTTCTGCTGGATCCAGCCGATCTGGCGTAACCGCACTTGCCGCACCGGACTACAAGCCCCATAGACAATGCATGGGGCTTGCCAGATCGGCGCCGCAAGTGCGGCCATTAGACGGCCAATCCTGCAGATGTGGTAAATCTGCCGGATCTGCCGCACATCAGCAAAAACGCTGATGTGAAAGGCCCTAGCAAACTCTATTTTCACACATGTTTATGAAATACACACATTACTACTTAAAGAACAATGTCTTACCTGGAGAACTCGGCTCATCCATTGGAAGCTATCCTCTTCTGTAGAGTCCGGCCGCTGCTCTGCAACAATAACTATCCTCTCATCATGCAGGACATTCACAGAAAAGACTGCTATCCTACAAAAAGATAATCACCAAAATTATATGATGTACAAGTCGCCTACAGGAACGTTGCAGCTAAGGGGGCTTATTTACAAGCAGAACTTCTAGGGAAATGTAAAGAGGGAGGTGTAGCAATTTTATATTTTCTAGTATTAATATTTACATGAACATGACATAATACAGGATTGCAATGAGAAAGTATCAATCGTCTCTAATGGCCACTTTACACGCGGCTACATTTCTAGCTTATCCACAGGTAACTCACTGGCTGCAGTGAAATCATGGAGACATTATTCCATTTGTACACAGCAACAAGATAGAACCATGTCTCCATGATTTCACTGCAGCCAGTAAGTTACCTGTGGATAAGCTAGAAATGTAGCCGCGTGTAAAGTGGCCATAAGATGTAATGCTCTAAGAGATCCTCAATAGTTACAGATGTTCATCGCCAAAACACTCATTGTTTTGTGATTAATTCCTAATCATCTTGCTTTATTTTTGTAGTTGAGATTAAAGGGAACATGTCACCTCCAAAAAGCCAACGGCTCGTCCGGCTTTAAGCTTGCATGCGCAATGCGGTGCTTTAAGCCGGACGAGCGGTGTGGGTGTACTGACGTCACCCAAACCGGAAATGACGCGATTCGCGTCATTGCATGCCCAGACAGCAATGTGCAAAGCAGGCAGGGCCTGCCTAGAATATGAATACAAGATCACGTCCATTAGGGCGTGATCCGCTGACGAGGAGGCAGCAAAGCAACACGCCCTGAGGGTGAAGGCATATGGTCCCTACTCATTATAATGGATAATGAGTAAGTATAAAAACGTTTTTTAGTACTTTTACAGCCAGCATTTAGCAGACAAAAGGATTGTGAGAATGGTCAAAGGATGATGCAGGGACATGTTTTTATAGGTTAGGTGGCTTTTTGGAGGTGACAGGTTCCCTTTAAGGTGGAAAATCTATAACTCACTGAGCAGTGTTATTATAAGGGCATAATTTTTGTAAATGGCCATAAACTAGAGATTGGAGACAGCCAAAAAATGTACGGTAATCGAGGTTATTTGCTGCTGACCATAAGAGCTAAAATCTAGCTTGACAGATAACAACGATTGTAAATATTTGTTGAAAAGTTGATCTGCCCTGATTTTTTGGGTTGTTGGCAAGAACCTGCCTTCAGAGCTTATTTTAAATGGTAGGGGGTGTTATCAGTATGAGACATGCAATTACTGACTGTCTACTCTCATATTTGCACACAACTTTGCAGTGAGATCAGAGCTAACTTCAGTACAGCAGAACTAAACTTTGACTTATTACAAACATATAGTAAGGAGAACAAAGAGAGAGAAAGTGTGCACAACAGTTTTTTTTATATTGTTACAAATTAAGGAACAGGCTATGCTGATGTCCTATGCAGAGGACAGAGCAACAGATGAAAGATTAATGTGTCAATATCATCAATTCTTACACATCGGCTTGCACAATACTACACAGTAAAATTTATATGTCATGCATGACAGTTACAAAACAGCAAGATAGGGAATTACATATGTGGTAGAAGACAACACATGTATCTTTGTTGTATATAATAAAGTGCAAGTGTACCATATAAATCCTGCCCACAGAATCAACACCTACCGTGTTTCCCCGAAAATAAGACACTGTCTTATATTTTTTTGGGGGCCAAAAGTGGCCCCATGTCTTATTTTCGGGGTATGGCTTATATTGGCAGCCACCAGCCTACTTACATACACATACCCATACATACACACATATACACACATATATACACACACACACATATATACACATACACACAGCTTCCTACCTTGTCCCCCATTCTGCAGTGCCTCCGGTGTCCTCCGTGCCGACCGCTGTGCTGCCTCCTCGATCCTCTTCTTCTGTGCTGGGATGTCCTCTGTGCCTTCCGGTGGGGTCCTCACTCCGTTCCCGGTCTGCTGTGCCTTGTGGTTCCCCCTGCTTCAGTTCCATCATCATCGGTGCTGGGGGCCGCCATCTTCCTTCTTCCCTCCGCCCCCGGCCAGTGATGTCAGAGCAGGCCGCGCTGTGATTGGCTAGCACCCGTGATCACGTGTCACGGGTGCTAAGCCTGCTAAGCCAATCACAGCGCGGCCTGCTCTGACATCACTGCCCGGGGGCCGAGAGAAGGAAGATGGCGGCCCCCAGCACCGATGATGATGGAACTGAAGCAGGGGGAACCACAAGGCACAGCAGGCCGGGAAGGGAGCGAGGACCCCAACGGAAGGCACAGAGGACATCCCAGCACAGAAGAAGAGGATCGAGGAGGCAGCACAGCGGTCAGCACGGAGGACACCGGAGGCACTGCAGAACGGGGGACAAGGTAGGAAATACTGCGCAGCGCCCCCCACCCCCTGCGCCCCCCTGTCTTATACCGTATTCCCCGAAAATAAGTCACCCTGTCTTATATTCGGGGTATGACTTCTATTGGCAAATTCTGCGCCAGCCCTGCCCTGACTTATATTCGGGGGTGACTTATTTTCGGGGAAACACGGTAGCTCACAGCATAAATTCTGGAAAACCATGTTACAAACACCGTGTGGTATCCATAAACCACAACCCCCTATGGCCAAAAGAGGAAAGGGGTGAAGCCCATCATATTGCACATTTACCCAGACAGTGGATGGACCCCCGGATCCAGACCCCGACGTACGTTTCCTCTTTTTTACACTGTCACAAGCTTCATTGGGGGGGAAGGGAAACTCCTTTTGGCCATAGGGGGTTGTGATTTATGGTTACAACACGGTGTTTGTAACATGGTTTTTCCAGAATTTAGACTGTGAGCTAGGTGTTCATTCTGCATATTAACCCTGCATCTATGGCTCTATCCTCTGCGTAGGACATCGGCATAGCCTGTTCCTTAATTTGTAACAATATTGAAAAACTGTTGCGCAAACTCTCTCTCTTTGTTCACCTTGCTATATTCTGTATTTAGAGAGTTATTTGTGGGTTTTATCTGACCTAGCTCTTTACAGATTGTATGGAATTTATTCTAATTATTACAAACATAGTTGCAGCTCAAAGATTTCAGGTCCAAGTCAAATTAAACTTCAAATTTATATTGAAAGAATTAAAATCCACATCAACAAAAGTGCAATAAAGTCCAAACTGGTTGCCTGTCAGATGGAAGCTGAAGTACTAACAGGGCAACTACAAATATGTTTGTTGTGAGACATAGTTCAGTTCTGCTGTACTGTTAGTTCTAATCACACTGCAGAGCTTTGATGATTAGGAGAGCAGTCTGTCAGTCATTACATGTCTCACATTGATAAGGCCCCCTTTCATGTAAAATAAGCTCTGGAGGCAGATTCTCATGCAGATCTGTGTCTGGCCAACAGATCTTTACATACTAAGAAAAATTAGAATTTTTGGAATAAGACATCAGATCACAGATATGCAAGTATGAGTTATTGCAATTTGTTATGACCCGCATGTCCATTTAGACAGCTTAGGAGGCTAGATCCTACTGACAGGTTCCCCTTTAGTGAGAGCCAGTATCTCTCCCTGAATTGTAAGTCAATCAGTACCCTGATCTGTACTGATGAGGGGCAAAAACACTGAAACAGTTCTGTCTACTGGTTTGGCTACTTAGCAAAACTGTATCACCAGTTTAGCAGCTCTCACCTTACCACGCTTTGATGTTCATAAGCCCTAATAGCACAGATGAATAGGAGTTCTCTTAGTACCGCAGCCCTTACACCCCAGATATACAAGCTTTACTTTTCCTGCAACACAATTCAAATTTTCCTCATTTTCCTCATTTTTTCCACACTATTGCACTAAGGAGATTACGTGGGAGCAATATGATAGGCGATTGCTAAAAAAAACACCCAGGATGCACATGAGGACATAGAAGAATAAATCTATATTTCATGGACTTAATACCAATATAATATTTTGTAGCAATGAATGATGGAGAAAATGGGGACACATCTGTATGTGAAGATTTCAGATATGGTCACAGCACGTAGCCCGAACATGACAGACATTGGCCGGGACGAGTTTTCTCTGGTAATTATCAGCTGTGTAAAGCCTGCAGCCCTGTGAGCTGTCAACAGCTCTCAGGAAACTGATCACTTCTCCACGCAGAAAAGCAGCAATTCACTTTATGTCATGTTTGTGTCAATAAAATGAACTGTACATCATGTCATTAACTAAGCTGCGAGACCCCGATGTACTCAGCGCTGATTGTATAGTGATGAACATGACGAGCTACAAATCCAAAGCAGGTAAATGGGGTGTTATTATTATGTAACCTTGGAGAAGAGCCAAAGTGCACATATTGCAGCAATCTATAACGTTGTAAAAGGACAAAATGGATGGACAGGATGGACAGACACATGATGGACAGATAACTGCTGAAGGTTTGTTTTCAATCTACCTTGATATGATTTCTGGCTTTGCTGGGTTACAACATTATCCTCTAGCAAAGACTTTAATAACTATGAGAAATTGATATGCAACATAAATTACATAGGAATAAAGCAAAGTATACGTTTGCACAGAAGACATGATAATGATATGTTTGTAATAGCTTAAAGGAGTCCTGGCACCAAATTTATGCTGGTCAAACTGTGGGCACCATGAATCAGACCCGGGAACTATAATGGCAGCCAGAGGTGTAACTAGAGTCTGATGGGTCCCAGTAAAAAATTTGGATCTGGAAGGTGAGATATATACCAGAAGGGTACATATATATACCAGGAAGAGGATATATATACTCCTTCCTGGTATATATGTCATCCTCCTGGTATATTTGATCACCCCATCCTGGTATAGATGGTCCTCCACCAGGTAGACATCTACCCTTCCTGGTATATATGGTCCCGTCCTGCTATATATGTCCTCCTCTTGGTATACATGGTCCTCCTCCTAGAGAAAAACAAGAAAAGCCCTGACATTTGTGGTGGAAGCTGCAGGTGTGGGGGCCTGAGTTACCTTATATCACTTGCACTGATCTGGCACCTTGGAAGCAGGTCTGATATGTGAAGGTGAGTGACAGCTTTGTATGGTCCACTTTATATACATTATTGAGGTCTTTTGACACACTGAAAATTAAAAATTGTAGAGTAGGACCACTCTATCTGAGATATGCCTTGTCGCGGCAGAGTGGCTCAAAAGATGTTTTAATCTTTTGCGAAATGTCTCATTTTTACAGTGTGGAAACAATATGTGTATTTACACAATCTTTATATTTTTTTCTGGCAGTGCTGGCACTTTGTTTTTCTATGGTCCTCCTCCTAGTATATATGTCCCCTTCCTGGTATATATGGTCTTCCTCCTTGTGTATATGGTTTTCCTACTGATATTTATGTCCCCATCCTGGTTTACATAGTGACCGTATATGTGTCCCCATTCTGCCCCTAATGCAAAATTAAAAACTAAAACATTGTACTCACTTTTCCTCCAGTCCCACGTCCCTGATCTTGACCTAGAGGAGGGCTTACTTAAATGTACTAGAACAGTAAGTCAGTAGAAGTTTCCTTCATGGTGGTAAAAGTGATTAAGGAAGTTATACAGTAATTTCTTATAGGGGACAATGACTCCACAATACGGTATCCAAATGGGCATTACTCTGGTCCATCTATTATGGCTTCATATACCTTGGGGACTGGGTGGTATCAGAAGACACTTTTGTGCATCAGACTTTGTTATGTTAAAAAAATCCAAAAATCCAAACTACACAAACCTAATTCTCCCAGAATTTCCCTAAACTTTACAAGCTTTTAAAGTGTCCCTTAAAAGCCAAAAACTTTTGTCTTGAAGAAGGAACCAGATGAAGAATTAATCTACATTGCGGCAATGACAACTATTATTGTTACAGCCCTAGCCATTTTCTAGGCTATTGGAGCGTTTATTGGGACATGTTTAGAAATTCATTATCACATTATTGTAAAATCACAGAGAACTGGCTTTCGGTATACACCCTGTTAGGCCATTGATGTCCTCTGAGGCTATAACTATAATAGTTTGATGTGAATTCTAAAAAGCCTGTAAGACAAGAAAGATGGTGACATGGTTTGCATAAAATTGCATTTTTCTCTAAGGTATTTTGAAAGGCTTGTAAATGGCTTAACTATCAAAGGGAATTATACCAACCGCACCGACTGCCCAGAATACAAATGATTTTTACGGTAGGAAATGAGACCACAATAAAAACTTCACAAAGGCTAATTTTTCATGAATTGTACCCTAATACCCTGTTATAAATAAATGATGAAACTGAATAGAGCTGGGGAACTGCAGACATACTGGGAAATCGAGTCAAGAGGTGCGTGGCTTCTGTACCCAAAGGCTGTGAGACAACTGGGAACAAGAATAGGTAGACAGTTGTGTAGGTGGCTCCATTTTTCAGTTTAGCATACTGTATATCAGAAGTATGTGTTCATAGTGAATAAATTATTTCCCAATATGTCAGAAGCTTGATTTTATTAGGAATTTCATACCAAAGAATAGATATGTAGTTTGGTAATGTAGAAGCCCATTGAGCAACTTATATTTTCACGTGATATTCCGATTAATGGGTTGAACCGTGGGGTTTTTGCCTTCCTCTGGATCAATGTTAGGCTGTAGATTGAGCTCAATGGACTTAGGTCTATCTTCAACCGTAAAACTATGAAACATTGAAGAGATTCACATTTATCTTCTGGTAGGCTTCTCCTGTACACTTCTCTTGTATGTTCAGTTCCTCGCAGTGATTCTCTTGACCTAAACCAGATCTGTGCAGACTTTGCTGTCAGGCATTTTCTCTACATGTTTATGCCTAGGATATAACCACTTTCTAGGACCAGAGCGTACAGGTAGGCTGCAGTTGTGATAGCCAGAAGATTTCTATGGATCCTATGATTGGTGGATTACACATAGGCGAGACTTCCCACTTGGGGCAATAGCTGTATTTTTTACTTTGTTTCTAAAGATTCAGTTTAACTCCTTGAAATCTATTTATCGTGAGAAGGGGATCCAATCTCATGCTGCATGAAATGGGTATAATTCCTCCTCCACTACTTCACCATCCCAGTAGCAAGATTTCCAATTGGGATCCTCTCCTTCGCCTATGGCATTGTTGGCAGGTGAATGCTGCAGCCAACTACTGGCCCACGGGTGACTGCTGCCTGCAGCAGTCATGTACTGACAATCACAGACAAAACATAGTGTGGTTTAGAGGAGGACAAGTCCTTGGGAACAGAGGAATGTCAGGGGATTGGTGAGTAGCTGCTGTTAATTATGTCCACAGAATCCTTGGCCAGGGGCGAACTTACCATTGGTGCAACCTGTGCATCCATGGTCCAAGAGATGGAAGGGCCCACTAATACCTTCATAACGGGTAGATTTGAGCTACTGGACTAGGTAGGACCCATACACTCTTCTTGCACAAGGGATCTTTTCTGTCTGTATCTACCAGTGCCATTGGCCATAGCCAAAATAAAAATAGTGGTGGAAAACCTGTTTAAATACCTATATAAAGGCAAATTGTCACTTCAGTGAGGAAGTGAAAAAACTCTAATGCCACCTAATAAGGGTAGCAATCCTTAAAGTCATAATCGACTCTTTAACAAGCCTTTTAATATGACTCAGGGGTGACAGGACAATTGTGTACAAGATAATTGTGTACGGACAATTGTGTACAGACAATTGTGTACAGGCCAATTGTGTCCAAGGACAATTGTGTACAAGGACAATTGTGTACAGGGCAATTGTGTACAAGGCAATTGTGTACAAGGCAATTGTGTACGGACAATTGTGTACAAGGCAATTGTGTACGGACAATTGTGTACAAGGCAATTGTGTACGGACAATTGTGTACAAGGCAATTGTGTACGGACAATTGTGTACAAGGCAATTGTGTACGGACAATTGTGTACAAGGCAATTGTGTACGGACAATTGTGTACGGACAATTGTGTACAGACAATTGTGTACAAGTGTGTACAAGGCAATTGTGTACGGACAATTGTGTACAAGGCAATTGTGTACGGACAATTGTGTACAAGGCAATTGTGTACGGACAATTGTGTACAAGGCAATTGTGTACGGACAATTGTGTACAAGGCAATTGTGTACGGACAATTGTGTACGGACAATTGTGTACAAGGCAATTGTGTACGGACAATTGTGTACAAGGCAATTGTGTACGGACAATTGTGTACAAGGCAATTGTGTACGGACAATTGTGTACAGACAATTGTGTACAAGTGTGTACAAGGCAATTGTGTACGGACAATTGTGTACAAGGCAATTGTGTACGGACAATTGTGTACAAGGCAATTGTGTACGGACAATTGTGTACAAGGCAATTGTGTACGGACAATTGTGTACAAGGCAATTATTTGTGTACAGGCCACTTGTACAGGCCACTTTCACAATGACGCTTACTTTCAGTTTCATTACTCACCCCTTGCAACTTTCACCATGACTTTTACTATGAGCAAGTCTGAAAAAGACAAAGATGTCCTTAGGCTTGGGGGACACGAGTATATCCTGCACAGGACACGTGATGACAGCATCAAAGAATGGCGGTGCAGGCAAGTCAACAAATTCAAGTGTCCCGCACGCATGCACACATCTGGAGCCGCGATTGTTAAACAGCCGACTGAGCACAGTCACTCTGCAGATCCAGTTCAAGCTGAAGCCAGAGCTACAATGGCTGCTCTGAGGCAAGAAGCAATCAGCTCTCAAGCATCTACTAGAAGCATTGTTGGACAGGTTCTTCGAGACAGGTCTGATGACGTGTTGTCTCGAATGCCCAAGCGAAGTGACGTTGAGCGAAATACACGTCGGGTCAGGCAGCGAGCAAACACCATGCTGACTCCTCCTCAAAGCATCAATTTTGCTATCCCCCAGGAATACAGCGACATCATTTTATATGACTCTGCAAGAGATGACCCCCACAGGATTCTTGCCATTGGTAGCAATGAACTGTTGCCTTATTTCGAAAGAGGAGAGACATGGTTTGGCGATGGAACGTTCAAGGTGGTGCCAACCATGTTCTTTCAGCTGTATTCTCTCCATGCAAAAGTCGGCAACTCCTATCCTCCCCTGATCTACTGCCTGCTGCCAAACAAGACTGGTCCAACCTATCGTCGAATGATCACGGCGCTCAAAGGGTTGATGCCAGGTGCAAATCCCCAGAAAATTCTTCTTGACTTTGAGATGGCAGCAATGTCAGCTTTCCAAGATGAGTTTCCAGCTGCAGCGATTTCTGGCTGCTTCTTTCATCTGAGCCAGTCCATTATTCGAAAGGTCAATGAGCTGGGCCTAAAGGCTGAATTTGAGGCTGAGGATGGAGAGTTCAATCTCAAGGTAAAATCTTTGGCCTCCTTGGCGTTTGTCCCACCAGCCGAAGTAAGTGCAAGGTATGACGAACTAGCCCAAATCTTCCCTGATGATGATGCTACCAATCAGCTCCTCTCCTACTTTGAGCATACCTACGTTAGGGGGCCAGGAGTAGGTGGACGCTTTCAAAACGCAAGGTTTACTCCAGAGGTCTGGAATCATTATGCTGACGCTTTGGCCTCTGCCCCCAAGACCACGAATTGCTGCGAGGGGTTTCATAACGCCTTACAAGCACTCTTTCTTTGTGCTCATCCTACCGTGTGGAAACTGTTCAACGGACTCATTAGTGACATGGCAATTCATAGACTTACAGCCCAGAATGCTGAGGTACTGAATGTTGAGCATCCACGAAGCAAGTATGTCCAGCTAGCTGAACGACTGCGTGTGAAAGTGGCTGATTATCACAATCAAGGAGACAAGCTGCGGTATCTACGAGCGATCAGCAACATGCAGGCACGATAGACAAGACCAGCAATATTTGTAGAATAAGAATAGAAGAAGCTTTGAAACTGTTATTCAATAAGCAATCTTACGTTAAAATCAATGATGAATAAAGTATTTCCTTTTTTTGGACGTTTAATTTTTTGTTTTCCCTATACTTGTCTGTAAATAATCGTCCGTACACACTTGTCCGTACACAATTGCGTTGTACACAATTGTCCGTACACAATTGCCTTGTACACACTTGTACACAATTGTCTGTACCATGTCGTACACAATTCGTACACATTGCCTTGTACACAATTGTCCGTACACAATTGCCTTGTACACAATTGTCCGTACACAATTGCTTGTCACATGTCGTACAATTGTCGTAAATTGCCTGTACACAATTGCGTCACATTGCTTGTAACACTGTACAATTGTCCTGTACACAATTGTCTACACATTGTCGTACACAATTGCCTTGTACACAATTGTCCGTACACAATTGCCTTGTACACATTGTCGTACACAATTGCTTGTACACAATTGTCCGTACACAATTGTCCGTACACAATTGCCTTGTACACAATTGTCCGTACACAATTGCCTTGTACACAATTGTCCGTACACAATTGCCTTGTACACAATTGTCCGTACACAATTGCCTTGTACACAATTGTCCGTACCAATTGCCTTGTACACTTGTACACAATTGTCTGTCACAATTGTCGTACACAATTGTCCGTACACAATTGCCTTGTACACAATTGTCCGTACACAATTGCCTTGTACACAATTGTCCGTACACAATTGCCTTGTACCATTGTCGTACACAATTGCCTTGTACACAATTGTCCGTACACAATTGCCTGTACACAATTGTCCGTACACAATTGCCTTGTACACAATGTCGTACACAATTGCCTTGTACCAATTGCTTGTACACAATTGCCCTGTACACAATTGTCCTTGTACACAATTGTCCTTGGACACAATTGGCCTGTACACAATTGTCTGTACACAATTGTCCGTACACAATTGCCTTGTACACAATTGTCCGTACACAATTGCCTTGTACACAATTGTCCGTACACAATTGCCTTGTACACAATTGTCCGTACACAATTGCCTTGTACACAATTGTCCGTACACAATTGCCTTGTACACACTTGTACACAATTGTCTGTACACAATTGTCCGTACACAATTGTCCGTACACAATTGCCTTGTACACAATTGTCCGTACACAATTGCCTTGTACACAATTGTCCGTACACAATTGCCTTGTACACAATTGTCCGTACACAATTGCCTTGTACACAATTGTCCGTACACAATTGCCTTGTACACAATTGTCCGTACACAATTGCCTTGTACACAATTGTCCGTACACAATTGCCTTGTACACAATTGCCTTGTACACAATTGCCCTGTACACAATTGTCCTTGTACACAATTGTCCTTGGACACAATTGGCCTGTACACAATTGTCTGTACACAATTGTCCGTACACAATTATCTTGTACACAATTGTCATGGAACCTGACTCAGGATTTGTGCCAGATCAGAAGCCCAAACTGCAGACGCTGCGTTTCGGGGTGACTGCCCCTCATCAGTGCAGTGTGTGGGAATTCTGATCTGGCTGTATGAGAGGCTAAGATGAGGTCTGGTGAACTAGCTTTCTACCTTATGGAGAGGAATCTGCCTGCCACCATAAGGGGAGAGATAAGCTGATAAGGAGACTTATAGCAGCTATTCTCCTCTGGGAAATATGCAAATTCAGCCTTTTAATAAGCCTTTTAATATGAGTACAATACAGTTGTATCATTTTTACAAACCTTCCTCTGTAGACGAATTTCATTGGTTCCACTGCTAGTGCCGTTGCTACTATGTCATCAGCATTGTGTCTCCTTCCACTTACAACCATCAGGCCATCCATCTTTCCCACAACAAAGACCAGCCCAGCTGGTCCAATAAATCCAAGAAGGCCTGTCCTTATGAATGGATATTCACTTATCGGTGCTCCTGAGCTTGTCATTGGGAAAACCTATAAAAAAAAGTATGAGATAAGACCACAATCTGATAACTTGCCCGTAGGAAATCACTTGATGTCACTATTGTTAAGCACATTATCCCATCACTACTATTTACACCTCAAACAAAGATAACAATGCAGATTATCTCTACTGCGATTACAAAATGCATTGAAATATACTGTAGTTCTGATATTGATAGATGATCAAATTGTTTTATCTGCTTCACCAGTCAACAGAATGTAGGGGAATTGATTTCTATGAAAATCAAATAAAGCATATGATTGATCCCAACACATTTTGTAACAGGATTTGACAATAGATTTTTCCTCCGTTATTGAAGTCAGGAAAGAATATTAGCAGAAATCCTAGCTTTTTCAACAGTAGAAACTGATATGCTGTGAATATATAAAATCTGATAGTTGAGTTCTGTGTTTAAAAGGAATCTATTAGTAGATCAACCCTTCTAAGACATCTATATAAGCTGGTAGATCATAGGAAATGGAATAAAATGACACCTTGATATCTGTGATCTGATGTCACATTCTCGAGAAATCCACATTTTTCTTATTATGCAAATGAGCTGTTAAGATCTATGGGCAGGACACAGATCTCCCCGAGAACCTGCCTCCAGAGATTCTTTTAAATGAAAAGGGTAGTTACGATGGTGGGACACGTAATGACTGTCATTTGCTCTCGTAATTGCACAGCTCTGCAGTGAGATCAGAAGACAGTACAAAAAAGCTAACACAGTACAGCAGAAGGGTACTTTCTCATAACAAACATTGTCAGCAGCAGTTGTGTTCTTACAGTGCTGTCAGCTCTGTCTGATTATAATGAACACACAGCAGAGTTGAACCTTGTATCACTGCAAACACAAAAAGCACATTTGCTATTGTCTTCTCATAATGCTGTCAGCTCTGCTATACTGCCGCATCACTACACTGGCTTTGTGTGAGATGTAAGATGAAGCACTGTGAGACAACTGCAGCTGCAAATGTGTTTGTAATGAGACAAAATTCAGTTCTGATGTACTGTATTAGTTCTGATCTCACTGAAAAGCTGTGTATGGTTATAAGAGCAAATTGTCTGTCAGTCATTACATGCCTCACACTGATAACATCCCTTTTTTTTAGAATAACCTCTGAAGGCCAATTCTCAGGGAAATCTTTATCCAGCCCTTAGATCTTAACAGTTTATTTACATATAAAAAATGTGGATTTCATAGGAATAAAACATTGGTTCGCAGATATTATTATTATAGCACCATTTATTCCATGGCGCTTTACATGTGAAAAGGGGCATGCAAGTACAATAACTATGAGCAATACAAGGCACACATAATTTACAGAAGGAAATAGGACCCTGCCTGCGAGGGCTTACAGACTACAAGGGATGGGTGAGGATACTCTCGGAGAGGATAGAGATAGTCCTGCGGCGGTTTAGTAGACTGAGGATCACTGCATGTTGTAGACTTGTTAGAAGAAGTGTGTAGGCGAGACTCTGATGAGTTGGGGCAGAGTGTTCCAGAGTATGGGGGAGGCACGGGCAGAAATCTTAAAAGTGGCTGCGGGAAGAAGAGATAAGAGGGGAGGAGAGAAGGAGATCTTGAGAGGATCCCAAGTTGCGTGTAGGTAAGTACCAGGAGACCATGTCACAGTTGCATGCAGGAGACAGGTTGTGAATGGCTTTGTATGTCATGAATAGGGTTTTGAACTGGAACCTATGGATAATAGTAAGCCAGTGAAGGGCTTGGCAGAGAAGAGAGGCTGGGGATAGCGGGGGACAAGTGGATTAGTCGGGCAGCAGAGTTTAGGACAGTCAGATGCCAGGGAAAGCTGTGTACATGAAAAGCATACCAGAAAGAGATAATATGCACTTCACAGAGACAGTCAGGAGCCAGGGAAAGCTGTGTACATGGAAAGTGTACCAGAAAGATATAATATGCACTCACAGGACAGTCAGATACCAGGGTAAGCAGTGTAGAAAAAATGTGTTGCATGGTTTTATATATTTTTACATCAATAAAGGAATCAGCCCCTCAGACAATTCTGGGGCATCAAAACCCTTGACCAGATCTCAATCATAGGACAATAAAACTTTCACACTACTTCTTATGTATAAACTGCTGATATTTACTGCCACAACTGTTTCTCCCTTTCCAATACTGAAAGCTCTGCGTCACGTCACTGGTCTTATTTACTACACTATTCTATGTCCTGTTATGTATAGATATGTGACTCCTCAGATTTTGTGTTATATCATGCCTGATGATCACCGAGTAGTCTTGAAAGCTGCTATTTATTACCGTATTTACAGTTAGCCATTAAAAAGTAACAACCACAGAGGACTCTCAGATTATAATATTTTTCTATCTACTGACTAACACATTACTTTGATATATTTTTCCTGCATTAGCTTATAGAAATTTGGCTAAATCTTTCAAATATCTTAGTTTTTCTTAGATGAATATTATATAGACAGCCATAATCTGGACTACGCCGATGAGGGGCAAGAACACCAAAACAGATGCCTGTAGATTTGAGTCTACCGTGATATTTATCCCTAGTCATTTAGGTTAAGGCTCATTTAAAGGGAACCTGTCATGTGTACAAAAGCTTTTAACCTGCAGATATGGGGTTAATCTGTATATGAAAACTCCTGTTGTCTGATTATTGAACACCATGGCCAGGAGGAAATCAACTTTAATCCTCTTGGCAGCATCCGGGTTTCAGTCACAGCGAAGTGTCGGCATGGGATCAGTCACCAATCTTTAAAAGTGTTGTACAGGAGAACGCAGATGTGACATTACTAACATTTCTAGCAGATCTTATGTCCCAACAGAGCCAACAGTGCCCTGAGATCAAAGCAGTAAGGCGTTTATCATAACACATAGGTCTTCTCTACAACCCCCACAGTAGTACTATGAGATGAAATCTGGAAGAGGTGTTTAGAATGACACTCAGTCCTGTTTTACTTCCCCCTCCTCCATACACACTGACTGTAGTGAGATGAAAGCTGCTAGAGGTGTTTGTAATGACATATAGCTCTGCCGGCCTCAAGACAGGTGGTGCAGAGAACAGTGCGGAGAGCAGGGCTGGGTTGCACACTATGTGTAATATACTGGATTTCATGTTAAAAAATATATATTATTGTACATATATTTTCTGGATAGCACAGAATTGTATGGGATTTCATATTATTGCAAACTGTATACCTTAATGCAATTCGTGAAAAGTACAGTTGTAGCCAAAAGTATTGACACCCCTGCAATTCTATCAGATAATACTCAGTTTCTTCCTGAAAATGATTGCAATCACAAATTCTTTGGTATTATTATCTTCAATGAAAAAACACAAAAGAGAATGAAGCAAAAAGCAAAACATTGACCATTTCACACAAAACTCCAAAAATGGGCCAGACAAAAGTATTTGCACCCTCAGTCTAATACTTGGTTGCACAACCTTTAGCCAAAATAACTGCGATCAACCGCTTCCGGTAACCATCAATGAGTTTCTTACAATGATCTGCTGGAATTTTAGACCATTCTTCTTTGGCAAACTGCTCCAGGTCCCTGATATTTGAAGAGTGCCTTCTCTAAACTGCCACTTTTAGATCTCTCCACAGGTGTTCTATGGGATTCAGGTCTGGACTCATTGCTGGCCACCTTAGAAGTCTCCAGTGCTTTCTCTCAAACACTTTCTAGTGCTATTTGAAGTGTGTTTTGGGTCATTGTTCTGCTGGAAGACCCATGACCTCTGAGGTAGACCCAGCTTTCTCACACTGGGCCCTACATTATGCTGCAAAATTTGTTGGTAGTCTTCAAACTTCATAATGCCATGCACACGGTCAAGCAGTCCAGTGCCAGAGGCAGCAAAGCAACCCCAAAACATCAGGGAACCTCCGCCATGTTTGACTGTAGGGACCGTGTTCTTTTCTTTGAATGCCTCTTTTTTTCTCCTGTAAACTCTATGTTGATGCCTTTGCCCAAAAAGCTCTACTTCTGTCTCATCTGACCAGAGAACATTCTTCCAAAATGTTTTAGGCTTTCTCAGGTAAGTTTTGGCAAATTCCAGCCTGGCTTTTTTATGTCTCAGGGTAAGAAGTGGGGTCTTCCTGGGTATCCTACCATACAGTCCCTTTTCATTCAGATGCCGACGGATAGTACGGGTTGACACTCTTGTACCCTCGGACTGCAGGGCAGCTTGAACTTGTTTGGATGTTCGTCGAGGTTCTTTATCCACCATCCACACAATCTTGCGTTGAAATCTCTTGTCAATTTTTCTTTTCCATCCATATCTATGGAGGTTAGCCACAGTGCCATGGGATTTAAACTTCTTGATGACACTGTGCACGGTAGACACAGGAACATTCAGGTCTTTGGAGATGGACTTGTAGCCTTGAGATTGCTCATGCTTCCTCACAATTTGGCTTCTCAAGTCCTCAGACAGTTCTTTGGTCTTCTTTCTTTTCTCCATGCTCAATGTGGTACACATAAGGACACAGGACAGAGGTTGAGTCAACTTCAATCCATGTCAACTGGCTGCAAGTGCGATTTAGTTATTTTCAACACCTTTTAGGTGCCACAGGTAAGTTACAGGTGCTGTTAATTACACAAATTAGAGAAGCATCACATGATTTTTCTAACAGTGCCAATACTTTTGTCCACCTCCTTTTTATGTTTGGTGTGGAATTATATCCAATTTGGCTTTAGGACAATTCTTTTTGTGTTTTTTCATTGAAGACAAATTAAATGAAGATAATAATACCAAAGAATTTATGATTGCAATTATTTAAGGAAGAAACTGAGTATTATCAGACAGAATTGCAGGGGTGTCAATACTTTTGGCCACAACTGTAGATATCCCTGTACCTACAGCCTGCATGCAGCCATTTATAATGGCTGCAGTGCACATTAAAAATCTGTCAGCTCTCTGCATTACTATGCCCTGAAGACACATTATTTAATTCTATTCTTTATTGTTTTTACTTGCGTCCACAGAATTAGAATTCATATTAGGTTGCAATACTTTGCAGAAAAGCATTAAAATTGAAATACCGCACAGAGTTTGCAAATTCTCACAGGTTTTGTCTTCCAAGTGCACCGCAAGAACACTCTATTCAATTATTAACATTCACTACAGACAAACGCCTTTAACGGGGAGCGCTCAGCATGCTGACAGCAGTCTCCTCCTCATCAGACACCATATGACCTTCACCGTGCAACTTACTGGGAGCAGCACATTATTTCCAATAGAAGAGATTACAGATAAATACAGGGGAGACTACTGCAACGTGCAGATTTTAAGATATGATTTGGATATTATCCAAATATTATAAATCTGACAAGGAAGATATGTGCATAAAAATCTTGCATCCAAATCAATGCATACAATTTTTGCCTAAGCTACACTGCTTAAAAGGAATCTGTCAGCAGTTTTTTGCTACCTCACCTGAGAGCAGTATAATGTAGGCAAAGAGACCCTGAATCCAACGATGTTTAACTTCAAATACTGGGTGCAGCAGTTCTGACACAATCAAAGATTTTAGTTTTAGCCACGTAGCAGAGCTGAGATAGATGCCCTCACCCATGGCAGGCTCTCTATAGGGACTGTACATTGACAGTGAGGTGTCAATCACGACAGGGAGCATGTCAGACTGCCATGCAAGTGACAATGTAGCCCAGTAATGGTAGTCACCAGGTCATAAAGCATTTAGAGAGTCACAGATGATTTTTTTAAAAACTACACCATGCTGTCCTCAGCATAAAACTTGCTGACAGATTCCCATTACAGAATAGGCCAAGAAAATGTGACACGCACATGATCAGAGAACACTAACAGAAATTCTGTTCAGCAGAGTGCTGCTCCCTATCTATATGACCTCTTGGACTATTGCAATATATCATGATGTACAGTGGGGAGAAAGAGTATTTAGTCAGCCACCAATTGTGCAAGTTCTCCCACTTAAAAAGATGAGGTCGGCCTGTAATTGACATCATAGATAGACCTCAACTATGAGAGACATAATGAGAAAACAAATCCTGAAAAACACATTGTCTAATTTGGAAATAATTTTTTTCCAAATGTTGGTGGAAAATAAGTATTTGGTCACCTTCAAACAAGCCAGATTTCTGGCTCTCACATACCTGTAACTTCTCCTTTAAGCGGCTCCTCTGTCCTCCACTCATTACCTGTAATACTGGCACCTGTTTGAACTTGTTATCAGTATAAAAGGCACCTGTCGACAACCTCAAACAGTCACACTCCAAACTCCACTATGGTGAAGACCAAAGAGCTGTCGAAGGACACCAGAAACAAAATTGTAGCACTGCACCAGGCTGGGAAGACTCAATCTGCAATAGGCAAGCAGCTTGGTGTGAAGAAATCAATTGTGGGAGCAATAATTAGAAAATGGAAGACATACAAAACCACTGATAATCTCCCTCAATCTAGGGATCCACGCAAGATCTCACCCCGTGGGTTCAAAATGATCAAGAACGGTAAGCAAAAATCTCAAAACCACAAGGGGGACCTAGTGAATGACCCGCAGAGAGCTGGGACCAATGTAACACAGGCTACCCATCAGTAACACACTACATCGCCAGGGACTAAGACCCTGCAGTGCCAGACATGTCCCCCTGCTTAAGCCAGTGCATGTCCAGGCCCGTCTGAAGTTTGCTGGAGAGCATTTGGATGATCCAGAAGAATATTGACAGAATGTCATATGGTCAGATGAAACCAAAGTGGAACTGTTTGATAGAAACACAACTCGTCATGTTTGGAAGAGAAAGAATGCAGAGTTGCATTCAAAGAGCAATATACCTACTGTGAAGCATGGGGGTGGCAACATCATGCTTTGGGGCTTTTTCTCTGCCAAGGGACCAGGATGGCTGATGCGTGTACATGAAAGAATTAATGGGGCCGTGCATCGTGAGATTTTGAGTGCAAATAACTCATCCAGGGGTCTATGGGAACTCGGAACCCGGGCTTGGAGTTGAAGGGATGTCACTGGTGGCCTGCAATTACCCGTAGCCCTGGTGGTCGGCCCAAAAATTGGGGAAATGTAGAAAGGAAATAAAAGAAAAAGAAAGGAAAAGTTTGTCATGATGCCACCTGCAGATTCTGGTGGTGTTCACCAGTGCCGCTGTCAGACCGCCGGGCATGATGGTATTGCAACTTGGGTGGTATGGCTCCCTGGGGCAGGATAGCACTGCACTTGTTGCTGTGGTGATGGTTGTGGGCAGCGCAGCGGTTTTTGTAGAAAGGAGACAGGAAGCCTTGTAACTCTATACTGGTACTTTACTGAAACCGGTTCAGATGGCACTTCAGGTTACAGTTTGCACAGTCTTTGAACGGGTAGCTGGTCGGGTAGCCACTGAGGAGGGTAAAGTCTCTTTCAGGCCTCTGTAGTATACCTTCTTTTGTCTTCCTAATGTTCCGCTGTTCTAACCTGCACCTCCTTACTTTCCTTGCGCTGCCCTGCACAGCCCCGCTTGTCTACTAGGCCCGCTGGGTGCTATGAGGTACCTTTCTTCTCTCTAAGGGACTTGACCCGGTTTGGGTGATCATGGTGGGGCTGCACGTTCTGGACGGGGATGTCAGGGGTTGCTAAATTAACCAGCAACTGGCCAGTGTTGGCGGCTCAAGGGTGAACGTACCTGTACTGTTCCTCGGAGCCGGCACTCTGTTGGCGGACTAGGATTCCCCCGGACTATGGAAGGTCCGGCACAGGGTTTCCTCTTTCTTTTCCAGGGCCGCCTTTTTCTCTCTCAGATGCCCTCCCTGGGAGACCCCTCTCATGGGCTCCCTCCTTGCATCTTCCCTTAGTACGGACCACATCCAACTGTGTGACTCTCCACTTTTTTCTTAACTCTCCTCCCCCCGGGACCGGTTACCCTGGTAACAGATTGCCAATTGGTCCCCTAGTCTAGGTGTAAGGATGCCAGGGTGAGAGCTTCAGGTTAACTTTGCACTCACCAATGACAGGAATACTGCACAATCAGTCATGGGTGAAGTACCCCTACTGTGGCGCACTGACCAGTGGGGTGCCACACAAACCTCCTTTCATCAGCAAGGGCCTTGAAGATGAAATGTGGCTGGGTCTTTTAGCATGACAATGATCCCAAGCACACTGCCAGGGCAACAAAGTAGTTTTGTAAGAAACATTTTAAGGTCCTGGAGTGGCCTAGCCAGTCTCCAGATCTCAACCCTATAGAAAACGTTTGGATGAAGTTGAAAGTCTGTGTTGCCTATTGACAGCCCCAAAACATCACTGCTCTAGAGGAGATCTGCATGGAGGAATGGGCCAACATACCAGCAACAGTGTGTGCCAACCTTGTGAAGACTTACAGAAAACGTTTGACCTCTGTCATTGCCAACAAAGGATATATAACAAAGTATTGAGAAGAACTTTTGTTATTAGGCAAACATTTTCCACCAAAATTTGAAAAACATTTCTTTCCAAATCAGACAATGTGATTTTCAGAATTTGTTTTCTCATTTTGTCTCTCATAGTTGAGGTCACCTATGATGTCAATTACAGGCCGACCTCATCTTTGTAAGTGGGAGAACTTGCACAAATGGCGGCTGACTAAAGACTTTTTTTCCCCAGTGTATATATTGTAAAAAGTTGGTATGTTATAAAAAAGAAAATAATCGAGTGATATCATAAACTAAATATTATTAATGTATTGTATTTTTTTAATTACTCTGTAATATACTTTATCTTGTCAAAGGAAAAAATGCATATTTCTCCACTCAACCATCATTTTTCTCCCTGTATCCGGCTATTATACTGTCTGTAGCTGCTTACAATAACTGCACTCACTAAAGATCAACAACTAATAGATCCACAAGTAGAGAAGATTAATGTCAGCTTTCTTAAGCTCCCCCAAGTGGAGCCTTATAGCTGTGCGAATGAAACCATTTTGAATCATGTATCAGATAACCACAACTACAATAATAAGAAATCACAGAGTATAAAATAAGAACAGGAATTTAGACCAATTTAAGAAACAAACATTTACTTTAAAAGAAGTAATCTGATTATTTTTTTGAAAAAAAAAAATTCCTTTGAAAGGGTTGTCCAGAATTAGAAAGGCATTAACTTTCTTGAATAAAAAGCAGCACAAATACCCACTGCATCCCAGCTGCATTGCAGTCAATAGGCAAGACCTTCATTACTATACACAACCTGTGGATTTTGGAAGAAAGCATCCATGTATTTTCTTAATCTGTTCAACCCTTAAAGGGCTATTTTCATCTCCAAGATACCCTCCCAATATGTAGTAGGTGTAATAATAATAATATTAGCAAATAACTTTA
Organism: Allobates femoralis; assembly: GCA_033576535.1. Classification (NCBI taxonomy): domain Eukaryota; kingdom Metazoa; phylum Chordata; class Amphibia; order Anura; family Aromobatidae; genus Allobates; species Allobates femoralis. Next base: position 513,063,065 of record JARQOC010000005.1, read on the forward strand.
ATTAGAAATCTAGTATAGTTCTCCTGATTAGCCATGTCTTACATGGCCATGATTACGGCCACAAGCAACTAACCAACTGACTTCCCCTATATACATGGCCATAAACCAGGGATACCTAAGGTCCTGCAATGCTCTGCACATGAGGCGAAGACATTGCTTATCAGGAAAATTATGCTACATATGTAATTGGAGGTGTATGCTAATATTATTAATACACCTACTATATATTAGGATAGGCTCTTAGAGATAGGAATAACCCTTCATGTTTTTTGCACTCCTGGTTATCATATTATTCTGGTTTAGGTATCTGGTTTGTAGCACTCAATCACGCTAAATAAACCATTACATGGAAGGAATCAAACTACTAGCGACAAATTTTTCAGCAAAGTATATGCAGCACTGCATACAAAGATGTTATAAACATACCTTTTTAAATTCACTCCTATTAGTTCTCTGGTATTTAAAGCACCACTTCAGTGTTTTTTGTTTTTTTTCATCGCTGTAGTGGTGCTTTCAATGTAGTGCCCCTGCCCCTGGTCATATACTCACCTTCCAGCAGCTTCAGGTCTTACTAACCCCGCTCCTGTCCCGTGACGCCATCTTGCACCTGTAGCTTCTGAATGGCCAGAAGTCAGAAGTTATGTCACAAACGTTCAATCCATCACTATGAGAGCCAGAAGAAAGCCAGTACAAGACCAGAATGAGGCTCTCATGGAGATGTATTCATTTTTGACCTCCGGCGTGCTCCTTGAAACACTGGAGCCGCCAGCAGGTCTTTTTTCAATGCAGACTGACCAGAGTGGCACTGGAAAAAGGATAAAGGCTGCAGAAGGCGAGTATAAAAGACAGGAGTCGGGGGACTTACATTTAAAAAACCACTGTAGCGGTGCAATTAAAAACCACTTGAAAGGTGCTTTAAATTTAGAATGCAGACGTTTTGTCAAATTAATAGGCGATGCAAATAATTTTGTATTGCACCATGCTGCAAATACTAAAAAATCTATTTGTAATCAATAATATGAAATTACGTAAACCTGAGTGCAGAGGTGATCTGCAGCATTGCTCACTAACTAGAGAAGCCTTATGGATTTAACATTTAAATACAAGAGCGTTAATAAGATTTAAGTTAAAAAGGGACATTATGTTTCATTGTTAAATATTATACACTTCTTTCCTATTTAAAATTAGTTCAATTATGTTATTGATCATTATACATTTTTCCTGCTTTAGCAATTTGCTACAGTGTAATGGTATTATTTGCTTCACCACCTGGCTGCTTCATTTCCTCTTTGCTGACATCCCCACTATCATCATGGGTGATTTTAACATCCCCATTGACACTTCCACTTCGGCTGCCTCCAAACTTTTATCACTGACTACCTCCTTTGGCCTCACTCAATGGTCCTCCGCAGCCACTCACAAACATGGCCACACACTGGACCTTATCTTCACCCACCTCTGATCCCTTACTAGCTTCTCTAATTCACCCCTCCCCCTGTCTGAGCACAACCTACTAACATTCTCTTCCCTCTCCTCTCCTTGTGTGCAACAGCCACTCCACCAGCTTAACCATACTCGCAGAAATCTCAAACACCTTAATTTACACTTATTATCTGAGTCCCTTCTCCCTCTTACAGACATAGCTTCCTTACATGACACAGATGCTGCTGCCACTTTATATAACACTACAATAACAGCAGCGTTCGATTGGGGTGCCCCCTTAATGCATAGCCAAACTACAATCAACAGGCAACCCTGGAAGATCAGCCTGACCAAAGAACTGAAAGGGGCCTCCAGAGTAGCTGAGCAGAGATGGAAGAGATTTTGTACTACCGAGCACTTTGTCACATACAAGCAGTCCCTTGACAACTTCAAATCCACGTTCGCTGCTGCAAAACAAACTTACTTCTCATCTCTCATATCCTCCCTGTCTCACAATCCTAAGCAGCTATTCAAAACTTATAATTCTCTACTCTGTCCCCCAGCACCTCCTCCCTCTCCTCTCATTTCTGCTGGAGACTTTATCTCTTTCTTTAAGCAGAAGATTGATAACTTCAGAGAAAGCTATGGCCCGCAGCACCTTATGCCCTCCTCATAACTGCTCAGCCCTGTTCTTCCAAAACCAGCTTCTCCACCATGACAGAAGATCAGCTCTCCTCCCTTCTGTCAAGATCACATCTCACCACTTGTATGCTTGGACCCGCTCCCCTCCCACCTCATCCCAACCCTAACACATCTCTTCAACCTTTCACGTACAAATGGTGTCTTCCCCTCATTCATAGACTGTGAGCCCTCGGGTCATTCCATGTCAAGTGATCCAAAAATGAATATTTTTTTTCCCTGACGTCCTCAGATTTTTTTAATTTTTTTTCTATATGAAGAACAACTTTATCTAATTACAAAAAAAAAAGTTTTGAATTTTTTTCTTTATCTGTTAATTTTTTACAGATTTTTAAAGTTTTAAAAAAGTGCGAATTTTGGCCTGGTATGGCTTTACATTTTCTATCATATCTCGGGCTAGAAATAAGATAGAGAAACAAAATAAACACCAATCTACTCAGAACTGTCCAGGCTTTCATCAGATATGTCACAAGAGGATCTTTGTTAATATTTTACCCATGTGATCGCAAGCGCAAAACTTTAAAACGCATTTCCGAAAAATCGGCGCGCTTTAAATATTTCAAAAACTGCCCATGTGTCTGCTTTGCTCTTAGCCACATCTGTACCAAATTTCAAGTTGGGATCGCAATGGGATCATATTTTAACATATTTTACTAGTAATAGCGTCAATGGGTCATTACATATCAAGTGATCTAAATATGAATATTTTTTTTTACCTGACGTCTTTAGATTTATTTATTTTTTTTCCTTTATGAAGTACTACTTTAGTTAATTACAAATTAAAAGTTTAGAATTTTTTTCTTCATCAGTTAATTTTTTACAGATTTTTAAAGTTTAAAAAAAGGGTGAATTTTGGCCTGATATGACTTTACATTTTTTTATCTCAGGCTAGAAATAAGATAATGAAGTGGGAGAGGCATCATTTTACTCAGAACGGTAACAGCTTTCATTTGAGATGTTACAAGACTATGTTTCTTTATATCAAATTCAAACTATTGACGGGCAATTGTGAAAAAATTACTGATTGTGTTCTTGGTGATTTTTGAATTGACACTATAATAGTTAAATATTTTGCACTTAGGTCCAATGAATGTGTCCATAGGGTCAAGCTGGGCCAGAGTCATCACAAATTAGCCTTATTTGCAGATGATCTGCTACTTTACATCTCCCAGCCCCTGGTCTCCATCCCTTCGGTCTTAATGGAGTTTGAATGGTTCGGACAATTGAGCAACTTTAAAGTGAATTGCTCCAAAACCGAGGCACTCAATATTTCTTTGCCTGGAGAATTGGTTTCTCATGTATCTAAACAGTTCCCATTTAAATGGAAAGTAGAAGCCATTAAGTACTTGGGAGTCCTTATACCAAAAGATCTTAAACAAATATTCAATTTAAATTATCAACCCCTTTTGACTAACGCGGAATCGGCATTTACCTCCTATAGACAATTAAAGCTATCCTGGTTCGGGAGAATAAACGTAGTCAAAATGGATGTCTTGCCCCGACTCTTATATACTTTTCAGACAGTTCCTGTTCTATTGGATAGAGGCTTCCTCTCCAAAATACAATCTATGATCCTTAGATTTGTCTGGGGGGGCAAGAAGTCCAGATTGCGAATGAATATCCTATCCTTGCCCAAGACCAGAGGAGGGGTTGGACTACCCAACATACGAGCGTACTTTGTGGCTTCCTCTCTTGTTAGAGCTCTAGATTGGCATTATCATGCGTCCTCCAAGAAATGGGTAGGGGTGGAGCAAGAGGGTTTGGGGATTCCGCTGAAACACCTGCTTTGGATTTCCCCTAAAGACTCCACAGACCTAGTACCTTTGACAGACATGACCAGAAACACCTTGAAGGTATGGCACCTAGTGACGAAAACCCTCCGCTTAAACGACAGACTTAGCCCTTTGACTCCCCTTTTTTCCAACCCATCTTTCCCACCCAGATTTGACAGGCAGAGATTTTTATGTTGGCGGATTGTGGATGACACCCGAGTAGGACAGACTCTGTCCAGTGGTGGTTTGCCCCCGATGGCAGAGCTACAACTCAAAGAACCTACGAGACCTCTTAAGTGATTCGAATTTCTCCAATACAGAGCATACTTATATTCAGCTGACCACTCTTGCAGGGTAAGATTGACGCCCAACGTATTGGAGAGGTTATTCCAACTGGAGGCTCCACCGAGGCGCAAAATATCAGTTCTATACCAGGCCTTAGGGTCCATGAGAGAGCAGGGCACCCTTTACTTCCAACGTGCTTGGGAGAGGGAATTGGGGTGTAGCATTTCAGAAGCTAATTGGCAGAAATGCTTTATATTTACTCACTCACTAGCTAGCGCTTGTTCTGCACAAGAAAGAAGCTATAAGCTGCTCACTAGATGGTACTTGTGCCCAACGACACTCCGGAACATGTTCCCTGGAACCCCTGAAACCTGCTGGCGCTGTGGGGAAGAGAAGGGTACAATGATACACATTTGGTGGAGTTGTGGGGAAATCCGGCGGTTCTGGTCTGAGGTTTTCAATGCATACGCCCGGATAACAGGTAAACAAGCCGAATGCTGCCCAGAATCGGCAATGTTATCCATTTTTCCAGGTCCTATTGGGCTACAGAAGAGGGATATTCTCCGCTTTTGCATCTCGGCTGCTCGTGCTGTGATCCCGAAGTTCTGGAAATCAAGCCGGGCTCCATCTCTACTTGATTGGTTCAAAGAATTGATAGACATATATCGAATGGAGGAGCTCGCAGCTGATGCGTCGGGATCTCGGAACAAATTCTTAGGGATTTGGGTTGAATGGATTCTTTTTCACGACTCTGCAGAATTTAGGAGTATCTTTTCCAGCACAGATAATATGGCTCGACCTCTGGCTGATGGGGAGCCAGTGGGATGAGTACCCTTTCTCCTTCCCATACCTCACCCGTCCCCCCCCTCCTTTTTTTCTTTTTCTTACGTGGCTTTTCTTTCCCAGTATAACTTTTTCTAATGGTTTTTGTTTCTCTTCTCTCTCTCTTCTTTTCTATCTCTCTTTTCTTCCCATCTGATACATTCAGTCTAGGTATTTCCTTTCTATACCTATACCTTCAGAATTCTAGTGAACATTAGACAGGTATCGGAAACTCTGAGCTGTGAGTAGATCATTAATATTTCGGCCTTCCTTTCCGGTACACCAGTCGATAGACTATTCCAACTAGGCCTCAACGGGTAATGACCCACTTACATGGTCAATCTGTTAGAAGGGGCCAAGTGATAAAAATCATTCTGCTGGGGCTGCTTGTCCCCTTGACATCAGAACATCTCAAAACCCTGAGAAAGGTTGTATACTTGAGTGTTTGGAATTATATTTAGATTGTAGTATATATTGCACCAGAGATAAGCGCAAAAGTAAATTTGCAGCTTATCTTAAAGTTACTAATAACTTTTTAAATTCTCTTTTTGTATATTTTATATGTCTCAAGATTTTGTTAAAAGATTGAATGTATGTCTTTCATATGTTTTTTCAAAATTTAATAAAAATGAGATTAACCATAGTTAAATATTTTAAAATATGATCCCATCACGATCCCAACTTGAAATTTGGTACAGATGTGGCTAAGAGCATAAAAGACACATGGGCAGTTTTGGAAAATTTGTATTAAAACGTTTTTTCGGAAATGCGTTTCAAAATGTTGCGTTTGCATTCGCATGGGTAAAAAATTAAAATTAACAAATATACTCTTGTGACATATCTGGTGAAAGCCTGGACAGTTCTGAGTAGAATGGTGTTTATTTTGTTTCTCTATCTTATTTCTAGCCCGAGATAAAAAAATTTAAAGTCATACCAGGCCAAAATTCACCCTTTTTTTAAACTTTAAAAATCTGTAAAAAATTAACTGATGAAGAAAAAAATTATAAACTTTTAATTTGTAATTAACTAAAGTAGTACTTCATAAAGGAAAAAAAAAAAAAAAAATCTAAAGACGTCAGGTAAAAAAAAATATTCATATTTAGATCACTTGATATGGAATGACCCATTGACGCTATTAATAGTAAAATATGTTAAAATATGATCCCATTGCGATCCCAACTTGAAATTTGGTACAGATGTGGCTAAGAGCAAAGCAGACACATGGGCAGTTTTTGAAATATTTAAAGCGCGCCGATTTTTCGGAAATACGTTTTAAAGTTGTGCGCTTGCGATCACATGGGTAAAATATTAACAAAGATCCTCTTGTGACATACTGATGAAAGCCTGTATAGTTCTGAGTAGAATGGTGTTTATTTTGTCTCTCTATCTTATTCCTAGCCTGAGTTATGAGGAGAAACGTAAAGGCAGGCAACAGCGAAATTCACACTTTTTCCGAACTTTAAAAATCATTTAAAAAAAAAATAAATTTTTAAAAAAAATTTTCTCTTCACATTTTGCATTGTCTGATATGCTATTATCAAATAACAAAATCTCAAAAGAATTAAAAATATAGAGGTAATAATCATTGGTTCACTTGACATGGAATGACCCCCTCGTGGACAGGGTCCCTGCCCCTCCTGTACCTGTACGTCCTGATCGCCTAGATTTAGTGTACTTGTTCTTGTCTCCCTTATCCTCATGTAAAGCGCCATGGAACCTAATGGCCTATATAAATAAATAATAATAATAATAATAATAATAATAATAATAATCCTTCAAACATGCCTCAATCACACCCATCCTCAAAAAGTTTTCCCTAGACCCATCTTCTGTGTCTAACTATCGCCCCCGGTATCACTTCTTCCTTATGCCTCAAAACTACTGGAACAGCATGTCCATCTTGAACTGTCCTCCCACCTCTCCTCCTGCTCCCTCTTTGACAGGTTACAATCTGGCTTCCGACTGCATCACTCTACTGAAACTATCCTAACTAAAGTCACCAATGAACTACTAACCGCCAACCGCCAATGACCTACTAACCGACACTACTCCGTCCTCCTTCTCCTCAACCTGTCTTCTGTCTTTGACGCTGTAGACCTTTCCCTCCTGTTACAGATTCTGTCATCTCTTGGTATCACAGACTTGGCCCTGTCCTGGATCTTGTCATATCTAATAGACTGGACATTCAGTGTCTCCCTCTCCCACACCACCTCCCCACCTTGCCCCCTGTTCGTCGGTGTTCCCCAAGGCTCAGTCCTAGGACCCCTACTCTCCTCTATCTACATCTTTGACCTGGGTCAGCTCATAGAATTCCATAGTTTGCAATATCATCTCTACGCTGACGACATGCAGATCTACCTCTCTGACCCTGACATCACCTCCTTACTGACCAAAATTCCACAATGTCTGTCCGCTATTTCAACAATCTTTTCTGCTCGCTTTCTAAAACTGAACATGGACAAAACAGAATTTCATCTTTCCCCCAACGCACTCTACCCCTCCACCTGACCTATCCATCAAAGTCACTGGCTGCTCACTTTCCCCAGTCCCACATGCACAGTGCCTCGGGGTAATCCTCGACTCTGCCTTGTTTTTCAAGCCAAATATCCAAGCCCTTGCCACCTCTTGCCAACGCCAACTCAAAAATATCTCCCTCATTCATACATTCCTTGACCAAGAAACAGCAAAAACACTTGTGCATGCCCTTATCACTTCCTGCCTTGACTACTGCAACCTTCTACTCTCTGGCCTCCCCTCTAGCACCACTCCAATCTATACTAAACTCTGCTGCCTGACTAATCCACCTGTGTCCCCATTATTCCCCAGCCTCTCCTCTCTGCCAAGCCCTTCACTGGCTTCCTATTGTCCAGAGGCTCCAGTTCAAAACCCTAACTATGACATACAAAGCCATCCACAACCTGTCTCCTCCATACAACTGTGACATGTTCTCCCGGTACTTACCTACACGCAACCTCCGATCGGTTCAAGATCTCCTTCTCTACTCCCCATTCCTCTCTTCTTCCCACAACCACATACAAGATTTCTCCCGTGCTTCCCCTATATTCTTGAACTCTCTACCCCAACACATCAGATTCTCGCCCACTGTGGAAACCTTCAAAAGGAACCCGAAGACCCACCTCTTCTGACAAGCCAACAACCTGCAATGATCCTCAGTCTACTGATCTGCCGAGCGACCAGCTCTACCCTCTCCTATTGTATCTTCACCCATCCATTGTAGACTGTGAGCCCTCTTGGGCAGGGTCCCCTCTCCTTCTGTACTTGTGTGTGCCTTGTATTGCTCATGTTTATTGTACTTGTCTATATATGCCCTTTTCACATGTAAAGCGCCATGGAATAAATGGCGCTATAATAATGAATAATAATAATAATTATATGTTTGCTTTTTGTTAATGACTTTATTCAGTGTAGTGCCAATTTCAATTTATTTTTCTGCAACAATATTTTTCTAATGTTTTATTTCATGTGGTCTTTGTTTTTTCCTTCTGGTTGATACATTTTTGCTCGTCATTGTTTCCACAAGTGTTGCTTATATACTTAATTAATTGCGGGACTCACCACCCTTACAGAGGAGAGATGCTTTTTATTTTAAATGAGGGGTATTTTCTGCACACTTTATCCATGATTAAAGACGACTTCTAGTTGAAACGCATAAGAAACTACAATGCTTGGAATTTTTGTGAGTGTCAATTTTAACGATACGGCATAAAAGTGTGGATATATTTTTAATCAAGAATTATTTGGAAAATCTTCGACTTTGATATAAGAGATAAACAGTGGGTACTTACAATCATTTTCTTTCTGACCATATAAATAAAGCACATAGCCTTGTTAGGGCTATAGCTCCAATAAAAAAAAAATGGCACCATTATTGCTCTAATCGTTGCCTCCTAACTGCACATAATTAAGTTTAATCAAATATGTTAATTAGGGTGTTTGGTGAACCTTGGGTGTGGCCAAGATGTTCAATACACCACTCCACTCACTAGTTTTCCTTGCAAGACTATGTCAGTTTGGTCTCACAGATTGCCTTTAACACTACATTAAAGCATATTACTGATAGTACAATCATTTCACTAATGATCAAAATGCCAACACAATCAATCCTGGTCTGAATAAACCATGTGTAGTCAAAGTCATTATAATGTAGCATGTAAGATCAAGTGGTGAACAGAATGAAAAGTTCCCATTTCGACTACACCAAATGCTGAGAAGACGTCATCCAAAAGAAAATGATCTCAAGAAAGTTATATCCATAGAAACAAGATGTCGACTGATAAAGGTCAACCATAATCCTTACAGCAGAGTATGGAAATATCCGACTGCAAAAATGACAACAATCCAGAATAGTAAACACTGCCACAAACCTCAAAGGTGTTCTTGGTCATACCGGAGAGACCATAATAGGATGTACCAGTAGCGAGCGCGCACACACACAGCTCTCCTATCTCATCCGTCCGACATAACTGTGGAATCCCATCAGGTTTCACCGAACACATAATAGCTGAAATAGAAGGAAAGGAAGGTTACCAGTAGACTACTGTTATTCTATTAATTATTATTATGCATTTTTCTTTTTCTTTAATTGTGATTTCCAGTCATTTTCTATACAAAATTTTGAGTTAAAGGGAACCTGTCACCCCTTTTGGGCATTTTAAGCTATGCCCACCAGCTTACACATTATGTAAATGGTAGTAACCCTTGTATGTGCCTTGTATGTGCCCAGACTAGCCCCCTCATATCTGAAATATGAACTTATATTGTGTCCCGCGCTGGCCTTCTATTTAGACAGGGAGGCGGCTATTTAGTCTTGATGAATGATGTCCTCGCCGACCCCCTGGCTGCAAAACCCACCCTGCACTTTATAAAATTTCCGCCCCTCCTCTGGCCGGCGCTTGAGTGACAGCCGTGGAGCGGGTGTCCGAGCTCCATTGAACAGGCCGATATTTTGCAAGACTTCACAACTTTTGCGAAACGTCATCACTGACAGGCGCACCTGTGCAGTGGAGCAGGTGTCCGTGCATAGTGTCGATGTCTCGCGAGACATCAGCACTGTTCAATGGAGCGCGGACACCGGCTCCACTGCACCGGCCTAAGTATGGCTGTCACTCAAGCGCTAGCCAAAGGAGGGCGTGAATTTTAAAAAGTGCAGGGCAGGTTTTGCAACACGGGCAGGAGGCGAGGACATCATCCATCAGGACTAAATAGCAGCCTCCCTGTCTAAATAGAATGCTAGCACTGGACATAATATAAGTTCATATTTCAGGTATGAGGGGCCAGTCTGGGCACATACAAGGGTTACTTGAACCCCATTTTACATAATGTGTAAGCTGGTGGGCATAGTTTAAACTGCCCAAAGGGGGTGACAAATTCCTTTAATACACTGTGTGCAGAATTATTAGGTAAATGAGCATTTTGATCACAATACTTAATGCCTTTCCTTAGGCAAAATGGGTCAGAAGAGAGTTTGACGGGCTCTGAAAAGTCCAAAATTGTGAGATGAAACAATTCTTCTGAGAGGGATGCAGCAGTCTTGAAATTGCCAAATTTTTGAAGCGTGATCACTGAACAATCAAGCGTTTCATGACAAATAGCCAACAGGGTTGCAAGAAGCGTGTTGGGTAAAAAAGGCACAAAATAACGGCCCATGAATTGACGAACATCAAACGTGAAGCTGCCAAGATGCCACTTGCCACCAGTTTTGCCATATTTCAGAGCTGCAACGTTACTGGAGTATCAAACAGCACAAAGTGTGCTATACTCAGGGACATGGCCAAGGTAAGAAAGGCTGAAAAACGACCACCTTTGAACAAGAAACATAAGATAAAACATTAAGACTGGGCCAAAAAATATCTTAAGACTGGTTTTCAAAGGTTTTATGGACTGATGAAATGAGAGTGACTCTTGATGAGCCAGATGGATGGGCCAGAGGCTGGATCATTAAATGTCAGAGAGCTCCACTCTGACTCGACGCCAGCAAGGTCTCGGAGGTGGGGTACTGATATGGCAGGTATCACCCAAAGATGAACTGATGGGACCTTTTCGGGTTGAGGATGGAGTGAAGCTCAACTCCCGGACCTTCTGCCAGTTTCTGGAAGACAACTTTTCAAGTACTGGAAGAAGTCAGTATCATTCAAGAAAAACATGATTTTCATGCAGGACAATGCTCCATCACATGCATCCAACTACTCCACAGCGTGGCTGGCCAGTAAAGGTCTAAAAGAAGAAAAAATAATGACATGGCCCCCTTGTTCACCTGATCTGAACCCTATAGAGAACCTGTGATTCCTCATAAAATATGAGATCTACAGGGAGGGAAAACAGTACACCTCTCGGAGCAGTGTCTGGAGGCTGTGGTGGCTGCTGCACGCAATGTTATCGTAAACAGATCAAGCAACTGACAGAATCTATGGATGGAGTCTGTTGAGTGTCATCATAAAGAAAGGTGCTATATTGGTCACAAATTTTTTTTGTGTTTTGTTTTTGCATGTCAGAAATGTTTTTTCTAAATTTTGTGCAGTTATATTAGTTTACCTGGTGAAAATAAACAAGTGAGATGGGAATATTTTGGTTTTTATTAAGTTGCCTAATAATTCTGCACAGTAATAGTTACCTCACAACAGATATACTCCTAAGATACCCAAATCTAAAAAAAAAAACACACTCCAACTTCCAAAAATATTAAGCTTTGATATTTTGAGTCTTTTGGGTTGATTGAGAACATAGTTGTTGATCAATAATAAAAATAATCCTCTAAAATACAACTTACAATAATGCTGCACACAGTGTATAGTGTAGTCTCTGTTTAGGTCTCTTAGCAAGAGTAACAAGAGACTAAAAAGAGCTGTGAATGTCTATGGCTCGGTTTAAAAGTCTATTTGTGAATATGGAATTCAGACTGGTACAAATGGAAGCAGAGGGGGTGGGCCGCTCTTACTACTATGGGGTCCGCCTAGTGGCCATTTTTTTTTTAGAATGGAAGGAAAATCTCAGCATGCAAAACAAGTTAATTTTGGGCATGAATTTTGATTGATCCTAAAAGAGAACAAATAGACCTTCCAAACTGAGAAGTGAACTTAGCTTTACACAGAAAAGTTGCAAAGCCTTGAACCAGCTGAACAGAATGTCCATAAAACTGATCTATATGGCTTTTGAGGGGCAATATGTAACAGTTTAAAGACTTGTTCCATCCTCCTTGATATTGATTACCTATCCTTAGGACAGAATGTGAAATCTTTGGGGGGTCAAACACCCTGCACTCAACTAATCAGCTGCTTTCTGCTCCTGGTGGCCAGACGTAAACTGTTATGCAGCTGAATAGTTTATGATTAGAAGGCGTGCACTCTGAGACTTATTTCATGAGCTGAGGTGCCGATTGAGGGGTCTGATGAACCCACGTTTGTACTTGAGAAAAAGAGACAATCGCACACTCATGTATAAGTTTGCAAAAAAATGGGGTCTTTTTTATTCAGGAGCAGCGAGAAACCAACGTTTCGGTCATTCCTGGACCTTGATCACGGTAGTTGCTGCAAGTTATAAAATATACAGGACATGATCAGTACATACAAGCAATATTTACAGTTTATATAAACTGTATATAAATATTGTTTGTATGTACTGATCATGTCCTGTATATTTTATAATTTGCAGCAACTACCGTGATCAAGGTCCGGGAAGGACCGAAACGTTGGTTTCTCGCTGCTCCTGAATAAAAAAGACCCCATTTTTTTGCAAACTTATACATGAGTGTGCGATTGTCTCTTTTTCTCAAATACAGCTGAATAGCACAGTTCCACACACGTGTAGTGGCCGCTGTAGGTAGAATCAGAGAATGGTAGAGTTGGAAGGGACCTCAAGGGCCATTGGTCCAATCCCTGCGAGTGCAGGTTTCCTAAATCATCCCAGCTATTAGTTTATCCAGCTTCTGCTTAAAGATTTCTAATCAAATGTAATTCAGCATGCATGATCATTTTTCATTGTGGGGACAGGCAGGTGGACACAATGCACAATAGATGGTCAGATGGTCCAGCCTAAATAGGTAGGTTTGGCTGACCCTATGTGTAAGGAGACATTTAGACTATAAAGTTAGAAGTAAGTGAAAGAAAAAGTAAGAAATATCTGTGTGTCTAAGTGGTGATGTTAATAGTTCAGGCACGTTGCCCTGATGTATCTGTTGTGTTTGTTCTTAGGCACATCATTTAGGATGTGTTTACACAGATAAGTACATATACATAGTAAGATGCACAGGCGCGCCATGTTTATTTAATTGTACGTCTCATATGTCAAGAAGCATTACAAGAAAATGAGGTAAACAATTCTGGTTTTGTTATTTCAGATTTACCAAAGGAAAACTAAAGGAGATGTTGTCCTCCCGCTGGCAGCAAATGAGTGCAGAGCGGAGAGCAGCTGCAAGCAATCTTGTGTAAAGGCATCTCTCACATGTTCCACTTTTCCTTTTTCAAGAGACTGCCTCAAACAATGTGGTTAGCTCGGCTGCAGATATTATCCCTTTGGCACACCCAATCTCTGGCCTTAGATGACCAGAGGGAATCATCATTGAAATCTGGAAATGTACCTTTTTTTTTTTTAATAAGAAGTACAGCATAACCCAAGGAAGACCGGATGGGCATTAATACATAGGAGAGAAGATTATTATTTTTTCATTATTGTCAGAAAAAAACATTTAGGTCAGCTGTACATTTTCATTAATTTTATCATTATTAAGTAGAGATTAGCAATGAGATTTATGCTGCCCGTGTCCGGTCCCCCATGGCAGCTGGTTATTATTTGGATAGGCCACCATTATCAGATCAATGGGGGGAATGTGACAACCGCATACCTGGCTCCTGCCCTGTGCTGCTCGAGATCAACTAATCAGCGGGGTGCCAGGTTCATGTTGTTTTTCTATACCTGACTTGAAGAAAGAAAGGTCGATTTGTGGCCAATACATTACATGTTCTTTAGACTGTTACTGTTCGAATAAAAGATTAATTATGGAATTGTACCGCTGCCTTGGGTATACTTCTTTGTGGATCTTTAGGAAAAAGGTGGGAAAATTGCCCTAAGGGAGCATGGAGTCATTGACATGGCAGAATGATCTAAATTAATGGGGGTGTCAGGTGTTGAACCCCTACCTTTAACTTCTAGCTACCAAACAACTACTTTAAGCACTAGGTAACACTGTAGCAATAGGACTCACTGTACATATACCGTATTTTTCGCTTTATAAGACGCACCTGATTATAAGACGCACCCCCAAATTTAGTGACGGAAAAGAGAAAAAAAATAATTTTTAATGTTAAATGGGGTCTGTCTTATAATGCCAATGTCTGTCTTATAGACTGATTGTATGTCCCCTATCCTGGTATATTTGTCTCCATTCTGGTATATGTGCCCCCTCCTGATATATGGTCCCCCTCCTGGTATGCATGCTCCCATCCTGGTATATATGCCCCTTCCTGATATATGGTATATGCCCCCATCCTGGTTTCCATGCCTCCATCCATTATTTATATCCCCCCTCCTGATATATGTCCCAGAATGGGGGACATACATCCTGGTACATAGCCCCCCCAAGTCTTACCGAGGGAGCCACAGAGGTTGGGGGCCAAGGCAGGAGCTGTGGGGGTGTTCCGCCGGTCTCCGGTGGGCCACGGAGGTTGGGGGCCAAGGCAGGAGCTGTGGGGTGTTCCGCCGGTCTCCGATGGGCCACAGAGGTAGGGGGCCAAGGCAGGAGCTGCGGGGGTGTTACGCTGGTCTCCGGTGGGCGCCGCCATTATTATTTCCCAGCATGCATTGCCTGTTTGGCAATGCATGCTCTAGTGTCTAAAAATGGCCGCGGATCGCTGTCTGCGCAAGCGCCGCCGCCATTTTCTTGAAGTCTGGAAAATAGAATATATGAAAATGGCCGCGGCGCATGCGCAGACCGCGATCACGGCCATTTCTGGACACTAGAGCATGCATTGCCGAGTAGGCAATGCATTCTGGGAAATAATAATGGCGGCGCCCACCGGAGACCGGCGCAACACCCCCGCAGCTTCTGCCTTGGTCCCCAACCTCCGTGGCCCCATGACAACCGCATCGGACACCCCCGCTATACACCCCACCCCCTCAGTAAGATTTTTTTTTTTTACTTTTTTTTTTTAACATCTGCTTTTTAAGACGCACCCCCGTTTCACCCCCAATGTGGGGGAAACAAAAGTGCGTCTTAAAAAGCGAAAAATACGGTACCTAAAAATATGTACTGCTGCCTTGTTTTTTTCTTTATTTGTCACTACACATTTTCATATTGAGGAATTATTTTATTCCACACTGCCCTAAAGCATTTATGTGGGGGAATGTTATATATCTGGAAATGTCTTCTTCATGTATACTCACCACCAGGCATCACTGTCCCAACATCTTGCACGGTGAGTACTGATAGTTTTTCTTCTGAGTCCACTCTAATGACTCCATGGGTGAGTCCCTGCATTGACAATACCCCTCTTCCTGGAGGCTGGTTGCTGTCATCAGTCGGCCTGTCGTAAATTAACAAAACCAACAAATATGGATAAAGGGAATAATTGTACATCATTTCTTTTTTGAGCTGCATACAAAAAAATGGACGGTAATCAAAATGTATTAACAATTTCCTTCATTCCTCAATTTCTGGGCAGCTTTTTTTTTTGTCAGTTTTTCAAAGTCACTGCAATAGCAAAATACTTTACACTACATATATATTTTAGTTTTTTAGAAAACTGTAGCACCAAAATACCATGGACCCAAAATGTGACCCATGATTTGCTCACCCAAAAAGAGCCCTAATACATAGGGCTAGTACATATATATACATATATATAGGTCTAATACAAGCCACACATTTTCAGGGCAGGTGAATTACAAAGTACCATATTTTTCGCTTTATAAGACGTACCTGATTATAAGACGCACCACCAAATTTGGTGACAGAAAAGAGAAAAAAATAATTTTTAACATTAAATGGGGTTCATCTTATAATGTCAGTGTCCGTCTAACAAATTATATAGAGTATATGTCCCCTACTGCATGGCACACGTATCCTATGCATGGCACACGTCCCACATGCATGGCACAAGTCCCCCATGCATGGCACAAGTCCCCTATGCATGGCACAAGTCCCCCATGCATTGCACAAGTCCCCCATGCATTGCACACGTCCCCCATGCATGGCACACATCCCCTATGCATGGCACACGTCCATTATGTATGGCACACGTCCATTATGCATGGCACACGTTCCCCATGCATGGCACACGTCCCCTATACATGGCACACATCCCCTATGCATGGCACAAGTCCCCCATGCATGGCACAAGTCCCCCATGCATGGCACATGTCCCCTATGCATGACACATGTCCCCCATGCATGGCACACGCCCCCTTTGCATGGCACACACCCCCTATGCATGGCACACGTCCCCTATGCAGGGCACACGTCCCCTATGTGTGGCACATGCCCCCCTGTGTTAGATATGGCCCCCATGCTGCTGAGAAGTAAAATAAAAAACTCTATTCTCACCTCCTCCAGCGCTAATCTCCAGGTCTCACTGCTGCTGCTGTGATCGGGCAGAGATGATGCTGCAGAGCTCCTCCACTTCCTGGTTCTGTGCGGTCATGTGATCGGCAGAGAGTGACATCATCTCTGCGTGCGATCACAACAGCAGCAGCAGGGAGACCAGAGAGACACTGGGAGATCAGCGCTGGAGGAGGAGGTAAGTATACAGTTTATTATTTTACTATGGCAGTAGCATGGGGGCCATATCTAACATAGGGGGGCATGTGCCATCACAGGGGGGCACAGTATCATATAATATGCGCTTCTCCCCCATCCCATCACCGCGGTGTGGTTTCAGCACCACGGTGATGGAGAGCGGCTATGCATATTATATGAGCGGGAGCAGGAGATCTCCCGCTGACTCCTGCAGCCTTCACCAGCCCGCCCCACCTCCCGGACAGGCTCCAGAGCTGCCCCCACCTTCCCTGGGCCCTGCAGTACATAATCAGTATATTCGCATTATAAGACACAACCCCCACTTTCCCCAAAAATTTGGGGGAACAAAAGTGCGTCTTATAATCCGAAAAATACGGTATGTGAAAAAGAGGCATAACATTTTATTATACAGTACAATGATTTAATGCATGAAACCACTGTAAGATCTTAAAATCTTTGATCCGTGGTTTCTGATTCATTTTTTTTTATTTGATTCTGGTGCCATGCTGGCTTTCACATAGCTTTAAATAATTCACAGTAAAACGTACAAAGGGCTCGGACACACTCTCCTAGTTACATGCGGAAGAGGCTGGAGCAGTCACCCTGAACGGCCTCTCCCTGTCTGGACAGGGAGTGTGGAGCTGCACATAAACACAAGCATCTGACAGTCCCGTCCAGGGGAGGCTGTTCAGGGTCACTGCTCCAGCCTCTTTCGAGTCTCATCCGAGAGACTCGCATGTAACTAGGAGAGTGTGTTTCCAGCCTAAATATAGGTTTCTTGTGTTTTACAAATAAAGTCCTGATATTCTAGTATTGTGTGATACTAGGAATCACTATTTAAATCACAAAGGTATTTCCTCTCCTGGCGATTCTGCGCTCTTGGCCCCCAGAGTTGGTGAAGAAGTTACAAACCATGTAGGCAGCAGAATATAAAAAAAGAATGAAAAGGTTCCATTGTATAGAATCGCGCATGCTGATGAACGAGCGGCCCTCGTGCTTGTTTACTTATTGTTTGGGTTTCCTTCGTTCTTTTTCCGAAGATACAATTGCCAAATGTAATTTAAGGAGACAATGACTCATATTTCCACTATGAAGATTACGGTATGAACTCACTGTAATCAGATATCACCTTTATCATGGTCTCATTACAGCATTTTCTTTGACTTTGGAATAGTACAATTTCCTTCTACTTGTCAAAGTCAAAATATGGCATCGGAAATAAGACGCTGTATGTAGAACTTCTCTGGGTCTCTGTCAGGTTTGCCAACTTGAAGTTTTATTTTTCTGGGCAGCTTATCAAAAAATCATGAACAGATAATATTTTTTATGGACGCATTGTAAAAGCAGAATGAATCATTGACATTATAAGTGATTCATGTCATAATTCTGATATGAAGACGTCAGCTGCATTCAAAGTAAACCGTAAAATGATAATTACAATAAAAATATTCTGTATAAGTTTCTTCAGCTTCAAAACACTCATGGATGCCATAATTTGTTTTCATCGACAGGGCAAAAGTGCCCAATTTTACAGACTGTCCTGGAATTTTTGGACAATGGGCGACCCAGGTCTCCGTAACTAACCGCTGCAGAGGCGAGGTGGCGGGCCGATACTGCTCCATAGAGGACACTGAGCTGATGTCTAACATAATGATCCATAGAGTCAGCTTTAGACTATAACGTCCTGCTGTTACATGAGTGATGAGGGGGTCTTAATATTTGGTGATTTATACCAAAATAAAATATAAGGGTTGAATAGTTAGTCAGTCTCTAACATTTTATGAAAATACATCTGCCAATTTCAAGGCGACTTTAAGAAGGATGTAGGTGGATGTTACTGCCATGGAGGAATGATGTGGAATATCTGACAAATACTCCCAATGCCACACCTTTCAACAATGAAATAATAGAATTGCCCATTAAATTCAGCCCTCGGCAAAGTCATTTACATCTCTCACAGTCACCATACGCATTGTAGCATATCTAGCAATAATGTCTAATTGTAAAGTCTGTGCAAAGCTTTAAAGTCAGCTGAACAATTTGATCAGCAGCTGTGATGTCTCCTGACTTCTCCATACACAGGAGCGCTCCCGTGGTCTCTATGAGAGGGCTGGGGCAGAGACATTTCCGGCAGAGGCTTATCTTTTATAGAACAAAAGGATCAGGCATGCCAGATCCTTATCTTCCCAGACATTACCTGTAGGGGAAGTGTTTAGAGACTAAACACATTAGACAGTTGGTCAAGCCCACCGATATTGACGAGATTGTTTGATGTCAGCTGAATGAGGTGCTTTGGGGCCTTCAGATTTAAGATTGTGCCAGATATGCCTGGTTTGCGCATCTTTATCTTGTCTAGTCCAAGTTTTCAGCACCTATTAGTTAGTTTACTTTGTGTTAGAAACTTGATCCACAATTTGGTACTTGGTGTTATGTTACAGCATTCCCCTTTTCACCGAGGCCACACCTGGTCACCGAACGATGCCCAGAATATGTAAAACACTTAAGTATAATGCAAGTCATGAAAGATAGTTTTAGAAATCCTGTGCATTTAGCTAGATAAATCTCCCCATTATGTCCTCAGCCTTGGGATCCACTGACAATTCAGCATTACTAAGAACCACTTTATTTGTGTGTGTGTGTTTAAGTAAAACTAGGTTCCCAAATATAGGAATTAAATATTAGATCATTAAAAGGGTTGTCCAACACCTACGGTGCTGCTGCTGTTCTAGTAGTACTCAATCTCCTGAACCCTGGCCCAATCTGCAGCAGCATCACATCCCCTCCTTCGGATAAATTAAACATTGAGAGAAAGTCAGAGCTTCCTATAAAAATTTCTAATGATATTTGATATCTTCAACAGTGGGGACAGTGAAGCCACCACTGATTGGGTGCAAAGGTTACGAGATCAAGTGCATACACTGCAGGAACAGCTCTGGCATCGGAGGAGAGTATAAGTATTACTATTTTGCAGGGGCAAACATGGTGCTTGAGAAGGGGTTAAGTGGATATCCCCAAAGTCCCTTCCATAGGATATGGAAGATACAAAAACCGCTTGACAATTAGTTTGTATTGGTATAAAACAAATAATATAAAATGAGGTTAAGATTTCAAGATACGCTACTATTCAACATAGCGGACTATAGCAACATCTAAAAGTACAAACATAGGCCAAAAAACACAGATACAGCTGGAGGAAGAAAATTTGCATAATAGGCATCAGACACATAATTGCACAATGATTTAGCATCTGTTTGTCTGACTACAACAGGGGTGGGCAAAAATGTTAATTTAATGACAAGAGGTTACCAGACAACCACATCACATTGTGAGTTTGTGCTGGTATTATAGCTGGACTTTGTATAGTAAGACTTTTTTTTCAATAGGATATCCAAACCTAAAATGTGCTACATATTTCCAAGCCATTTTCATGTTCCTATTTTTATAATTGCACTGAAATCCAACCAAACCTAATATTGAAAAGATGAATCACTAGCAAATCTTTGTATATATTTTCCTTCTATTTTGTTCATTTTTAAGTACAATGGTATTGCCATATATTTTTCTGTATAAAGCATTAACAAGTCTAGGTGTTGCACCCATGTAATACCCATGTTTATTGCCGTTCTCAGAAAGCCAAATTTCACAGATCATAGCTAAACACAATGCCTAGACAGAGTGCTGGTCTCCTGCTTCGAGCATACAGCCAAATACAGACCTCTGTGCAGGTCCAAACACCTCTGTAGTTTGTGAATTCGTAGTGTATGGTTTACTCCTCTGTGCACAAGCACTCGTGGTGCTGTCACCTAGTTTAGGATTCTGCATAGGTTCTCTGAGGATACCCTTTGTTTCTGACATTGCATTCCACTTGTTTTGCCATATGAGGAGGTGACTATAAGGATTGAGCTACAGACTTTTCTTTTTCTGAGGTATAGCACTAGTCTTATCCAACAAAAACAGAATATTCCTGAATATAGAGATCTCCTTGTAAGGCCCTTCTTATAAGCTTATTGACCTCTAGCTACCAACTCTGCACTTGATTCCTACCACTCCATTCTGGCCCACTGCATTCATACGCCTTGTACAAGTTTTTCCTTTCTTCTTTTTTTCTTTGCTTTTCTTTTTCAACGTTATCTTTTTACACTCCTTCTCCTCTATCATATACCTCTAGCTATACTTGAAGATCCTCTCTGAATCAACTTGACACTTTTAAGCTCCCATTCATTTACATGCCTTCAGGAAGCTATCCTTTTCTCTCTCTCCTTTGTGGAATTTCTCTGCTCACACTCTCCTTTTTTTAAGAATTGAGAGTCAGTTTAGCCCAGGCATCCCCAGTGAGGTGCTCTGGCTATAGCGATGTTTTCTTGCTGTTTTGATCCGCTTTGTATTTATATGGTATGTTCGCTCATTACTTATGTTCCAGCTCATATCTCTTTTTCTATTGGGAAGTCGGGTGAGTGGCTAGCTACTAGCCGAACAGATCAATGGCGTAACAGCACAGTATAGCGATGTCACTGTATGCCATAATGTCATCATCGTTCATCTTTACTGCCCATTTCACGTAATCCATACCAACAATGCCATTTTAAAGTGCTTAAATGTGAATTTTTGCAAAAAGAATGTATTGCCTATCCACAGAATAGATGATAATTTCTAGATCGGTTGGGAGTCTAGCATCGGAGGACTCCAATGATCGTAGAATAGTAACATTTTGGCATGAGCGTCCCCATTGGATTAATTCTCTATGGTACTGTCCAAGATAGCCTAGCATGGCACCCCAAAAGTGAATGAATGGGGCACCGGTCTCGTGCGCGCATTGCAACTCCATTCAAAGGGAGGATGCAAAAACGCCCCATTTTGGCGATTAGTGGTCTGACTCCATGAATCTAGATGTCATCACTTACTCCAAGGATAAGCGACATCTGTGTCTCTGGAATATAGCTTTAGTATATAAAAACCTTTGAAATAATACATTTAAGTCACAATCTTCTAATATTACAAATAGGGGCAGCATTTTTAAGGGCTGCTCCCAATGACATCGCAACCACCCATATTACCTGTATTGCTTTGTATGAGAACCTTACTAACAAGAATCTGTATCCAGACAGACTGTTTTCTATAGTCTCCAATCCAAATTATCACAGTGTGAATCTAATATATATCCATAGAACCGCAGCCTATGCCATATACCCTACTGACTCACTGAAGCAGTCAGCTCAGCCAGACAGAAATGTCACAGCGATTTTCAAGGATGAGATGAGACACCACTCCATCCGGCTTCACTCCGAGACGCAAATAGGAAGATAATGCAATTCAGTCTAGGTTATGAATGACAATTACATGCAAAACATATCAAGTTACTTAAATAGCCCAGGCAAATGTAGCAGGAAAAAGCATTCAGCATCTTTGTAGGTCTCCTGAGGATCTACTGTGTAATTTTTATCCAGCGAGCCAGGCGCTTCCATTCAGGACTAATTATTTGCGCTCTTCTAACAGGTCATATGACACAAGTTAATTTGGTAAAGCAATACGGTCTCTTGCAAAGCTTTTCTTGAAAATCTGCAGTGATAACTCTCAATTAAAGGTTAATGCAAGAGCCGACTCTGAAACAGCAGAGATCTCGGAAACTGAAAGCCTTCGGGCGTCAATAGAAAAAGACAATATGAGGAAATGTGAGAGACGGATCGGGTAGTGATGACATCTGTGCTGACAGGCAAAGACGGTAAAGCTGGAATGGACGAGCTCCACGAAAGCCTGCAAAAGGAATTCTACTCAAGAAGACGACTATGTTGTGTATCAAGAATACACCTTCTGTCGTGGGTGCAGACACATCCATGTTCACTCTCTACATATCTGTACATAAAACAGAGTGCTGCATCCACAATGATGGAATTAATGGAATTAATGGGATCTTTCAACCATAAAATAGTTACTAGATTGCCTGTGTCTCCACATTGGTTCCTCTATAAAATTTCTACCCCTGGGACTCCATACACCAACCCACCACTAAAGAGAAAAGGAAGGAAAAGAATCATCTTGTTTTATATTAACAGGTATATCTTGAAGGGGTAATCTAATTAAGAGAACCCAGTTTAATGTACCCTAAGGGTATGTGCACATGAAGTCTTTTTCAAGCTGGGTCTGTCACAAGTCCACCTGAAAAAAAGCACTTTAAAAACGTTTATAGAATGAACATATGCACTGCAATGTAAAAAACACTTGGTGTTCTTATGTTCAGTCTCATTTTTGTATTTCTTTTAATGGCTTCAGGCTTCAAAAGCTGTGAGGCAGCTAAAATAAATGACCCGACCATTCTACTGGTGGCTTCTTTTTGGAGGCTGCTCAGCAGGTTATATATACAGCATTAACAAACAAAAAAAGTTAGCAAGGCCAAAATAAAAATAGCAAAAAAGATGCTTCAGGAAAAACATTGCTAATTTGTTCCTGACGCGCTTCCTCCCGCTTTAAAAACGCAACAGTTAGAACAAAAAGAGGTTGTGTGCACATCCTTTAAATAGAGAATTCTGAGTTTCTATAAAAAAACAACTAATGGTATCCTGGATTAAGGCTTGGGCAGCCCTTTCAGGACCAGTAATGTTAATGTTTATTGCTCTACCTTCTCCTATTATCTCGCTATAAATCTTGGAGAATTTTAGTGTCGTGCAAAGGCTAGTCAAGCATATGTGAATCAAACCGATTATGCACTGCTCCTTAAAGGGAACCAACCACCCCAAATGACCCCCCGGACTGTTAATATGTGTCCCTACACCCAGCACACACATTTGGGGCAATCGTATTTGCTAAAAAAACAGTTTAGTAGAAGCTAAGATATATGTTTATAAAGTGTAATCAATCGCGACGGCTGGGTGTTACCTAGCTTTGTCCACGTGCAGTGCTCGTGCCTGTGATCCTCCTCTCCCTCCTCCCCTCTCAATTTCTAAGAGCCCGGCCGCGTCATGAAAGGGGCGGGGCTAAATCGCGTCATGAAAGGGGGCGGGGTTCGCAGCGATTTAGCCCCGCCCCTTTCATGACGCGGTCGGGCTCTTAGAACTTGAGAGGGGAGGAGGGAGAGGAGGATCACAGGCACGAGCACTGCACGTGGACAAAGCTAGGTAACACCCAGCCGTCGCGATTGATTACACTTTATAAACATATATCTTAGCTTCTACTAAACTGTTTTTTTAGCAAAAACGATTGCCCCAAATGTGTGTGCTGGGTGTAGGGACACATATTAACAGTCCGGGGGGGTCATTTGGGGTGGTTGGTTCCCTTTAAGTCTATCATCCCCTCACCTCTCCCATGCTGGCATCAGTGGTAGTAAAAATGTTCACTGTCATTTACTATAAATGCTGAGAGGTGGGTGGGAATATAGGTGTGGGGACCAGTAAATAATGTTTGGATTTACAGTACTTATGCTTGACTATCCTTCCCGTGACACTGAATTCTCCAGGATGTACAGCAAGATAGCAAGAGAAGCTACAGCAATAAAAGTTACTAATTCTGAAAGCGCTGCCCAAGCCCTATTCCAGGATGATATTAGTTTTGTACTAGAAAATCACCTGACAGATTCCTTTTAAAAGAATTGTTAAGTGAAGAATATTCACCTCCAGCTCAAGGACAGGTGTTAACTGAAAGATCAGTAGGGGTTTAACCAATGGGACCCACACAGAATGAGGAATGAGGAACTTTTATCTTCTTTATCCCCATTTAGTGCCTGATCCTGCTTCATTCTCTAAGGGGCTGATGGAAAAAGTGTAATACAGTGCTTGGCAGTCCCAAAAGGAATGGATAGAACGGAGGTTTGCCATACGCACTGACATTCTATTCTAAAAATGAATAAGGTAATGATACAGTAGTGGTGACGTGTTTCTATTATACTTTTCCCCTGATTGCTCCACTCCTGATTTTGGCATATACTGATGTAAAATACTGACCAAATACTGAACCTGTACACGTGAACTTACTGTGATTAAAGTAACCTGTTGTGCCAATCAATGCAGGTCACAGTGGTTAGACAGCCGCCAATCAATAAGTCATGACGTATCCTGTGGATAGGCTGAAGTCCGTAAGGACAGGGTCTTCTCCACCTGAGCCAGTGTGTCGTTAATTTATTTACTGTAAACTATATCTATAATTTTATATGTAACCCCTTCTCATGTACAGCACCATGGAATTAATCATAATAACAATAAAATAGGTTAAAACTTCACTGGACAACTGTTTTAATAAGGGGATTTTTCGTACTCACTGTAAAATGGTGAGGTGTGTGGGTGGGTGTAATAACAAAAGTATTCGGGCGAACTCAGACCACGGCGGCCTGTAGAATCTTACGCCTCAGAACGGCATCTGGAGATGCTTGAGTATGAACTCTGTAAAATTTAACAAATGTGTGAACTGACGACCAGGTGGCCGCTTTGCAAAGCTGAGCTACCGAAGCCTGATGTCTGACAGCCCAGGAAGCTCCCACTGCTCTAGTGGAATGTGCCCTTAGTCTGGATGGACAAGGAACCTGTTTAGTGCGGTATGCCTCCGAGATAGTGGAGCGAATCCACCGGGCAATTGTAGCCTTAGAGGCTGCCAAACCCTTGCGAGGACCATGAGGGACCACAAAATGGGAGTCCACTCGTCGAAAGGAAGCGGTTCGTGAAAGGTAGATACGGAGAGCCCTGACTAAATCCAGATTGCGCAATCTCTTCTCTTGAGAGTTTGATGGGGCTGGGCAAAGGGATGGTAGGACAATCTCCTCATTGATGTGGAAAGAGGAGACTTTGGTAGAAACTTTTCCATGGGACGAAGTACCACTTTGTCCTGATGGAGGATCAAGTAAGGGGAACGACACGAGAGAGCCGCAAGTTCCAACACCCTCCAAATGGAGGTGATCGCCACAAGGAAGGCGACCTTCCATGTTAGGAGAGGAAGAGTAATCTCTTGTAGGGGTTCAAATGGAATATCTTGGAGTACATCTAGTACCAAATTCAGATCCCAGGGATCAAGAGGGGGATGAAATGGAGGGGAGACGTGAGCCACTCCTTCAAAGAATGTCTTGACCTGTGGAAGTGAGGCGAGCTGCCTCTGGAAAAGTACCAAAACGGCGGATACTTGGCCTTTCAGGGAGCTAAGGGATAGGTGTGCATCAAGGCCAGACTGGAGAAAAGCCAGGAGAGATGGAAGAGAAAAGACCATTGAGGAATGATTGCGGTCCTCACACCATCAGAAGAAAGCCTTCCACGTGCGGTAATAAACGTGTGATGAGGATGGTTTCCTGGCTTTTAACATAGTCTGGATGACTTGTTCAGAAAGACCTGACAATCTCAGTACCGCGGCTTCAACAGTCAAGCCGTTAAATTGAGCGACTGAGAATTCGGGTGTTGAAAAGGACCCTGAGTCAGGAGGTCCGGGATATTGGGGAGTGGCCATGGAGAGTCCGCGAGGAGGTTGACTACCTCTGCGTACCAGAACCGACTGGGCCAATGTGGAGCTACGAGGATTACAGTTACTCCTTCTGCTCGGATTTTCTTGAGAATCCTCGGAATGAGAGGGATGGGGGGAAAGAAATAAGGGAGGGAGAACTGGGCCCATGGAATCGCAAGAGCGTCCGCGTTGAGGGCCTGGGGATCCCTGGACCTGGCGACAAAGGGACGGAGCTTGTAATTGTCCCTGGAGGCCATCAGGTCTACATCTGGGAAGCCCCATTTGAGGCAAATTTGGTGGAATACCTCTGGGTTCCGCCCAGATGTCCACGCCTAGAATGTGGATTGCCGAAATTGCGGGAATGTGTAGCTCGGCCCATTGGAGGATTTGAGTCCCTTCCGCCATGGCTGAGCGGCTCCGAGTCCCTCCCTGGCAATTTATGTACGCCACTGCCGTCGCATTGTCCGTCTGGATTCGGACATGTCGGCCTGTCAGGTAGCATTGCCAGTACAGGAGGGCTCGGAGGATCACCCTGAGTTCTAGGATGTTTATGGGCAGGAAGGCTTCGGGGAGCTCCACGTGCCCTGTGCTGTGTGGCCGAGGAAGGTGGCGCCCCAACCGGAGAGACTGGCATCAGTGGAAATGATTATCCATGTGATCGGGAGAAACTATCTGCCGCGCGAGAGAAGGGGACCTCGATCCACCAAAGGAGTGACTGTCTCGCTGACCTGGAGAGGTGGACTGGGCGATCGAGACTGCTGAGGGAGCAGTCCCAAGTCGCTAGCAGAAAGCGCTGGAGGGGCCTGGTGTGAAATTGAGCGAATGGAACCGCTTTGATGGAGGCCACCATTCTGCCCAGAATCCTCATGGAGAATCGGAGTGTCAGAGGAGAGGGCTGCCTGAGACTGTGAATCCCGGACAGCAGGGCGGACCGCTTCTCTGGGGAAAGGAAAATGCGGGACTGGGCTGTGTAGAAAATCATGCCCAGAAAGGTGATCCGCTGAGTCGGAACAAGGCAAGACTTCTTGACATTGATGATCCAGCCCAGGCGACGGAGAGAATCCAGAGATATTTGCAGGCTTTCGAGACACCCTGAGCGAGAGGGGGCTTTTATCAGGATGTCGTCCAAGTAGGGTATTGCTAGAATTCCCTTGGACCGAAGGATGGCCACCACTGTTGCCATGATTTTTGTAAAGACCCGGGGAGCCGTGGCAAGGCCGAATGGTAGAGCGGTAAACTAGTAATGTTGGGACCCTACAGCGAAGCCCAGGAATCGTTGGTGAGACGCAAGGATGGGAACGTGGAGGTAGGCGTCCTGGATGTCTATGGAGGCCATGAATTCTCCTGGCTCCATAGATGCTATTACTGAACGAAGTGACTCCATCCTGAAGTGTCTCAACCGGAGCTTAGTGTTGAGAAGCTTCAAGTCCAAAATGGGGCGAATGGAGCCTCCCTTTTTTGGGACCACAAAAAGATTGGAGTAAAATCCCAAAGTGTTGATGCTTTGGAATGGGGATGATAACGCCTGCTTCCTCAAGGGAAGAAATGGCTTGGTGAAAGCCGGAGATGAGTTTGGGGTCTTTCAGTGGCCGTGATAGAAAAAAACAGTCTTGGGAAAAGAAGCAAATTCGATCTTGTACCCCACCGAGACAACGTCTCAGACCCAGGCGTCGTCGATCTATACTAACTGGAAGGCCCTGAGGCGGCCCCTGAGGTTGGGGTTGGCGTCATGAGCGATTGGCCCGGAACCAGAGGGTCGAGTGTGTGCGTTACAAGGCCGCCAGGAAGATGCGGGTTTGTAGGAGGGTCTTTTTCTATCCTGGCAGGCGGGGGAGCAGTCTCGCCGATTGGAGGATTTGGACGCTGAGGGACGAAAGGAATGAAATTATAAAT
This sequence comes from Allobates femoralis, assembly GCA_033576535.1. Lineage (NCBI taxonomy): Eukaryota > Metazoa > Chordata > Amphibia > Anura > Aromobatidae > Allobates > Allobates femoralis. Next base: position 513,091,112 of record JARQOC010000005.1, read on the forward strand.
TCCTCTTCTTAGGAATTGTTCGTTTGCGATTTGCCTGCAGAAGGGAAGTACTTTTCCACCGGTGGCATCCGATATGAGTTTATCTAGCTTATTGCTGAATAGGCGAGAGCTCTCGAAAGAGAGATTGGCGAGTGATTTTTAGAGGCTGAATCGGCATTCCAGGCCTTCAGCCAAAGGGCCCTGCGAATGGAGATCATGTTGCCGGAGGCTTGGGCGCTGCAGGATGCGGCATCGAGGCAAGCTGTGCCGATGTATTTTCCCGCCTGAGCGATCTGATCAGCCAGGCCCGCTAGTTCCGTGGGAGGTGCTTGGGACAGAATACCCCTACAGAGGTTCTTGGCCCAGGAGGCCACAGCCAGGGAGACCCAGGTGGCTACGAATGAAGGGCAAAGAGAAGCGCCCGAGGCTTCGAAAGCAGATTTCGCCATGGCCTCAATGTGTCTGTCTGGTCCTTCCTTAAGGGAAGCGCCGTCTGCCAGGGGTAGGATGGTGTTGGTAGATAGACGTGACACTGGGGGATCCACTGCTGGTGAAATGGTCCAGTTTTGGTGAAAGTCCTTAGAGAAGGGGTAAAGAGCCTCTAGACGCTTTCTGGATTGAAAGCGCTTCTCTGGGTGTAGCCATTCCTTGGTAAAGATGTCGTCAAAGTCTTCTAGGAAAGAGAAGACCCGAGGAGCTGGTTTAGTACGTTTAACCGCCACTTTCCGTGTGGGCGGCTTGTCATCAGAGTCGACCTTAAGGGTGTCATTCACTGCTGCTAGAACGAAGGAAACTACTGTGTCCCTGATAACTGAAAGTTGGTCAGAGTCTATATCCGGGTCCGAATCTGATACGAAATCGGAATCCGATGGTGCCGAGCATGCTGGAGAAGAGGTCTCGAGTAGAGGTCTCTGGGGGAGGGGGACTGGGACGAGGGGGACGAGCGAATCCGCTTCCTCTGTGAGCTGTCTGGACCCTATGATTCCGAAGGTGGTTTGGAGGTGGATTGGTCTGGTGGTCCAGGGACAGCGTTCCCTGGTGGGCTAGGGTCGGTCTGCTCCGATGGATTAGGCCTAATGGAGGAGGAAATCTACGTGGGCAGGTGCTCTAGGGCCGCCATCAGGTTTTCTCAGAATTTAATCAGAGTAGTGGTGCACTGAGATAAGGAAAGTACCACCTCAGGTGGGGCAGAGACCACAGACGGGTCAGTGGTAGGCTCCTGAGCTGCCTGCATTGTCTGTAGGCTACAAGCGAGGCACAGTGGAGAGTTCTGAGCCGAGGGTAGCTTCTTATTGCACCCTAAGCAGGTGTAGTACACTGTGGTGGCTATGGTGGCTGTAAAGGTGCTCCTTGTGTGAGGGATCTACTATAGCCAGTAGTGAGAGTGCCAGCAATGTGGGGGGCTGGGGAGGCTTTGCTTACCCGGGCCAAGGCTTCCGGTGTCCCTGTGGTGGATCCAAGCAGTGGAGGAGCACAGAGGTAGTTGCAGCGTTCTGTGCCTTCCTTACTGTGATGGCGCCTGTGCAAAGCGCAGGCTTCTGCAGGGAGACGGAAGGGCGGCGCTAAAAACGACGGGCAGAGAGCCCGCGCTCGATCCCCATTGGCCAGGGGAGGAGCGGGGCTGCCTGGGCGAGAAAAGACCATCCAAGTGGATGGGGGCGTGGCCAGCGCGCCTTTTCCACAAAGTGCCCTGTCTGTGGACGGGGCCTTTCCGAGAAGCCCAGTCCGCGATTGGTCCGGAGGCGGTCCGTGGGAAGGCAGGAGAGCTCCGGAGGCCGCAGCAGAGGCCTGGGACTAAATTTTTGGGGTCGGCCCGGATCGGGAGGCCCACGGCGCAGAGCCTCGGTCCAGAGCTGTGCTGGCCTGGGTGAGCTGCTGACAGGAGCCTCTCTGTCAGGGGTGGCTGCAGCGGCACTGTAACCCTTAAGCTGGAAGCTGTGGGTGCGATGCAGCAGCAGCGCGCTGTGCTGGCTGTGATAAAGTAGAAAGGGGCTTACTGGCCCTGAAACAGAGCCAGGAGTCCCTGAGAATTAATAAGGCGCTCCCCTTTTGGCCCCCATCCTCTTTGCCTGATCACCATCAGGCAGCCCCTCCTGCAGCCATAGGTGGAATGGGCCGTGGCTACTCAGATTGCTGAGGTAGCCAGTGACCAGCCCATGCACGGAGGGGCAGAGTGGCCTCGCTGCGGCTGCTGCCCCAGAGCAGTACCCCCTCTTGGAGTAGCCAGGGGGGAAGCTGAGGAGCTACCAGGAGGGGGCTGGCAAAGTGAGGATGGGGAAAGGGGGGGAGGGGTATATGGACCTTGGACTCAGGGATTGCTTGCTGCCATCAGGGTGCATGTCCCTACCTCGTCCTGAGAGGTGCCGAGCTCCAGACGCGGAAACTGTTCTCCTGTGTACAGGGATCCGAGCGTCTGATGATCCTACCGACCGGATCTGGAAGGCGAGTGGGTAGAGGAGCGAATGGGCCAGGGCAGGCACCGGCATCCGGCCTCAGAGTTCTCCGGGATCCGCTTCAATAAAGGGATAGATGGCCCTGGCCCAGAGAGGGAGAGTTAACAGTGCAACCAGCATACACTGGACTCTCGATCTCTATGCAGGGTGACGGATTGGCTCAAACGCTCCGTATTCCCTGATGAGTCTTCATAGAAGAAAAATTAAAAATTGAAAATTAAAAATCTAACGTAATCTAATAAAAAATTCTGTATAGATTGGGCTCAGCGAGACCCGTGTCTGCCTCCTAAGATACTAAGCTAAAACTGAGTTGCATTTGTGCCTGTAGGTTGGTGTATACTGCTGGGGAGGAGTTGCTTTTCTGTTATTTTGCATAGTGTCAGCCTCCTGATGGCAGCAAGCATACACTCAAGGTCTTCCTGTGTCCCCCAATGAAGCGATTAAGAGGGACATCTCATTTTCAGGATGCCAATATCTTGGCCAAAGGGAAGATCAGATACAAAGTAGTGTGTATCACGCTTGCATTAGACAGGCAGACCTCCCTATTCTAATAGGAAAGGTTTTTCCTATGGTGGCGCTGCACGGAAATCAAACACATTTTGTTACAACAATGCCAATTGTTTGAGTTCTGAGCAAATGGAGACTTTGGATCAAGGTATTGTTTCTTCTAAGGCTAGAATCACACGAGTGTAGGGAAAATCACCAGTTTTTCCATCTACAAAAATTAGTCGATTTTTTTAAATTTGTTTTGTAATTTTTGACATCCTTATGGCAGACATTTTTATAAAAAAAAAAGCTAAATACAGTTTCTTATTTTGACAATTGCAATGGATCTTTTAAAAAACAGACCCATGCGGATGGTGTATTAAAGCCATTAGTATTTACAGGACAGTGTCATCTGAAAACATGAATAAGACTGGCATACAACGATTTTTGGTCTGTCGGGTGAAAAGATGTGAACTAGCACGTCGATTAGCATTGGACTGTGTGCGGTTCATTCTTCACACAGATAGCATGTAGACCGAAATCAAGTCCACATACCCTGCGACTAATCACCGTCAGTATTTGTAAGAACATAAACAGTTATTGGGAAGACAACTCTTTCATACTTTGGATCCACTCCCAATGTAAGAACTACTGTGTGTCTGTTTGGGTTGGCCAAACAAGACATGTTATTCAATCCAAGAAGGACAATAAGTGCATCATGTGAAACTGGTTACTTTTAACCCATTATAGAGGGTGAACAATCACAATAACGACAAATCATGGGATTGATGCATTTTCCGTATACTAAACGCTCTCTATCTTAGATGACTAGTAATGCATACACCATGATTTCCCTACAACACAGGTGATGTAACCAAACCATAGTGACACAAGAAAATAATTATGGCAGAGAAGAAATAATTAAAATATCAAAGAAAATGGAAAAATTATTGCCAGTCAAGTGTGAAAAGTGACCACCGACATCAGTTATGCCAGTTGGTACGTGGTTATCCATATTGCAGTCCGTCCTCCCCGGCCTCACGAATACATGTAACAGGCAGAATACTCTGCTGACCGTCCTCCATCACTTCTACTAGGGACCTCACCTTTTTAAAGTGAAAAACCGCAACCCATAAACCATTAAATTCATTGTACGCCTCCAACTCTGAAGTAAAGTGGGAAATTGCTTTACAATAATCACTTTATGATTATGCCTCGGCGGCTTTTTTTAAGTGGCTGCCATTGTCGTCTTTGCATAAAACACTTCCATTATTCCGTAAGGCACTATGAAACATTTCACAGCCATTGCAGTTGTTCAGGGTGGCACGTCTATTTCTTTATGTAGAATAAGTTAAAGAAATTGATTTTTCTTTAATGGAGTGCAATACAACTTGTACTTTGTATTTTCACTCTATCTTTAAGACGTTATTTGTGTTTGAGAAAGAAACTGCAAGTAACATAACAGCAGCTGTGAACAAATAGGAGACATAGGATAATAGAAGATTAGTCATCATAATCATCATCATCATCATGCCCCAAATCATCATCAATTCAATGTTTCTGTCTCAAGACATAAATACAGTTATTGGGTTGATTTTTAGGACCAAAAGCCTCATGGGGTCCTAAAAGTCCTGTTAAAGATAAGAGCTATAAAAAAATGGAAAATTATTGTCGTTAAGTTATGGTAGCCTTTTAAAGGAGCTTTAAAATTTAATTATTTTACTTTTATTTCCACCATTTAATAGTATTTATGAAAATAAGAAAATTTGTAATACATTTTATTAGAGAAATTTTTGGCAAACTTGCAGTTTGATCAGCTAGAAGTGGCTTAAGGGGTAGGTGTGGTTTGGTGGTCGGTAAGCATGGCTCGGTGTTTCACCCAGGGAACAAAGGTTAATTATTAAGTCCACACGGTCGTGGAGCTGTCTATAATAGAAGTGGGGATCTGGGGGTAAGACCCCCACTTGCATAGTCCATTATAGCACACGGAAGGTGGCCCAACCAAATAAACTGGTCATGGCCACTAGTAAGCTTTAAGTATGCAAGAGGGAGGGGGGGGCGTGTCCTGCAGCTGATGGCGACGGACGCGTGGTGAGAGCTCTCCGCCACCCAGACCAGCTATAACGGCTCCAAACGGCTACAACCAAGCCTGTGCAGCTCCCCAGTGACCCGCTCTGATCGTCAGTCACCTCCGGTCATGCCGAGGGCGAACTCCCGACGCCGGGACACCGATAGCAAACTCACCAGCTTCTTCCCGCCGGAGAGTCAGAGATACTCCAAGATGGCGCCCGCAAAGGAAACTGTGTGCGCACACCCGGCTCCAGGGACTCCGCTCAATCTCGGGACTCGCTAAGATCTCCTCGGTCACCCCGGAGGTCTGCAGAGCAAGACGCAGTGAGTAATGAGGATTCCCCGCTCACCAAGCGTTACCTGAGGGAAATGCTGGGGACATAAGAGACTCCATGATAACTGAAATGCGGAGCATGAGGGAGGAGATGAGAGCAGACATGGCGGCCATGGGGGAAAGAACCACAAAGCTGGAATCCAAAATGTCGGACTTTGCTTCTGCACACAACAACTTAGCAGACAGCTATGACACATTAGACAGAGACATGGGAGCAGTACAAGCGAAACTGTGCCATTTGGAAGACGGTTTACGGATTAATAACATCAAACTAAGAGGGATTGCAGAAGCCCAGGATACGGAGGATTTATCAGCAATAGTGACGACATTCCTGGCTGCAGCTCTACCAAAAGGCCCTCCAGACATGCTTGAAGTGGTTAAACTTTACAGACTTCCAAAACCCGCCTCGCTACCAAAAGAAACCCCCAGGGACATACTGGTCTCTTTCCTGAGACCAGGCTCGAGGGATCTCCTCTTGCGTGCCATGAGGGATAATCCCTCTCTACCACCCCCATTTGACGCGGTTGCAACCTACCCAGACTTGTCCCCGGGAACGCTGGCCAGGAGGCGCGAGTTCACCTCTAGTTGTCGCATCCTCAGAGAGAAGGGGATCCAGTATGCATGGGGGACACCTACGGCTGTAAACTTCCGATACAAAGGATCGAGACACTCGTTTGGCTCCCCCACCCAACTTAGGAAGGCTCTAAAGACCTGGAACTTAACTTCATCGGGCCAAAACTCACCCCGACCTCCCCGTGACGAACCTCAGGAACCATAACATTGGGACCATAACTGACACCATCGTAGCTTGGGACGATGACCTGTTGGTCTGGCGGGCGAAAGCTCCAATTTGGCTGTCTGCCATACCCTGAGCCCTGCTCCTCCTCTGAAAGATCCTCGGGGGTACCTTGCTCGGGAGTACTTCCCCCCCCCGGGACTGAGGGTCACGCGAGTGCCCCCGGGCTAAAGGAGAAGGGCTTTGTGGATTTATTAAATCCCCCCCCCCAAGGCTACAGACGAATCAGTCTAGCCAAAGTTACGTTTACATTTGTGTTTGTGTATTCCCCAATTGTCTCTTGTCGTATTGTGTAATCTAATTATCCTCCCACAATTATCTGTTAACCCCCACATTTATCCCGGACCCTTTTTTCTCTCTCTACCCCCCTAATCATCTCACCTTCCCCCCCCCCCCCTTTTTCTTTTTCTCTACTTTCTCTCCACTTTCTTTCTATCTACTCATTGGCTCCTTAGGCCTTTTCTCAAATTCCTACAAGTGCTGATTGAGACTCACTGTTTGACTACGTCTGTCATGGCAGGTTCTGCTTCCAACCTACAGGTGGCGACTTTAAACGTTAGGGGACTGAACTCCCCAATCAAGCGATCCTTCTTATGGAGGGAAACTAGGAGGCTACGGGCGGACATACTCTGCATCCAAGAAACTCACCTACTAAAGGAAGATAATCATAGGGTAAGAAATTCCTCTTATCCGCATATATTCTTCGCTAACAATATAGTTAAAAAAGCAGGAGTCGGTATTATGGTGAGCGGCAGAGTCCAGTTCCAGCTGCTGACGCTAGAGGCTGACCCCCAGGGGAGATACCTAATTATAGGGTGTCTTATTTCCGGGGAAAAACATACCATTGTAACTCTATATGCCCCAAATTTTGGCCAAAAGAGATTCCTCAGATCTCTGTTTAAAAAGCTAACAGGATCCACTGTGGGCTCTTTGATTATTTGCGGTGACTTTAACCAAGTCATGGAGGCGAGGCTGGACTCTTCTGCGATGGCGGGAAGAAGGGGTGGAGGAATAGCAGAGTTATGTAGGGAATTCAGGCTCCATGATGTGTGGCGATACCTGAACGTGGAGGACAGGGACTACACCTTTTTCTCTAACAGTCATAAATCCTATTCCAGGATTGACTTCTTCCTGGTGGGAGATGACATACTAGCTCGCTGCAATGCAGCTAAGATAGGTCTGATCTCATGGTCAGACCATGCCCCTGTTACCCTTGGTATCCAAATGGGACGTTCGGGTGGCGCCTCGCGTAGATGGAGAATGAATGTAGCTCTCCTGTCGGACCAACAGGTCCTCGACACAATAGACGGCGAACTAGACGAATTCTTTCGTCTTAATGACAATGGGGAAGTTTCAGACGGAACCCTATGGAGTACACATAAAGCTGTTCTCCGGGGCCTCCTTATACAGAAAGCATCCCAACAAAAGAGGACAAGAGAGAAATTCTGGAGGGAATGGTCCGAACAAATCACAGAATTGGAAAAGGTGAACAAAATTAAGCCTACGCCCCTTTTAACCTCCCGAATACTAGATCTACGCATGAAACTTAGAGCCCAACTACTTTTCTACCATGAACTCCACCTGAGGAAACTTAATACCCAATTCTACTCTTCAGGAGATAGGGCTGGAAAAATTTTGGCCAAAAGACTCAAGAAGCGAGTGGTACAAACTATGGTGACTTCCATGACCTCAGCGGAAGGTAAACAGGTTAGAGACCCAACCGAGATAGTAGGAGTCATGGCAGAATACTATTCTAGACTGTATAACCTAGCTGACGACCCCCAGACTTTGCAGCCTTCCATGCACTCCATACGGCATTATTTATCACAGATCGACGTACCAGTAGTCCCCCCAGACGTATTAGCAGACCTAAATGAGCCTATCACACTCTTAGAGGTAACTAACACCATTCGAGGCCTCAAGTCAAATTCTGCTCCGGGTCCAGACGGATTTGCCAACGAGTATTATAAGACGCTCTCGTCCCGCCTTGCGCCCTATCTGCTCCGCCTCTTCCAACATTGGCAGTCTGAGGGAGAGCTCCCGGCCGAGGCTCTGGAGGCCACAATTGCCACCATCCAGAAGCCAGGGAAGCCCCCAGATCAGCCGGGCAACTATCGTCCCATCTCGTTATTAAACACGGATGTGAAGATATTTGCTAGAATCTTGGCCTCCCGTTTAACGAAAGTGTTGCCCCTTTTGGTGGACGCGGATCAGGTGGGGTTCGTAGCGGGTCGACAAGCTAGAGACGGCACTAGACGTATGTTGGACTTGATTGATGTGGTGGAGACAAAGGGGGCCCCCAGTGTATTCCTGTCATTGGACGCTGAGAAGGCCTTTGACAGGGTACACTGGGGATACCTACAGGGGGTCCTTGAGAGATTTGGCTTCTCCGGGCCGATCTTGAAAGCGATTCTAAGTCTCTATTCCAATCCTAGAGCACGCGTCTCCATGTCGGGTTATCTGTCACAACCCTTTACCATCACCAATGGGACAAGACAGGGATGCCCCCTCTCTCCCCTGATCTTCGCCCTCGTGATGGAGCCTCTTGCAGCATCAATTAGGTCCAACTTACAAATCTCAGGCATACAGGTTGGGACAAAGCGCCACGTCATAGGACTGTACGCTGACGATGTAATTATCTCATGCACGAACCCCACCAATTCCATCCCAGCGGTGGTGAGGGAGCTGGGGGCTTTCTCGGAGATCTCCTACTACAAGCTAAACTTGGGAAAATCCATGGCTCTCCCGGTTAACCTCTCAGAGACAGAGCTAGGTGATCTGAAAACGAAATTCACATGTACATGGGCAACAGACGGCATACCCTACCTCGGTATTGTGCTGTGTGCTTCCAAACATATAGCTCGAATCAACATACAATCATTACTAGGCTCGTTAAGGAGGTCTCTGGAGGCCGGTCCACTTCCCCCCTTATCCTGGATGGCACGCATCCAGGCCTTTAAAATGATGTGGATGCCTAAAATGCTGTATCTCTTTCGCTGCCTCCCGTTAGCGTATCCGACCAAACTACTTTCTCAGCTACAGAGGCTGATTAACAACTTCATATGGGCAAAGGGGAGACCGAGAGTCCCGAGGCACACGATGTACCAGAGACTTAAAGGAGGAGGCATGGGAGTCCCAGACGTTACAGCGTACCTTAGAGCCACGATACTGGAGGCATCTAGGGAATTGTTAAGACGGCGGTCAGAATTGGGATGGGTTCAAATTGAATCGGAGATTCTCCCTGGGGTGGCGCCTGGGGTGCTTCTAGCGGGAGCGGGTCTTGGTAAGGTCGGGGTAGTTCATCCCCTGACCACCATCCGCTCATTGAAATTGGTGTGGGACAAAATACCGGTTGCCTGGTCTAGGTTTCCCCCCGAGAAGATCCCGCTGAGAGCCCTCCAGGTGCATATTCCTGCATTGAATATATCTGTGTGGGGCGACCTGGGAATTGAGACCCTTGACGATCTCTTAAAGGACGGTAAACTACTCACCTTTCAGCAGTTTAGTGAAGGGAGAAAGGAACTACTCAACACATTCTTACAGTACTCCCAGGTACGACACTTTCTCAGTTCTTTAGACTGCTTACACGACCTGAAACGACCCTCACCATCACCACTTCAACGATACCTTTTCTCTGAAAACCCGCTACCGAGGGGGATATCTCTCATTTATGAAGGTATACTGTCTCAAAACATAACAGGAAAACTGCCCTCGATGATTGGGTGGGAAGAGGATCTGGGTTTCTCAGCGGAAGCAGAGGAATGGGAGAGCGCGACTAATTGCGTAATACAAACCACTAAATGCATTAACCACTTGGAGTCCCTCAAAAAGGTTCACTTACGTTGGTATAACCACCCCATCCAGACTAGCTAGATTCGGTTCGGGTCACTCTCCTTTGTGCTGGAGGCAATGCGGGCAAAAGGGAGACTTGGGACACATGTGGTGGCTATGCCCCAAGATAGCCCAATTTTGGACGCTGGTGGCTGGCCTGATAAGCTCGGTCACTGACACCTCTATCCCCCTGTCACCACAACTTGCAATCCTGCATATAGGAGCAGAATCCTTCCCACCCGTCCTACGCCATGTGATAACGTACATTCTAATTGCAGCCAGACTATGTGTTGCGGCTTCTTGGAAGAGTGTGTCCCCCCCCCTCTCTAGGAGAGGTCATCAAAAAACTGAACCTCATATACTGTCATGAATACCACTTAGCGTTGAACGCACCGAGACGTAGATATATTGCGGAGGCTTGGCAGATGTGGGCAAAATACCCGGAGGCCATGCAGCCACCGTAAGTCGAAAAATGTAATCATGGAGTGCAAAGCACTACGTTCTGGACTGAATTACTCCATCTGACACTTGTCTTTTTCTCAATCTTCTCTTTCTTTCTAACTATCTCTTACCCCCCCCCCCCTTTCTCACCCCCCCCCCCCCCCAATCACCTAATTGAATCTACCACCCCCTCCCCTCCCCCCTCCCCTTATGTTATCCCCCATAAAAATGTTTGATTTTGCATTGATACTTGACTAAATGATATTTTCTACCAAGATAATTTGTAACCTACATTACATTATAATAAAAATTTATTGAAGCTAAAGTATGCAAGAGGGAGCTTTGTTCCCCCTGCACCCCACCATCTGTGGGTCTTACCCCCAGACCCCTGATTCTATAATAATCAGCTCCACGACCGCATGGACTGAAAAATTAACACTTGTTCAGTTCGCGGAAGAAACCGCTGAGCTACGCCCATGGCCCCCAAACCACGCCCATTTCACCACACACACCTGCCAGTCCATCTGCTGACGTCTGGCTGTTCATTCTGCAAGTATGCCAAATTTTCTTAAAAGAGAAAACTGATCATTCACACAATTCTAAATGAACACAGATATTAAACATGAATTACAGACTTTCCCATTACTGAGATAGGAGATGACAGTTGGTGCTCATATTATTCTAATTATATCCATTAAAGGAGAACTTGCAGTAGAATGTCTGTGTCCACCTCTAGCTCTTTTACTCCTTTCTCATCCTCCTCCTCTGGAGGTGAAAGGAGAAAGGTTATCCAATAAAATTTATTACAAAGTTGCTTATTTTCATGTGTAATATTGTTTTATAAAATTAAAATGATGGTTACTCTTTAAGTTAAATGCTTTTTGGTTTCAACCACATCATAACATAATAATAAAGGGTCTGACCAGCCACAGAAAACCCTAAAAAGAAACTACAATGTTATAGAATAAATAAAATAATCATACCCACTTTGCTAATCTCTTCCTCCTTATGGTTATGATGCATCCATTTCCGCCACACAAGTGTGGGCACTGCCTCAGTTAAGACCACTGCAGCTAATTACTAGCTAAATACAGTAGTCATGTGGCTGAAAGGCATATGATCATCTTTACGATAGATTCCACAAGCTATATAGCCACATAACCACTGCAGACAATGATTCGCTGCAGAAGTCAGATGATTAGACTCCATAGAATCAGGTACAAAGAGAGGTGGGTCCTCATAGAGCATCAAAATCAGATTGCTGACAATCAGAAAAGTGAGTATTCTATAACATCGCAAGTTGTTTTTATGTGCTGGTGTTTAGAGGTGGCCAATCCCTTTAAAGAGGACATATCAGTTGCTCCAAAAATAAAAAAAAAAGTGAAATACATACAAATTCTGGAACTCCCCTGATCTTTTCCTTCTTTTGTGTTGCTCGGCATTGCTCCATTACATAGATATTCACATTTGTTTCTTGGGTGCACAGTATGTGAAATCTCTGCTTATAGTCCAGCTGGGTGGTTCTTCATAGTCATCTTCGACAGCATCTGAGATTGCCAGACTAGCTGCCAAGCTGTGAATGGCAGCATCTCTGAGGGAGAGGTGAAGGCACTTGCCCCCAGAGAAAACTATGAAGACACATTGGCCTGCCAAACAGAAACTTCACATAATGCACTGCAGAAGAAACAAATGTGAATAACTCTGCAATGGAGCAACACAGCGCAAAATGAAAAAGAGTAGCAGAATCAGGGGAACTCAGGTATATTAACTCTAGGTTAACTCAATTTGTTTGAGCAAGTGACAGATCCTCTTTAAGATAAGGAGACTCATATTCCATTTATACTTTATATAAACAGTACCTCCTTATGGCTACAGTAAGAGCCTCTGGTGAACTGGCACAAGGACAAATGACTTCTTGCCGCAGGCCTTTACTTTGGAAGACATTGAGGAAAGCGTCACAAGAAGAAATAGACCCTGGGGAGAGAATACAAGAAGAGGATGTGATAACAAACGTGCAGGATATACAACGTTTGGACAACATGATTTAGGGCTCTTTAAAGAGCATTGAGGACATTCACAAAAGCTCATCTTCAAACTTGTCCCGTGGCATTAAAACACTACGAGAAATATACTGTAAACTGGCAGATCATTAGTCTCTGTCTATCCCATAAAAGCCGCCAACACTTCTTGCTTCAGTTTGCAGTTAGAAGGACAAAATACAAAGCTTAAAAAAAATTAATCACACTGTGTAACAAGACACTTAAATATAGTTCTTTATGAAAAGTCAGGCTCATTTCAAGGAAAAGTATCAGTAAAATACATATTGTTTCTACAGTTTCCAAATGGCTCTACAACGGAAAGAGACTGGAGCCTTCCGACGGCCACAAATAGAATCTTTCAGAAAAATATAATCAATCATGCCAGACATACGGTGGGACAAACCCTCTGTAATAATAATGCAGAATGTGATGGCACTATATAAGCACTGCATATAAAAAAATAATAATTTCAAGTAAGTTTGGAGATAATAAAAATAAAATAAAATATATTACTATAATATGATAATATACTGTAGAATACCCTAAGTCCTCTGTTATTGAATAGCACAAGGAAACCAAGAATTTATTGTATAGGAAATGAAAATAAATTCCCATATGAAATATAACAACATACTTGTACTTTCTGACCTCCTACTTCTCACTGACTACTGACAGTAAATTTACTCTAAATTACCATACATTATCTCTTTGCCGACCCCGTTCTGTACTTACAAGGATTTGCTCCATCAGCCACAATCAACATGCGTAACGAGGAGAGGTTAATGTCTCTCTGATCCCGATGTGCAACCAGGGCCCAGTGCATGTCTCTGGACTTCACACATGCAACTTTTGCTTTAAGGAAAGGAAAAAATTAACATAGACTAAGCATGAAATATGTATGCAGGGAAAAAAGAAAAGCAGAATTGCTGAACAGAAACTCTAAAAATAATAAACCATTTTTTTTGGACAAGTGATTGGACACACTGATATGGATCAATGAGAAAAGAAAGTGCTGCACGGAAAATTGCTATAAAAACTAATAGTCTATAATATAAGGGAGGTGGTACACACAGATATTTCCCATATAAAAACTCCTTTGAATTATGTCTATGGAACACAAAGAGGATCTGTCACCAAATCAAAAGTGGTCAGGTTTTGCTCTTATTTTATTCTCAAGTATTCTGTGTTTTTTGGAGGACCTGTCACCCCCTGCTGCATGGCAATCTAAATGCAGGCCTGAATGCAGCATGTCTGCTGCATTTAGGGAAGGGGACCCCATGTGTCTGTGTGCTGTGTACCCCGAAATATAGCGTTAGGAAAACTCACTGTTAGAAGCCATGAGGGCAGACCCTGTGGCCGGAGTAGGCTTTATTCACGGGGGCCATTCCCTCCCCCTATGCCTCTCTGTGCTGCTTCTGCTGTGCTAGCTCTGCCCTCCTCCTGTCACTCATCCTGCCGCACCCAGCATGCAAATCATTTATCAAGACGTCCCATGCCAGATTCCTGCCCTGCTGTCTGAACAAAGCATAAACAGCACAGCAGGAGGCGGCACAGAGAGGCAGAGGGGGAGGGAATGGCTCTCATCAATCGAGATGGCTCCTGCACCAGGGACTGCCCTCATGGCTTCTAACAGTGAGTTTTCCTAAGGCTATATCTCGGGGTACACAGCACACAGACACATGGGGACCCCTTCCCTGAATGTAGCAGACATGATGCATTCAGTGCTGCATTTAGATTGCCATGCAGCAAGTGGGTGACAGGTCCTCTTTAAATCCGCTGTTCGGTTCCAGATATGTGAGCCTTTATAATGCTAATTAAATGATCAATCTCATCATGGAACAAATACTTTTAGGAGACAGCGAAAATTGCACAAAGTGATCAAATGGAATAATAAATCAAATTTAGTTGGTTGGACACAAAAACAATCTCAATTTGGCTCTTTAAAGGGAATCGGTCTGCAGGTTTTTGATACCTCATCTAAGGCAACATAATGTAGGCAAAAAGATTCTGAATCCAACAATGTATCACATAAATTACCGTTCTGAATCAATCAAAGAATTTAGATTCAGGAACACAGCAGAGCTGAGATAACTGCCCCTACCCAAACTAGGCACTGAATAGAGATTGTGCATTGACTGTGAGATGTCAATCACAGCAGGGGGCATGTTGTAGTTCCATGCGCCTGACTTTCTAGTCCTGTGATAGCAATCACAGGGCAATTTACCCTTTAATTTATGTAAACCATAATACAGACAGTGATAAGAGAAGCCCTGTTGCTTTTTTTTTTTTTTTAACACTTACAGCATGTTTACATAGCAAAAACTTGCTGACAGATTCCCTTTAATTCCCTGCACATTCCACTTAAATAAACCCACTGAAAGGAGCTCAGAAATAGACAGATAAATATTACAAACTCCCCATCAGACTGACAGAATCTCAGTCAACGCGTTCTGTGGCCAGAATTAGACTGCACAACACAGAGGTTACACAAGACAAACGGTACTCAATGTTTTTTTCTTTTTAAAAAGGATTTATTTTACATTTTTGAAACAAAATTAAAATATTAATATTAACAACCATTAGACTCAATAAGTATAATCAATGCCTGACTTTAGATCAATAAAATGTAGCAATGTTTAATGAAACCCAAATACAAAAATTATTTTTAGCCCCAATTAGATGCATTTAAGTAAAAAAAAAAATCCAAAAGATTGACATCCCCTTCAACTTAAAGGGAATCTGTCAGGCCAAAAATCTATAAGTACCGTGTTTCCCCGAATGTAAGACCCCCCCCCCGAATGTAAGGCAGGGGAGGGGGGAGGGGGGGGTCTTACTATCGGGGAAACACGGGGGGGGGGGGATTACATACATACATACACACGTACAGACACAAGCATACACATATATACACACCATACACACCACACACACCACACACACACATAGCACCGCTTCTTACCGGGTCCGGTGTGGGGTCCCCGATGGTCCTGTGCCGTCCTCTGTGCTCCGGTCCGGTCCCCGAGATGAGCCGCCCAGGTCATAGTGTGGGCCAATCAGCATAGCGGCGCTCAAGCAAGCGTCATCGGGCGCTTGCCTCTGACGTCAGCGCCGCTATGCTGATTGGCCCACACTATGACCTGGGCGGAGCTAGGCCTGAACTCCGGAAGAGCAGGGACCATGGAGCCTAGGACCGGCACCGGAACACGGCGGACGGCAGCGGATCATGTCGGGGACCGGACCGGAGCACAGAGGACGGCACAGGACCATCGGGGACCCCACACCGGACCCGGTAAGAAGCGGTGCTATGTGTGTGTGTGGTGTGTGTGGTGTGTATGGTGTGTGTATATGTGTATATATGTGTATGCATGTGTCTGTCTGTATGTGTGGGAATGTGTGGATGGATGGCTGCAGTGTGTGGATGGATGGATGGATGGTGGGGCCTCCAATGTAAGGCCCCCCCCGAAAGTAAGACAGGGGGCCACTTTTGGCCACAAAAAGAATGTAAGACCCTGTCTTACTTTCGGGGAAACACGGTAACTGCTATCATTTTCTAATACCTTTTTCTAAGCTCTCTCTATTCATGTATTTCTATTATTTATACTTTCCTCCTATCCTTGGTAAACTTCAAAATAAAAGATTAGTTCCATCTTTCAATCACAGTGAGTTCTCTGCTGCCCACTCCCCAAGGAATGAATATTCATGCCTCATTACGCTGTCCTCTCTGATCTCTCTGTTGTGTGACTCATTCACTGCAGATAGAAAAGGAAGGGAGGAGGAGGGGTGACCTTAGCTGCAGCTGTGAGCTCATGTCATCATGTGTATCTGAAACATATGTGCAGTGTGTAAAGTCTGACATATTTCTATGTGATTATAAGAACATTTGATCATCTGCTCAGCAGATACACACATTACATGTTTGCAGGAAAACAAAAGTTCATATAAACACATAGAAATCTTACAGACAGCACAGGCTGCAGCACAAAACACCTCCTCCAGAGGGGCAGAGCACCAGCTTGGATGGGTATGGATAATATTTAAATAACACTTATACAGCAACCGGACTAATCGACCAGTAATATAATTGAGAGGACTAATATATCAGATGCCTGCTTGGTTAGAAAATGCTTATAACATGGACACTGCAAAGGGTACAATAATGATTTTACATGTTTTTAAAAACTTTGTCCATGCACTATTCAAGGGTAATATTAGTATCATACTGAAAAATGACCTGACAGAGTCCCTTTAAATTCAGTATACACATTGCACAGTTAACTGTTCGGTATCCCACCTTATGCTAGAGATAGAAGAGGTATCATATCTGTACATAGAGAAATCCCTTCATCAAGGATGGGAAACAAAAAAGCCAATTCTGCACATACATCTTGGTTTACATTCTTTATGGACCTACCATAGGTCTTTAATTGTCCAACAGGTACAACAACAACAATTTGGTTTCTCTCTCTAGACTAGGGCCCTGATTCATCATTTGTGGTGGTTGGGGGGGGGGGGTTAAATCACTTTTTTCTTGTTTTATTGCATTAGTAGGGGTTTTTCTTACACTAATTGTGGCAAAATTAGGCAACTTTTCAAAGCTTTTAGCTTTGCTGAATTGTGCCCAAATAATCCGGCGAAAAGATCTGGAATAACTAATATCAAAATGAGTTAAATAAAGGCGCAAATAGAATCATTACTTGGATGCAAGCAAAACACACAAAACCACAAAAAAAACTAGCTTAATAGCAATGATAAATCGGGGCCTTGGTGTCTTATACTTTCTCGAAAACTTGGAAAGCAAAGTTTATCTTTACCTTTGTACTGGCAAACTTTCTGTATCCACGACAAGGGATTGACTTTCATGAGGGAGTACGGGATGCTGATCACATGCATCATGTTCATGACACTCTGAAATCAAAACACAGTGATCCTTGATTATAGAAGGAGGGAAACGAGAGTTGAACGATCTTCCAGGATAATTAATCCGCACAGAATAGCAGAAGCACTAATTTTCTAATTTAATTTTTGCCTTCTCTAGGCGTTTTCATGAGTACACTTAAAGTTAATGTTCATAATAATTTAGAAACATGAACATTTTACAGTGTTGTAAAGAGCTCTGCACATTATCTGCGAAAATATGAGACAGCAGAGTCGTCAGCAACGTCCTTGTAATGCAGAAGCGTGCCCCATACCCCGCTAGATGTTTACGGTGGAGCACAGAAAGTTCTACAAACAATCTTACATTCCCAATGCTTGAGACCTGGTTATAGCTCCAACTATAATTGAAAAGTCAATTGGTTGTTCAAGAATAAAAATGCAATGAAATGACTGAAGGTCACCGAAAGAAGGATACAAAATTCTGCTGCATTGTGAGTAATCAGAGGGATAATTACAACAGGTGCAGGGGTTGCAATCGCACCCGGGCCCTAGTGCCTAGAGGGGCCTCAAAAGTCACTTTGTCCTATAGAAAAAGGCCACTGCTATTAAAGATTTGCAATAATTGGGGGCCCCATTGGAGCGTCTGCATCGGGGCCCATGAGCTTCAAGTTACGCTACTGTGTGCTATGTTTACATTTTGACTTCTTTTCTTATAAATGAAGGCAATAGTTCAGGACTTTACATCTATTATTTATACGATGAACCCCTGGTTTAACTGTACAAGATCTTCACGCATCAGCAGAAGGCAGTTATGGTATGCGAATAAAGCAGGTCACACACATTAGGCTTTTACACACACTGCGTTTTTGCTGTGGAATAAACACAGCATTTTACACAGCACTAGAAGAGTGAATGAGATTTCTGAAATCTCATGACCACGATGATTTTTTTTGTTGCAGATTATAACCATCAAAACGTTTTGCAGCTTGCCAAATCTTTCAGCATTTTTGCAGCGTTTTTCATAAATTTCAATAGATGGAAATAGAAACGCAACTAAAAACACATCAGAAACAGATGTAAAAATGTGAGTGTGTTACACAGCTTTTCTTTTCCTCCCTTTCATTTGGTCAACAGCACCTGTGTTGTCTATGAGAATGCGAGGACAGACGAGTCTGGCAGCGGCTTATCTTTAGGAAAACAAAGTGATTGGCCGTCCGAAATCCGACATGTCTAATTGATATCTTCCCTGGGGATCAGCTGTCCATAGCACTCATGCACATTAGACTGTTGGCTAAACCCATTGATATCGGCCAATATTAGTCTATTGGTCAGATGAGGCTATATTTGGTCCTTGTGCGGCACAGACTGCACGTGGAGAGCACTCCGACCATTATAGCCAGTGCATATGGCTGATTTTTTACAAGGATAGATTGTCTACAAGTTATTAACTGCAACATGCTCTATTTTGGTTAGTTTTCTTCAGACCAAAATAAGGCAAGCAATGTTTAGACAGTTCTACCATCCATCCACAATGCACACAAGCACAGAGGGCTAGTCTTGTCCGCAATCTGCTGGAGTGAGTGTCTTGATATTTAATATCGCCATCTGCACTTGGCCTAAATGTGACAGACAGCTCAACAAGTACCTCTCCTACCATGCTCGTACACAGGAGCTCTCTGTTGGACCCAACCTTCTTTGTGATTGTGATATGAAGCTATGGTGGCTGCTTATCTTCCCTCACAACAATGGATCAGGCTGTAAATTCACACTGCCCAATCTCTCATCTTTCCCTGCATAGTAAAGAGGGCCACATTAGATGATTGGCTGGTAATCTTTAATGTGGATGAGTGCCTTGAAGCTCTTCCATCCTCGCCCATCGGCATATAGGACATCTCTCTCCTTTCCGACACAGATCCAGTTTTTCTGTAAAATAGGATCCTGTAAAGTATCTGTCCACTTTATCTGTGCTGAGAATAAAAATAATATGGGGGACCCCTAAACATTTTTCTCCCAATATTTATTTACTTTACACACATATGACGGCAGGTTGGTTGCCATACACTAATGTATATGGCACCCAAGAACAGACAGGGAGGCAGTCTGAGTTCAACAGCAAATAACAGACACTATCACAGAGAGTGAGCACCCGTGAGTAGATGTTGCTATTCAGTGCAGTGAAAAATCATGAAGCTTAATGAGCAGCCCCTGAAGCATGCAGTTGGGCTATCATCTATAACGGAGGGTCCTCAAAAGGATATGTTAAAAAACTGGACAATAACAGACTGAAGCGGATGGTACTGTTCCGTGTATTTACCGGATACCTCAAAAAATGGAACCGTACCATACAGTTCGCTCTGTTATTATCTGGTTAGAGCTCCCTTTTTTACTGCATTGTGCCTGATTTAAAAAAACGGAGGTGTGAAGGTAGCATTAATCGTATTTCTGCATATACAAAAGAAATGGAAATGGAACTCAGGATTACAGCAGAAGGAATATTCTGGTGACTCCAAGTAAACCAAGCAGAAGTACTCAATGTCAAGCAGCAGCTGCAAAAGCAGACAGGATTTTATCGCGGTTCTTAGAAAACCTAAAAGTTTGTGATCCCAATGTGTTATTATCCCTCTATAAATCTGTGGTAAGGGCACATCTAGGATATGAGATCCAGTTTGGGGCTCCACATTTTCGAAAGGATAATGGATAAATAGAGTCAGTTCATAGTCAGGCAGCTAGATTATTACATGGGATGGAAGGTCTCCCATATGATGAGAGGTTAGAAAAGTTGGGATTGTTTGGCTCAGAATAAAAGATGCTTAAAGGGGTTTTCCCACGAACAAAGTTAATTTTAAAGTTCATTTTAATCAATAGATATTGGAATAATAATAATTACAATTGGGAGTGTTTAACAAAATGTTCCTGTGCTGAGATAGTCTTATATATTTTGCCCTGTTATGTACTGTAAAATGGCCATGTCTGACCATGTATGGAGTATGGTTGGATCCTAGGAGAAGACGCAAAAGAGTATACAGACAAAACAGGAATGCAAATGCTTCTTTCCTTGAGAGAAAACATTTTTAAAGGACAGACAGTAAAATGATTACCCTTAAAAAACAAAAAGAATCAGCTGTGATCCTGTGCTGCAATATATGTATACTCTTTTGTATCCTCCCCTGTACAGTCAGTCACAGTTATTACACAGTACATAGCAGGGACACATATATAAGATTATCTCAGCACAGGAGATGTGGTATGATCAGACCATGTCTCTGTATGGTCAGACACATCCATTACACAGTACATAGAAGGGACACATACATATGATTATCTCAGCACAGGAGATGTGGTATGATCAGACCATGTCCCTGTATGGTCAGGCACAGACATTACACAGATTACAAAATACCATACTTTTCTTTGCCACATCATAGGTAAAATTTCACCCCACCTTTAAAAATTTAGGATGGATGCCTCATGTATGTGGTACAGTCGCACAAGGTTAAACAACAAGAAAAGAGAAAAATTGCGACACGAGATCCAATTTATATGCAAAATAGAAAATTCTTTATTTAGGATCAGGTAAAGTGGACGAGTGCTCAGTTGAATGTCAGAAAAAGTGCATGTTTCTGAGGAAGTACAGATTGCAATATAGTCGAGGATTGTAATATCTCAAATAACAGTTAATAATGTTCACTCCAGTTTATGGTGTATCTTATAATGTGGTATAGACACATCTGGTGCCTTTTAAACCTTGCTGGTTTTTGCAATTTTGTACATGAAGTAACTAGATCTGACTTTGCAGTTCTAATGGTTGTCTTGTTTTGGTAAATATGGGCCAATTCACTCCCAAGAACCTTAGGTGGTATAATGTAGCCAAAGATTTTTTTATGTATAGCTGTCAGATTAACCTTAAGGCTACGTTTACACATTTGCGTATTTTGTTGCGCTTCTTTGCACGCACTTTTTGCCGCGATTTTCGGCTGTGCAAAAAAGTGCAACAAAATATGCCGAGGCGTTCACACACTGCACTTTCTTCACCCCAGAAAGGGCAGGTGATGTCACAGAGGGGAGGAAGAATCCTGCTCCTCCTCCCCTGTGTGACATGTGTGACAGCTCCATTAGATTTCGCAGTGTATTAATACATACTGCGAAATCTAAATTAAATAAAGTCAAATGTATGAAAAATAATAAACAATCAAATACTTACACTCCAACGCCTTTTCTCCGGTCTCTGGTGCTGAGGCAGGCAATGTATCGTCCTGCCAGGGCCTGCCGTGATGTCAGAGTGATGTCACGGGTGCTCATTGGCTGCTCGCGGTCATGTGATACATATCACATGACCGATACGCCCTCTGACATCACCACAGGTCCTAGCAGGGCAATTCCAGCAGCGGCTCCTGGCTCCCAGACACTGGAACACCCATCTGAGGGTAAGTATTTCAATCTTTATTATTTTTAGTGCATTTGTCTTTATTTAATTTATATATTAATCCACTGCGACATCAAATGGCGGTCACAGATGTCACACAGTGGAGGAGGAAGCAAGATTCCTCCTCCCCTCTGTGACGTCAGATGCAGCAGTGCCGCCCCTACAGGAAAAAACGCTGCGTAAAGAATTGACAGGGTCATTCTTTTTACGCAGACGCTTTTTCCTATAAAAGCGCAGTGTATTTTTACGCAATGTCTGCACAGCAAAGTGAATTTCCCATTCACTTTGCTGGCAGACGAAAAGCACATTGCGTATTTTGAAAAGCGCACGCAAAAAAGCACTCAAAAATACGCAATGTGTGAATGCAGCCTAAGGGTGGAGGCACACTGGCGTTGAACTCGCGCGAGTTTAATGCGAGAAAAACTCGCATTAAACTCGGACCTGTATCTTTCAATGATACAGGTCACATTAATGCGAGTTTCTGGCATTAAACTCGCTTGGCGAGAGCAATCCGAGTGCAATTGCAGCATGCTGCGATTGCACGCGATTCCCTCGCGCGAGTGGCCATTAAAAGTATATGGGTGCGAGTCTAGCTCGCACCCATACAGCACACCGTGCGATAATCGCAGCTGTGTGCTGTCAAAATCAGTGGCCCCCCGCAGTCCCCATACAGTTACAATAATGTTTCATTGCTGTGACAGCAGCAGTGAAGCAGTATTGTATGTATAATTTATTATTTTTTGCAAAGTTACACTTTTCAGCTTGATTTTACATGTTTTTACCATGTCGGCTGTTCAGGACTTCATTCTGCACTGTGCTACCGGAGGGGGTTTTAACCCGGTGATTAAGGGGTTAATCAGACGCTGGTGTCATGACACCATCTGTCCAGGGGTTGTCCTCCCCCCTGGATACATGGTGACATGACATCATGTGTCTGAATGGGCTAATTATTCTGTAAACCAAGTTTAAGTTGATGTCGGGTGTATAGATGAGACAGAAAGAGCCGTGATTTGTGAGGAGCTGTCCATGGTGCTGAAGCTTCCATTCATAAATCACTGGCTCTTTCTGTCTCATCTATACACCCGACATAAACTTAAACTTGGTTTACAGAATAATTAGCCCATTCAGACACATGATGTCATGTCACCATGTATCCAGGGGGGAGGACAACCCCTGGACAGATGGTGTCATGACACCAGCGTCTGATTAACCCCTTAATCACCGGGTTAAAACCCCCTCCGGTAGCACAGTGCTGAATGAGGTCCTGAACAGCCGACATGGTAAAAACATGTAAAATCAAGCTGAAAAGTGTAACTTTGCAAAAAATAATAAATTATATATGCAATACTGCTTCACTGCTGCTGTCACAGCAATGAAACATTATTGTAACTGTATGGGGATAGCAGGAATGCTGTTCCGTGGTCCATCAAGACCATGGACAGCAGAGAAAAAAAACTACACACACACACTCACACCTCACACTCACACCACATACACTTACATACAGCCAGGCACACTCACCACATGCACCACATTCGGACCACACTAGCACCACACTCGGACCATGCTACCGTAGCAGTACACTCGGACCACACTAGCACTACACTCGCACCAAAATAGCACTGCACTCGCACCACTGTCATGCATCAAAAAAGCAGCGTTTTTGATGCATGATAGTGTGCCTCCACCCTAAGGCAGTTTTGTCCTCAATCAAACTGCCCTGGTATAATCTAAGTCAAATATCTACGGGCAGACACTGTGTCCAATATCACCAATTCTAGTTGTTCAAACTGTCATGTACATTAAGATTTGCATTGTAGTGGATTAATCTATCAGTGCACCATTATATAACAGTTAGTGTCACCCTATAAAATACACTGTATGGGCTTGTAACTCCATAACCATATTTACCAATACAGGACAACTGTTAGAACTGCAAAGTCAGATCTAGTTACTTCATGTTCAAAATTGCAAAAACCAGCAAGGTTTAAAAGGCACCAGATGTGTCTATACCACATTATAAGATGCACCATAGCGATTTTCATAAACGGGAGTAAACATTGTTAACTGTTATTTGTGATATTACAATCCTTGACTATATTGCAACCTGTACTTCCTCAGAAACATGCACTTTTTCTAACATTCAGCTGAGCACTTGTCCACTTTACCTGATCCTAACTGAAGAATTTTCTATTTTACATCCATTATACAGTACATAGCAGGGACACATACAGTATATAAGATAATCTCACCACAGGAGATGTGGTATGATCAGACCATGTCCCTGTACGGTCAGACACATCTATTACACAGTACATAGCAGGGACACATATGTAAGATTATCTCAGCACAGGAGATATGGTATGATTAGACCATGTCCCTGTACGGTCAGACACATCTATTACACAGTACATAGCAAGGACACATATATAAGATTATCTCAGCACAGGAGATGTGGTATGATCAGACCATGTTCCTGTACAGTCAGACACAGCATTACACAGTACATAGCAGGGACACATATATAAGATTATGTCAGCACAGGAACATATTTTTAAACACATCCAATTATGGGAGATTATTATTATTCCAAGATCTATTGGTTATAATGAGCTTCAAAATTACCTTTGTTTATGGGAAAACCCCTTCAAGAGGCAATCTCCTTTATATGTATAAGCACAAAAACTGGCACATCATTTAGGGCCCTTTCGCACTGTGTTCTTCCACACATTCAGTGGTCCCATAGGGGCTTACATCCAAACCCAAGCCCACCCTACACACACAAAGCATCCAAATAATTTTCAGTCATGTACACCTACTGGAAGCGGACACACAAATGTAGTACACGGTGTCTGGGCTTCCATCGCCAGTAGACATATACGCCCAAAAATGATGCACACACACAGGAACTCTGTCTGCACCATAGTAGTCAATGGCAAAAATCAGTGCATAGATCCAAATCCTATTTTACCGTGGGACGGACGCAAGACCCAACGAGACCAGTAATTGTGGGGAAGAACGAAGTGTGAAAGGGGCCTTATTCCAAAACTAAAGGTACTGTCACACGCTGCCATATGGCTTCCATATCGCTGGCAATTTGACGTGAGCGCGCATGTTTCGGGTACTTTTTTCTGATTGCTGTGTAACTGTCACACGTAGCGATCTCGCGTGCGATCTTCGGCGATCCTGCGTCCCGGAAATCGCCTGCAGAAGACCGGAAGCGATGTTCCCTTTACACATCGCCGCGTCACACGCCACAATCGTAGCAGCGATGTGGCCATACTGTTTGACATACTCTGCAGGGCAGGGAAATCAGGCGACGCTCCACCAGCGATTTCTCGGCGTAGAATCGCCCAGTCACACGCCACTACGCACATGCGATGTGGTTTCCACATCGCTGAATTCGGGAATTGACAGCCATCTCACTGGCGATATGGCGGCGTGTGACGGTACCTTTACAAGCGATCAGGGTGCATTCATTATATGTGGAGGAAAGGTGATTCCGGCAGCTAAGGCCAGCTTCACACCAGGTTTTATTCGGGTCTGGGGCTGTTCGGTGTGAACCCGACAAACGCCGGGTACTAAGTTCAGAGGCGGCCAGCGCTGATCTTTAGCACCTGGAGAGCTCCCGGCTGAGATTTAAGAACCGATTCTGACATTTCAGCAAGGGACAGCTCCAGCAGCCGCGGACTGCCGATTCCAGCAGAAAACAGGCCCGCCCTCCGGTTCTGTTTGTCCGGAGCGGTCAGGCTGTGTCTGGTGCTTCCTGCAAAACACCGGACACAGCCTGACAGCTCAAAAAACGTGGTGTGAAGCCGGCCTAAACAGGAAGAATTCTTTATAGTTAGAGCAGTCAGAATGTGGAATGTCGACCAAAAGACTTGTAATGGCAGGTAGTGTAACAGCACTAAAAGGGGCCAGATGCTTTTTTCACAACAAATGGAATTGTTATAAATAGTGATAGTAATAGTGAGAGAGAACAAATAACTGGTAAAGTATAACTTTATGGACTTGTGTCTTTTTACAACCTATGTATTTATCTCTGTATCTTCATGATGTCCATTTATTAAGCTATTCTTTGAAATCTCCATTAATCCCAGCAGTTCAGTTGTTCATGTGTCACTAGAGATCTCATTATATAAAAAAAAAGAACTAACGCAATTGTGAAAAGGGTCAAAAATAAATCTCCAGAAAAGGCAAACTATCGACAAGGAAAAACAACAAGAAGAAATTGTTTTGTTTCAAATACAGAAAAAGATCAGACTCCTCGCATGTAAAATTAAATATTCATGCAGGAGGAGACTTTTCCAATAAAAAGTAAAAATCAAATCAAATCTGAGTCTACACATTAGATGCAGTCGTAGATCCCTTCGGTCCTCACATGAAACTCACTGAATAATAACTAAGTTATTGTCTACCGTAAACTGGTCATAGACATTAAAGGGAATAGAGCCAAGCTAACAGAATAATGGTCGCTCCTGGAACCATTTCCACACCAGACATCAACACAAATGCAGTCAACCAAGACTAAAACATGCATGCTCATTTTAGCTAATCATCCCTTGGTGACATGACTTTCAAGAACAGCCAATAGTCAACGATAAAGCAAAACAATTTAAAGTAGCCAAACTAAACATGGATCATGTATTGTTCTACAGGGCACACAAATTTAAAGGGGCTTTCCACTACAAGGACAATCACATTCTTATTTCCCATGTTTGGCCTCATTAAAATAGAAAATAGCTTACACTTACCTCCCTTGCTAGTGTAATTGCAGCGATGCCGACACTCGTGTTCCTGTGGCTCACGTGAGACTGTTTTGTCATGCAAGCTTCACGTCCAGTCACCTCTTGATTCTCCATCTCTTCATACAGACATAAAAGTAATTAACAGGAATTGGGCGGACAGCCGCAGTTCTCACATCCAGTTGATTATTTATATGTCTGAAGGCTTACTTGATGTAACAACCTCATGTCAGTCATGGGTATGCTAGCACCGACACCACAGGAACAAGTGAGTATAAGATTTTTTTTATTTTAATGGGGTCAAACATCAGCAGAATGAGAGGAGGTTGTCCAAGTAGTAGACAGCCCCCTTAAGTCGCCCATATATGTTAGATCAGGGATATCAAACACCAGGCCTTGAGGGCCACCATTAGTGGAGGTTTTCCTTAGCATTGCACAAAGGTTGGAATCATCACCTGTGCAGGTGATTCAATTATAACCTGTGCAATACTAAGGAAAAATTGCACTGTTGGTGGCCTGTGAAGCCTGGAGTTTGAGATCTCTGCAGTAGACTGACTTCTAGTCTGTATGGGGACTCTGGACAGATGATTGTTTGGGAGTTAAGGATCCAGCATGTCCAATTTTGGACTTCATTCTGAGATAAGTGACTTTCTCATGAAGAACTTAGGAGCTCTCAGCACAGTATGTGCTCATGTATAGGGGTCAGGAGCAAGAGCCAGACAAACAATCAGATGAACGATAGCTTTGCCACAGCCATGTATTGTGTATGGGGGTTTTAGTCTCATCCATTTATTGTTATTTCCAGTATTTGGTATATGAAGGGTTATATAAGGAATGATTTATAATTTTAGATTTTTATTCCCATTTCACAGTATTCACCAGCCCTGTGTCAATCCAAAAATCTATTTTCTTCAATAACACTAACAAAACCATTAACAGCAAGTGAAATATTACCCAAAGCAATACCGAACACATATCAAAAACAACAGTTCAACCTTTGTTCCTTCAGATCACAAGCGCAGCGCCCTCCTGGGGATCCAACATCCGAGTCACCTTCACGCATCTACTAGGAATACATTACCAAACTCAAATTAGATGGAAATGTGAGATGCTCAAGTCAAGCCGATGCGCAAAAAGGGCAAAGTAATGGAAAAAGGGAGAGCAGGTGGTGGATTTAAGAGCAGAGCTCCTCAGTCTACCCAATGTGACTTAATCATTACCTACAGAACGGGTTATCATACAGGACACAAGAACAGATCAGGGGGCAGATTAAAGGACGTTATCTGTAAACTGATGACCCTTCTCCCACCTTCACCCCAGTGTAGTAGTTCCACATATTGGACATTAAAAAAAACCTCAAAATTACAGACCCCCTTTAAAGGGTGTTACAACAAAAACAATAGAAATTAGCTCTCTTGAAAAAAAAAATAGTGAAAAATGTTAAAGAAGTGAGTGTGAACTAAAACACTGGATGACTGGTAAATATGAAACAAAGCCTAGAAAAGGAGTGTGACTCAACTATCTCATCATCACTTTTAAAATGGACAAAATGTTTTAAACATGGATTTAATTTTCACTATTTTCCAGAAGTCAAATTGGTAATAAAAACTATCATTTTAACCCATTGGAGAATTTTTTTCATTGACATAGTCGTATGAGGAATTTTGTTTTTTGCAGAACAAATTGTGGTTTTTAATCACGCCATTCATTTTACTATATCATGTACTGAAAATTAAAAAAAAAAAATTCAAAGTGGCGTCATACTGCAGTCTAGTATATAGTTACTGGCACAGGTTGAGCTTCATAGAGTACCTACCAAAGTAGACATGGCACCTTTGCACCACAGTCAGGTTGGGGGGTTTCCATTTGGCATAAGAAGGGACTCCCCATCACCTTTTCTGATCTCTTAAATGCCACAATTGACAGCAGCATATAAGAGGATAATGGCGATATCTAGTACTTGGACAACCCCTTCTCAGTTCTTATGGCTTTTCCTCAGTAACATAAGAATACATATACTCACCTCCAGTGTCAGCTCCATTCCAGTGGTGTCAGCACTGACTCCCAGGAAAAAAAAGGTCATGCAATCCCTGCTAGCAATAAGTGACCACTTCACTATCTACTCCTTCATACAAATCAACCTGAGGAAGACAGTACAGTACAGTTGAAACATGTTGTGGCAGCAGAAGGGGCCAATAAAGATCTGATTTTAGTTGATGCTCTGCTTGTGATTCATTTAGCGCTCCACAAGCCAATAAAAAAAAAACAATTTTTTTCCTGTATGCTGCCACTCCCTCTGGGAGTTCAGCAGGAGCTGCTCTAGTGGATCACAGCACCTAATAAGCTGAAGGACCTCTGGATATCACGCTGAGGAACCACAGGACCGACATAGGAGGACGCCGCCACCTGGGCACCATGACCAGAGGACATAAATTCCATAGGAGGCTTTATCCGGGGTTGTGCGGGGGCGCACAATCCCCCAAGGTGAGCGGCCTAACAGCCCCCCTTAATTCTTATTCCTGGAAGGTCCTTTCACAGGGAGCGCTCTCTTTTCTCTTTTCTGTCTTTCATACAAATCAAGACATTTGAAGGAAGTGAGGTATAGGTTCTTGCTTTCCCCAAGATGTCAACTACATCCAAAAGAGTGAAAGAGGTGACACTGAAGCTAGTGCTGATTAACTGCAGGGATGGCGTGACATAAGAATTTCACAAGACCCCCGGGAGAGCCAGTACTGATACTGCTGGAACTGCACTGGCAGCAGAGGTAAGTATAAGTGTTATTATTTTACTGGAGGAAAACATAGGGATTGGAAAGGGTTGTCTGAGTAGTGGACAACCCCTTTAAACTGCTGCAATCGGCGTTAGCTCTCACCACATCAGTTATCTTCTATTTTCTAACTGGAAAGCTCAGCCAGTCCCCTTGTTGAATGGAGGGGGGAGCAGCTCCTAAACCTACTCCAATCAGTAGTTGCGCACTTCCACTACATAAATGTCTAGCTGATGCAGCCAAGGGGTAAATGTTACTACTTAAAGAGGACCTGTCACCCCCTGATGCTTTCAAAAGTGACAGCACTACTGAATGCAGTGTGTCTGCTGCATTCAGGGAAGCTGTGTACTAAGGCTCTAGCCCCCCCTGTACCCCGAAAAAAACACTTAGCAAACTTTACAGTTAAGAGGTCCCGTGGATTGGGTCTGATTAAGAGATCCTCGCTGCTGGCAAAGTCCTCCCTGCCTCCTCCTTGTGTGTTCTGCCCCCTCTATGTGTCTGCCGCCGCCTCCTCTTCTTCTGAATCTACACTCTTCTGCTCCTGCTCCTTGTGCCGTCATGAGCAAAAGAGGAGGCGGCGGCAGAGACATAGAGGGGGCGGAATACACAAGGAGGAGGCAGGGAGGATTGTGCCAGCAGCAAGGACCTCTTAATCTGACCCGGCCCATGGGACTTCTTAACTGTAAAATTTCCAAAGTGTTTTTTTGGGGTACAGGGGGCTAGAGGGCCTTAGTACACAGCTTCCCTTTATGCAGCATACAAGCTGCATTCAATGATGCTGTCACTTTTGAAAGCAGCAGGGGGTGACAGGTCCTCTTTAAAAATGTTGTCCACTACTTTTAATAAAATGAGCACATGGAGGTCCTATCATTTAAAAAAACAAAAAAAAAAACACATCAATGGACTCTCACCGCTACTGCTGCTCTAAGTAAATTCAATCTGGGCAGAAAGAAATACTCTCCTTCTGCTAATCAGTGGACAATGATGTGCTGCAGCAGTCTTGGACATCCTCTTCCATATGCTTTAGTAGGGCGTATGAGACATATAGGGGATGTGCCGGAACGTAGTGATGCTCTCGCTATGATAGACTTATGTATCACATGGTGCCTCAGGGAAAACTCATGGTAAGACAGGTCTTTCACTGGTGATAACAGCGTACATCTGGTGGTCGCCCAAGAATCCCTTTTAAAAAGGACTTGAAAGCTCTCCTTGCATTTTTAATAAAGACTTGCAGTCCTTTCCATCCTTATTATTCCGTAACCCTTAATATTAGCCATATTCAATAACGGTAATAATACTGAAATTCTGTAATGACTGCTATTATGGAGTCTTAATAAAAGTTCTTTTCATGAAAAGTGGTCGATCTAAGTGAAGTGGAGGAGAAAATGATCCCAGACAGAAACATGAGATGCTGGAAAGCCAAGGCTTTGTGTGCGGGTAAAGGCAGGTGATAATACAGAGATGAAGTAATCAGTAAATGAATCACAGGGACTGTTTGCGCACAGTTATTGTCAGACTACAGAGCGGCAAACGCACTGATGTAATCTGAAATGAAGGATTATTGTCATCTTTATGGGTTTAAATGGCCCTTTGTGACATGGAAAGATGGAAGGACTCACTCATAGAACAGGTGCTATAGTGAGTACTGTGTGCAAAATGAGCCTCCGCTGCGAGGCTCCAAATGATTCCTACAATGAAAGACTCTCCACGGACCGCTCATCCTGCAGCATGACATAACGCACGGCTTCATGAAAACATAATAAAGCTAAAGACATCTGTACTATGGTCTCTGATGTCAAGAGGTGGGGAAAATAGAACAACCCGCAATCAGCAAGTATGTTACTCCGAAGAACAAGGAAACCAAGTCCAAAGAGTCAATGAAAAACCTTTGGTCGTAAAGATAAAACCATAATAAAGAATACAACATCAATGAATAGAAGGTAGAGAAGAGCCATTTGTGATCTTGTAGTCAGATAGAAAAATTACCTTGCCTTTTTCTGGGCAACAAACGGCTGGGAAAGCAGGGAATAAGGTGAGTCAGTTCTCTGGGCCCCCAAATATTGGACTCATTACATTTTCGCATATGGTTTTATATAATTACCTGCTGTATACACATGATATAACCCAGTGATGCCCATCTGGCAGCCGGGCAAAGTGAAGTGCAGCTGCCGTACAATAATCAGATATGGGTTCCAATTGTCTTCTTCCCAGTCACAAAGCAATTAATACTATTTTCTTCCTTTTATTGTTGCTGTTTGGAACTTTTCCTTTTGTAACAGTGGAATTTTGTGTATATTGTTGTATCTAAAGTAGGTTTGAGTTTTTTATATACCCATTATATCATGTCAAAATGACTACCACTAATATAAATGGCAAAGTAGATTTCCTTGTTTAAAGTAGTAACCGTTTAAATTTTTTTTTCTAACCTTTTTTTTCAAGAAACATTGCAACATAGCAGAGCTGGGCAAAATGCAGCCCGCGGGCCACATCAGGCCCTCTGGCTGTTCAAGTGCGGCCCAAGGACAAAGACGGCCAAAGGGCTGAAAACAGAGGCCCACAGACTGCTGCAACATGTCCTCGCCAGTGCCCAATTCCCAATGTCACCGCTATCCACATCCTCAGGATACAGACAGGTGTGAATAAATTGTTGGAGGACTGAGCCAACTGATGTTTCTTCCACCAATCAGCATGAGACAGCAGACGCGATGGCATCACATCATTGCGTGTGCCATATGATGAGTCAGTGCGCCGGAGACAGGAGCAGAGCACCTGGGGAAGCTATGTGGGGGCTCATACTGCTGTATTTATGAGGCTATATGAGGGCTCATATTGTAAATGAGAAGCTATGTGGGGTCTGAGAGTAGGGGGCTATGGGGAGGGGATCATACTGAATTTAAGGAGTTATGTGGATTTCATACTGTATATAAGCAGGCTATGTGGAGGCTCATACTGTATTTAGGAGGCTATGTGGAAGCTCATACAGTATATAGAAGGCATGTGGGAGCTAGCTCACACAGTATTTAGGAGGCTATGTGAGGGCTCGTAATGTATATAGGGGGCTATATGAGGGACTCATATTGTATTTAGAAGGCTATGTGAGGGCTTATATTGTAAATGAGGAGCTATGTGGAGTCTAACTGTGTATAGGGGCTATGGGGGGCTCATACTGAATATAGGGAGCTATGTGGAGATCATACTGTATATATAAAGGCTATGTGGGGGTTCATACTGCATATAGAGGGGATATGTGGGTGCTCATAATGTATATAGAGAGACTACGTGGAGGCTTACATTGAGCTGTAAGTAATTTCAGGAGACTTTGCAGCAGAACACTTCCAACTCCTCCATTTTTTAAAGCACAAATTGTCATCTTCTACCTCAGAAGTTATAAAAAATGCTAATGATTACATTAAAGGGGTAGTCTGGGATATATATATTTTTTTACTATATGCCTAAAAATTTCCAGGTAGGTAGTTACTAACAGAAGCAACTACCTACCTGATGTACTTTGTGCTGTCAGAGAAGGGCCATTGACAGCTACCACTAGAATCTCAACAGCTCCATATCGAAAAACAGCTGTCAGGGAGTTGGCTGTCAGTCAGCCGGATCGTCTGCGAACAACACGCCACCTCAAAAGAGAAGAGAGTGAAAGGAACCGCTACTCTGTTAACGTGACATAGGCGGCAGCCATCGATTCACTGGCTAGAACGGTGTGGGATTGCTCTGCGCTGGACGAGAACAGCGCTGGGCACAACAGGCAGGCTTTAAGTAGAATAGATAAACTGGAAAGTAAGATGGGCTGTATGTCGTCCCAGACCATAAAATGAATAACTCAACATACAGTTATGAGCAAAGTGGAAAAATCTGTTAATAAAAAGACTTGACAAGACATTAAATTATACTGAGAAAAACAAGTAGAATAATTTGATATCATACCGTCAGGATCCCATGCCACAGCCCCACATCTTTCTTAAAATCCAAAACATTCACAATGGTTTCCGCTATAAAAGGAAAATACAATATCAGTATAAGAAAACATTGTACATAAACAGCAAACACAAACAATACAATGTAAAGCAAACACAGTTTTTTTTTAAAAATCTGCTTTCATAAAAATTCTACTCTACAACAGAGATTACTTAAAGCAGATTTCACAAAATCATAAGTTATTTACTATCCACTTGATAGGAAATATCTTGGTGGTTATCGGAGGTCTGACAGATAGAACACCTCAGCAATCTGAGGATACAACTCAGGGTACCCAAGAATGCAGCAGAACCACACATGCTTGGCCTCTACTCCATTTATTGTCTATGGGACTACTGGAGAAAGCAGAGTAGAGTTCCACAGGCAATTAATGAATCAGAGGCTAAGCATGCGTCATCTCCGCTTCATTCAGCCCTGGGTTCAGCAGAGCCCAGTACCTGGGCTTCCAGACCAGCATTCACAAGTCATAAATGTCCCATTGGTTGAACCCCCAGCAATTACCATAATGCAAGTTGTTCTGTAAACATTTGCTCACAAGACCTTCCATACCGAAATAAAACCATACTGGTATCTGGAAAGCTCAGAACAATGATCTATTAAACTATTAGATATAAAAAAAAACCTTTTTTGACATGACTTTGAAGCACATCACTGGAGTGGAGGTCAAGGCTAGGTTCACACCAGAGTTTTCTGCTGTCAGGTTCTGTCTGGTGTTTTGCAGGATACACCTGGACAGAACCTGACAGTCCTGGACAAAACATAACCAGAGAGAAAATATGCCCTCCGATCCTGTTATCTGCCAGAATCTGCGGCTGCCGCTGTCCAGTGCTGAAATATCAGCACAGCGGCTGCTGGGAGCTGGCCACGGTGCTGATATTTCAGCTAGGGAGCTCTTCAGGTGCTGAAATTCAGCAGCGTCTGCCGCTCTTTCAGCACGCAGCGTCAGGGAACCGGTCCAATTTTTCGGCGGATCCAGCGCCCATAGACTCCCATGCTATGGGCGCCGGATCCGGGAGGACCCGATTTTGTCCAATTTTTGCACCGGACACAAAAAATCATGCAAACTCCGGTTTTGTGTCTGATGCAAAAATCATACAAAACCAGATCCTCCCAGAAAACAACCAAACCAAACGCAAAATATGCACAATCCTGCGCCAAAGGGGTACAAGGGGAGCAAAATCAGATCTGGGGCTGTCCTGTTCACACCGGACAACCCCGGAGCCAAAAAAACATGATGTGAAACCGGCCTGAGAGTTGATTTCCAATTTAAAAGGGTTTAAAAAAATGAAGTTCTCAACACAGTATCAAATGATTAACCCCTTCACCCCCGGGCCTATTTTGACCTTAATGACCAGGCCATTTTTGTCAATTCTGACCATTGTCCCTTTATGAGGTAATATCTCTGGAACGCTTCAACGGATCCTAGCGATTCTGAGATTGTTTTTTCGTGACATATTGGGCTTCATGATAGTATTAAATTTAGGTCGATAATTTTTGCGATTATTTGTGAAAAAATCAAAAATATGGCAAAAATTTTGAAAATTTTGCAATTTTCAAATTATGAATTTTTATTCTGCTAAACCAGAGAGGTATGTGACACAATATAGTTAATAAATAACATTTCCCACTTGTCTACTTTACATCAGCACAATTTTGGAAAAAAAAAAAATTTTTGTTCGGACGTTATAAGGGTTCAAAGTTCATAAGCAATTTGTCATTTTTCCAGCAAAATTTACAAAACCATTTTTTTTGTGACCACATCACATTTGAAGTCCCTTTGAGGGGTGTACATGACAGAAAACACCCAAAAGTGACACCATTCCAAAAACTGCACCCCTCAAGCTACTCAAAACTACATTCAAGAAGATTATTAACCCTTCAGGTGCTTCACGGGAACTAAAGCAAAGTGGAAGGAAAAAATGGTCATTTTAATTTTTCTAATAAAAATGTTCTTTTAGCCTCAATTCTTTCATTTTCACATGGGCAACAGGATAAAATGGATCCTAAAAATTGTTGGGCAATTTCTCCCGAGTACAGCGATACCTCATATGTGGTCATAAACCACTGTTTGGGCGCACGGCAGGGCTCAGAAGGGAAGGAGCGCCATTTGACTTTTGGAGCTAATTTTCCATTCAAAAAGTCAAATGGCGCTCCTTCCCTTCTGAGCCCTGCCGTGCGCCCAAACAGTGGTTTATGACCACATATGAGGTATCGCTGTACTCAGGAGAAATTGCCCAACAAATTTTAGGATCCATTTTATCCTGTTCCCCATGTGAAAATGAAAAAATTTAGGCTAAAAGAAAATTTGTGTGGAAAAAAAAAGTACTTTTTCATTTTTACGGATGAATTTGTGAAGCACGTGGGGGTTCAAAAAGCTCACCACCCATCTAGATATGTTCCCTGGGGGGACTAGTTTCTAAAATGGGGTCACTTGTGGGGGAGCTCCAATGTGTAGGCACACAGGGGCTCTCCAAATGCAACATGGTGTCGCTAAAAATTTGAGCTGATTTTTCAGTCAAATTGTTAGCGGACACCATGTTGCGTTTTGAGAGCCCCTGTGTGCCTAAACATTGGAGCTCCCCCACAAGTGACCCCATTTTGGAAACTAGACACCCCAGGGAACATATCTAGATGGGTGGTGAGCATTTTGAACACCCCAGTGCTTCACAAATTAATCTGTAAAAATGAAAAAAGAAAATTTTTATGGAAAAAAAAGTACTTTTTAATTTTTACGGATTAATTTATGACGCACCAGGGGGTTCAAAATGCTCACCACCCATCTAGATATGTTCCCTGGGGGGTCTAGTTTCCAAAATGGGGTCACTTGTGGGGGAGCTCCAATGTATAGGCACACAGGGGCTCTCCAATCGCGACATGGTGTCCGCTAACAAATTGAGCTGATTTTTCAGTCAAATTGTTAGCGGACACCATGTTGCGTTTGGAGAGCCCCTGTGTGCCTAAACATTGGAGCTCCCCCACAAATGACCCCATTTTGGAAACTAGACCCCCCAGGGAACTTATCTAGATGGGTGGTGAGCATTTTGAACACCCCGGTGCTTCACAACATAATCTGTAGAAATGAAAATAGAATTTTTTTGTGGAAAAAAAAGTACTTATTCAATTTTACAGATGAATTTGTGAAGCACCTGGGGGTTCAAAATGTTCACAACCCATCTAGATATGTTCCCTGGGGGCTCTAGTTTCCAAAATGGGGTCACTTGTGGGGGAGCTCCAATGTTTAGGCACACATTGGCTCTCCATATGCGACATGGTGTCCGCTAATAATTCCAATTATTAGCGGACACCATGTCGCATATGGAGAGCCCATGTGTGCCTAAACATTGGAGCTCCCCCACAATTGACCTCATTTTGGAAACTAGACCCCCCAAGGAATGCATCTAGATGCATAGTGAGCACTTGGAACCCCCATGGGCTTCACAAATTGATCCGTAAGAAGGAAAAAGTACTTTTCTTTTCACACAAATTTTCTTTTTTAATTTTTACGGATCAATTTGTGAAGCACCTGGGGGTTCAAAGTGCTCACTATGCATCTAGATATGTTCCTTGGGGGGTCTAGTTTCCAAAATGGGGTCACTTGTGGGGGAGCTCCAATGTTTAGGCACACAGGGGCTCTCCATACGCGACATGGTGTCCGCTAACAATTGGAATTATTAGCGGACACCATGTCGCATATGGAGAGCCCATGTGTGCCTAAACATTGGAGCTCCCCCACAATTGACCTCATTTTGGAAACTAGACCCCCCAAGGAATGCATCTAGATGCATAGTGAGCACTTGGAACCCCCATGGGCTTCACAAATTGATCCGTAAGAAGGAAAAAGTACTTTTCTTTTCACACAAATTTTCTTTTTTAATTTTTACGGATCAATTTGTGAAGCACCTGGGGGTTCAAAGTGCTCACTATGCATCTAGATATGTTCCTTGGGGGGTCTAGTTTCCAAAATGGGGTCACTTGTGGGGGAGCTCCAATGTTTAGGCACACAGGGGCTCTCCATACGCGACATGGTGTCCGCTAAACATTGGAATTATTAGCGGACACCATGTCGCATATGGAGAGCCCATGTGTGCCTAAACATTGGAGCTCCCCCACAATTGACCTCATTTTGGAAACTAGACCCCCCAAGGAATGCATCTAGATGCATAGTGAGCACTTGGAACCCCCATGGGTTTACAAATTGATCCGTAAGAAGGAAAGAGTACTTTTCTTTTCACACAAATTTTCTTTTTTAATTTTTACGGATCAATTTGTGAAGCACCTGGGGCTTCAAAGTGCTCACTATGCATCTAGATATGTTCCTTGGGGGTCTAGTTTCCAAAATGGGGTCACTTGTGGGGGAGCTCCAATGTTTAGGCACACAGGGGCTCTCCATAAGCGACATGGTGTCCGCTAACAATTGGAATTATTAGCGGACACCATGTCGCATATGGAGAGCCAATGTGTGCCTAAACATTGGAGCTCCCCCACAAGTGACCTCATTTTGGAAACTAGACCCCCCAAGGAATGCATCTAGATGCATAGTGAGCACTTTCAACCCCCACGTGCTTCACAAATTGATCCGTAATAAGGAAAAAGTACTTTTTTTCACACAAATTTTCTTTTTTGGATCAATTTGTGAAGCACTTGGGGGTTCAAAGTGTTCACTATGCATCTAAATATAGCGAAGCCCATTTTTATTTTTTTTCTAGGACTAATTCTAGAAAAAAAATGGCGTGAGGCTCCGCCATATTTTTGGTCCAGACAGGTACAACTTGGCAGCTACGGACTGCCAGCAACACCCAGCTGCCTCATTGTACCTGGCTGGCAACCAAAAATACAGCGAAGCCCATTTTTATTTTTTTTCTAGGACTAAATTCTAGAAAAAAAAAGGCGTGGGGCTCCACCACATTTTTGGTCCAGCCAGGTACAACTTGGCAGCTACGAATTGCCACCAACCCCCAGCTGCCTCGTTGTACCTGGCTGGCTTCCAAAAATACAGCAAAGCCCTTTTTTTTTTTTTTTCTAGAACTAATTCTAGAAAAAAAAATTACGTGGGGCTCTGCCATATTTTTGGTCCAGCCAGGTACAACTAGGCAGCTGGGGGCTGGAATCCGCAGCATGGAGAGGCCCAAGCGTTCTGGGCCCCCCAGGCTGCGAATTGCAGCCCGCAGCCGCTCCAGAAAATGGCGCATTCATTGAAGCGCCATTTTCTGGCGCTGTACCCAGACTCTTCCAGTTGCCCTGGTGCCGGTGGCAAACTGGGTAATAAAGGGGTTAATGCCAGCTTTTTATTGGCAGCTGGCACTAAGCCCGAGATTCATAATATAGGGCCAATGTTAGACCCGCCATTAGGAATCTCTGGTAAATAGTCAGAAAATACACACAGAGAAAAATCTTTTTATTTGAAAAAAAAACACAAACAAAATTCGGACTCCATCTTTATTATAAAGATCCGACGTAGTCCACAACGAAGGTCCCACGACGCTCGATCGCCTCCAACGTAGTCCACAACGAAGGTCCCACGACGCTCGATCGCCACTGCTCAATCCAGAGACTGCAGCAAGGGATCAAGTGTCCTCTTCCTACAGCCTCTGGGGTCAGAGTTATGGTGCACTGTATGACAATGATCTGTCATACAGTGCACCATGACTATGATCCCAGAGACTACAACAAGAGGACACTTGATCCCTTGTTGCACACATCCATCCACCTATGCACCCATCATCCACGCACGCACACAACCACGCACATCCACATCCACGCATGCACGCGGACATCCACGCACGCACATCCACGCACATCCACACACACATCCATGCACGCACACATCCACGCACGCACATCCACACACGCACATCCACGCGCATCCACACACACATCCACGCACGCACATCCACGCAAGCACACATCCACGCACGCATGCTGACATTCACGCATGCTGACATCCACGCACGCATGCTGACATCCACGCACGCACATCCACGCACACATCCATCTATGCACACACACGTCCACGCACGCTCATGTACGCTCACGTCCACGCACGCACACGCATGCACCCCCCATCCATCCATCCATCATCCATCCATCAATTCATTCATACATACATAGATACATGCATACATACATACATACATACATAGATACATACATACATACATACATGCATACATACATAGATACATACATGCATACATGCATACATACATACATACATATATACATAGATACATACATAGATACATACATACATACATACATAGATACATGCATACATACATACATACATAGATACATACATACATACAAACATACATGCATACATACATAGATACATAGATACATACATACATACAAACATACATACTTACCTCCCTCTCGATAGACCGATCAGCAGGAGGAGGCCGGGAGAGGAGGCGGGGAGAGGAGGCGGGGCCACCGACCGGCCGGCCAAGGAGCTGCACAGCCGGACGCAGCGGTGGGTGCACCGATGTGTGCAGCCCGCCGCAGGAGGTGAGGGGTGGGGGCTGCCTGGAGGGGGGCTGCCTAGGGGGGGGGGCTGCCTAGGGGGGGGCCGTAGGAGGGGACCAGGCACTGTGGTCGGCGAGCGCAGCCGCGGCTGCAGCCCGCCGGCATATACATAACAATAGAGGGGGCGGGCGGTTCTGGGGGGGCCCCTGTAGGTCCTGGTGCTGGAGGGGGCTGTGGAGGGGTGGGCACTTGCCGATCCGCCCCTCCAGATCTGATTGGAGAGCTTCAATCAGATCTGGAGGGGTGAATCCCTATGATTCCCTCCGATCGGCAGTTTCACTTTTAAACTGCCGATCGGAGGGGTCCTGGGCACGGGGGGGTTAATCCACCCCCTGTGGGGTCATCTGCAGGTTGTCACAGAGCAGCAGCATCTGTGACACCTGAGCGATCCCACTCACAGGAGCTGCAGCAGCTCAAATCTGCCAGGACGTTGTGCAACGTCCTGTGTCGGGAACGGGCAGAAACACAGGACGTTGCACAACGTCCTATGTCGTTAAGGGGTTAAAGGATTGGTCTAAGGCGGCCGTCACACGGTTCAATATTGCGAACGATATCGTTTAAGCGATCTTCTTTTTGATCGCTTAAGCGATATCGTTTGTGCATC
Source organism: Allobates femoralis (assembly GCA_033576535.1). NCBI lineage: Eukaryota > Metazoa > Chordata > Amphibia > Anura > Aromobatidae > Allobates > Allobates femoralis. The sequence continues at coordinate 513,131,470 of JARQOC010000005.1, forward strand.
GCTGCGTGCGATCAAGCGATTTTACAATGTAAAATCGCTTGATCGTTACATCGCAGATATGAGAACCAGAGCTCATATCAAGCGATCATCGCTTGTTCAATCTGCTTCATCGTGGTGTGTGACACCACGATGAACGATCTCCCAGCGGCAGAGCCTATGCTGGGAGATGGTATCTATGGTAAACGTCGGGTTACTAAGCGCCGCGCGGCGCCTAGTAACCCGATGTGTACCATAGTTACCAGCGATCTCGCTGGTCCACATCGCTGGTGAGTCTGTCTGTGTGACATCTCACCAGCGATGTGAGCGATATTGTTAGCGATCGCGCGTGTACGTGATCGCTTACAATATCGCTCACAATATTGCAGCGTGTGACGGCCGCCTAAGGGGAGACCCTGATGTAACATCAGTAGGACTTGTCACAAATGTCTAAATGTAAAATTGTCTAAATGTAAAATTGTCTCTTTTGTCTCTTCCATGTTGAAACCTATGAGATATCAATGTGCTTTCCTTTTGCTTTCACCTTTTCTAGATATCTCCAAGTGTTTTAGCATCACAAATATGGCCACCTCATCAGAACAGAAAAAATACAAAACCAAAACACTAATATCTTTTAGGAGGGACAATCTTTGGTTAATGCTCATCCCGTGCGCTCTCCTCCCCTCACACCCTCTCTACATTAGCACTGGCTAATCTCATGGTCTGCAGGTATTTTATGGCATAAGAAGACAATAGTTGTCTATGGGCTTTTCATGCTGAAGGTGGCATCAGGTCCCTAAGGAGCAAATCTCCAACCACTGGATTCCAGCATAATGCTATTTTAATCCACTCAAGACCTTGAAAATGACTTTTACAGCAAGTTTTAGAAGGGAAAGGAATCTGAATGCAAACTAAAGAAAAAACCTATTCAAATTCCATTCATCAAAAGTTCCATTATCATTTATAAGGATCAGAAAAAGAAGCGGGTGAGTCTTACCTTCCGTGTATCCACATGCTTGTGTGAGCGCTTGGCAATGTGTGAGGAGCGCTATTCTTGTCACCGTCACTCCTAGCACACTGCCATCTTTACACGTTTTATACTGAAGAAGAAAACATACAATCAGAATAAATATACAACACACAAGAGTCTCCATCAATCATTTTTGAGGGAAAGTTATGCAGTTTTCTAATATGTATGGCGTTTCCTTGACATTTTTGGGCTCCATGATTGATGTGAATGAATGACAGCCTTCAGGTCTGGCTATAGTTTCCTACAATGTATCAGTGTTGATAAGAGCTAAGCCTGAAGGTAATGAACAACATAATCTCTTGCTGTTCTAAATTGATGAGACATCAATGGAAAGAGCGACTGGCGAACAAAACTTTCCTCATCTTGACATCCAATAATTCTAAGGGGCCCGTCACATGGTGCCACCTTGCCGGAGATGTCGGTGGCGACTGGCGGGAGCGCGCACGCTTTTGGCACCCCGCTAGCGTCACCGTCCCGTTAACACGGGGAGACACCTCCGGTGATGCACCGGCGAGCAGACAGGCGGCATCGCCGCCGGGGAGTCTCAAAACCCCAGCGGCGATGCAGGACAATGGGAGCCAATGGCTCCCATAGCCTGACAGGTCGCCGGGGGCCGTTTACATGGGGCGATGTGTACACATCGCCCCAGATCGGCCGCCTGGTTTCAGAGCACTACTCTGAAACCAGGCGACCAGTAAAAGGCGTCGCCATTGCCTAATTATATTAGGCGATGCAGGGGCGATATCAGTGCCGATAGGCCACGTCCCTGCATCGCCTAACAAATCGGCGGTACCGTCACCACGTGTGACGGTACCATTAAGAGATAATCAATTAACAAGATCTTAAAGAGATTAGAGGAAAAAAAATCTCCTATCTCTCTGTGCCACCTTTGCCCATAGGCTGTGTCTGGTATTGCAGCTGTGTCACTAGTGCTGCTGCTTTGCAGTGTTGGGGTCCTGGTTTCAAATCCTAAAAGGAGTTTGTATGTTCTCCCTGTGTTTATGTGAGTTTCTACCGGGTTCTCCAGTCTCCTCCAACATTCCAAAAACAACTGATAGGGAATGTAGATTGTGAGCCCCAATGGTGACAGTGATGATGATGTCTGTAAAGGCCTGTGGAAATTAATGGTGCTATATAAGACCTAATACTAGACCCAGCTTATAGACAGTGGGTGAATGCACTCACTAGGGGGAACCAAAAGGTTCCTGACCTATATGAGACCATTGATAGTTCAGGACCCTGTTGGAGATTTTACATTAGAACCCAAGAGCTTTTGACACTTCCACTGTTAACATTTATGCCTAAAGAAGATCTGTCACCCACCTGGTGCTTTCCAAACTGAAAGCACCCCTGAATGCAGCGTGTCAGCTGCATTCAGGAAAGGGGTCCCCATTTCTTTAGCTCCCCTGTAAGTTGTACAAAACACTTTAAAAAGTGTACAGATCAGGGGCGGACCTTCCGTGGTGCAACTGGTGCAGCGGCACCAGGGCCCCGACAGGCTAGGGGGCCCCCCTTCAAGGCACGGAGAATAAGCCGACATGCTGCCGGCCACGCCTCTTCTAGCTGCCGGCCACGCCCCCTCACAGCAGCTCAGGAGCGAGGACAGAGCCCCAATCACAGTGCAGAGAGTGAGTCATGTGACCTCTCCTGCACTGTGGGGAGGACCTCACTCAACCAATCCTGGCAATGCGCGCGGGCCTCTGAAATTCTCTCCACATGGCTGATGGCTGTTCAGCATCAGCATCAGCATCAGCAGATGAGGGGACACAGCTCTGCACAAGGACCCAGGTACAAGGAAAGGGACCAAAGACAAGGCACAGGCTGAGGACACTGCTTTTATGCTTTTACAGGACCTGTGATGATGTCACATTGAGGGGAGGAGTCAGTGGTCACATGATCAGCTCCTCAGTGTATGCAGGACTCTGCTGTGCTGGTTGTCATGGTGCTGGATGAGATGAAGTTTATGTCAGGAGGGATTTACAGTGTGGATGTAGCAGAGCCAAGTGTGTATGAGGTGTATGGAGCGGAGTTCAGAGTGTATACGTGGTGTACGGAGCGGAGCCGAGTGTGTACAAGATGTACGGAGCAGAGCCGAGTGTGTACGTAGCGGAGCCGAGTGTGTACAAGGTGTACGTAGCGGAGCCGAGTGTGTACGGAGCGGAGCCGAGTGTGTACGGAGCGGAGCCGAGTGTGTACGAGGTGTACGGAGTAAAGCAGAGTGTGTACGAGGTGTACGGAACAGAGCCGAGTGTGTACGTAGCGGAGCCGAGTGTGTACGTAGCGGAGCCGAGTGTGTACGCTGTGTACGGAGCAGAGCCGAGTGTGTACGAGGTGTACGGAGCAGAGCCGAGTGTGCACGTGGTGTACGGAGCAGAGCCGAGTGTGTACGAGGTGTACGGAGCAGAGCCGAGTGTGCACGAGGTGTACGGAGCGGAGCCGAGTGTGTACGAGGTGTACGGAGCAAAGCCGAGTGTGTGCACGTGGTGTACGGAGCAGAGCCGAGTGTGTACGAGGTGTACGGAGCAGAGCCGAGTGTGTACGAGGTGTACGGAGCAGAGCCGAGTGTGCACGTGGTGTACGGAGCAGAGCCGAGTGTGTGCACGTGGTGTACGGAGCAGAGCCGAGTGTGTACGAGGTGTACGGAGCAGAGCCGAGTGTGCACGTGGTGTACGGAGCAGAGCCGAGTGTGTACGAGGTGTACGGAGCAGAGCCGAGTGTGTACGAGGTGTACGGAGCAGAGCCGAGTGTGCACGTGGTGTACGGAGCAGAGCCGAGTGTGTACGAGGTGTACGGAGCAGAGCCGAGTGTGCACGTGGTGTACGGAGCAGAGCCGAGTGTGCACGTGGTGTACGGAGCAGAGCCGAGTGTGTACGAGGTGTACGGAGCAGAGCCGAGTGTGCACGTGGTGTACGGAGCAGAGCCGAGTGTGTACGAGGTGTACGGAGCAGAGCCGAGTGTGCACGTGGTGTACGGAGCAGAGCCGAGTGTATACGAGGTGTACGGAGCGGAGCCGCATGTGTACGAGGTGTACGGAGCAGAGCCGAGTGTATGAGGTGTATGGAGCAGAGCCGAGTATGTACGAGGTGTACGGAGCGGAGCCACGTGTGTGCAGAGCCGCGTGAGTATGAGGCAGGGCCACATGTGCGGGACATATGGAGTAAAGCCGCATGTGCATAAGGTGGATGGAGTGGAGCCGCATATGCTGGGGCGTCCTGTACAGGAGCCGCATGTGTACGGAATGGAGGCGTATGCGCAGGGCATGTGGAGCGGAGCCGCGTGTCTACAAGGCATTTGGAGCGGAGCCACGTGCGTACAAGGTGTGTGTGCACCAGTGGTAGTTCCCCGCGGATGCCGCTCCCGTTCCTATAGTCCCGGCTGCCTCTGCCGGCAGCATTCTTCACTCGAGTCCTGGCTGAGCTGTCTGCTTTTTGCAGCTCAGCATGGTGGGGCACGATGATGTCATCACTGAGTGCCACTGTGCTGATACGTGCAGAGCGGAGCAGCAAGAAGAGAGGTGAGTATTTACTTTTTTTTTTTTTAACCCGTGAATACAGTGATGGGAGACTATGTAATGTGCAATATAACATAGGAGGAGTATGGGGTGCAATATACTATATGGAGGAATATGAGGGCCCATTATACTATATGGAGGACTATGGGACTGCCTTATACTATATGGAGGGCTATGCGGGTGTATTATAATATATGGAGGGTCGTGGAATGCATTATAATATATGGAGGACTATGGATGATGTATTAAAATATATATAGCCAATTATATAATATGGAAGCCATTTAATATATCTGGAGGGTTCTGTGGGGGCATGATAATATTTGGAGGGGTGTGAGGAAGCCTTTATACTTTATGCAGGGCTCTTTGAGGGTTGCGTTGTAAATAAATATTACAATCTATATGTTTACATTACTTTGTTGCCACTATGAGGGGTGGGGAGGCCCCCAAAAAATTTCTTGCACCGGGGCCCACTACAGTCTGGGTCCGCCCCTGGTACAGATAAGGAGTCCGGAGGGACTTACTGGGTATGGAGTCATCGCTGTGTGCTCCCCGCCTCCAGCCCTCTCTGTGCCGCCTCCTTTATGTGTCTCCCCTTCTCGCTTGGATGTGTCCAACTGTACAGGGACATGGTCTCCCCTCCTCGCCCGCTCATTCTCCTCTGCGTCTGAAGTCACGCAGGCGCAGAGCGAGCCACAGGCTGGAGCGAAACATCTCCTGCCAGTGACGTCAGCGCCAATGCCCATCCTGCTCCAGATTATGCCGTATGCTCCAGTGCTGACGTCACCGTCAGGAGGTGTTTCAGCTGCCGGGACTCGCTACAGTCCATTCCTCGCTCTGCGCTTGTGTGACTTCAGATGCAGAGGAGCATGAGCAGTCGAGGAGGGGAGACCATGTCCTTGTACAGTTGGACACATCCATTACACAGTACATAGCAGGGACACATATATAAGATTCTCAGTACAGGAGCTGTGGTATGATCAGATTCTATCCCTGTATGGTCAGACACATCCATTACATAGTACATACAGTAGCAGGGACACATATATGAGATTATCTCAGCACAGGAGATATGGTATGATCAGACCATGTCCCTGTACGGTCAGGCACATCCATTACACAGTACATAGCAGGGACATATATAAAAGATTATCTCAGCACAGGAACATTTTTTTTTTAAACATCCAGTTGTGGACATCATTATTATTCTAAGATCTATTGATTAAAATCAACTTTGTTTGTGGGGAAAACTCTATAATATTGAATTTGTTTTGTGTTTTACAGATGTAAAGATGTTTTCACATGTACGTTCATGGGGAGAAGTAACCTCCTCCCACATACATAGGTTAAATGTTGCTCAGTGAAACAGAAGTCGCATTATATACCTACCTCTATATACGCAGTGTCATTATTTGCATCCTTGATATGTGGAAACCAATCACGAGGAGGTTTGGATAGGTGTTTTGATTCTGTGACAAACCAAAGCAGCTTTGGCCAGCCTTAGGAAGATGGAAAAATAACAGTAATTGTTATCTTCATAAAAAAAATATACAGCAATAAAAAACAGCAACTGTTATCCTTTTATAAAACAAAAAAAGTAAAAACTTCAATTATTAACCTGATAAAAAAATAAAAAAAATACTTATTAACCAGGGAATTTTTATCAGCATCATAGTTTTATAGGTTCTATAGCAACATCCCTGGTAGCATGGGAATTCAAAGGAATGTTTGAGGTACAGTATCTGGTGCTATGTATCTTAGGGCTATACCAATACTCTTAATAGCCCAGGAGATGTGGTATGACAAACCACTATGAAGACTAAAGGGACAGTATACTGTTACATTGTTAACATTAAGTACATAGAAAAGAAAAAATAGATTACATATATCGAATATGAAAAACCAGGGGTCCCCAACCTGGCTCGCGGTCCTATATGTGGCTCGCGGCTGTCTACTAGTGTGGTATAGTAGCAACATGTCTAGCAATAGAACAACAGAACTCCTGATGCAGATCGTGAGTAGTCGTGTATAGATAATCGAATCTGAGTGCGTATATACTGGATTTGGGGGTTTAAGGATAGTGATCTGGAGACAGGACTATACTACCTGTCAGAGGCGGTGCTTGAATCTGGATGTGATGTTGCGGTGGGAGTGCTTGATGTCAGAATACCAAATCGGGGCAAGGTGGGAATCCCTGGATGTACATATACAACCTCAGATGAATTAAGGACAGCTTTGACTGTCATTATATTGATAATGGGGACTTTGGTTGCTGCTACCTTGAAAGGGGTGGGGAAGGGTCCAGATGTTGCTTACTTTGAAAGGGGTGGGGAAGGGTCTGGATGTTGCTTACTTTGAAGGAGGTTGGGAAGGGTTTGGATGTTGCTAATCACCCACTATCAGAAATGTATGTGGCTCTCCTGAGACGAAAAGTTGGGTACCACTGGTGTAAGCTAAGTGGTCCTTATCAATGTGTGCTACCAGCACTTACATAACTACATTGTGGATTCATTTCCATTAAGGGTTGCTCTTTAAGATAATGCAATAATGCAATATGGATAGCATGCAGTCCTAAATACAACTCTACTGCATTGTTGCAGTTTTTTACCAAAAATCCAAATTATTTAATCTCCTATTTTGACTAAAAACATAAAAGAATCTAGCAATTAAGTGCTTCTAGATCCTCACCTTTAAATTGTGGTATCTCCCCAGTAGGACTCTTTGGCAGTCCTTTATGACAGGCATCACTAGTCAAGGCCACAGTAACTCCACAGCTTCCTAACAAAAAACCAATCTGCTGACTTCCTGCATCCTGGAGAAGAAAAAACATGAAACATCAAGAAACAAGAGTTCAGGCCAAGTGTCCAAAGGGGTCAGTCAAGAACCAAACAGCTGCACGGTTAGTTGACTTCAGCTGCGGTACCAAAGGAGATGTAAACCTCTCTATTGCTTTTGTTCACCACACTCAAATACTTGTTTTTTATGTGAACATACATAATTCTTGGCATTTGAATAAGGTTTTATATGCACATTGATTATATATATTATGTTATTTATGTATTTAAATCCTATATCTAGTTCTTATTACAGTAGATCTGTCTCCAAATTTCCCAAAGCAGTCTCCATACATTATTAAATAGATCTCTTAAACTTGATGTGACTGGTGTACTTTTTGTGATATTCCACATTAGAATGGTTATCTAATCCTATATGAGAGATTAAGCACAACGTCTGCCCATCTAGCCTAAATGACAGTACTCTAGTGACCCTCTCTGCTGCTGAGCTTTCTCACTGCTCAGTACAAGCTGCAGCTGTCAAACTAGGCTGGTGGAGATTGAATACAATTGAACTCTTACACTTCAGATAGTTTAATATCAGGATTGTACTGCTGTTGTGATATAGAATTTCACAGCCTCTTTGAAAAAGATTTTCAGGCTTAAGATATTGATATCCTATCCTTAGAATAGCTCATGAATGTCAGATTGGTGTGGTCTGACACCACAGATCAGCTGGTTTCATCTCTGGCAGCAGTTGGATCAGCACAGTTCTTTTCACCATGCAATGGCCATTGCCGAGAACTGCGGCTCAGCCCCAACTGAATCGAATAGCAGCTGACCTGCAGTACTCCGGAAGAAGCACTGTACATTGAGTTGGAGCTGTGCTGTTTTGGGCTGTTCAAAGTTTATTTCAGACCATTGCTGGTGAAGACAGCGGATAAGTGGAGTTGTCGAAAGTCAGCTCTTATATTGACGAACTATTCCAAGATTAGGTGATCCATATTATAGGCTCGCACAACACTTCTAAAAAGTTTTCCTTGATTCCTAATACAGATTGTGTTTATTTGTAGGAAGTTTAACACACTCTAAACTCCAGAAGCAACTTTCGAATAACGTCCATACTAATCCGAACCTCCCACTCCAAGACTTCTCCCAAGTTGCACCAATTCATTGGAATGCTCTACCTCAAGAAATTAGGACTATCCACAATTTACAGTTTTAGGCGCTCTGTAAAAACAAATCTTTTTAGGGTAGCCTATCACATTCCCTAATTGAAGTCCTTGATATATAGCCCACTCTTTCTCTGAAGCCAACTCTCCATCAAAATCCTTCAAACCCAAAAGCAGCCTGCCTAGTCTAATAGTAGGGGTGTTAGGCTACTTTCACATTACGGATTTTAGGGAGCCGATGCTGTCCGATATAAATCAGACAGCATCGGCTCCCTTCTGATGCCTGGAATCGGGTGCCAAATAGGCACCCGATTCCGGCATAAAATCGGCGCCTCCGGGCTAAAAAAAAAAAAAACTTATGCTCACCTCCCCCCGAGCCCCCGCCGTCTCCAGCTGTCTTCCTGAAGGTTTCCGGTGGCTCCCGCGGGCTGCAGAGGTCTTCTGCATGTGTTCAGGACCTGCGGTGATGTCACAGTCACGTGACCGCGGGTTCCACCATGGTAACCCGCGGGTCACATGACTGTGACATCACCGCAGGTCCTTTACACATGAAGAAGACGACCTCTGCAGCCTGCGGGAGCCACCGGATGCCTTTAGGGAGACGGCGGGGGCTCAGGGGGAGGTGAGCATAAGTTTTTTTGTTTTTTTTTAACCCTTGTGCACCCAGGAGCAGTTTTACTGTACTGAGCATGCTCAGTACAGTAAAATGGGGTCCGAGGAGACATCAGATGTTTCCTCGGACCCTTCTCCATAGGGCCCCATGTTATAGGGATCGGGTCAGATCGGATGTGCACTAAATGCCATCCGATTTGGTCCGATCCGATTCTGTCAGATTTTAATATCGGTGCAAAAATCGGTGCAGGCTCCGATTTTTGCACCGATAATAAAATCGGACAGAATCGGATCGGACCAAATCGGATGCCATTTAGTGCACATCCGATTCGGTCCGATGCCCATAGAGCTGCATGGGGCCAAATTCGGATCCGATGCTGTCCGATTTTGATCGGACAGCATCGGATCTGAAAAATACGTAATGTGAAACCAGCCTTAGTGATAGGCTGGGCACACTTTGCAGCATACATGTATGACTGGTGTCCTATGGGAACCTCATTCTATGTGCACAAAAAATACCAATGATCAACCCCACCAAGACAAGGAAGCTGAGAGTGATTCAAGTGTTGGTATTCTGTACCTATGTTCTTTTCCTATATAAACAGGCCTACTGCATCCTACTGAGTGCATTTGGATACAGACCATAAAGCTGCTAATATTGAGTGTTTTCAAACCCAAAAGCACTACAAACATTGGCTGGTGACCGCTCATGCAGCTTTTATCTATCCTCCATTTCTTCAAGATGACTGGACCATCATTGTAAATAAGCACTGTACTTTGTGTCACACCCACCTCATTGTAGATTGTAAGCTCTTATGAGCAGAGTTATCTTTGTTTTTTTTCTTTAAGTATTGTATTTTTTTATAATTATGATACTTGTGACTGTTTGTATATAAACCTGTGAATTGTACAGCGCTGTGGAATATGTTTGCGCTATATATATATATATATATATATATATATATATATACATACATATACACACACACACACACACACACACACACAGTGTTGGCCAAAAGTATCGACACCCCTGCAATTCTGTCAGATAATACTCAGTTTCTTCTTGAAAATGATTGCAATCACAAATTCTTTGGTATTATTATCTTCATTTAATTTGTCTTCAATGAAAAAACACAAAAGAGAATGAAGCAAAAAGCAAAACATTGATCATTTCACACGAAACTACAAAAATGGGCCAGACAAAAGTATTGGCACCCTCAGCCTAATACTTGGTTGCACAACCTTTAGCCAAAATAACTGCGATCAACCGCTTCCGGTAACCATCAACGAGTTTCTTACAATGCTCTGCTGGAATTTTAGACCATTCTTCTTTAGCAAACTGCTCCAGGTGCCTGATATTTGAAGGGTGCCTTATCCAAAATGCCATTTTTAGATCTCTCCACAGGTGTTCTATTGGATTCAGGTCTGAACTCATTGCTGGCCACCTTAGAAGTATCCAGTGCTTTCTCAAACCATTTTCTAGTGCTTTTGAAGTGTGTTTTGGGTTATTGTCCTGCTGGAAGACCCATGACCTCTGAGGGAGACCCAGCTTTCTCACACTGGGCCCTACATTATGCTGCAAAATTTGTTGGTAGTCTTCAGACTTCATAATGCCATGCACACGGTCAAGCAGTCCAGTGCCAGAGGCAGCAAAGCAACCCCAAAACATCAGGGAACCTCCGCCATGTTTGACTGTAGGGACCGTGTTCTTTTCTTTGAATGCCTCTTTTTATCTCCTGTAAACTCTATGTTGATACCTTTGCCCAAAAAGCTCTACTTTTGTCTCATCTGACCAGAGAACATTGTTCCAAAACGTTTTAGGGTATGTGCACATCAGTCGTTTCTGCATCTTTGCAGAACGACCGGGAACCGGTGGAGAATGGCAGAACTGAGTTTTCTGAACTCGCCAGTGTCCCTGGTTTTGTTAGCGTTTTGCTAACGATTTGCGATCGGGTTACTAGCGTTTGGACAGCGTGTTCTTGGCGATTTCCCCGGCGTTTTTCCTAGCGATTTCCAGACTGGTCTTTGGTGCACTTGTTCAGCTGGACCCGCTTGAAAAACGCTGAAAAGAAGTCGCTTGCTCGATCTTTGACAACCGGTGGAAAACCGGTGAATAAACTGAAATCGTCAAGACAAAAATCGTTCTAATGTAGACAGCGTTTTCTAAACTCCATTGACTAGCATGTTAATCCAACCGGTGGCTAGGATTAACATAAATTAACATAAAACTCAGCGGAAACAGCCGACGGAAAACGTTCAAAAACAGCCCACAAAACTACTGATGTGCACATACCCTTAGGCTTTCTCAGGTAAGTATTGGCAAACTCCAGCCTGGCTTTTTTATGTCTCGGGGTAAGAAGTGGGGTCTTCCTAGGTCTCCTACCATACAGTCCCATTTAATTCAGACGCTGACAGATAGTACGGGTTGACACTGCTGTACCCTCGGACTGCAGGGCAGCTTGAACTTGTTTGGATGTTAGTCAAGGTTCTTTATCCACCATCTGCACAATCTTGCGTTGAAATCTCTTGTTATTTTTCTTTTCCGTCCACATATAGGGAGATTAGCCACAGTGCCATGGGCTTTAAACTTCTTGATGACACTGCGCACGGTAGACACAGGAACATTCAGGTCTTTGGAGATGGACTTGTAGCCTTGAGATTGCTCATGCTTCCTCACAATTTGGTTTCTCAAGTCCTCAGACAGTTCTTTGGTCTTCTTTCTTTTCTCCATGCTCAATGTGGTACACACAAGGACACAGGACAGAGGTTGAGTCAACTTTAATCCATGTCAACTGGCTGCAAGTGTGATTTAGTTATTGCCAACACCTGTTGGGTGCCACAGGTAAGTTACAGGTGCTGTTAATTACACAAATTAGAGAAGCATCACATGATTTTTCTAACAGTGCCAATACTTTTGTCCACCCCCTTTTTTATGTTTGGTGTGGAATTATATCCAATTTGGCTTTAGGACAATTCTTTTTGTGTTTTTTTCATTGAAGACAAATTAAATAAAGATAATAATACCAAAGAATTTGTGATTGCAATCATTTTCAGGAAGAAACTAAGTATTATCTGACAGAATTACAGGGGTGTCAATACTTTTGGCCAACACTGTATATATATATATATATATATAATGATTTACCTGTTTCTTCACCTCTACTAAGCAGTGCCTGCAGATTATGCTTTGCTATGCATTGGAATTTATCAGGTCATCCAATAGTCAATATCTGAGCCAGGATACAATCAATATATCATGCAACATTATAATATCAAGCAATATTAGCTGAATAATTCACATTGGAGAATAAAAGGGAAAATAACACTGACAAATGTGATGTGTTATTCGGCTACAAGATGCATATTTTAAGATGATCTCGCCGTTCGCCATGTTCTCTGCTGCAGGCTACATGTCTATGTGAACACTCATAGACTTCTGTCAGCCCCGCAGCCCAAAACTGAGCTGGGAGGACTGCAGCTAATTCTTCAACTATGTAATGTACAGTGACTTTGTGAATATGTGACATTAAAATAGACGCACATTCATCTCAGATCAGTTTTTCTAGATTAATTTAAAATTGTGTTACAGGCACAAACACTTCTTGAAGCCAATTTTCCAAAATACTTAAAAAAATCTCATACGTTTGAAATAAACAAAAGCCAAAATGACAATTCAGAGGGGAATAAAACTAAACACAATAATTAAGTATAACAGGTTTATATTCGTGATTGTACAACTGATGAGCAAACCATACAATTCAGAATACAATTTGACAAACACTTGTCCATGTCCCAATTTTCCCGTGAACAATAGGGTTGAGTGCAGAAATTCAATGTGCCCGATCTTTCCCTGACAGGGAGACTTGTGAAGCCTCAAACATGGTGGACCAGTTCTACCACAATCGGTGGGTTTGGATTAATTGGTTCTAATGTTTATGGGGCCATCAATTTTATCTGTGGTATCTACTTGAATTGGAAAAGAATATAATGAGCCACTACTTAGGGTACCGTCACACTTGGCGATCCACCAGCGATCCCGACAGTGATCCGACCTGCCGGGATCGCTGGTGCGTCACTGTCGGGATCGCTGGTGACATGTCAGTCAGACCTTACCAGTGATGCAGCAACGATCCAGAATGATAGAGATTGTTGGGACCCTGTTTCTCAGACCTGTAGTATTGAGGTCGTTGGCCGTTGTCCATGTCAAACACACTGATGCATGCTGCCCAGCAGGAGCCCGACGACCAAAAAATGGTCCAGAACGTTTTGTAACGAGCAGCGATCTCACAACGGGGCCTGATTGCTGCTAAAGCCCCCATTACACTAAGCGAGATCGCTGCTAAGTCACAAGTTTGGTGACGCGAGCGATCTCGCTATGTTTGACACTTAGCAGCGACCAAGCCCCTGCTGTGAGATCACTGGTCGTGTCAGAGTTGCCTGGACCATTTTTTGATCGTTGGGGTCCCGCTGGGCAGCATGCATCGGTGTGTTTGACAGGGACAACGGCCAACTACCTCAATACTACAGGTCTGAGAAACAGGGTCCCATCGACCTCCGTATCAATTCCGGAGTTGTTGTTGCGTTGCTGGTGAGATCTCTGTTTGACATCTCACCAGCGATCCCAACAGCGACGCACCAGCAATCCCTACAGTTCGTATCAATGTCGGGATTGCTGGTGCGTCACCAAGTGATACGTGTCACACAAAGCAAGATTGCTGTTGAGGTTGCTGTTGCGTCACAAAATTTGTGACTCAGCAGCGATCTCGTTTAGTATGATGGGGGCTTAAGAGTAGACCTCTGTTGTCTTGGATGTACTTTGGTCCCTTCAATCAATGAGAGTTGGACCACGTAAGATTAGGCCATGTCACAGTCCTTGAAAATCTCCTAGATCGTCTTCTAGTTTTGATAATGGTTACGGATTTTGACTGTAGAAAGCTGAAACATTCGGTGCTCAGTGGTGGTTTAAACCTGTGATTTACTACCTAGTAAAAAGTTGACTTCTTAAAATGAACCCGTCACCTGATATGTGCTGCACATACCACGAGCGTCATACATCAGGTACTAGCTGTATTATCTCAGCCAGGTGTGTTTTGACTCTGAAACACTGCAGTATTACAGAAAAAAAAACGACTTTAAAAGCCACTGTGTACCAAAAACACACTGTAGACTAGTCAGACAGGTGGGTACCTGGCAGCTTTTCTCCGTCTGCTGCCCTCTATTAACAGGTCTCTACTGACTGAATGTAAGCACGAAGAAGCAGCAAACTGTAAGGGTACCTTTACACGTCGAACATTGCATGCAATTTCACTTGCAACTTACTGGTTGCAGTGAAATCATGGACACATTGTTACATTTGTACACGGCAACAAGATAGAATAATGTGTCCATGATTTCACTGCAACCAGTAAGTTACAAGTGAAATAGCATGCAATGTTGCGACGTGTAAAGGTACCCTTAGACTTGTCTACAGCTCGGTCTTGGTCCCTGTCGGCTTTTAAAGTAGTTTTTTTTCTCTGAAACATTGCAGTATTTCAGAATCAAACACAGCTAGCTGAGATAATACAGTCAGTCCTCAGTACGCCTATTAGCTGTCAGGTTTTATCTAAGAGTTCGCTCACATCTGGGTATGAAAAAAATCGTCCCAATTTTCATTCATAAAAGTTTTTACAAGTTAAATCCATTTGGTATTCCGTTTGTCACACTATTGTGCATTTTCTTCTTGCCTACCATCTGTATGTAATGCGTTTTTTTCTGAACAGCTATTATTGTACAATCATTTACAGGACTATTCATAGAGTTCTATGCTACAGAAAGGTAATGGATCTATACAAAATTGTATGGCATAGAGATGGTCCGTGTGCTATCCATTTTTTTCTCTCACACCCATGTAGAGTTGATTTGCTGAGTCTTGGCGGTGTTACGCGATAATTTTGCAGGATGCTGCGATTTTCTCCTCAAGCCAAAAACAGCTGAGGAAAAACTCGCAGATCAGCACTGTATAACACTGGTACGAGTTAAATTCTATTTATCATTGGGCAGCAATCAGCGTATTTATATGCAGATGTGAGCAAACCCTAAAAGGAAACATTTCAAGACTGACTGGAACATTAATAACTTGGGGTTCCAAACAAGACCAAAGGCAAAGGAATCCTTGTGTCATGTACTACCCATCAGTCCTACAGTAGGCATAGGACATCAGAGTAGTGCTCCTTTAAGAGCATATTTCACATGGGTTTTAAGGCATCTTCTGTGTTTAAACCATATGATTAGTGCCCACGCACCACCTCCACTTGGCTTGGATGGGAGATCGGCGATGCTTCATGCTACTCTGGATTTTTCCAATGTGGTTTTCAAAGCTTAGAAAAAGCTCTAACATTATATTATTCCATTTGTGTGCACAAATGTTGGACTGGTGCTATATGACCCCCAGAATAACACAGATTGTAGATGTATGTCGTTATGAAAATTATTATTTTTTCAAATATTACATATCTGAAGATGTGATGATACTATTGTTCCCAATATAATACCAACTCCTATGAAAGGTATGTGGTCCTTGCATACAGGTGTTCTGACCACTAGATATTATTAAGCTGGAAATTTCTGACAGAACATAACACAGCACTAGTATTAACTACATGGTGCATTCAGTAATGGGGTGACAGCACCTCACCTTCCTTGTAAGTGGCACTTCAATGGGAACGGGAACAACTTCAGCTAATAGGCAGCCATAAAACGCTACCATAAACGCAGCAGGATCATTATTTGGAAATACGAGAGCCACCTACAAGAACAAACAGGTAGTTAAACGAAGACTGGATGTAATTAAACAAGTATGAGTAGGTCAAAGAGTATGTGGTTCAGAGTAAGGGAAAAGGCAATACATCAACAAGAACATAAAAAGTATTAAAGTTTTGTTGCTATGTTTCCCATGAATATACGTCCTTGTTTGTATTCTTGCCAGTTTCTATTGGAAAACGTTCTACTCCACTTATGACCAGGAGCAAGGTAGGCCAACATGAGAGGGTTAGGGAGTCTTTCCTATTCCTAATGAAAGGTCTGTGCAGAACTTGGCTAAAATGGAGTCGTAAATACCTCATATTATGGACTGACTTCACTTACGCCATAAATGTATGACTGGAGTGGGTGCAATACCCGGTACTCTACTGATCAGCTGTTCCCGGGTGGAAGTTCTCAGAACACAGAAGCTCCATCATTTCTTTAGTGGCTGTGGCCATAAACAGCAGATCCAGCCCCATTCAACTGTAAAGCAGATCATTCTGCAGCACCTGGCCATGGCTAACTATAGTCTTGATGGGCCTGCTGTGTTCCGGTACAACATCTGAGAACTTGCAGTTGATCGGCGGTGGTGCCAAGCGTTGCAACCACACCAATCAGGTGTAAATGGCCATCAAATAAAAACAAAACAAAAATAAGTGGCCAACCTCTTTGAAGAGGATGTGTCAGCTCCCCCAAAATATCTATTTTAGTATCCTGAATTTCTCTACCATTCTATCTGGAAATACAAATTGTTGACAACTGGGACCAGTTGGGGGAAACTCTGCACATTCTTGCACTATCCAAATAGCAACGGTCCAATTACTGACAATGCCAGACTTTGTAGGGAGGAGCCTGGACGATGCTGTGAGAATGAATCTGTGATGTAGAAAGACGAAGGTCCAAAATATTGTATCATAAAATGAAGGTGGTTTATTTCACTGCATTTTGAAGTGTTTCCTCACTTCTTTCTAAGGAAATCCACCGTGGATTTCCCAAGGAAGAAGTGAGGAAACACTTTAACACATGTTGAAATAAAGCACCTTCAATTTACTAGTGTGAGTTTATTTTTCTTATATACCGGAGCTAGCAATCTGCTTGTGGGTTGCTGCTACCCATCTTAGGCCCCTTTCACGTAGGCGTTTTTTGAAAATGCGGCAGATCCGGCAGATTTACTGCATCTGCCGAATCTTCCGCCTGACGGCTGCACTTGCGGCACGCCCCATGCATTGTCTATGGAGCTTGTGACAAGTGCGGTTTTGCCGGTTCCGGCAGATGCGGCAGTTGCAGCCGCAGAAAATAAATGCTGCTGACTGCATTTTTTTTCGCGGCTGCAGGTGCCACATCTGCCACAACCGGCAAAACCACACTTGCCACACCGACCGCAAGCCTCAGACAATGCATGGGGCTTGCCGGATCGGTGCCGCAAGTGCAGCCGTTAGGCGGAAGATGCTGCAGATGCGGTAAATCTGCCAGATCTGCTGCATTTTCAAAAAAACGCCTATGTGAAAGCAGCCTTAGGGAGATACCACGTGTTATACACCCTATTAATTTAATGACCTGATATCAACTGGTGTTTAGACTGTGAACTAACCCTTATAATATGGCTATTGGTCGTAAGTGTACATGGTTGTAAGTAATTAATTGAACCTAACGTCGTTTCCAGCACATGAACAACCAATAGCCATATTATAAGGGTTAGCGCACAGTCTAAACACCAATTGATATCACCTTCATTTTACGACACAGTATTTTGAACCTTTGTCTTTCTACATCAGCACAGATTAATTCCACAGCTTCGTCCAGGTGCCTGCATATCTGCTTGCATTAAAGCATGTGGATTCTGCAGAAGCTGTTTTGTGCTTTTACCACTGGTTGTGTGTCACATATCCGAACAAGGTGAGCGAGAAGCTCTCAGCCTTAGACCCAATTGCACTTTTTCATCCACAGAAATCTATAAAAGGTACAGTTACACACAGAGATATCTGTGCAGACATTGATTGCAACTCACTGGTTGCAGTGAAATCATGGACACTTTGTTCCATTTGTACATGGCAACAAAATGGAACAATGTGTCCATGATTTCACAACAACCAGTAAGTTGCAAGCAATATATCTGTGTGTAACGGTACCTTTAGACTTTTTGGGGCACACTATGCTGATCTGCTGAATGTTAACACTGAGTTGTCAATTAATTCATACATTTTCAGAAAGAATAATAGAAGAACAGAACAAAGTGCAATATGAAGGAAACGTGCTTGGGGAATGTTATTTCATAAGTAATACACTTATTTACTAAAACAGCCATGTCAGGAGCGGTGACACATTTTCTGCCACACCTCTAGGTAGGAATTAAGAAATTCCTAGTTTCATATATCAGTGTAGAAAAAGGAAAAACATCCAATGAGTCTACTTTAACCATGTATTTTCATAAGTTAAAATAAAAACCTTCCGTCTGTTGCTGAAGAATGAGTATTACATATAACCAAGCCTGTACATTGTAATTTTGGCCCCAGAAATATGAGAGATTTGTAGTTACACAGCAGTAATTAAAAAGCTGTCTTTGGAATTGTATTTTCAGAAGGAAATTAAAGGTTTAGGCCGGTCTCACTCCCACAATGGGTGGGAAACAACAGAAAATGTAGTTTAATAGCTATAGCATATTTATTCTAGAGAGACAGAGCAACGTGTTTGCATGAATTCCATCTGCACTGTAAGTCCTCGCTAAATTTGCCCTTTCAGGGAACAGAGCTGTGAAATTACTATGTGTTAAAACATAATTATGCCTTTACAGTGCACTGACATTTTGTAGCAAGTGTGGAAGAGAAGCAGAGCAGAGACCTCTGTGTCATCTTCTAATTTATAGATTTTGAAGATTTTGGGGTTTTATTTTTAATCATCATCAATGAAAGTCTTAAAAATATCTAATTATAAAGTAAATTCTGTCATATAGTTAAAGGGGAGGTCTGCTCTTATGTACGGAGTACTACTTATCAAGTGTATGAAAAAGCCTATATTTATAATGTGTTAAAAATAATAGCAGTCCAATATGACTAACCAGATTATTCACTGTTTTTGGTATAAATTATATTATCACTTGTCAAACAATGTACTAGTTGGTGCAGTAGATTCTTAGGCTGGCTTCACACTGCAGTTTCTTACTGATCAGTGTCCATCAGTGTTTGTGTGCCAAAACCAGGAGTGTCTCCAAAACTCAGAACAGGTGTCAATCTTTCAATTATAGTTTTTCTCTGCAAGTTCCTCTCCTGGTTCCTCTCCTGGTTTTGGCACCCAAACACTGATGGACACTGATCAGTGAAAAAACTGCAGTGTGAAGCCAGCCTTAGAAAACCAACAGACTCAGCATTCATGATCTCCATGTCTTTGAGTATGTGTATTTGAATCAATAATTGAAAGGAGATGTGTTCAAAATAATGGCAGTGTGGAGTTCAATTAGTGAGGTCAATCATTCTGTGAAGAAACAGGTGTGAATCTGGTGTCACTTATTTAAGGATGAAGCCAGAACATATAGTACATGCATTTCTCCTTGAAAGCCTGAGAAATATGGGTCATTCGAGACATTGCTCAGAATAACAGCATAATTTGATTAAAATGTTGGAGAGGGTATAACCTATAAAGAAGTGTAGGCAATGATAGTTTGTTCACTTAAAATGATCTCCAATGCTTTAAAATGGAAAGCAAAACAAGAGAGATGTGGAAGTAAACGGTAAACTACAATTCAAATGGTGTGAAGAATAGCCAGAATGGCAAAGGCTCAGGCAATGATCAGCTCCAGGATGATCAAAGACAGCCTCAAGTTACTTGTGAGGACTGTGACAGTTAGAAGACACTTGTGTGAAGATCATCTACTAGCAAGAAGTCCCTGCAAAGTCCCACTGTTAAAAAAAAAAAAAAAAAACATGTACTGAAGCTGTTACAATCTGCCAAAGAACACATCAACTGGCCTAAAGAGAAATGGAGAAACATTTCATGGACTAATGAAAGTAAAATTGTTCTTTTTGGATCCAAGAGCCGCAGACAGTTCAACAGACAACTTCCAAATTCTGAATTCAAGCCACAGTATACTCTGGAGACAGTGAAGAATGGTGGTGCAAGCATAACGATATGGGCATGTTTCTCTTACTATTGTGACAGGCCTATTTACCACTTACCTGGGATCATGGACCAGTTTGCATACATACATGAACAGGTCATGCCCCTTATGTTGAAGAAGAAATGCCCTTCAAAAAAACAACATCCCCAAACACCAAAAAACAAGCAAAATCTTTGTTCTAGTCCAACAAAATTAAGGTTATAGAGTGGACAACCAATCCCTGAACCTTAATCTAATAGACCACTTGTGAGGAGAAATAAAAAAATTCTGTTTCTGAGGCAAAGCCAACAAATGCAAATAAAATGTGGGATGTAGTCAAAGGGTCTTGGGTTGGAATAACAGTTGACGGGGGCCAGAAAGTTGTCTGACTTTATGCTACATAGATGTGAAGCAGTTCTAAAAAACTGTGGTTATACAACTATATTTTACGGTACCGTCACACGCTAGGATATAGATGAACGAGATCATTAGCTATGTCACATGACCACAATCCTTCCGATATCGTTAGTGCGTTGTCACACGCAAGGGCATCGTTAACGATCTTAAATTTGGCAATGCGCCAGCTACTTGGAGAAGAATGATTGAACGATGTTAAAAAGCGTCAGGAATAGGAGAATTATGAATGACATCGTTCAAAAAGGTGTCACATTGAACGATGTTGCTGCTTCCCAGAACGTTAATTGGACGAGGAACGATAGATTTGAGGTCAGGATCTCAAGTTTTTGCTGAACGATCCAACGATTTATCCTTCCAACATCGTTCGTTTACACGCAACGACTCACAAACGATATTGTTTGAACGATCACAAATCTGTGACGTTTCAACTACCGTGTTTCCCCGAAAGTAAGACCCTGTCTTACATTTTTTTGGGGGCCAAAAGTGGCCCCCGGTCTTACTTTCGGGGGGGGGTCTTATATTGTGTGCCCCAGCAGTGTGGCCTACAGGCCCCCTCCTGCTGGGACACTGCGGGAGCGGGTCGCACGTCACGTGCGCCCGCTCATTACATATGCACTGCATCCCCCTGTCAATCAGCGACAGGGGGAGCAGTGCATTATACGGTATATATGGGCCCCCTCCTGCTGGCACACTACCCCCCTGTTCTGAGGCCCCCCCCTGCTGCTGCTGCAGACATCTTACCCTCCAGGGTCTTCTTGCAGCAGCCAGCGCGTCCGTCCTCTGTCCTCGGCTGTCTCCCAGATCATGTGACCTGTCGCAGCGCATGACGTCATCGCGACTGCGACCGGCCGGGGGATGCAGTGCATATGTAATGAGCGGGCGCACGTGACGTGCGACCCGCTCCTGCTCCCCCCCTCCGCTAGGGGCCTTACATTAGGCCCCCCTGGTTGTAAGGCCTTATAATCGGGGGAGGCCTTACATTAGCAGGCCCCCCCTTTACCCCCAGGCGGCCTTACAATCGGGGGGGCTTTACTTTCGGGGAAACACGGTATATCATTAACGAGATCCTAGCGTGTGAAGTGGCCTTTAGGCTAGTGATTCACAGGAATGCTAAATCCTGTAAACAGTGTGCAATGTTCCCAATGCATGGAAATAAAAACTTTTATAAAGACTTTGGTCTTAACTCATGATTTGCAGACACTGCTATATTTTGAACACAGCTGTAAGTTTATTGTCCATCAATCTCTCACCCCTTCCCCGCCGAGATCTGAAGGGACAGATACAAATACCATTTGGTGCCTGAATACAAAAGTGCCACAAACTGCACCCCCTTTGTGTTTCATTTGTATACACTGGCATGTTGCACCTCATTGTATCCATTTTTTTTGGTGTGGTTTTTATTGTATTTAATATTTGTTTTATGACATGGGGCACTGTCAGATATCATGTAAATTTTTTCTGGGGGAAAACAGGAATCACATAACAATGAAAATGTATCTGTCCTAAAAATACAAACCCCTCCACTTACCCCCAAAAGAAAAAGATATGGCTGTAAATCCTAAAGGGCACTTCCTATAATAATTGCTAAACCAAAAGCTAAAGCAAAAATGGAAGTAACAACACCAATGTAAAACATTTAAAGTATTATTTGTGAATCATTAAAATAACATTAAGAGTAAAAAAAGAAGACAAGAGACATAAAATATCCAAGTACGGGTCAGAAAACCAGGCCAACTTTTTAAAATATTGGTTAATTAGCAAGCTCAATTGTCACTTATCCCATTTATCCAAATATTCCTACTTTGGAAAGGATTGTGACCATATACGATATGGCTTTTTTGTCTACCAGCTTATCTTTTTTACATTACCGTCATACATTGATGCTATTCCATTTTGACATCGTTGTGTATGTCTCCTTGCTAATGTGGTACAGTTAATATGGGTTGCTTTCAGTTGGCGCCTAGGATTTTATAGTTACCCTATATTTAGCATGGGCTTGGTTTTCTGACCTGTACTTCAATGTTTTATGTCTCTCATGTCCTTTTTTATCTCTTGATGTTATTTTAATGATTCACTTAATTAAACTTTAATTGGTTGTTTTACATTGGCGTTGTTACTACTTTTTTGCTTTTTGGTTTAATTATTTAAAAAAAAATCTATTTTGCTAAGCGGTGAAAACTTGCAGCAGACAACTTATTTGCATCCTTTTTTGACACAATCAGATTTCCCATTCTATGAAAACACAACCATACCCATCTAAATTCTTTTTTTATAGTACTAAGGCTGGCTTCACATCACGATTTTTGCACATCCGTGGTGATCCTTGAATGTCAAGAATCACACAGACAGGCATGGATGTGTGCCAACAGATGCCCCACGGATCCGTGTTTTCCATGGATCCGTCATCAATTAGCAGAGATAGGGTTGTACCTTGTTTCTGAGTATGCGCATTACAGCAAATCGGATCTGTTTTACGGATTCGATTTTTTTAACGGATCTGAGATACATAGACTCCCATTTTATGTAACGCGGAACGCAACGAATCCGTTACGGGTCTGTGGTGTCCGATTTGAGTCACGGACACTAAAATCGTAACAGCCTACGTTTTTTGGATCCGAGACAAAATCGGAAAGCTACGGTTGGTGCTAAAATCGGATGTCAATAGGGACACATCCGATCCGATCCGTGGCCATAGGGATGCATGGGAAGCAAAATTGGATCCGTGTGTATCCGTTTTGACACGGATACACTCGGATGCAGCAAAATCATCATGTGAAGCCAGCCAAAGAGATCCGTCAAATACATCACAAAAACATGGTGTAAACAGGTCCAAATACTTTCTTTAAATGATGATACAAATGTATCAAGACTATTTAATCATCTGTGAGATAAAATAGCTAGAACTGCAGATGGCTGATGTATTTAGCTCACAGAGGATTGGCTACATGGGACACCGTCTGTCTCAGGCTACAACTGTATTTTCTCCATCCGAGAAGAACAGTACAAATCAGAGTTTGCTCAGAGTCTGATCAAGTGGGATCCATTTTTCTGGGAGATGAAGAGAAAACCAAAAAGTTTCTCCACCTTCTCCATTCTAATGGCCGCTTTACACGTCCCGATATCGTTGTCCAACAACGATAAAAAGTCACGTGGTTGGGGCGTGGCCGCCGATATTGTTCGTGCGTTGTGTGGTGTAAATGAGCAATGCGATGCAAGAACGATGCCAAAACGATATCGGTGGGGAATTGTGCAGGCTCTCCAACTGGCCGATATTGGATGGACGATATGGCATGATAATGCTGTGTGACAGCGCGACTATGATTTGGAGCCCAACTTCCCCTATTCACTACAATCTTAATTGGTCGTTCCCGAGTTGATGAGACGCAGTGTGCAAAAGGGGCGTACGACATCGTTCTTGCGCTGGCTGCCGATATCGCACTGTGTAACATCTCCTATGAGATCTTGGACAAACTCCAAAAACGTGCGCGCTCCCGTGCCGTTGTATACAATATCGGAACGATATCGGGACGTGTAAACTGGCCATAACAGTCTGAAAATGGGACCACGCTCACATCTCATCTGGGTGTGGTCCGATAGTTTTCGCGACCCATACACTTGAAAATCCGAGTGTAATCTGGTTCTCAGAGGCAAAGCGGGCATGCTGCAGTTATTTACCACGGCAAGTCAGTCTGAACAAAATAAAATCGTCTGTGTGCACTTCCCTAGTGAATAATATTGGTCACAGTGCAATCCCATTTTTTTGACGGACAGAAATGTAACAAAACATTCAGTTGTCTGCATGAGCCCTTAAAAGGGTGGATTTTGTGGTTTTGGTAACCATATAAAGGGAGTATACCAGTAGAGCAACATAATATTTTTAAAGTAAATTTATAATTTGTATAATTTGATATCCACTACCACTGAAAGGGTTTTTTGGGACTTCAATATTAATGACCTATCCTTAGAGTCCTGAGTTGCAGCACCATTCAAAATGTGTTGCTATGTAGAACAATGTGGAATATAATGAGAGGGGCATGGTGCTCATTATTAATTCAAGGCTTCGGAGTTGGTGTGCATTTTGGTGGAGTCGGATGCAGAGAAATTGAGGAGTCAGATGTTTAGCTTACTGACTGCACAGCCCTGGTTGTGGAGTCAGAGTTATGGAGTCGGATTCAGGGAAATTGAGGAGTCTGAGTCAGATGTTTGGCTTACCGACTCAACAGCCCTACTTGGTATGCTACAAAAACTGCATACTACTAATCAGTGCAGAAGCAGGAGTCAGACCCTCAATGATGACCTTGAAGATCAATCTTAAAGGAAATCTGTCAGCAGGATTTTGCTATGAATGCTAAGGACAGCATGCTGTAAAAGTTAAAAAAAAAAAAAATACTAATGTAACTGTGCCTCTCTTATCTGTGTGTGAGCTGTGGTTTAACTAAACCAAAGGGTTTGTTACTAATAATTAAGGATTAACATTGCAGGACCAAAAATGTATGTGAAGGGCAGTCCGACACACCTGCCGTAATTGACACCTCACAGTCAATGCACAAACTCTATTGACAGACTGGTGTGGGCAGGGGCGGCTCTCCCAGAACTTTAAGAAGCAATCATCCAGTGCAGATAGCTTTGGGGGAAACTAAAGCGGCCGTCACACGCTAAGATATCGCGAAAGATATCGCTAGAACGCGCCAGATTTAACATCGCGTCAACGATGTCTCTGCGTGTGACGGCAATATACGATGAGCGATGATTGATGAAATCGCAAAATCGTGATCTGAGCTCCGGAGCTCAGATCTAGCGATTAGCGATTTCACGATCTGCTTCATCGTGGTGTATAACACCACGATGAGCGATCTCCCAGCAGCAGAGCCTATGCTGGGAGATGGTAACTATGGTACACGTCGGGTTACTAAGCGATGTGCGGCGCCTAGTAACCCGATGTGTACCATAGTAACCAGCGATCTCGCTGGTCCACATCGCTGGTGAGTCTGTCTGTGTGACAGCTCACCAGCGATGTGAGCGATATCGTAAGCGATCGCGCGTGCACGTGATCGCTTACAATATCGGTAGCAATGTCGCCATGTGTGACGGCCGCTTAAGAAAGATCTTTGATTTACAAGCTTCCTGTTTGGCAATGACAATATAGCTAATGGAAGTTAAAAAAAAAAAATCACACATACAAAAGAGAACAAATTTGGGTGGTTCTTGATGTAGTACTTAAAGACTCAACACAGAGCTCATAGTATTACCCTGTCTCCAGGCCTGACCATGGGCTCCTGCTTAGTTCCCAGTTTATGAAGTATATTGTAGGCAACCTTCATACTTCTAGTCCACAGCTTTCCTGTAAAAAAAAAAAAAAAAAAAAAAAATTACATATGAGAATTAAAATTTGGGACAAACATGGACAATTGTAGTGACTATACAGTAATTAATTAATTCTGGGGAACAGGTTAATATCAGACAACTCTGTCTTTGGCATAGCTTTGGCTTCTATGCCTTGTTCACAGCATTAACTCCCGTGTTGGCTCAGGATACACATTGTTCAATAGATCTCCTCATAGTATGTAAGCTTGTGAGCAGGGCCCTCACTCATCTTGCTATCTGTCGAATAGTTTTACTCTATATTGTCTCATATTGTCTGTATATGTCCCCCCGAATTATAAAGTGCTGCAGAATATGTTTGGCGCAATATAAATAAAAACTATTATTATAATTATGACTCAAAAGAGCAATTTTTTTTTTTACTATCGTTTTTTACAACTCAGAAATGCAAAGAAAAGGTGCATTCAGTATTCAATACAAAGAGAAACATGTCTGGTGTCTATTAAGAAATATTTTTGGAACAAATCAAGCCAGACATGTCACTTGAAGCAAGGATCGCCAAGCTATGACTTGTCTACTTTGAAAGAGAAATCAGTGGAGATGGACATCATAGTGGGAAGAATATAAGGTACAAGGCGAAGAGGAAGACCAGCAACCAAATGATTGATACTATCAAGATAACGGCAAAGACCCTAGTGGACCTTAACAAGATCGATCTTCCTACAGAGCGTTCATCCATCAAGTCACCATGGCTCAAGATCGAACTGACGGACAATAAATAATAATGCATGTTTTATTGTTAAAATTCATTTGTGTTAAGCAACAGGTGGGCAATATGAAAATCCCACCTGAAACCAGATAAAAAGGGGAGAAGTTGACTCAATCTTTGCATTGTGTGTCTGTGTGTGCTACACTAAGCCTAATCAAGAACAGGAGAAGGAAGAGAATGTTTGGGGACTTGTGAACGAAAATTGTTGAAAAATATCAATAATCTCAAGGTTATGCTCAGGGTGCATCAGTGTCAGTGCAAACTATCTGTTGACATTTGAATGAAACAAAATGCTATGGAGACCAAGATGACCTTACTTCTGACACACAGACAAATAGCTAGACTGTAGTTTGCCAAAAAGTCTGTGAGTATACCAAAATCCTTCTGGGAAATCGTCTTGGGGATAGATAAGAGTAAAATAGAGCTTTTTGGTAAAGCAAATCATTCTACTGTTCACAAAAACAGAATGAGGCCAACAAAAAGAGAACACAGTACCATCAGTCAAATATGGCGGAGGTTCTAAGATGTTTTGGGGTTGTTTATACTTCCCTTGGCAGGTACTTGGGTGTATTGACTATGTGCAAGGCATCATGAAATTTGAAGATTACCAAAATATTTTGGGTGGCAATGTAGTGCCCAGTGTCAGAAAGCTGGGTGTGCATCCTAGGTCAAGGGTTTTCCAGCACGACAATGACCCCAAACATACTTCAAGAAGCCCCCAGAATTGGACTGAAACAAAGCGCTGGAGAGTTCTGAAGTGGCAGCAATGAGTCTGGACCTAAATCCCACTGATCACCTGTGGAGAGATCTTACGATTGATGTTGGGAGAAGGCGCCTCAAACATGAGAGACCTGGAGAAATTTGCAAAAGTCCAAAATTCCAGTTGAGAGGTGTAAGAAGCTTGTTGATGGTTATAGGAAGTAATTGACTGCAGTTATTAATTCCCAGGGAGTGCAACCAAATATTAAGCTGAGGTTGCCAATAATTTTGCCTGGCCCCATTTTTGTAGTTTTGTGTGAAAGTATGGCCAATTGACTTTTTTTCTCTGTTATTTTTGTGTTGTTCCAATATACACAAAGGAAATAAATGTATATAAGAAAACGTGTAATTGTAATAATTTTTTGAGAAAAATACATAATTTTCTGGAACAATTTTAAGGGTGCCAAAAAGTTTAGGCCATAACTGTATTTGCCTAAGGCCCCCTTCACATTACAATTTTTTCCTGTTCGTGAGGATCCTGTTTTTTGGAGGACCGCATCGGACAGGAACGGACAGGCCCGGATGTGAACTTCGGATGTCCATTTCTGTGTCCAGATCCGTGATTTTGAGGGATCCGGACACAGGAAAGAGCTGGGAGGAGCTGAGCCTGCAAAGCGCAGGCATGTAGTGTCGGCACAGTTATATCACATGGGGGAGGAAGAATCCTGTGTTCCTTCCCCCGTGTGACATGTTGGGGCTGAAGGTTTGCTTTCCCAGTGTATCTACATACACTATCTACATACACTGTGAAAGCAAATAAAAGAGAGAAAAATGTATTAAAATAAAAATAAAAAAAATGCTCACCTGTCCGCCAGCTGTCCGGGACCCGAACAGAAGACATCTGATGGCTGACAGGACCTTAAAATGTGATTGGCCGATAGCGATCAGGCGATATGTCAATGACATACCATCTGATTGCTACCGGCCAATCACATTTTAATCACATTTTTAAGGTCCTGGCAGCATTCGGTCGTCTTCATCTTGGGTCCTGGACAGCTGGTTGAGAGTTGAGCATTTTTTTTTTTATTTTTAACACATTGCTTTATTTAATTTCATTTTAGCAGTGTATGTAGATACACTGCTAAAGTGAAATTACACTGAGCAAAGCAGTTTTAGTGTACTGAGCATGCTCAGTACACCAACACCGGATCGGGGAAACATCCTGTTTTCTCCCCGGATCCGAGCTTCATAGACCTCAATGTTATTTGAATAGGACAGCGCCAGATCCGATCCTGTCCGATTCCGTCCGCTGTGCCAAAATCGGAGCGGTCTCCGATTTTGGGGACGTGAAAATAGCAGACAAAATCGGATCCCTGCACATACGGATGGCCATTAAGGACCAATCCGTGCCCATAGGGATACATGGGGCCAAATCGGATACGTGGCTATCTGTTTTACAACGGATAGACACGGATCCACAAAAAAATGTGATGTGAAGGGGGCCTTAGACACACGCAACACCATATTCAAATAAACCAAATGTATGCATGTTTCTCTTTTTTCTTAGAGTAGTAAATACTAGTGCATCTGAATGTATTAGAATATCATAAAAAAAAATGTAATATTGCCATGTTTCAGGGCATTTCTGGGAGCCCTGAAACAGTTGACTAATAAATGAATATTATATTCACCCTTTGATATATTGTGGAATATGTCAGCGCGGTTAACCCTTCATCTTCCCTATTCTCATTATCTGAGATAATGACTTTTGGGTTTTCATTGACCATACTCAACATTAACATAAATAAAAACTTGAAATACGGTAGATCACTCTGTTGGAATGAGTCTATATAATATATGTGTTTCGCTTTTTATATTGAATTACTGAAATAAATTAACTTTTTATGATATTCTAATTCATTGAGATGCACTAGTACAAAGTACATGCATATTGTTCTTGATTAGATTCTAAACTCAGACCCCAAAGCTACAGGACAAAAGTGCTTCTAGTATTACTTAAAGGGATCCTGTCACCTCCAAAACGCCTCCTAAGCTATCAAAACATGTCCCTGCAGCATCCATTCACTAATCTCACACTCCTTTTGTCTCCTAAAAGCATCCTGTGAAAGTGCATAAAAACGTTTTAATACTTACTTATTAGTGATTATAATTAGCAGTGGCTATATTCTTTAGTCACCAGGGTATGTTGTTTTGCAGCTCCAGGATCCACCCTCTCTCTGTCTGTGCTGCTGTGAAACTGAAACTGAAGGCAGGACTAATGATTTGCATTCTGTGAGTGATTGAGAGGGGGGAGGGCAATGCCTGCACAAGCACAGCAAACACACAGAGACAGGCTGGCTCCTGGAGCTGCAAAACAGCCTGCCTTGGTGACTAAAGAATATAGCCCCTGCTAATTATAATCCCTAATGAGTGAGTATTAAAACATTTTTATGCACTTTCACAGGATGCTTTTAGGAGACAAAAGGAGTGTGAGATTAGTGATAGGATGGTGCAGGGACATGTTTTGCTAGCTTATGAGGCGTTCTGGAGGTGACAGAATCCTTTAAAAAAAGCAAACCCCTCCTCCTTGACTTTCTCGCCCCACCCTCTTTTTTTTTTAAACTTTTTTTTAGTCTAATGTCTAGTGCGGTGTTTCCCAACCAGGGTTTAACAGACTGAAGATACCATGTGGGTAGCAGAATAGAATGGATACAAAAAAAACTGCCTATAAGAGGGACATCAAACTTCAGGCCTCAAGGGCTGCAAACAGTGCAGGACTTCAGAATTTCTTTAGCATTGCACAGGGGGATGGAAAAATCACCTGTAAAGTGATTCAATACTAAGGAAATCATGAAAACCTGCGCTGTTTGCAGCTCTTGAGCCTGGAGTTTGAGATCACTAGTCTATAACGAGTAGCGTACATACTACTGTAAATATGCTGGTTAATAATAATAATGATATTTATTAATTTATATAGCGCTATTAATTTCATAGCACTTTACATACATCGGCAACACTGTCCCCATTGGGGCTCACAATCTACATTGAGTATCAGTTCTCTTTGGAGTGTGGAAACCTGGGGGAAACTCAAACACAGGGAAAACACATAAACTCCTTACAGATGTTGTACTTGGTGGATTTGAACCCAGGACCCCAGTGCTGCAAGGATGCAGTCCTAACCACTGAGCCACAGTGGTTCCAAACAGTAGCTCTATAAAAGCATAAAATGATAAAGCTGAGTAAAATGCTATGTCTTGGGCTTTCCCTTTAAATCATGAAGAGCAGCTCTGCAATACAAACTTCTACCTCTATAAAAAAAAATATACTGGTTTCATATAAAATATGAATTAAACAGTAAATCTTTTGTAGAATAACAGAAGAGAAATTCTTAGGAGTATACATAAATGTTTATTACATGAGGCAAAGGTTTACTTCAAAGAAAACACAAATGAAGACTCAAAAATATATGATAAAAGTATCACTTCAAATACAGCAAAAAAAAAAATGCAACAGATTCTTAAATTAATATCCAGGTATTACTGTTCATGTCAGGCTGTAAGAACATTAAGCCTAGGTCTGGATGTAATGCACTGACAGGTAAAGGCAATAAATAGCTCTTAAAAGAAACATTAAGTTTCTGATATAAAAGATGTCCTGAGCTGACAGCTAGGAAATAATAAATGGATATAGATTTGGGGGAAAAGGCAAGAACAGAATAAATAGACTCTTGACAGGAAGTGAATGCATACATTTGTTTTGTATTTTTTAATTTATACCTGAATTATTAAATGAGTTCTCCATCCAAAAACAAATGAAAAACTATTAATCTGTAAATAGCAAGATTAATACATTATCAACAAATTCCTATTAATCCAGCAAATAAAACAGCCCTCCCCCATCACTGTACAGAGAAGGGGGCTGGCTTAGCTATTTAAAAGACCAACCAATCACCAGCCCTCGTTAAAGGGAATCTGTCATCCAAGTCTTGTTCCAGGCCCACGGCAGCATAACTTTGATGTCAGCTATCTTATTGCAGCTGCCATTGCTCTATTCTGAAACAGTGTAGTGTATTTGGTGAGATTTTTTGCATCAGAATTTGTAAGTCAAAACCAGGAGTGGAATAGAGGAAACGTATACTAGAAACACATCACCACTTCAGCATTTTTTTATCTACTAGTGGTTTGGGCGTACAAATATTGATGCTGACCTAAGTATTTTTGCTAATTTCACCCAAATGAAAGGTGTCTATTGCAGATATGAAGTAATAAATATACACCATTTCAATTTTTTTTTCACAAATGACACGTTTGATTGAAGACTTTAACCCCTTAAGGACCGAGTCACTTTGCAGCTTAATGACCGGACCATTTTTTGTAATTCTGACCACTCTCCCTTTATGAGGTAATATCTCTGGAACGCTTCAACCGATCCTAGCGATTCTGAGATTGTTTTTTCGTGACATATTGGGCTTCATGTTAGTATTAAATTTAGGTCGATAATTTTAACGTTAATTTGTGAAAAAATAAAAAATTTGGCAAAAATGTTGAAAATTTAGCAATTTTCATATTTTTAATTTTTATTCTGCTAAACCAGAGAGTTATGTGCCACAAAATAGTTAATAAATCACATTTCCCACATGTCTACTTTACATCAGCACAATTTTGGAACAAAAATGAAAAATTGGTAGGAAGTTATAAGGGTTCAAAGTTCATCAGCAATTTCTCATTTTTCCAGCAAAATTTACAAAACCATTTTTTTAGTGACCACATCACATTTGAAGTCCCTTTGAGGGTGTACATGACAGAAAACACCCAAAAGTGACACCATTCCAAAAACTGCACCCCTCAAGCTACTCAAAACTACATTCAAGAAGATTATTAACCCTTCAGGTGCTTCACAGGAACTAAAATAAAGTTGAAGGAAAAAATGGACATTTTAATTTTTGTAACAAAAATGTTCTTTTAGCCTCAATTTTTTCATTTTCACATGGGCAACAGGATAAAATGCATCCTAAAATTTGTTGGGCAATTTCTCCTGAGTACACCGATACCTCATATATGGTCATAAACCACTGTTTGGGCGCACGGCAGGGCTCAGAAGGGAAGGAGCGCAATTTGAATTTTAGAGCCAATTTTCCGTTCAAAAAGTGAAATGGCACTCCTTCACCTCTGAGCCCTGCCGTGCGCCCAAACAGTGGTTTATGACCACATATAAGGTATCGGTGTGCTCAGGAACAATTGCCAACAAATTTTGGGATGTATTTTATCACTTTGCCCATGTGAAACTGAAAAAATGTAGGCAAAAATACATTTTTGGTGAAAAAAAAGTGCTTTTTCATTTTTATGGATAAATTTGTGAAGCGTCTGAGGGTTCAAAGTGCTCACTATGCATCTAGATACTTTCCTTAGGGGGTCTAGTTTCCAAAATGGGGTCATTTGTGGGGGAGCTCCAATGTGGAGACACACCGGGACCCTCCAAACGCGACATGGTGTCCGCTAACAATTTGAATGGAAAATTAGCTCAATTTGTTAGCGGACACCATGTCGCGTTTGGAGGGTCCCTGTGTGTCTCCACATTGGAGCTCCCCCACAAGTGACCCTATTTTGGAAACTAGACCCCCAAAGGAACGTATCTAGATGCATAGTGAGCACTTTGAACCCCCAGATGCTTCACAAATTCATCCATAAAATGAAAAAGCACTTTTTTTTCCACAAAAAGTTTCTTTTTTCATTATTACGGATCAATTTGTGAAGCACCTGGGGGTTCAAAGTGCTCACTATGCATCTAGATACATTCTTTGGGGGGTCTAGTTTCCAAAATGGGGTCACTTATGGGGGAGCTCCAATGTGGAGACACACGGGGACCCTCCCATCGCGACATGGTGTCCGCTAACAATTTGAATGGAAAATTAGCTCAAATTGTTAGCGGATACCATGTCGCGTTGGGAGGGTCACTGTGTGTCTCCACATTGGAGCTCCCCCACAAGTGACCCCATTTTGGAAACTAGACCCCCAAAGGATTATATCTAGATGCATAGTGATCACTTTGAACCCCCAGATGCTTCAGAAATTCATCTGTAAAAATGAAAAAGCACTTTTTTTTTCCACAAAAAGTTTCTTTTTTCATTTTTACGGATCAATTTGTGAAGCACCTGGGGGTTCAAAGTGCTCACTATGCATCTAGATACTTTCCTTTGGGGGTCTAGTTTCCAAAATGGGGTGACTTGTGGGGAGGTCCAATGTGGAGACACACAGGGGCTCTCCATACGCAACATGGTGTCCACTAACAATTGGAATTGTTAGCGGACACCTTGTAGGATATAAAGAGCCCCTATGTGCCTAAACATTGGAGCTCCCCACAAGTGACCCCATTTTGGAAACTAGACCCTCCAAGGATTATATCTAGATGACTTTGAACCCCAGGTGCTACACAAATTGATCCGTAAAAATGAAAAAATAAACTTTTTTGTGGAAAAAAATGTGCTTTTTCATTTTTATGGATGAATTTGTGAAGCATCTGGGGGTTCAAAGTGCTCACTATGCATCTAGATACGTTCCTTCGGGGGTCTAGTTTCCAAAATGGGGTCACTTGTGGGGGAGCTCCAATGTTCAGGCACACAGGGAGGGTCTCTCCATACCCGACATGGTTTCCGCTAACAATTGGAGCTAATTTTCTATTGAAATTGTTAGCGGACACCATGTCGCATATGGAGAACCCGTGTGCCACCAGCACAAGGGCAACTGGTAGAGTTGGGGTACAGCACCAGAAAATGCCGCCTCTAATGAATGCGCTATTTTCTTGGGTGGCTGTGGGTTGAAATTTACAGCACGGGGGACCCACAACATTTGGGTCTCTCCACGCTGAGGATTCCAGTCAGCCAGCTGCCAAGTTGTACATGGCTGGCTACAAAAAATACAGCGAAGCCCATTTTTTTTTATTTCTAGAACTAATTCTAGAAAAAAAAAATGACGTAGGGCTCCGCCATATTTTTGGTCCAGCCAGGTACAACTTGGCAGCTACAGACTGCCAGCAACCCCCAGCTGCCTTGTTGTACCTGGCTGCAACCAAAAATACAGCGAAGCCCATTTTTTAATTTATTTCTAGAACTAATTCTAGAAAAAAAATGACGTAGGGCTCCGCCATATTTTTGGCCCAGCCAGGTACAACTAGGCAGCTGGGGGCTGGAATCCTTAGCATAGAGAGGCCCAAGAGTTCTGGGCCCCCCATGCTGCGAATTGCAGCCCGCAGCCCGCCCAGAAAATGGCGCATTCATTGAAGCGCCATTTTCTGGCGCTGTTCCCATGCTCTCCAGTTGCCCTGGTGCCGGTGGCAAACTGGGTAATAAAGGGGTTAATGCCAGCTTTTTATTGGCAGCTGGCACTAAGCCCGAGATTCATAATATTGGGCCAATGTTAGACCCGCCATTAGGAATCTCTGGTAAGTAGTCAATAAATACACACAGAGAAAAATATTTTTATTAGAAAAAAAACACAAACAAATTTCGGACTCCATCTTTATTATAAAAAGATCCGACGTAGTCCGCAACGAAGGTCCCACAACGCTCAATCGCCTCTGCTACATCCAGAGACTGCAGCAAAGGAATCAAGTGTCCTCTTGTTGCAGTCTCTGGTGTCGTAGTGATAATGCACTGTATGGCAGATCATTACCATACAGTGCAGCATCACTGTGCAAACCCAAGTCTCAGAGATCACATGATCTCAGAGGCTTGGGTCAGGTGACCCGACGTTGCAGTGAAGTGATCTGACAGCCCATAATGGATCACTGGGCAAGAACTGTCAGATTAGTTCACTGCAGGATGATCCCCTTGCATCCACACAGTGGATCACTGGCCTGATCCCCTGCATGGGGATTGAGCTGCAGAAAGCAATTCAGTGGTCTGAAAGCCCGGATCACTGTGCAGTGGATCACTGCGCCCGAGCTGTCAGATCACTTTCTGCAGCTCAATCCCCCTGCAGGGGGATGGGGCGATCCAGGGATTCAGTCCCCTGCAGGGAGGAGTCAGGGTCCTGCAGGGGATCAGGGATCCCCCTACAGGGGGATGGGAGATCAGGGATCCCCATGCAGGGGGATCAGGGACCCCCTGCGAATTATCCCAGCAGGGGGATGGGAGATGGGTATCGATCCCCTGCAGGGGGATCAGGGATCCCCCGGGGGACAGGGTGGGATGGGGATAGGATCAGGGACGATCCCCATGCAGGGGGATGGGGGATCAACCCATGCAGGGGGGGGGATGGGGATCGGTATCAGGGATGGGATCCCAGCTCGGCGGGGGTGGATGGAGGGGATCAGGGATCCCCCATGCAGGGGATGCAGAGGGGAATCCCCATGCAGAGGGAGATGTGGGGTAAGGGGTATCCCCTATGCCAGAGATGAGATTCAAGGGAGTCACCCATGTCAGCGGGGTTAGGGGGAATCAGGGAATCCATCAATGGTTTCATGGATACCCATGAGGGGGATGGGATCAAGTCCCCTGCATGCAGGTGGTATGGGGGAGGTCTTACAGACGTCGCGGTGGCGGTGGAGGGGCGTGAGAGGAGCGTGGGGAGCAAGCAGGCAGGAGGTGCAAGCGGGAGGCGCCGCTAGTGCATGATGTGAGTCGGTCACCCCGCGTGCGGCGGGGGGCCGGGGACAGTGGGGCCAACAAAGCAGGGGCGGGGGATAGGGGGTCCCGGAAACAGCAGGGGACATGGGAATGAGTCGATTGACTGACGTCCATCGCTCTGAGTGTGGGACCTGTAAAGGGGTCCCAAACTCTTCCCACCCTTGTGTCACGACAGCAGAATTGAACTGTCATGTTCGTTTAGAAGCGGAAGTTCAGAAGCCAGCGGTAACTTAGTCGTAAAGGTTAAGTTGATATAGGGGTACTAGAATTTGAGAATAGCAAGTGAAGATTTGTTATCGAAAAAGCCGAAATTGTGAAAGTGCCCCGGCTATACACAGTCCCTCGGTATGCTGTGGGGAGCTGCACGGTGGCTGGAGGAGGCAGGAGAGGGCCGTGGTGACCGCAGGTGGTCACGTGGGGCCGCTCTATTAGTGCAATGAATATGCACGGCATCCCCCGTCCATCAGCGGCGGGGGGATGCCGTGCATATTGCACTACACAGGCCCCACCAGTAACACACAGCCCCCCTCCTTAGTATGTCCCCCCCTCCTTAGTATGTCCCCCCCAGGCTACGGCACCTGTTAAAATAACAAACTTCCGGTGTCATGTGACCGGGCACAGGAGATGACGTAATTTCTTGCGCGAGGTCACAGAAGCCGGCACAAGAAGGAAGAAGAAGCCGGGACCGGAGGAGCTGCGCCGGAAGGTGATGTATTAAAGTTTGTTATTTTAACAGGTGCGCAGCTGGGGGGGGACATACTAAGGAGGGGGGGCTGTGTGTTACTGGTGGGGGTCAGTATACCACCACTGGGGGGCCTGTATACTACCACTGGGGCTGTATATACCTCTGGGGCTGCTGTATACTACCACTGGGGCTGTATATACCTCTGGGGCTGCTGTATACTACCACTGGGGCTGTATATACCTCTGGGGCTGCTGTATACTACCACTGGGGCTGTATATACCTCTGGGGCTACTGTATACTACCACTGGGGCTGTATATACCTCTGGGGCTACTGTATACTACCACTGGGGCTGTATATACCTCTGGGGCTGCTGTATACTACCACTGGGGCTGTATATACCTCTGGGGCTGCTGGATACTACCACTGGGGCTGTATATACCTCTGGGGCTGCTGGATACTACCACTGGGGCTGTATATACCTCTGGGGCTGCTGGATACTACCACTGGGGCTGTATATACCTCTGGGGCTGCTGGATACTACCACTGGGGCTGTATATACCTCTGGGGCTGCTGGATACTACCACTGGGGCTGTATATACCTCTGGGGCTGCTGTATACTACCACTGGGGCTGTATATACCTCTGGGGCTGCTGTATACTACCACTGGGGCTGTATATACCTCTGGGGCTGCTGGATACTACCACTGGGGCTGTATATACCTCTGGGGCTGCTGGATACTACCACTGGGGCTGTATATACCTCTGGGGCTGCTGTATACTACCACTGGGGCTGTATATACCTCTGGGGCTACTGTATACTACCACTGGGGATGTATATACCTCTGGGGCTGCTGGATACTACCACTGGGGCTGTATATACCTCTGGGGCTGCTGTATACTACCACTGGGGCTGTATATACCTCTGGGGCTGCTGTATACTACCACTGGGGCTGTATACTACCTCTGGGGCTGCTGTATACTACCTCTGGGGCTGCTGTATACTACCTCTGGGGCTGCTGTATACTACCTCTGGGGCTGCTGTATACTACCACTGGGGCTGCTGTATATACCTTTGGGGCTGCTGTATACTACCTTTGGGGATGCTGTATACTACCACTGGGGCTGCTGTATATACCTCTGGGGCTGCTGTATACTAACTACTGGAGCTGCTGCTGTATATACCACTGGGGCTGCTGCTGTATACTACCACTGGGGCTGCAGTATATACCTCTGGGGCTGCTGTATACCACACTGCTGGGGGCTGTATACCTGTGCTGGGGTCCACCCTCGGCTTATACACGAGTCAATAGGTTTTCCAAGGTTTTGGGGCAAAAGTAGGGGGGTCGGCTTATACACGGGTCGGCTTATACACGAGTATATACGGTACTTTAAAATTAGTTACCCTATATTTCGGACTATAAGACGCACCTAAGGTCTCAGGTTTGGACAACAGAAAATAGGAAATAAATAATATTTAAATTATCCTGTTGATATAAAGATGTGGAGAGGGTAATGTGGGGGTAATGTTGATTGGCTCTGATTGTACGTCTCACTTGGTGCTCTAGGGTGTAAGATGGGGGTAATTAATTATTCTAAAGTGGTAGAAATATATTAGGAGAATTATACCAAGAAATATAGGTCATTATATAATGTTCTCAACAGTGACGTAACAATGACTCACAGTTTTGTTTTTTTGATTGTTTTGTACCAAACTTCATAAAGAACACAAGCCCATTTATTGTGGAATCAGCTACATATTTGGTGTCTTATATGTGTATTGTCTATCATTTATGCCACTAAAACAAACTTAGTAGAAGTTATTATGATATCCACACTATAAGGGTATGTTCTCACCATCAGTGTTACAATCTGGGCGCAGCGTATTTGCGCCTTTTACAGTACAAGCAAATGTGGAGCCCACTGGGACGGGGTACTCGGTGCCGGACCGGGGTACTGCTGGGGATGTCACGGCGGTCCTGGTCCGGACCGTGTCCCGGGCCCTCACAATATAATGGGGGGTTATTTACAGGGGATTTGTCACTCGTGACGCCACCCACTATATGCGGCCAGTAATGGGGCCGCCGCTGCTGCAGAACCTCCAGGATGATGGGATAGCAGCTTGGATAGAATAGTTCCTGTGGGCAGAACTGGGTTCCCCGGGGCAGTGGTAGTAGTAGTTAAAGTCTGTGAGGATAGTTATTGATGCTACAGGAGAGTAGGGGTAGCAGTAGAGATGATGAGAGTAGAGGTAAACGCAGTATATGAGGGCAAGTGGGGCTTCAGTATAAGGATCACACACTCACGGTTTCTGTTGTTTTCCAAGTCTTTACTTGCAGATGGTATATCACAATATTGTCCACGGAGTCTGTACCAGGTTGCTCCCACCCTGACCGGGTCCTTGGCTTCCTACTTAAGTGCTGTGTGTGGCCCTGCTGCTGCTTGTAGCTGTACTGCTGGCCCTGTCTCTGCTCACGGGTA
Source organism: Allobates femoralis (assembly GCA_033576535.1). Taxonomy (NCBI): domain Eukaryota; kingdom Metazoa; phylum Chordata; class Amphibia; order Anura; family Aromobatidae; genus Allobates; species Allobates femoralis. The sequence continues at coordinate 513,170,411 of JARQOC010000005.1, forward strand.
CCAATATGCTGGGCAACTTGAGTCCTCTGTGTCACTGACCCCTCCGTGTTGCGTTGCTATGGTGTGGTGAAGATGGTGGACCTTCACTATACCGGTGTTTACTGTCCTGTCTGTCTCAGGCACAGCCTCGGATCCGGTATCCGTCTTAAGCGACTCCCCGGGGTCAGGTTTTTGGGGTAACTCTTTATCCCGGGTATGTTCCTCTTTCTCCTCTCCTCAGACCTCTCAGGACCTCCACTTCTACTTGACTCTGCTCCTGCTCCAGACTCAAACTCAACTCTCCTCTGAACTGTCACTCCTGCTCTGTGGTAAACAACTTAGCTCCTCCCACTAGTGCAGGTGCCACCTAAGCTCCACCCACTTTCTAATGTAGTGTTGTGTGGGGAGTAAACCTGTGTTGATGTTTCTGTGGCACTTTAACCCTTGGGGTGCCACACAAAGAGGATGGGATTATTAGAAACATCATTTTTACAGGATGTTTATTATTTATGGCTAAATTACATTACAAATTTTAAAAACTAATAATTACTACTAAAATTTCAATAAAAACAATTTTGATGCCGAAGTGTTGTTGGCATCAGCTTACTGCTGGGTAGGTTCAATGCGGATTTAGGGTTGAGGGGTCCTCTCGCATTGAACCTACCCAGCAGTAAGCTGACGCAACAACAAAACCCACATTGAATCAACCCTAAACCCGCATCGCACCTACCCAGCAGTAGGCCGATGTCAACAACACCTCGGCATCAAAATTGTTTTTATTGAAATTTTAGTAGTCATTTTTATTTTGTGCACAATTTTAAAGTTTTTAAAATTTGTATTGTAATTTAGCCATAAATTATAAACATCCCGTAAAAAGGGTTAAACGAATAATGGTGTATCCTCTTTGTAGTCATCGACAGGGGTGATGTTAGCGCTGAGCCTTAATCAAAAGTAAGATTACGCTATAACAAACCACTAGGAGGTGTGACGCACAGTACTCCACTTAGGCTTTCTAGCAGCAACATACCGTATATACTCGTGTATAAGCCGACCCGTGTATAAGCCAACCCCCCTACTTTTGCCCCAAAAATCTGGAAAAACCTATTGACTCGCGTATAAGCCGAGGGTGGACCTCAGCACAGGTATACAGCCCCAGCAGTGTGGTATACAGGCCCCCCCCAGTGGTATACAGGCCTCCCCAGTGGTAGTATACAGCAGCCCCAGTGGTAGTATATAGCATCCCCAGCAGCTCCAGTGGTAGTATACAGCAGCCCCAGTGGTAGTATATAGGAGCCCAGCAGCCCCAGTGGTAGTATACAGCAGCCCCAGTGGTAGTATATAGGAGCCCCAGCAGCCCCAGTGGTAGTATACAGGAGCCCCAGTAGTATATACAGCCCCAGTGGTAATACACAGGCAGCCCCAGTAGTATATACAGCCCCAGTGGTAGTATACAGGCAGCCCCAGTAGTATATACAGCCCCAGTGGTAGTATACAGGCAGCCCCAGTAGTATATACAGCCCCAGTGGTGTATACAGCCCCAGTGGTAGTATATTGCAGCCCCAGTGGTGTATACAGCCCCAGTGGTAGTATATTGCAGCCCCAGTGGTGTATATAGCCCCAGTGGTAGTATATTGCAGCCCAGTGGTGTATACAGCCCCAGTGGTAGTATATTGCAGCCCCAGCGGTAGTATACAGCCCCAGTGGTAGTATATTGCAGCCCCAGTGGTGTATACAGCCCCAGTGGTAGTATATTGCAGCCCCAGCGGTAGTATACAGCCCCAGTGGTAGTATATTGCAGCCCCCGTGGTGTATACAGCCCCAGTGGTAGTATATTGCATGCCCCATGGTGTATACAGCCCAGTGGTAGTTATATTGCAGCCCAGCGGTTAGTATACAGCCCCAGTGTAGTATATTGCAGCCCCAGTGGTGTATACAGCCCCAGTGGTAGTATATTGCAGCCCCAGCGGTAGTATACAGCAGCCCCCGTAATCCAGGCCCCCAGCCTGACTCCGGTCACCTGTAAAAGAAAATATACTTATCACTGTCCCGCTGCCGTCACACCCGCATCTGCCGACATCCGCGATCCTCCATTTCATGCGTCTTCTTCCTGTTTCCTGTGTCGGCGCCGGCAATGACGTCATTGCTGCGACGAACACAGGAAACAGAAAGAAGACGCATGAAGATGGAGGATCGGGATGTCGGCAGATGCGGGCGCAGACGGCAGCGGCACAGTGATAAGTATATTTTCCTTTACAGGTGACCGGAGTCAGGCTGGGGGGCCCTGGATTACGGGGGCTGCTGGGCTGCTCGGGGCTGCCGGTCCTGCCGTATGACTCGCGTATAAGCCGAGGGGGTACTTTTCAGCCCAATTTTTGGGCTGAAAAACTCGGCTTATACGCGAGTATATACGGTAACTAATAAAGTACTGTGTGGAAGCACCATCCACCACAGTTAAAATCCACAGCAGCTAGCTCCGGTGTTAAACGTACTGAATATATATTAGGAAGATCATGTCCACTGTGGTTCATTTTTACACAGCATAAACTGTGGTGCGTTTTTCAAGCCGCAACATCTCAATTTCTCTTGCAGGAGCGCTCAGTTTTCTGTGCGGATGTTCCACAAAACTTGCATTAAATAAGGAAAATTCGTAAGTAAAAGACACACATGCGTAATACGCACCTCGTGATGTCAATAATAGGAAGTTTCAAAAACAAAACTGCTTAGTTTAAAGGGTGGCACAACAGAGAAAAAAACGCTATGTCAAAAATGTGATAAAAACATAGCGTCAAAACACATACAAAAACGTAAGTATACTACCGTAAGGTGCGGCAATGATACAGAAATTCTGCAGGGGCAAAAACTCAACTGATGCTGATCATAGTTACATAACCTTAAAGATACTATGGCAGATTTTATATCACGCTGTCTTGTACTGCACTGATTTTTTGTGCCCCTCATGACCACACACATATGTAGGCAAACGAGGACGATGTCAAATTTATGGGGCACAAACAAAGCAACATGTGGAAATGCATTAGATCGGCCTTTATCTTGGAGACTTATGATCCGGTGACCTTGGAGCTGCATGAATAAAATTCACAGGAGAAGTGGTACCTGTACTGACCGCAGTTCCTGATTTAACTTTGCAACTAGAAGTAGCCGTGGGATGTGACTAACCATACCCTAGACACCTCAACACGGCCGAAGAACTAGCTACCCCTAAAGAGGGAAACAGGAAAGCTATCTTGCCTCAGAGCAGAACCCCAAAAGGATAGAAAGCCCCCCACAAATATTGACTGTGAGTAAGAGGAAGAGACACACTCAGGTAGAAAACAGAATCAAGCAAAGATGAGGCCACATCTAGCTAGATAGATAAAGACAGGACAGGATACTATTGCAGTCAGTGTAAAATCCCTTAAAAGATATCCACTGCAGATAATACAAAAATACCCTGAGTCTACTCAAGACTCAGCGCCCTCTAGATCTGCAAACCTCCTGTGAATCCTACAATTCTCAATATATGTATATTGACACAAAAAGCTGAACAAGCCCATAACAAATGAATAGCACAAAAATCCTAGGAAGAAAACTTCCTAACAGAGAGCAAGTTAACACAGCATGCTCTCTGAGCAAAAATAGACCATTTCAGAAAACACGCACACAGCATGTGTGCCACAAAAAGACTAAACCATACACTTAGCTTGGAAGTCTTGCAGCAGGGCAAGAGAGACCAGACAGAGGTGAAACACCTCCAGGAACATTGACAACTGGCAAGGACTGAGGAAATCCTGTAACCTTAAATACCCCAGTCAGAATTGCAATTATCCAATTCACCTGACCAAGAGTGCAAAGCAAGATCAACTGCATTACCAGCCACAACCACAGGAGGGAGCCCACAAGCAGAATTCACAACAGGAGACAAACTCTTCTGCTAAGTGTAAATAAACTTGTTATCTATGTGTGACAGTTGAATTTTTCTTCAGCATGTGCACCAATTCATTCTTTTAACCCTAGCAAGCTCAGCTCAGTCTCTCCTGCTCAGCATTAATTACACAGACAGAAAGAAAAATAAGCAGCTGTTTAGTTGTGAATGCTCTACCCTTTCGCTGAGATAAGTGCTGTGCTGCTATGATTTAAGAAAGCAATCAGGGAGGTGTCTGACTCTGCTGACTTTACTGATGGTGGACTATAAGATGCACATAAATTTTAGCAAGATATTATCGTGAGAAAAAAAGTGAGTCTGATAGTCAGAAAAATACAATAGTATGTTGGATAACGTCTATTTAGAAAAAAGATCTGATGTTTGTATAAATTAAATTTGGAGTGAGAGCATAAAAGGTGTTATCTCAAGATAAACATTAATGGCACATCCATAGGGTCCAAACTAGTAGGTGTGAGATACAACTCTGGAACTATCTCCGATCTCCAGAATAGGGGTCCAGATAGACATGCGTGGCCCTATCTTCTGCCACAGCAGCCAGAGGACAGATTAAAATTAAATCAGTGAATACAAGTTCTGGAGATCGGTACATGTTTCAGAGTTGGGATCCACATCTTTTAGAAATCTATGAAACATCTTCTGGATATAGCAGTACTTTCTGAATGATCAGGGCTGTGGAGTCAGTAAGCCAAACAACCGACTCAGACCCTCATACACGGCACATGTTTAGGTGATAAATTTATTGATGTACAATATGACCATCAGGCTTTTAATCATTATTATGAGATAATAATCAAGCTATTTAGAACCTAATAATAATTATTAATAATAATATACAGCACACACTGCGTTGAACTACTGTACCAATTTATTATATATTTTAGAAGTTGGTCCGTCTTCTACCGACTCGGACTCCAGATAATAACGACACCAACTCTGACTGCACAGCTGGTTACAAGATAACCCCACATTGAACATCTGCTAGGTATAGGGAAGAAGTAATATTATGATAGAGGCTAATTAGATAGTACAGCTTCCACATATGTTCAATAGAAATACCAAATAGGTAAAGAGAGCTCTCTATTCTGAAAACTAGAAGGAAGCTAGATGCCAGATCCCTCCGCTTTAAATCATATTAGTGATGATTTAGGCAAATAGTTTAGTAAATTTTTGTTTTCTTTCTATTCAATACATCTTTAACAACACTTTTGATTTGAATCGATTTAGTAAAATTGAATTTATGTTGTGGTCTAGAATAGCACTCGTAAATTTCTATGAGGATCCCTCCCTAATGGGGTGGTGCCGCTTACACTCAGACCCAACAATTGGACAGCACTGATGCGGGTGAGGTCAGCGACTGCAATGGCCTCCGCCACCGCCCCCCAAACCCTAGGTGCAACTTGCACGCCAGATGTCATATTTTTCATAGATTTCTACCGTGTTTCCCCGATAATAAGCCACCCCCGATAATAAGCCATAAGGGGGGGTAGAGAGGGGCAGCTAATATAAGCCATACCCCGAAAATAAGCCACAGTAAACTTCCATGGGGAAAATATAAGCCATGGTAACTTTTTATATGCATCGCGCTGCCTCGGTCCCCTCTGTCCCTGCTGTCCTCCGGGGTCTGTGTTGTCCTCCTCTGCCCTCATGTGCAGCCGCTGGTGGCCCCGAGTGCATGGGGTTAATTTTCTGTGTGCCCCCGCCCAGCCTGACGTCACCGCTGCCCCTGCAGGAGCTCTGATTGGCCAAGCGGCTCCCCAGCATCTCGAGCGCTGATTGGCTCAGCAGCTCGAGTGCTGATTGGCCCAGACGCTCCTGAAAGACGAAACAGCCACACCTGCACCCTGCACCGCGAGGAATCCATTAGTGGAAGCCACCATTATAAAGTAAGGAAATCACAAAATGTACCGTAATGTTTCCTTGCTGTACTGGGGGCTGTTACCCTCTGGGCTGTGTGGGATACTGTACTGTAAGGGCCTGTGACCCTCTGGGCTGTGTGGGATACTGTACTGTAAGGGCCTGTGACCGTCTGGGCTGTGTGGATACTACTGTAAGGGCCTGTGACCCTCTGGGCTGTGTTGGATACTGGGAAGGGCCTGTGACCCTCTGGGCTGTGTGGGATACTGTACTGTAAGGGCCTGTGACCCTCTGGGCTGTGTGGGATACCTGTACTGTAAGGGCCTGCTGACCCTCTGGGCTGTGTGGGATACTGTACTGAGGTCTGTGACCCTCTGGGCTGCGTGGGATTACTGTAAGGGCCTGTGACCCTCTGGGCTGTGTGGGATACTGTACTGTAAGGGCCTGTGACCCTCTGGGCTGTGTGGGATACTGTAAGGGCCTGTGACCCTCTGGGCTGTGTGGGATACTGTATGTAAGGGCCTGTGACCCTCTGGGCTGTGTGGGTATACTGTAAGGGCCTGTGACCCTCTGGGCTGTGTGGGATACTGTATGTAGGGCCTGTGACCCTCTGGGCTGTGTGGGATACCGTACTGTAAGGGCCTGTGACCCTCTGGGCTGTGTGGGATACTGTACTGTAAGGGCCTGTGACCCTCTGGGCTGTGTGGGATACTGTACTGTAAGGGCCTGTGACCTTCTGGGCTGTGTGGGATACTAGTAAGGGCCTGTGACCCTCTGGGCTGTGTGGGATACCGTACTGTAAGGGCCTGTGACCCTCTGGCTGTGTGGGATACTGTAAGGGCCTGTGACCCTCTGGGCTGTGTGGGATACTGTACTGTAAGGGCCTGTGACCCTCTGGGCTGTGTGGGATACTGTAAGGGCCTGTGACCCTCTGGGCTGTGTGGGATACCGTACTGTAAGGGCCTGTGACCTCTGGGCTGTGTGGGATACGTGTAAGGGCCTGTGACCCTCTGGGCTGTGTGGGATACTGTACTGTAAGGGCCTGTGACCTTCTGGGCTGTGTGGGATACTGTAAGGGCCTGTGACCCTCTGGGCTGTGTGGGATACTGTACTGTAAGGGCCTGTGACCCTCTGGGCTGTGTGGGATACTGTAAGGGCCTGTGACCCTCTGGGCTGTGTGGGATACTGTACTGTAAGGGCCTGTGACCCTCTGGGCTGTGTGGGATACCGTACTGTAAGGCCTGTGACCCTCTGGGCTGTGTGGGATACTGTACTGTAAGGGCCTGTGACCCTCTGGGCTGTGTGGGATACTGTACTGTAAGGGCCTGTGACCTTCTGGGCTGTGTGGGATACTGTAAGGGCCTGTGACCCTCTGGGCTGTGTGGGATACCGTACTGTAAGGGCCTGTGACCCTCTGGGCTGTGTGGGATACTGTAAGGGCCTGTGACCCTCTGGGCTGTGTGGGATACTGTACTGTAAGGGCCTGTGACCCTCTGGGCTGTGTGGGATACTGTAAGGGCCTGTGACCCTCTGGGCTGTGTGGGATACCGTACTGTAAGGGCCTGTGACCCTCTGGGCTGTGTGGGATACCGTACTGTAAGGGCCTGTGACCCTCTGGGCTGTGTGGGATACTGTACTGTAAGGGCCTGTGACCTTCTGGGCTGTGTGGGATACTGTAAGGGCCTGTGACCCTCTGGGCTGTGTGGGATACTGTACTGTAAGGGCCTGTGACCCTCTGGGCTGTGTGGGATACTGTAAGGGCCTGTGACCCTCTGGGCTGTGTGGGATACTGTACTGTAAGGGCCTGTGACCCTCTGGGCTGTGTGGGATACCGTACTGTAAGGGCCTGTGACCCTCTGGGCTGTGTGGGATACTGTACTGTAAGGGCCTGTGACCCTCTGGGCTGTGTGGGATACTGTACTGTAAGGGCCTGTGACCTTCTGGGCTGTGTGGGATACTGTAAGGGCCTGTGACCCTCTGGGCTGTGTGGGATACCGTACTGTAAGGGCCTGTGACCCTCTGGGCTGTGTGGGATACTGTAAGGGCCTGTGACCCTCTGGGCTGTGTGGGATACTGTACTGTAAGGGCCTGTGACCCTCTGGGCTGTGTGGGATACTGTAAGGGCCTGTGACCCTCTGGGCTGTGTGGGATACCGTACTCTAAGGGCCTGTGACCCTCTGGGCTTTGTGGGATACCGTACTGTAAGGGCCTGTGACCCTCTGGGCTGTGTGGGATACTGTACTGTAAGGGCCTGTGACCCTCTGGGCTGTGTGGGATACTGTACTGTAAGGGCCTGTGACCTTCTGGGCTGTGTGGGATACTGTAAGGGCCTGTGACCCTCTGGGCTGTGTGGGATACCGTACTGTAAGGGCCTGTGACCCTCTGGGCTGTGTGGGATACTGTAAGGGCCTGTGACCCTCTGGGCTATGTGGGATACTGTACTGTAAGGGCCTGTGACCCTCTGGGCTGTGTGGGATACTGTAAGGGCCTGTGACCCTCTGGGCTGTGTGGAATACCGTACTGTAAGGGCCTGTGACCCTCTGGGCTGTGTGGAATACCGTACTGTAAGGGCCTGTGACCCTCTGGGCTGTGTGGGATACCGTACTGTAAGGGCCTGTGACCCTCTGGGCTGTGTGGATACCGTACTGTAAGGGCCTGTGACCTTCTGGGCTGTGTGGGATACTGTAAGGGCCTGTGACCCTCTGGGCTGTGTGGGATACTGTACTGTAAGGGCCTGTGACCCTCTGGGCTGTGTAGGATAAAAAAATCGTCATTTTGTTTTTCTAATATAAGCCATACCCCGAAAATAAGCCATAGTGGGACTTTTGGGGGTAAAAAGAATATAAGACACTGGCTTATATTCGGGGAAACACGGTATGAGGAATAATAAAGGAAGAGCACAATATATAGTCCTAAATAAAGCTGCTTCAGTACCTAAAATAGACATTTCAGCAGTGAGATCAGATATTCTAACCCCTTAGCGCTTTCTGATACATATATATATGTATATATATGTATATATTTGTTGTGAGCACATCTCTTAATGCTCCATGATGACAATATCCTTCATGCTGATGACATGGTGTATCCCCTGTATCTGTGCAGTTGGCTGCAGGTGCCCATGTTGGGCTCCCATTGGTATATGTTAAGATCCATGTTCCCGCTGATCACAGCAGTTTAACCCCTCATATGCCTCATTCCATCGTGACAGCGGCACATGAAGTGTCTTACAGAGGGCGAGAGGTCCCTCTTTCAGCCCTGTGACACCCTCCGCAGCATGAGCATTGAGTACTGATGTGTTGCTTTGACAACAGAATGCCTAACATTGACCTGAATATCTGTCATACACCATAGCTTTCGGACGTTTTACATTTTTCCCCACCCTGGGCTCATTCATAAAGGGTTACCCACTATTGGATAACCCCTATAACTTCAATAGGGGTTTTATAAATATGCATTCACTCAATTCCCCATAGTCATGACTACAGATACTCCTAACTATATCATGTAACAGTATGGGTGTGTGAAAGAAGCAAGGGGATTTTGGAGGCTTTTAAATGGAATGTCAGTTAAAAAATCCATGTGTAACTGATATCATTTTTTAATTTCTCTGGTGAAGCTCTCTCTATTCATGTATTTGTTTTATTTATACTTCTCCCTATCTTCTGTAAACTACAAAAAAAAGAGATTAATTCCATCTGTCAATCACAGTGAGTGATCACTTAATTTTGTTCTGCACTTCTCTAAATATTCATGTAGTGACATCACTGCACTGCACACAAGGAAACTTCAGTAGAAATCACTTACATTGGGGGGGGGGGCTGTCTCCTCATGTCTGCTCTCCTTGTATGCAGCAAAACAAATGTTTAAATAAACACAGAGAATCTCTCACAGACAGCACGGCTTGTGCTCAGAGCAACAAATGGAGGAGATTGCTTTATCTAGCTGAGCTATTACATGTGTGCCTGCCATATATCCCTCCCTCTTTGTGCAGGACAGCAAAATGAAAATAAAATAAACAGTGAGGCAGAGCACCGGGGGAGGGAATGCCATCCTGGTAATGAGTGAATAATATATGATCATTTATATACTGCAGACTATTCAGCAGTAAAAGTAATTGACCAGACTAGTGAAGCAGCTGCCTGCTTGGTGTGAAGGTCCTTATAGTAAGAGAACTACAAAGGGTACAGTATCAATTTTTACATATTCTTAAAGAGCTGCCCAGGTACTACTCAAGGGTACTATTAGTATCACAGTGAAAAATTACCCGACAGAGTCCCTTTAAAGAGGACCTTTCAATCAAATGTTTTATGTTGAACTGGACAGTGCATGTAATATGCACTGAAGAGCAGAATAAAACGTTTTGTTTCTTTTTTTAATCTAACCTCTTCATTGCAAATATTTTAGCGATAAGTGTGTGGAACATAAACAGATAATTTTTAGGCATTACCAGAGAGAGATTAAACTAACCAATCATATGCAGGCTGCAACAAAGTGGGGAAAAAAGAACACACAAAAACATTGTCATACAGTCTGCTCTCTTCACTGCATAATGAGGACATATGCTGGAGCACAGCAGACCCGAGTGTGATTGTCAGCTTTCAGCTCTTAACCCTGATGGTGGGGTTACACGTTCCGATATCACCGCGATATCGGAGGCAACGCCGCGGGAGCGCGCTTTTTTTGAGCGCTCGCTTTTCCCGACATCGCATCGGCGGTTTACATGCTGCGATATCGGGAAACAACGTCCCTCCGATGTGTACGCCCACCAACCCAGTAACGACCATTTAACATGGGAGTTAATTGGTGAGGTGCGAGTACAGATCGGAGTTGGGCTGTCACACGCTGCGATGCTGGTACAACGGCCTTGCGATATCGGGGAGTTGAATAGCTCTGCTATTCAACTCCGATATCGTTTTGGCATCGTTCCAGCATCGCGTTGTACGCTCAAACCGTACAACGCACAAGCGATATCGTCTCCAACTCGCAACCCACGTGACTTTTTGTCGGAGTTGGGTCGGAGTTGGACACCGATATCGCGGCGTGTAAACCCACCATGACATTCAGTGTGTGGGCAGGGGGCAGTGCGATAGACATTGAGTTCCATTACAAACACTTCTATTCCGAAAATCAAATAAGCTTTATTGGCAAGACCAAGTACAAATTAGCATTGCCAAAGCAAGTGTAGCGCTGCCAACTCTGCTGTACTGCCCCTCTCCCCATTCTGACTGCTGGAGATGAAAGCTGACAGCTGTTATTCACACTCAGATCTGCTGTGCTCTAGCACATATGATCACTCTGCAATGAGGAGAGCAGACTTCATCAATATGTCTCATATAGAGCCTGTTCTAAGCTATGGTGTGGTTGTGTTCTTTTTCCCCTTTATATGTGGATGCCTGCTTATGATTGGCATAGCTGGCAGAGCAATGAGTGGAGAGCAACTGGAAGTGTTTGTAATGAGACTGCAAGAGAGAAGAGAAAAAAATGTGTCAATTAGTCACACTCAGGTCTGCTGTGCATCAGCATGTTATCATGAAAGTATGGGTGAAAGATCCTTTTTAAACATGCAATACTTATGATGGGTAAAATCATGCCAGCATTTTTGTCACTATTGTTTACTGGGAGCAATCGCTACTAACCCATCCCTTGAAAATGACCACTAGGGGTGTCATTTCTACTTGTGGGGATCGTCAGTGGGTATACGGAAATGGTATGCAAATTAACTCTTTTAAATCTGTCTCAACAGTGACACCTATAGGAGATCGCTTCCCTAGCAGTCAATGTTCAATCTTTTAAAGGGCATTGCAATATGACCAAGGATAAAGATCTATCCAAAGTCTTCTCCAAAAGAAAGAGACACTAAACTGGAAGTCGCAGATTTGTTTCTAGGGGTACTGATTATCCATGTGGCCTGTGGGTAAAAAGTGTGCAAATTAGCAGCATCTGAGTTATCTACTACTTTCATCACTACATTACATATTCTTTTATAATTTCCAGCAAACACCTTTCATGATTCTTGTGGGAAAACTAAACTAAATGAAAAAAGAAATCATGGGAAAAAAAGAAATATAAATATTTTCTTCACAGTTATTTTTCAAGCTCTAACCCTAAATCTGTAATCCTCACATGCAGGGATTTGATTGTAAGGATACCATTAAAATATGGATAAAAAGGAGAAAAAATTACATTAAGCAATATTACAGCAAAATAGTGAATTATTCACTGACCATGGTTGTTCTGTAAATAACCTTGTTATAGTCACACAGTCATTATGTACCGTGAATATTCAATCGGGGTGATTTGCCGGAGAAAGTTTGCTGATGGTTAATGAGTGACTACAGCCAGGACTTCAGGAAAAAATTAATCTACTGTTTCATTATTTTTTTTTGCTACACCAAAAAGGAAGTTGGCGTGTGAGACTTGCTAATAAGATTTGCTTTTTCCCCTTCTAAGATAAACTTTGAGGTCAGGCGAATCAACAGTCTTCAAAGTACTTCTGCCAAAGATTTATTACGACAGAACTCGAGAAAATATTCCAACCAAAAAGTCAAGACCCAAGAAAAATGTAAAACTAAATTCCGAAAATTCAGTCCCAGTTTACACTCTCTTAATCCTATAAACAAAAACAAATGCATATATTTCTACAAGTATTTTATCATGTTTTTTTCATTAGCGTAAGTACGGAAAAAAATGACACATGAAAAGTGACACCTAAGACATGATGCAATTTTCAACAACTGTGGCAAGCCCAAAGGCACAAAACATCAGAGCCTACATCGGTCCGCTAAGGGTTATCAAAAAAATATCAATGAACAGCAAAAACTCTTTGAACCCAGTTTACAGCATTAAGACTAAAGCCCCATCACGGTAAGCGAGATCGCTGCTGAGTCACAAGATTGGTGACGCAACAGCGACCTCGCCAGTGATCTCGCTATGATTGACACTTAGCAGCGACCAGGCCCCTGCTGTGAGATCGCTGGTCGTGTCAGAGTTGCCTGGACCATTTTTTGATAGTTGGGTTTCCGCTGGGCAGCATGCATCGGTGTGTTTGACAGGGACAACGACCAACAACCAAAATACTACAGGTCTGAGAAGCAGGGTCCCAACGACCTCTGTAACATTCCGTATCGTTGCTGCGTCGCCGGTGAGATCTGACTTGACATCTCACCAGTGACCACTTAGCGACGCACCAGCGATCCTTACCAGGTCGTATCGTTGTCGGGATTGCTGGTGCATCGCCAAGTGTGACGGTAATCTTAGTAGGAGAAGTCTATGTTGCTTTGGAGGGAATTTGTCACCAGGATTTTGCTACCCTCTTTGAGAACAGCATGATGTATTGGCACAAACATGCTGCAGTTTTAATAAAATCAGTTCTTTGAATGATGAGCTGTGTATAATCCCACCCACACCACTGATTGGCAGCTTTCTGTGAACACTGTGTATAAAAAGCTGCCAATCAGTGGTGGGGGTTAGTTGGACTACGAGGCAGCAGGTTAACTAGTCTTCTAGTGATAATCTCCAGTGGCTAAAACTGTTATCTTATGAAAACTGCAGCAAACAGCCCAGTGAGACCCCTTTCACATAGGCGTTTTTTTTTAAATGCGGCAGATCCGGCAGATTTACCACATCTTCCACCTAACGGTCACACTTGCGGCATGCCCCATGCATTGTCTATGGGGCTTGCGGCAAGTGCGGTTTTGCCGATTGCGGCACGAAAAAAAATGCTGCTGACCGCGTTTTTTTTCGAAGCCGCAAGTGCCGCAATTGGCAAAACCGCACTTGCCTCACCAACCGCAAGCCCCATAGACAATGCATGGGGCTTGCTGGATCGGTGCCACAAGTGCGGCTGTTAGGCAGAAGATGTGGCAGATGCTGTAAATCTGCCGGATCTGCTGCATTTTAAAAGAAACGCCTATGTGAAAGCAGCCTAAGTGATACAGCACTAGATTCAGTGCCTCTGTCTCTACATCATGCTGCTCTCAGATCAAATGGCAACATCCTGCTGACAAAATCCCTTTAATTAAAGCTGTCATACACAGCTACTAAAATGTGAGATGGATCTCAAACGAAAAAAAAAATAAAAAATTAAGGCCCACTTACATGCGACATCTAAACAGGCTGGCAAACACCCGACACAAGAGCAAAATCTTGCTCGTTAAGTGCTATAATTTTTAGACAAGCTTAAAAATAATCACTCTAAGGCTGCTTTCACATCAGCGGTAATCGCTGATCGCGGTAGATGGGTGAAAAAAACGCAACTGCCGCGATTACCACATAACAGCCGCACTTGCAGTTCATTGCGGCAAGCCCTGTGCAATGTCTATGGGGCTTGCAGTAAGTTTGTGGCAGGTGCTGCAAGTGCGGTTTCGGCACTTGAAGCCGCGGGAAAACTGTTTTTTCGCGGCCTCATCTGCCGCAAGTGCCGAAACCGCAACTGTACTGCACTTGCCGCTCCTGCTACAAGCCCCATAGACATTGCATGGGGCTTGCCACAGGTGAACTGTAAGTGCGGCCGTTATGTGGTAATCGCGACAGTTGTGTTTTTTTCACCTCATGTACCGCGATCAGCGATTACCGCTGATGTGAAAGCAGCCTAAGCATCATATTGTGCTGTGTAAACAAGAGATATGTTGCCAATCAAATTCATTTTTATTTGAGCAGACAGATTACATTAACATTTTTTACATTACATTATTGTACTTTACATGAAAAACTGTGGTGAGCCAGTGTAATGACTGACGATCGGTAGGGATGTGGAGTCAGTAAGTCAAACATCCAACTCCAATTCCTCAATTTCCATGAATCTAACTGACTCCACTCAAAATGGACACCGATTTCAACTCCATGACTCAACAGCCCTGCCGACTGAGTTACATGTAGCTTATCAGCTGTCATTTATCGGCCACCGTTGGCATGTACAAATGCCCAGTTAGAAGTGTTGTCTTGTGGACAACAATTACCAGCAGCATAAAACATTCACAAGAGGAGGTTCCCAGTCCCTTGTTGGAACTGAGAAGTAGTGCCCATGTCCATGACCATTCCTGGTCCCCAGAAGTGGTGGTCTGTTATATAAAATACTACCTATTTGGAACAGACTGTGGGAGCCTGTTCTTGTAATTGGTGGGAGGCCCCATACAAATCATACGTTCATTATCCATGGTGTGGATAGTTGGAAAGACACAAGTTAAAAGAATAAGGCACAAATTAAAAAAACAAATGTACAAATGCAATAATAAATCAGGCCCACTATGTTCAGACTCCGATTGTTGGAGACACCCATGAGAGGATTATGAGAAACCTGAGGAAACTGGTACGAACATTATCCCAGGAGGCGTACACCAGCAGATCAACAGGTCATGTCTTGAAATCCCTCCACCTAAAAAGCAGGGGGTAAATAAAGTGGGTAACCCAAAGCACGTGGCTACTGCACATACTGCAGATGGCCATTTAGACTTGTTATTCTGTGCACAACAGGAAGCAGAGTTCTGCTTTTCATCATCCACCCTGCAGAAATAACCGCTAACATTTGCAATAAAAGCCGTGACTTTGGATTTGTTCAGAATTATTCATTCGTTATGAAATAAAACCTGCAGCGAGGATAAATGTATTGATCTAGAAAAGCAGTACATGACTCAGATGTACAGAAGGCCACAAACACTAATTCCAATATAATATAACCATCAGCACAACAAGCAGAGAGAGAATGAATAAGTGATTGCTCAGTAGCTGCCATCGCAGTCAGTGCATTTATCATTGCCAGAATTGCATTTCATGTCACGTTCTGGGTGTTTGCACTGTCTGATCGCACAACAAATCACTGGAGCAATTTTTAGAAATTATCATCTGCAGACAGCCTGACTGGATCATGGTGTCGGCCATTAAGTGCTTCAATTTAGAACCAATTTACTAAGTGCTTTCTCAGGCTCGGTAACAAACACAATGAAGGATTTCTAGGGAGGGTTCTTCTACAGCAACTAGTGCCAATTCTGATGGCTTATGTGCCGGGGTATGCAAAGAAATTATAAGGTCCCGTGGCAAATCGCTAAATCGACCGGCTTCCCACAGAGTTCTGCCAAATGTGCTACTATTATTATTTTTTTTTACAATTAGTCCCCATTGTAATATTAGAATAAATCGTTATAATGAACAAAATAATATGGCAATATTCTGACTGCAGCTTTTATTAGTTGGAGCTTACAATGTATGGATTCACACAACAACTACTAACTTCAATTATACCAGAAGGGAGATGTAACCTAGGACCATGCATTGAGCGCCCCCTAGATGTGACTATACAGGAAAAACAAACTATCCTCTGAGGTCCTGTGTTGCCAATGGACAGCCAATAAAAACAGAACCAGTGGCAAAAAATTAATAAAAAATGTCTGTGTCCATGATTTTTTTGGATGTTAGATATTATCATCATGTTATAGTTCTGCTGCTAAACTGTCTTATCATTAATCTAAGCTATAGACCTAGATCACTTATGACCCTAATGACTTATTATGGGAGTGCCAACACCCGCACTCAATCTTCTCTGTAAAACCTTTCACCTTTATTGGGTTATAGCAAAATTAAATCAACAGGCATATCAAGTCAATGACGCGTTTCGAACTATGCGTCTGTACTCATAGAGCTATTGGGGATTTAGGCCACAAGCACTTGTTGAGTATTTGGAGAGTTTGTCACCTCCATATTTGTCCCAGGAGAGGAACAATCAGAGGAAAAGTATATAGAAACACTGTCACCACTTCTATATTTATCACCCACACATACGAACGAATGGGCGATGACACCACTAGTCCTCAGGATGGATGAGATTATTCCATACTCTTTTCTACCATTGTTTTTTTTTCTAATAAAGATATATGTACATTCTATATTAGGTCTTTTTTGTTTTAGAAGTAAGGTGGGTCTTGAAGGTTACGAACCATCTACGTTAAAGACTTACCTTTGTCAGTAAAAATACATGTCCTTTACATGAGTAATTTGTTGATGTTGGGAGGGTCTCATGGACCACCCAGTATTAGATTGACCATTATCAGCTCTAAATACTTCCCTCAAAAAGTGATATTTATTCTCCTGTCTTTTTAATTTTGTATGTATTTATTTGACTGTTATTAGTTGGATCGTTGGTGCTTAATTATATTCCCTTTTTTGAACTATGATTACTTAACTATTTTTAACATTTTATTAAAGGTTACTTTTTAAACTCACATTTGGCTTCTATCAATTAAGTATCAGTGTATGGAATTGGTTTACATAAGGACGTGGAGACGACTTCTTTTGGTGCTTTGTCTGGTCATACACATAATAATCAATTGATCAGATGATTAACCAGATCAATGATCATGGGGCAGGCAAAAAGAAAGGGGAAAAAAGCAGAATGATTTTGGGAAATAGTAAATCCACAGCAGTACACTTGTATTGTCAGCCGGCAACAGCCAAAAACATCCTACTTGGCAGATAATATTTTTACCAAAAGTTCTACCGTTGGCCATTGTAAATGATCGCTTGCGTTCAATTTTTGATGGCCAAAGAATATGATCAAAATCATTTGTTTCAGCAGATTTGTATCTTGTGTGTATGGGCAGAGTAACTATCCTGGTACTCACCAAGACTATTAATACGAGAGTACCTTAACAGACTTTCAGCACTTTGGTAGGGCAGGCGAGGGTGTAACAAACCCTAAAAAGGTTAAAACCCCAAAATCTAAAACATAAATAATGGAATTGAAGCAAGGCCCCTTCCAAACCTGACCAGCAAGATGGCTTATGCTGAAGAGCTGCATATTATAACCGTAACATATTAGTAACAGAAATACATTTACATATTAATTCCATTCCTTGAACTGTAAAGTAATGAATGTCAGAACATGTATGGCAGCAACTGCAGTAAAGTCATTAATCAAAGTGACATTACCTTCATTATATTCACTTTTACTGATTAATTGGAGTGTAAAAGTCGAATCCACAACTTCAATAGCCTTAATTTAAGACTGGCCTTTGGTGCTCACCTTATCTGTGCATCTGTTCTTAGTTTTAATATGCTCAGAAGAAACCGACCGCTTCATCTGGTTTAATAACACTCAGGAGAAGTGCAATTAATGATGTAAAACACTCTTTGATGTTTTCTTTCACCCTATGTGAGTCAACACAAATGCAGATTCTTACCATATGTCAATATGTAGAGTGGTTTTCCATTGGTATCCATAGTGGTAAGGCAGGGCGCTTTAGGTGATATGGTTCCCCATCGCTGTAGTGCAGCTTCTAATGAAGGCGGCCAATTTGTGACAACTCCCAACTGCTCCCCTCGCATGGCTAACATCTGGGCTCCCTCTGGTTTTGGCTGGTTTGGGTCTGGCTGTTGGACTTTAGATAAAATATAAAGTCAGATTTAATGTCATTACAACATACATAAATTTCACTGTGGAAAAAGAATATATCCATTCCTTTATAGGAGGACGTGTTCCTGTGGATATCAGTTGATTGTCCCAGGTCCCGTTCTGAGACCCTATAAACAGCTGATTTTCCAAGGAAGGTCAAAGTGGTCCTGGATCAGCAGAATTGTGTCCGTCCAATCAACTGCAAGTTCACAATATAGTATTGTAAAAGTTGTTTGGAAGACTTACTTTGTTTTAAAGGTAGCTGTAAGTAGATCTCCAAACATTTCCAGTTACACATACGGTAAATCAAAATGCACATTAAAGGCTAAGAAACTTTGTGAAATATAACTTATCTTGCACTAATCCTGATTTACACAGATGAATTATACTCCAGATCTTCTATCTTAACCCTTAGTAAGTCGCATGAGGTCCATTGGATCCCAGGCAAATTTGTTTTTCTCATACTTCCAAAAGTATGGAAGGTAGGTAACCATCCATTTCAGTTGCTTCCTAGCTCAGGCGCTGCTCTCTCCTCAGTGCATCGCGAGAAGAGGCATCGACTACACGTGCCACAGCGACCCCACGAGACTAAGAATGTAGGTGTTTTGGTGCGACTGACAGTTAAAAAAGCACTCACAGTTTTTTTTTTTATAGCTGCATCCCCACCAGATTGTCTTCACACTCTGCCCTTCTTTAAATACAATGCATTTATTTCAATACAGTTCCACCCATTCCCTCAGCCTCCATCTCAATTCCTAGCTTTCATCCATCATGTTATTCCTCAATGCTCTACTAAAAATCCCACTATGCATCTGTAGAGCATCTAGATTACTAGAGATGAGCGAACCCCGCGAAGTTCGGTTCGGGTGGTGGTGTTCGGGACCTGAGCTTGACCCTGATCCTCAATATGCACCACTGATTAACTGTTCACCCACATACAGCCAGCCATCAGCAGTACACTTCCCGGGGCGGGAAGGTGGGCAATTTTTTTTTAGTTTACAGACACACTACGGATGGAAACTTGGATTTAATCCCCAGTGCGAGAGACAGAGACAGCCTCTACCTGCTGGGATGACACTGTGATTATGCCTATCGCTACATTCTCCTATGTAAACTAATGTATTATAAATATACTGTACAGTCATGGAGTTTGAACATTTAGATTATAATTGTGTAACTGGCACTGTGTAGTCATCATCATTATCTTTGATATACACTTCTGTTTACTAACTGTGGAAAACTTATGTTGTCCATCACTCAGGCAGTTTTTGCAACTGGGATGGTGAGAACCGGGAAGAGAACATAAAGCCATTTAAAGAGGCACTTCCATCAAAGTTTTTATAATCTTAATATGTCATCATATTATATAGCTCTGTGTACCTACAATTGCACATTTTGCTTTCCTACCAATAAATTATTCTCTTTTTTTCTGCTCTATGTAGAAACAGTAAATCTTGTCCATATAAATCATACTCCTCTTCAATTCCTAACACAGCAGCTTCCTCCTCCCCCTACCAGGGACTTATAACAATAATTTAACAAAATTAATAGTATTTATTCACTTCTATAGCGCCACTAATTCCATAGTGCTTATCCTACATCAGCAACATTGTCTCCATTGGGACTCCCAATCTAAATGCCCAATTTGAATGTCTTTGGAGTGTGGGAGGAAACCCACACAAACACATCGTGAACATACAAACTCCTCGCAGATGTTGTCCTTGGTGGAGATTGAACCCAGGACCCCATGTGCATTTTTGAGTGATAACTAATAGTATGAAATTCCTGTTTCTACATAGAGCTTACAATTCATATACAGTTAGGGCCCTTTCACATCAGCGTTTATTTGAAATCGCGGCAGATGCGGTGAAAAAACCGCATCTGCCGCGATTGCCGCATAACCGCTGCACTTGCGGCGCAGTTGCGGTAATCCCCATAGAAAGTATAGGGGGACTTGCGGCAGGTGCGGCAAGTGCGGTTTTGCACTTGCGGCAGGTGCGGCCGCGAAAAAAAACGCGGCTGACCACGGTTTTTTTTCGCGGCCGCACCTGCCGCAAGTGCAAAACCGCACTTGCCGCACCTGCCGCAAGTCCCCCTATACTTTCTATGGGGATTACCGCAACCGCGCCGCAAGTGCAGCGGTTATGCGGCAATCGCGGCAGATGCGGTTTTTTCACCGCATCTGCCGCGATTTCAAATAAACGCTGATGTGAAAGGGCCCTTAGCCTGTTTTTAAATCATATGATGTCAGAGACCTAATGGAAAACAGAAGAATTAACTTGTAGAAGGGCAAAATGAGCAATTGTAAGTACACAGTGCTAAATAATATGATGATTGCAATATATTAAGAGGATAAAACACATTAATGGGAGTGCTTCTTTAATTCCCAGGGCTTCATCATGATGTAAATGATAGAAAGGAACAACTGCATGAGGCAATACCAGCCAAATTATGTACAGTGGGGGACTACTGACAAGAGGAGTTATTAAAAGCAAACTGAAGTTCTATGATAATTCAACAGGATTCAGAAATATACATTCACCTACATGGCTTGTTAGCTCACTATGAATATTTTGATTTTATCTAACTATGTAGTTTAGACCACGAACCTAGACACAAGAAGGTAACCTACAACAAACCTCATGCAGTAAAGCCTGCAGGAATACCTACCAAATTTTTTGACATACGACCTGTCACTCTATCTTTTTTGCTTCATGATGCGAGCACAAACGTGAGTTACGAGCATCTGACCAGCTGCTGCGTGATCACGTGTGCCCGCTCATTAATCAACTGAATATTCCCTGCTTCCCCTGCCCATCATTGCAGGTGTGTAGAGCAGCATATATAGTATCGCAGCAGCTGACACAGCGTGTGGGAGTGCAGTGCTCACATACTGTCAGCTGTCTGAATCACGTTTACACTTAGAAGACTTATACTCACCCTCCCTCTGGTATCTCTCAGAGCAGCATCCACATCTCATGCAGGCAGCTGACAGCGCTTGGGAGCGCATCAGCTGATCAGCGCGTGAGTGCCCCACTCCCACACATGGTCACAACCCCCCCATGTGATGTGGATGACCCTCTGCAGGGGACCGGAGAGAGTGAGTATAATAGTTTTTTTTTTAAGTGTGAGGCAACATGTGGGGCCCCGTAGCAGGATGTGGGGCCATGTACCAGGATCTGATGGGCCATATCCCATTATAGTGGACCATAAATACCAGGATGGGGGCCATAAGTACATATGTACCTGCATTGGGGAGGCATGTCCCAGGATGTGAAGAGCATGTACCAGGATGTGGGGGCCATGTACCAGGATGTGAGGGACCATGTACCAGGATGTGAGGGACCATGTACCAGGATGTGAGGGACCATGTACCAGGATGTGAGGGACCATGTACCAGGATGTGAGGGACCATGTTCCAGGATGGTGGACCATATATACCAGGATGGGGGGCCATAAGTACATAAGTAGGGGCTGTAACAGATTAATAGCACTTCAATTAATTTTAATGGGGAAATTTTATTTGACATGATAGCAAATTGAATTAAGAGCTCGGTCGCAGAAAGAATTAAACTTGTAAGTCAAAATATTACTGTATTTGTAACGCCAACAAGTAGTATTACAAGTATAGGACTGGACTATCAAATAGATGATATTTCAGAACTAGAAAAGATAAGGAAAACTGTAGGGTGGGTATAATTAAAAGTAGTTGTCAACTTCCAGACAAACCTTTTATTGCTAAAGAGTTCATAATAAAATTAAAGAAAAAAAACAAAAAACATTATTTGAAACTAAAACAGATGTCTGCTCTGATGGGATATAATAAGGCTGCAGCCAATCAGTTGCCCTCGATTGAATCATGTGACAGCACCAACAACAAAAGGAGCGGCACCAGTCCAGCGACTTAGTATATAAAGTATATATTTTTTAGTTTATTAAGGACCTGTTAAGATTGGAAAGTGTTGTATTGGACAATCCCTATAAATTAGAATCCTCACTGACAATGTTCTAATTCATTCATATCTATCACAAAACATGGTAAGTCCTTTTGGTCTTCTATCTCCTACATGATGTATTTATCTATACTGTACATTGCATTGATTTTATGATACTCAGACAGTGATACCTCAGTTTTTGTTGATAATCGGTCCAAAAACTATCGAAAAAATTGAGGCCATGATTTCCATAAGAAACAATGTAAAATCAATATAATTTGTTCTAGACACTGCAAAATACCTACAAATATACATACTCCATAAAGGTAGAAAGCTAGTTCCCCAGACCTTGTCTTAGCCTGTCATACAGCCGGATCAGAACTCCCACACACTGCACTGATGAGGGGCAGTTACCCCGAAACGCAGTGTCTGCAGTTTGGGGTTCTGATCTGGTACAAATCCGAGTCATATTAAAAGGCTTGTTAAAGAGTCGATTATGACTTTTAGGTGGCATTAGAGTTTTTTTCACTTCCTCACCGAAGTGACAATTTACATGTTTCCCAGAGGAGCATTGCGCTATAAGTCTCCTTATCAGCTTATCTGCCTCCTTATGTCCGCAGGCAGATTCCTCTCCATAAGGAAGAAAGCTAGTTCCCCAGACCTCGTCTCAGCCTCTCATGCAGCCAGATCAGAACTTTTCCTCACTGAAGTGACAATTTACAAAAATAAACACATTTTATAGAGAATAAAAATAGCAGTTAATACTGGAAACATCAGAAATGTCTATAAAATTAAAATGAAAGACTAATGTAATGAATAAATAAATATTTAATTTGGTACTTTATTTTTCTAAACGCTCTTTTTGGCATATGGAAGGGGAGAAAGAAGTGCACATATTTTTTGGAAGGTGAATCACCTGGGTCACCATTTTTTTTTTTTGCAAAAATAGCAGCGATGTACCGATGAAAAGTGAGGCATCGATGGAAACCGAGACACATTTATCGTTGAAAAAGAATCGGCAAAAACTGAAACCGATCATAACCAATGCCAACGATAACCAAGATATCACTGTATTGTGGTTATCCCTTTTTATTCATGTTTCAATGCTTCCTATATGAAGACTCTGTCTTTGATTCTCTGTTTATTGGTATATACTTTTCGATCATAAGATCAATAAAACTATGAATTGATACAAAAAAAATGAAAACCTAAAAGAGGGCAAGTTTTAATGATTCATATATCACAAGTTTTCCAAACGTTTCAATATGAATGTAGAACACAATGTGGCAGAAAAGATTTTCAGCTCAGATCCAATATTGGATTTAAGCTCATCAGACACATCGGGCCATCCCTTTGATGAATCTGACATATTGGTGGGGAAAGTTAGAATAACAATTCAAATTCTTGGCCGAAGATGTGATTATTTTACACAAGTATGATTACATTCTAAAGATTCTTAAATTATATGTACCAATACCGTTAAATAAGGATGTTTAGTACAGTTTGCATTTAAAAAAGAAAAAAGTGCTACACTTACTGATATAAAACATGGAAATGTTTTCTTCTGTCTGTTAAATATAGAAACGCAATGAAATACACACAATGAGTGAGGACACCAACACGGGATGTTACTGTGGAGTTTCTCTTCTCTATAATTAAGGAAAACTATTGAGAAAAAGGAGATTATTATGATATTAGTCTGCTGCCAGATTCTAAATAGAATTTATTGGCTTTGGGCACCTCTCGCGCTTCAGCACAAATGAAAGTTGACAAATTGATCAGATGCAATTAGCAGTATGTGACAGCATGCCAATTCTAGTAGAGTCAGGTGTGTAGCGCTTATTAATAGTCTCCAAAGACTGAAGGATCGAGTGGGGAGTTGTGCTATGCTGCACTGAGAGATCATATGTTGCTAAACTTGACTGTCTTGTCCAAGAATATTCGATATGATAGCTATTAAGGATGTGAGTTTTAGCAAAAATAATGTTACAGATGGTGCACATTGTCCACATTAAGGACCTCTTTTGTTTGGAGCTATAATAGGCAGAGCTGTGGAGTCTGTATGCAAAACATCCAACTCAGATTCCTCAATTTCCCTGAATCCAACTCCACAACATCGAGTCATACACCTGATATATTGAGGTAACTCTTTGGTAAAATAACAGAGCCAGAGATATCCCATTCTTACCTGACAGCATCAGGCTCCTCTTTTGATTAACTCCTTTTATAATATCATGCTAGGCCAATGAAAAAAAGCCATGGATACTGGGAGGCAGGAGTTAGCTCCATCAGTTGCAGATTACTGTTGTAACCTTTGGACCAGTTTTGGCAAAATGATTTGCACCATCTCTAACAATGCCTTTTAAATTGCTGAGGATTTAACCTCTGGAACACTCATTAATTTCCAGAACAGGCACTTTTATCTCCATTCAAATGGGTCAGCAGTGCGTATACCTGGCCAACACTCCTTTGCTCTCTATTGGATGGATGCTTTCTCATGCAGGTCCACAAAGAAAGAAAGGAGTGTCAGTCATGCATGTGCGCTGCCACTCCGTTCTAGCGAAGATAAAACTGCCCCACTCTAGTGATCACTGGGAGTCGCAGAGGTTGGACCTTAAATCCAAGGGCCACGTCACACCAGGTGACGTCGCCGGAGATGTCGGCGGCGACGGGCGGGACCACGCACGTTTTTGGTGCCCCGCCAGTGTCGTCATCGCATGTTTACATGCGGCAGACACCTCCGGCGACGCACTGGCGATCTGAAATATTTTACCTGAAAGTAAGAATTATTTGTGATCCTGTGCCTTAATGTTTGTATACTTACCGTATATACTCGTGTATAAGCCGACTTTTTCAGCCCAAAAATTGGGCTGAAAAGTCCCCCCTCGGCTTATACGCGAGTATATACATGTGTGTGACGGGGACGGGGGCTCTGACTGGGGGCAGGAGGAGGCAGGAGGGGGCTACAGTGACACCGCGCGGTCACGTGGGCCCGGCTCATTAATATGCACGCATCCCCCTGTCCATCCCCGGCAAGGGGATGCAGTGCATATTGCCCCACACAGCCCCTGGCGGCCCCCGGCAGTGGTATACAGCCCCCCCCGCCTAGTACCGGGCCCCCATGCTGCGGATACAGTAGTTCATACATTACCATCTCTCCCTGCAGCGCGCGGCTCCTCCAGTCCCAGCCGGCATCTTCCTGTAGTGTCATGTGACTGGCGCGTCACATGACACTACAGCAACAAGCCGGGCGGGAGATGGAGGAGCCGCGCGCTGCAGGAGATGGTAATGTATGAACTACTGTATGCTGTGCCGCAGCATGGGGGCCCGGTACTAGGCGGGGGGGCTGTATACCACTGCCGGGGGCGCTGTATAAACCCCCGGGGGCCTGCTGTATAAACCCCCGGGGGCCTGCTGTATAAACCCCCGGGGGCCTGCTGTATAAACCCCCGGGGGCCTGCTGATACCCCCGGGGGCCTGCTGATACCCCTGGGGCCTGCTGAATACCCCTGGGGGCCTGCTGTATACCCCTGGGGGCCTGCTGATACCCCTGGGGGCCTGCTGTATACCCATGGGGGCCTGCTGTATACCCCTGGGGGCCTGTTGATACCCCCTGGGGGCCTGTTGATACCCCTGGGGCCTGCTGATACCCCTGGGGCCTGCTGAATACCCCTGGGGGCCTGCTGTATACCCCTGGGGGCCTGCTGATACCCCTGGGGGCCTGCTGTATACCCATGGGGGCCTGCTGTATACCCCTGGGGGCCTGTTGATACCCCTGGGGGCCTGTTGATACCCCTGGGGCCTGCTGATACCCCTGGGGCCTGCTGAATACCCCTGGGGGCCTGCTTATACCCCTGGGGGCCTGCTGTATACCCCTGGGGGCCTGCTGATACCCATGGGGCCTGCTGTATACCCCTGGGGCCTGCTGAATACCCCTGGGGGCCTGCTTATACGCCTGGGGGCCTGCTTATACGCCTGGGGGCCTGCTGATACCCCCGGGGGCCTGCTGATACCCCCGGGGGCCTGCTGTATACCCCTGGGGGCCTGCTGATACCCCTGGGGGCCTGCTGATACCCCTGGGGGCCTGCTGATACCCCTGGGGGCCTGCTGATACCCATGGGGCCTGCTGTATACCCCTGGGGGCCTGTTGATACCCCTGGGGCCTGCTGATACCCCTGGGGCCTGCTGAATACCCCTGGGGGCCTGCTTATACCCCTGGGGGCCTGCTTATATGCCTGGGGGCCTGCTGTATACCACTGGGGGGGCCTGTATACCTTACTGCTGGGGGTTGTATACCTGTGCTGGAGTCCACCCTCGCTTATACGCGAGTCAATAAGTTTTCCCAGTTTTTGGGGGCAAAAGTAGGGGGGTCGGCTTATACACGGGTCGGCTTATACACGAGTATATACGGTAATTATATAAAGAAGAGTCCAAAATTCCAGTTGAGAGGTGTAAGAAGCTAGTTGATGGTTATAGGAATCGATTGATTGGAGTTATTTATTACAGAGGATGTGCAACCAAATATTAAGTTGGGGGGCCAACAATTTTGTCTAGTCCATTTTGGGGGTTTTGTGTGAAATTATGTCCAATTTGACTTTTCTTTTTCAGTTTTTTGTTTTGTTCCAATACACACAAAGGATGACAAAACTTGTCATTGCAATAATTTTCTGGGAGAAACACTTCATTTTCTGAAACAATTTGAAGGATGCCAACTCTTTCGGCCATGACTGTCTACAAGATTATTGCAGTGTAGTAACTTTATATCTTTAAACACTTCCAATTGTGGAACTTATTATTATTCCAAGATTTATTGATTAGAATTAACTTTGTGTGTGAAAACATGCCTTTAAATTCCTTTTAATAAGTAGCTGGCAAATCTGTAACTAAACACAGTGAGATATTTTAATTAATTTTCTACGTTTGCTCATGTCATGAAGGCTATTCTCCTACTAAAATAAAAAAGTCAGGGGAGGTTCAGACTACACAGTTTAGGCTAAGTTCCCATGGAGAGATAACATAGCGGATTCTCTGATTCATTGTCACTTGCAGAAAATATAATGCATTTGTCAGTGCAGGCATAGTGCATGAGATGTTAAAGAGGACCTGTCACCAACCACACATGGTGATCTAATTACAGCACTGAATGCAGTATGTCTGCTGCATCCAGGCAAGGGGTCCCCTAGCCCTTGAGCCCCCCTGTACTCCGAGATAATACACTTTGAAAACTTACATTGGGGAGCCAAATAGGAGGTGGCTTGTGGCTTGAGCCAAAGGGCAGTTTCACACCCCCTGCATAGTTAATCTGCCCACCGCCGCCTCCCTGATGCCAATCATTGTCTCCCTTGCCTGCAGCATAACACAGAGCTTATTGCAGTGATGGCTGCTTTGCCCCGTCCCCTGCGGTGATGTCACCGCTTATACCCGCCCTGCTCCATGGTTAACATGGAGCAGGGCGGGGAAAGGCGGTGATGTCAGAGCAGGAAGCCGGCCGCTACGCCTCCTGCAGTGACATCACCGCTTATACCCGCCCTGCTCCATGTTAACCATGGAGCAGGGCGGGTATAAGTGGTGACATCACCGCAGGGGGTGGGGCAAAGCGGCCATCACTGCAATAAGCTCTGTGTTATGCTGCAGGCGAGGGAGACAATGATTGGCATCAGGGAGGTGGCAGTGGGCAGATTAAACATGCAGGGGGTGTGAAACTGCCCTTTGGCTCCAGCCACAAGCCACCTCCTATTTGGCTCCCCAATATAAGTTTTCAAAGTGTATTATCTCGGGGTACAGGGGGACTCAAGAGCTGGGGGACCCCTTGCCTGGATGTAGCAGACATGCTGCATTCAGTGCTGTAATTAGATCACCATGTGTGGTTGGTGACAGGTCCTCTTTAAGAAGTATCATGCCATACACGAAAGACTAAAGAATGGGACAGTCAGAGTAGCGGGGAACTCAAATGGTGAACAATGCTTACATTTCATTTTATAACGAACCTACTTCTTGACAAATTCTGAAAGGTTCTGGAAATGGTTTCCAAAATTGTTATTTTCATTCATCACTTCTAAGAAGACACTCAGTGCTCCAATACCAATTGTGCAGCCTTTACCAAGATATTTGCTAATTAGCAGCCTATCAAAATCCGTAATTAGAAAAGTAATATCAAGTTGGCAGAATAGAAGTAATTTTCCAATCAAATGTTTCCCAAATTTCCAGCAGTTTGCACTGTAATAATTAATAACATTTAAATATCTAACCTTCCAATAACTCCTCAAAATCGTCAACAAAAAACTCTCGTAACGGGGGCCGTTTGGGTCTTTTTAAGGTGTTGACAAGTTGCTGGATCTTTGCAGACACTCTACTGCTTACAGGGACTCCTACAAAAAAAGATTAAAATACAGCTCAATACACCAGAAATTTAGATGAAAAACATACCGTACATTATTGTATTTGAATGTTCAGTCATATATTTAATAGCTTTTTTTCAGTTTTCATATTGTTGACTTTAGAGACATAGAAAGATATTAGTATTCACAAATATTCTAGAATCATCACATCCACCAAGATGATCTATCCAATCTTTCCCAATGAGTCTCAACTGGAACTTCCATTGACTGTGACGATGAGGTCTAAATTTCACGGTTCCTCCTCACTGCGGTGGGGATTGAATGAAGCCATTATGCAAACTGACACTCTATTCAAAATGTATGGTGTGCTGTTCCCTTAATATCTTCACATAGTTCAATCCACTGTTTCATTGTTACCTGTTTCATGCTTGTCCGCTGCCACCTGCTGACCAGTAGCTTTGTGTCACTCCCTCCCCCCTCTTACATTTTTTCTAGGATGTGGGAGTGTCCTGCAGCCTTGTGTACTACCTCACTTCCTGGCATCCATTTTTACACCAGCTACCAGTGTGAGAAGGACACATAACCCTTTGGGCTGCAGAAAGCAGAGTCCTTTGACCAGCAACAGCTTCAGCAGCTCAGTAGCGGCTCCAGGGGTGAACACCCACAAGACAATTACCCTACTGCTTCTTGTACCATCTGCACTGTATCACCTTACTGTCTTCTGGTACGGTTCAAATAAACCACCATTGATTCATCTCTGCGTCCACGCTTGACTCCATCCACCTGGAGCTGCACTTGGTCCTGTCTGCTTCACTTCAAGGATAAGAAGGTAATACTTCTCACACCATAACTTACTGCGCACCTTCAATCGCCTTAAGTGGGGACAGAGCAGTCAAAAGACTACTTTAAGCCCAGCCAGTGGCGTAACGATCGCGGTCGCAGCAGTCGCGGCTGAGACCAGGCCTGCACCTGTAGGGGGGCCAGCGCCTCCCTGCAGGGGAACCCGTGACTCTAGCCGCGACCGCGATCGGCTCCGACACTCCGTGTGTCAGAGGAGAGGAGGGGAAGGAAGCTTCCTGCTGCTGATCTCGCCCCTCCTCTCTTCTGATGTGACGCCGGCTCCCTGCCCTGCATTGTGCAATCCATTGTGACCCCCGCGGGGTCAGTAAGTGCACCCCCCTCGCGGTTACTAGCACCCCCCAGTCCTCACCCGCGGCATGGAGGCCTGTTCAAATACTAGCACCGGGGCCCGCACGGACCCTGGTTACGCCACTGAGCCCAGCCAAAACACTGCCTTAAACTTATATCCGGCTACAGACTCCCTAAGAATTCAGCACCTCACTGTGGAATCTGTCCGGCAACAGTGCTCGCCTGGATAAGTGCAAGGGGAGCCTCTTCCATCCACCAGGCCTGAATCACCTCTCTGCATTATAAAGGAACAGTTTATGCACCCAAAGTTTACCTCCATCTTATGCCACATTGCTGCAGATTGTCGGACTGGAAAACCCCACAATTCTTCTAAAACACTTTGGAAATCTTATTTGGGTGTCTTAACGGAGCTACACTGCGATTTCCAGCCCCCAATTCAAAAGTTTAGTTTCTTAAAGAGACAGCACACCTTAAATCAAAATGGCTGAAAAAGACCTTGCACAGTCCCCAACTAATGAAACAGAGCAAACACAATCCGACACTATCCACGATGAAGAGCACGAAACGGAATCCACGCTCCCAGCAGATCATGTTGTGTGACAAAAACACTGTGTCAACCAACAATAAAGGCTATCGAAAACTATCACAATACGAAGGACGAATTATGTGGCAACCTTGAAGAACTATGGGAACGGGTTTCTTGCCACATGTCAAGACTTCAATCCTCTTCAGGCGACACTGCAAACTTACAAGCCGCCATTGAACGACTGAACACAGCTCAAGAAATATACCAGAGGCTGTTTACAAGGTACACTATGTGACGAAATGGACTCCTTCAATGTAGAACATATGATGATTTCTTATGTAACCCAGACGGTATTGTATTTTGGTTTCCAAACTTGTGATGGCCAACTGGATGTTCCTAGAGCTTTGCAGATGACTGTTGGTGTTTATTTTAACATGGTAATGTAATTATCTAACTTGTTTGTCATAGAAGGCCAGAGAACTGAATTGCTGACTCTATGTAAATGGCCTCAGCTACTATTGTTTAAATGTCATTGATTGCAGACTCAATATCTCCTACTAACATTCCATTATATTACTGCTAGGTGCTATATCAATCAGTATTTGGCTCTCCATGTCTGGACTGCAATACGACCAAAAATGGTTATATGAGGCTTGAGATCCAGCCAATGAAAAGGCAATTTTATTCCACCTATCGTGAAGTCCCCAGTATCCTTCAATGAGGGCTGAGGGTATATAAGGAGAGCTGTTCATTAACCAGGGTGAGTTAGATTCTGTCTAGTGCCCTCAGTCTAGGGATTTCGGTTACGGCTACAGTTGCACTGGACTTGATAAAGGCAGCTAATCCAGGATCTTCGGATCCGATTGGCCAGCCATAACTCCGGCCTAGGCATTTCAGTGCCGACCAAGGGGATCAGAACCTGGATTATAACACCACAAGGACTTCAGCATCGAATTATCAGATTTGGCAGTGATGACAAGGACTGCATAAAGACAATCCAGTCACCTGGCTACAGACTTTCCTGTGCTACATTCTAATCCCTGGTGAGCCAGCAGAAAGGTGAGACTCTGTTGCCTGTTACATTGTTGTGTTTTTCTGGTTATGTGTTATATGCTGTTAACTGTTGTTGGGGATTCAATAAAGTCTTACTATAGTGGTTCCCTCACCCTGTGCTATCGGAGTAGTGTTTCGCCTACGGTTAAGGAGCTCGGGCGTTCAGTTTGGGGATGAGACCTGGTCCACGTTGCCTTGCTAAAGGTGGCTGGGCCAGTGGACGAGAGCAACCACTGACCCCCGGGTCTCCACAATTAGTGGGTGGGATTAGCAGTGGGATACTGCTCAGCCTTGTTTATCCAGGGGAGCTGCAGGGGACTGGTGTTCGTGGACACCGTCCAAGGGCTCAACAACCAGGGAGGCATATAAGCATACCCAGAAGGCCATAGGTGAGGCATACAGGTTTTGGACGTTGCTATGTCCAACCCCACCAGCTCAGCCATGGGACAAGGACTAGAGAGGAGGTACGGCCGCAGCAGTAAATGGATGCTACAGGATCTGTGCTAGAGGTGAAAAATTGAATACAGGAGCGCTGACACTCGGTCGGCTTTGATCCAGAAGTTGGTCCATTGGAGGGCCCAGAATGATGCAGAAGATTATGAGGACCCAGCCGATATGGAACCAGAGGAGTTAAATTATGTGTCACATCATGTATCCAGTGACAATCGTGAATCAACCTTGTCTCTAAAAGCCCAAGTCGAGAAGTGGTTTGTTGCATTGGGGCCCAACTTCTCAAGAGAAGAGAGGGTTGCTGTGATAGGATATGTTTATGGAATTCCAGCTGCCCGATTGCTAGCAGCAACCAATTGAGAAGGATGGTTCCGCTACCCAGAAGAAGCCCCACCAGGACAAAGGTACACAGACAGGATCTGTGACTTGTACAATCCACGGCGCTGGTATACGTGTGGACGTCTTGGACATATGGACAAAGATTGTCGCCAACGCTGGGGAACCATGCCTGCAGATCATCTGCCAGTAAAGCCAGTCCAGGTCAGTGACCGCCAAGCCTCGGGACTACGACAAACTGATTCTGTCAACACCCTATTAAGCCCAGCTATTATTTCTCCAGACCATGTACCATATTCCCAATTAACCATCTTCCTGGTTGAGGGTCAGTGCTCAGACATCCCTTTGGAAGGTGTGCAGCTAGCCGGGGCGAACGACCAAGGAGAGGACGAGTTGGAGGGTATGGACAGCATCCCCACCCCTGTTATTTTGGATCCTGAGCACAGAGAGGACAAGATGGAGTTTATGGACAACGTCCCTATCCCTGTTGCTTTGGGAACTGACCTGGAAGAGGTTGGGTGGAGCTTAAAGACAGCGTATCCACCCCTGTTATTTTGGAGCCTGAGCAGGGAGAGGACAAGTTGGAGTTTATGAACAACGTCCTTATCCCTGTTTCTTTGGGAACCAACCAGGAAGAGGTCGATGTGGAGCTTACAGACCGTGTCCCCACACCTGCTTTTGTGGAGACTGCCCAGGAAAAGGTTGATGTGGGATTTGTGAGCAGCCTTCCCACACCTGTTGTTTCAAGGGCTTACTTCGAGGAGGTTGAAGTGGGGCTTATGGATGGCCTCCCCACATCTGTTGTTTTGCATGCTGACCCAGGACATGGACTATCTAGCCAGTTTGTCACCGTCATCCCCCACATCCAAGAAGCCAAGCAGCACCCTGATGTGGATCTTGCTACCACACCTTCAGAGGATACTCAATGTCCCCAGCCCCCATCATTCTCCTCTGAGCCATCAACAGTGAGTAAGCCTGAACAGACTGTGGCCATTGACTGGGGGGAATTGATAGCAAGAAGTTTATGGGAGCTCAGCTCCTGAATCCCATTTTAGTGCTTGTTTACAATATGTCTGCACATTCTGGGGGAGGTGTATAGATCGAAGCCTCGATTACTGACTTCACCATTAAAAAAGACAATGCCGTCAAGAGGGGAAGGATGATACGAGACTGATCATAGCTGACTACCCTGTCTGGTTACATAAGGGGGAGGTATGTGACGAAATGGACTCCTTCAATGTAGAGAGTAGTGTTTCGCCCACGGTTAAGGAGCTCGGGCGTTCAGTTTGGGGATGAGCCCTGGTCCACATTGCCTTGCTAAAGGCGGCTGGGCCAGCGTACGAGAGCACCCACTGACCCCCGGGTCTCCACACACTACCTTTCTAAAAAGCGCCAACATTGATAAAGCCCTTTCAGATCTGAGCAAGGCAGAATTGGTATACAGGGAGAGAGACACCAAGGTACAAAATGTCAAAGATGAAGCAGAATACCGTATTTCTCACCGGCAAGAAACTAGATCTCACAGAACAACCTCATCTAGACGCTCCTCTCGGTCATCAAGAGCATCATCCTCAAGCAGCTTAGCCCTGAGTGACAATACTAGAGGCTCGTATAACAGCAGAACAATCTAAAGTGAGAAGGAGAAGCAGAAGCAGAGAACAAGAGGGCAGAAGCGGAGGTTGGGATAAAGATTCTTCATTCAAGGATGGAAGAGGAAGTTGCATTAGCTGAAGTGAAGCTACTCAAGCAAGCATTGAGCCAAGTTCCTGATCCAGTTTGCTCCCCACCGCAGGAAACAGGCGATCTGGTTGATCGCACCAGAGACTACGTGCTGAACCAGTTACCTGAGTCAACCCCAGGCTGCATCACAGTCCAAGCCAACAATACTGAGATCTCCAAGTCAGCTCTACCCGCAGCGCCAGGGCCTTCCACAGCACCTGAGCAAGTTAATGACAGTCACCAGGAGTTGCCTTCTCAAATTAAGTCACTACAGCAAGCTGGCTACCAAGCATTTCTTCATCCACCTCCACTGCTCGAACAGCAGTCATCAGAATCTAGAGAGGCTAACCTACAGCTCAACCCTGTCACAACATCATTCTACCCGGAAACATCTCACCCTTTCATACCAGGCAACCCACACGTCCAAGGGGCATCACAAGTTGTCATGGCAACAAGCAGTGAGAAATCCGATATGTCGGAGTTTGCCAGGTTTATGGTGACAGAGAGCTAATCAACACCAGTCTTTCAAAATTTGATGATTGTGCAGAGAGCTAAAGGGCCTGGAAGGCAACCTTCAAGGCAGCAATCGCCAACCTCAGTCTCACCACAGAACAGGAGCTTGACCTCATGATCAAATGGTTGGGCCCAGATTCTACAAACCGTATCAAGAACCTTAGAACGGTTTACGTGGGACAAGCAGGAGCAGGTCTCGCTTCTGCCTGGCAAAGACTGGAACGCACCTTTGGCACTGCAGAAGCAATAGAAAAGGCCCTATTTAAGAGACTTCAGAACATCCCAAAATTCAACCTCAAGGAGGCCCACAAGCTTGAAGACCTAAGTGATTTGCTCATGGAGCTGGAGCTCGCCAAAAGGGACCCTCGTCTGTGTTATCTAGATACAGCACATGGAGTGAACCCAATCATGATGAAGCTACCGTTCAGTCTGCAGGAGAAGTGGGCAACATCAGTCACAAGGTACAAGAGAGTGCATGACGTCACCTTTCCCCCATTCATCCATTTCTGCAGGTTCATCGACGACCAATC
Source organism: Allobates femoralis (assembly GCA_033576535.1). Taxonomy (NCBI): domain Eukaryota; kingdom Metazoa; phylum Chordata; class Amphibia; order Anura; family Aromobatidae; genus Allobates; species Allobates femoralis. The sequence goes on from JARQOC010000005.1 coordinate 513,205,121, forward strand.
CCAGATGAGGAACGACCCCAGCCTCGACTTCCTACAGCTTAACACTGCAACTTCAACTACACCATCATCGAAGTATGAAGGTGTCATACAGAAACGTAGAGACTTTGAGAATTCTGAGTGTAAGAAAGACTAATCTCCCATCACCTGTAGTACCCACCAGTGCACACTACACCCCATCATCGGGAGACAAGTCCTTCAATCAGGAATGCTCCATTCACAAGAAACCTCACTCACTGTGCAAGTGCAGAGGGTTCAGGTCCAAGGCCCTTCAGGAGCGCAAGAAAGTCCTCACCGAGCTTGGGGTATGTTTCAGATGCTGCGCTTCAGTGGAGCATATGGCTAAAGACTGTGAAGATGTCATCAAGTGTGAGGAGTGTAATAGCGCAGAACACCTCAGCTATGCACCCAACCCCGTTCACCAGAGATTCACCGACTGCAGTCTCCGCCATCGCTCCAACTCCAAGTCATGGCGGGGAGCCCCAGAATCAGTCTAACACCGCCGCAGCTGTCTCATGCTCATGCTCTGAGGTATGTGGTGAGGGTCAAAGGAAGAAGTGTTGTGCCCGAATATGTCTAATTAAGGTCTATCCAGAAAGGCTTCCAGAAAAGGCAGTGAAGAAGTATGCCATAATATATGACCAAAGCAACCGGTCCTTAGCAGGATCCAAGTTCTTTGAAGCCTTTGGTATTAAAGGTCCATCAGAACCCTACACCTTAAATACCTGTTGAGGCCGTATAGAGACTAATGGCAGGAGAGCACGGGGATTCATTGCTTCTCCTATCAATGGAGATACCGAAATACCCTTACCAACTCTTATTGAATGTGACCAAATACCTAATCACAAAGACGAGATTCCTACTCCCGAAGCCGCACTTCACCAACCACTCTTGAGGCACCTGGCCAGTGTTATTCCTTCTATGGATGTCAATGCAGAGGTTCTGCTCCTGCTCGGCAAGACAATCTAAGAGTACACAAGGTGCGTCAACAGTGTAATGGGCCTGACTATGCACCATATGCCCAGAGACTGGACTTAGGATGGGTAGTCATAGGGAATGTATGTGCAAATCGTTCAGAGATTAATTCCTTCAAGACTTATGACGCACTACCTTTATCAAGCCATGTCCTCTTCATTACGGGGTGAAAGAGATATCTCCAGGCCCCGCACAGACAACTGGCATTACTTCTTTACGTATCAACAACTTGGGAAGATCAGTCTTCCACACAACTAAGGACGACGACAAGGTAGCCCTGTCAGTAGAGGATAAAGAATTTATCAAAATAATGGACTGTGAGTTCTCTAAAGACGAACAAACCACTGGGTTTCTCCATTACCCTTCCGAGCTACAAGGGTAAGACTCCCAAACAATTGAGAACAAGTTCTGTCTAGATTTAACTCTCTTCAACGTACCATGAACAACAAGCCCAAAATGAGAGAGCACATCGTCGCCTTCATGGACAAGATATTCAGCAAGAACCATGCGAATGCCTATCAGAAGCATTGGAAACGTGTTCAATACTTGGCGGACTATGTCTGGAACAGGTAGGGAAAGGAGGACATAGCCACTCTGCAAGAGAGAAGGAAGTGGCAACACTCCAAGCCGAACCTCAAAGAAGGGGACCTAGTGCTCATGAAGAATCAACCCACAGGAAGGTCTGACTGGCCTATGGGACTAGTTACTAAACCACTCCCTAGCCAGGATGGCAAAGTTAGGAAGGTGGAATTGAAGGTCGTCAGAAAAGGTGAGGCAAAGACCTTTACAAGACCTATCTACGAACTTGTTCTATTGTTGCCCGACAAGAGCATTCCTACTGGATGAACAGTACAAGTCTCGAACCTTTGTTTCTTCTCTTCTTCGATATGGACTTGACTTATGTTTAATGTTGCATTTAACATGCTTTTTCTTTACAGGTTGTTTTATCTATAGACTCTAGTAGTGAAATCCCCAAAGTGAATTTCAGACAGGGAGTGTGCTGTTCCCTTAACATCTTCATATAGTTCAATCCACTGTTTCATTGTTACCTGTTTCATGCTTGTCTGCTGCCACCTGCTGACCAGTAGCTTTGTGTTACTCCCTCGCTCCTCCTTTTACATTTTTTCTAGGATGTGGGAGTGTCCTGCAGCCTTGTGTACTACCTCACTTCCTGGCATCCATTTTTACATCAACTACCAGTGTGAGAAGGACACATATCCCTTTGGGCTGCAGAAAGCAAAGTCCTTTGACCAGCAGCAGTTTCAGCAGCTCAGTAGCGGCTCCAGGGGTGAACACCCACAAGATAATTACCCTACTGCTACTTGTACCATCTGCATTGTATCATCTTACTGTCTTCTGGTACGGTTCAAATAAACCACCATTGATTCATCTCTGCGTCCACGCTTGACTCCATTCACCCAGAGCTGCACTTGGTCCTGTCTGCCTCGCTTCAAGGATAAGAAGGTAATACTTCTCACACCATAACTTACTGCACACCTTCAATCGCCTTAAGTGGGGACAGAACATATGGGACTGATAAAACTAGGACAAAGCAGCACTCAGCTGTTGAATATAGTAGCAGACGTCATGGGTGTGAGGATGAAAAAGGGATCAGGACTAAAGAGGGGGTGGACTGATTTCCAATGACCTAGGCCATCGGGCATGTAATCTGTAGTGTGCTTAATTGGAGCGCGGCAAAAATACCTGCCAACATCTGCGACTCTTCCTCTGCTTAGCAGGTCTGGTGTGATGTCACCTGTGTTTCAGAACACAAGAATGACATTGTGCCACTTTGGCTAATAAAAAGAAGAGATGAGGATGAAATCATGTAAAGGGAAGTTCATAGGGCTACCGTCCAGTAGCCAGAGATTACAGATATGGCCATTGGACTGTGTCCTGCAAATTGATATGTATGGACCCCTATTCTCGTAATCCATAGGGGTTTCAGTGGTAAACTTCTGAACAAGCAGATCTTTTTTGCCTATGCTGTGGAGATATTACTCTGGTGAACAAATTTTAAAATTTTTTGGATGCCTGAGCGATTGTGTTGATTTTAGCTCAGTCCTCTAAATTGGAATATGTCATTCATTTTCTTGTAGCAATTTTACTTTTTGAGATAATGTACAGATGCCCACACATGAATGGACCAAGCGAATGGCGGCTGTTCACAGACAGTTCTAAGTGGAGCCTTAAATGTGTGCTTTTACACAATGGAAACAATAATGGATCAATCCCAATATGTCACTCAACTAACATGACAGACGACCAAAACACAACTGCTCTGGTCCTACAGAAAATATCATACCACAATCACCAGTAGCCGATCTGTGTGGATCTAAACATGGTAAATACTATTTTGGGACAGCAAAGTAGATACACTAAATATGCCTATTTATTTGTCCTTGGAATAGTAGATAAAAAAATGAGCACTGGGTAAGAAAATAGAGGCCATGTGCCAGCACTGGTGGACGAGTGCCAGCACAAGGGGGCTATATCCAATATAAGGGGGCCATATCCAGATTAAGGGGGCTAATTCTAGGATGGGGTGCTATATCCCAGGATGAGGGACCATGTACCAGGATGAGGAGGCTATGAGAGACATATACCCTATATGATTTATAAGACGGACACTGGAATTATATGACGGACCCCATTTAACATTAAGAAAAAATATTTTCTCTTTTCCTTCACCAAATTTGGGGGTGCGTCTTATAATTAGGTGCGTCTTATAAAGAGAAAAATTGCAGAACCTTTTGTTGACGAGTATAAGATAATTTTACCACTGCACACCAAATAGGTTTAACGAAGCAGTTTGTAAAGGCTCTTAACAACGAGGGAAGATGCTTCAAGTAAATCTGCAGAAATTTCCAGCGCTGACCATGGAGAAGATAAAGAGAACTCATGAAGATCCTCACTTCAAAGATTTAATGGATGATGATAAGGCAGATGCGTGGTCTGCTTTCACTATGGTTGTGCAGATGTTTTTTGGGAACTATAAATCAGATAATTATGCTGAACTAGTAGAAAGAATGATATCTTCTGTCACCTTGGCTGTACAATGAATATCAAGGTACATTATCTCCACAGCTGCTTGGATTGTTTCCCAGAAAACCCTTGGTGACCTAAGTGAAGAGCATGGTGAACGATTCCACCAAGTTTTAAGAACTAGGGAAGAAAGATACTGAGGACATTGGCATAAATAACTACATGATGGCATATAACTGCTGGTCTATTCAAAGTGTTTGCCCTGGTGCAAACCACCGCAAGAAACTTTTATAGCGCCAATTTTGCAAGGTATTTGCAAGGACTTTTTATGTATGTTGAATTCTTATACCGTGATGTAAATTCTTCATAAATAAAAGAAATCTACATGTATGAATTTGTTTTAATAACCAAGAAGGCAAAAAGAGTTCTCTTTAGTAGACATCAGTCCTAGTGTTCGATCAATCATATACATACCCATCGGGTACTGTATATCACATCTCATTAACTGGAGCTGATGGAAGAAAATAAAGGCAGGTTTAGACAAACAGTGACCTAAAAACAGGTTAAATATCTTAGGGCCCTTTCACATCAGCGTTTTTTGAAATTTGCGGCGCGGTTGCGGTAAACGCCATGCAAAGTATAGGTGTACTTGCGGCAGGTGCGGCAAGTGCGGATTTGCACTTGCGGCAGGTGCGGCAGCGAAAAAAACCGCGTCTGACCGCGGTTTTTTTCGCTGCCGCACCTGCCGCAAGTGCAAAACCGCACCTGCCGCAAGTACGCCTATACTTTGCATGGCGTTTACCGCAACCACGCCGCAAGTGGAGCCGGTATGCGGTAATTGCGGCAGATGCGGTTTTTTTCACCGCATCTGCCGCAAATTTCAAAAAACGCTGATGTGAAAGGGCCCTTAGGCTCCAATTTTCTTGTTCCCCATCGATGAATTTCATAGAAAAATCTTTGTAAGGGACGCATACAGAAATTGCTATCGATAGCTTATCCCTCCAGGCCACACATACACATGCACAGTAGGCCGAGCGTGCACGTCTTCTGATTGGGGGGTAAGCTGTAGCTCTCTGGCAGAGACATCTCTAAGCTAAACAAAAGGACCGGGCCTTTAAATTCATATAATGGTCATCCCTTCGCCATGAAAAGTTCAAGCTAGCCCATCATTACTCTAATGTATAAATGGTAAATTCAAGAATTATTATGCGGTATCTAAGAGTTCTGAGTACAAAAAATGCATAATGCTATGAGTCTCCCCTTTATCTTAACAGATGTGTCAGACACTACCATTCTTGATCGCCATGTGACTCCTAATCATTGCCATATTGCAGTTTTCTAGTAGCACATTAACTCTTCCAGGAGTTAAAAAGAGAAATCAGCAACCAACCCTGCCAAAGGCAATATTCATTATTGTGGAAGCGGCTGTTCTGCAGTGTTGAGGAATGCAGTAACTTGTAATTATTTTCTCACAATTTTAAATGACTGTTCACCAAATAATTAACATCAGTCCCAGTAAACTGTACCGATTGTTTCCACCGGATCAGATTTCTCCTCCAACTCCGCAATACTAACAGTTTGGTTTTTATTTTGAAACAAATTGATAAAGAAAACTAATTAAGAGCTATAACAAAATAACTGGTTCTCCTAATATCCTAATATAAGTCATGTTATTTTTAGTCATTACTTTAAACAATAACCTAATTAAAAGCATAATTATATTTAGAAGTTTCAAGATTAAACAGATGTCTGGATATTGTAACACGGTGCAATCTATGCATAATATCAGCTACAAATACCCAATATTAATTCAATCAATAAGTCGCAGACTGAAACAATGCAATATACAGCCAAGAAAAGGAATAATTTTGCCCAAAAAAGGAAATATCCTTAAAGCAAGACAGTACTTTTGAATATTATATGTCTTCCCTGTATGAAATGGAAACTCTTGGGCATACCAAAAGCCCATTGATATCTACCATGGATCACATTAAGAAAATCTCCACTTTCTTGTTCAACTTTGTTTACATATATTACCAAAGGTATATTAACATTAACAAACTATAGAAAAAAATAGCTTAATTTTCAAATTAAAACTTTTGTCTGGTTTAAAATAAGCATCTTCTGTGTTGGAGGACATAATACGTCTGTGCGTTAGATAGACATCTCATTAATTTAAAAAAGATGTAAGTAATACTTAATTTCACCTGCGGAGGTGCTGCAGGGAAATGTAACACCTGCTCCAAGTATTAAAGAGGTTTTCCACTACTAATGTCACCCCCTTTCAGTTGTCCTAACTAACTTTCCCAATCTTCTTCTACTTCTATCTAACCTGCTCTTGTAAGATTATCTGTCAGTGACGTGTCCTGCTCAGTTTGTTCGATTCCGGTCCCAGACTGGAAGGATCGAAGCTAGTAAATCAATAAAGGTATTTACGGGCCTTAGAAAGAGAAGCTTACAGGAGCAGAGCAAGTAGCAGAAGTATACTGGGCAATTGTTAGTTAGGGATAGCTAGAACAAATAGAAGGAGGTCACATTACTAGTGGAAAACTTCTTTAATCACAGCTTACAGACAATTGATGGTGGTCTGGTCATCAGAACACTCTGAAATCATCATATTTTTTAACAAAAAAAATAATTTTAAATCAGAAAAAAAATTATATAACTGAATGAACACACACTGTAAACTAGCCTCATTTGGTCAATGTAATGCTCCCAGCAAGATTCTGTTCAGACTATCTTTTTATTTAACTATATCCAGCATATGTTTAAGGGTAGGTGTCCTCCAAAGACAGCCAACAAAACTTCACCTGAACACCGGCTTTAATGCAAAGCGACGTCAACTCATCCAGTATTGCAAAACAATCCTGTAAAAAGCAGGATGGCTAGGGGTATGCTGATGAACATTTCTGTAGGTTCTCTTTAACTGAAAAATGTAGTGAATGATTTAACTGTGTAATATATCTTATGCACATTTGGAATCCATCAAGTTCATTTTAATGTCTAGCTACTGATGCGGTACAGCCCAACTTGTAGCATTTGGCAAACTGTAAAAAAACAGTAATAAAATTAGCGTAAATTTTGCATGTTATCAGATGTTCTCTTGGATGATCCATACTTACCATCTCCTGTTTCCATGAGTTCAGCATTGCCATATTTCGAGGTGGCCCGTGACGTGGATCCCTGTGGTCTTTCTACTTGTATGGAGTGCTCTGAGGTGTATGTTGTAACATCTGGAGGGGCTGAATGGTTTTCTGTAAAAACATCGTATGACTTAGCGATAGAGAAAACAGAGACCAAAAACGGCAAACACGGATTGGCACCAGAATCTAAGTACTATATTTTTATGTATCGACACAGTTTAAAAACGAGCAAACAAACAGCATTACCGACACATATAACCAGGAAACCTTTACATCAAGCGGCCATAATAACAGATGCTTTTACAAATGTACTGGAGACATGTATTCTGATATCAACATAAAAAAACAAGAACTTGCTGTAGCTTCTGCAAACAAAAGGAAAATCAGGAGAGGGTAGACGAAAAAGGGACCATTGAATAGTCCTGATTTGTAGGAGGGACACAGGCAAGGTTCAGGGACATTTAAGGTACGCACAGGAGTTGCGGTCAAGCATTTCTTACATTGTTCTTACTACAAAAGTACAATATAATACCTATAGCTTGTAAACATCATATACGCCTGATATACAATGTTTAGAAAGCCTCTGAAGAGAGAAGTAATGGGACTCGTATTATATTGGATGACACGTTGCTCATGTTTAATGATTGCTACTTTATATTTTCAGTATCTTTATAGATGGAGATAATTCATTTCAGAAACCATTGCTGCCCTAATGGAGAAAGCATGAACTGAAAAAAAACATTTCCATACATAAATTGCTCTGGTTTCTTCATCATTGAAAATGAATTACAATAAATAATGCTGTCCAGTGCTGCTTTCCAGAATCGTGGTCTTGTCAATTTATTACGATCGTGCACATAAAGTGTCAGGTTATGATAATGTGTAAGAATGAGGTTATGAACTATAAATAAAAAAATCATAGAAAAAAATGGGAAATTGTAAAATCACTTTTTACTATTGGACAAAATATATAAAATACACAAACAAAACTACTCTCCAATACATTGAATTTTATTTTGGGAAACCCAATTACAGAAGTAACTTGTCTAAGGCTCTGTGCACATGTCCATTCAGGCATTCAATTTGTCTATTCTGTTTTAAGAACAGGTAATGGACAGTTATGTAATAGAAGAGTAGGGGCCCCACTGGTTATTATGGGAACTGTTTGATGCCAATTTTTAGAACAAAAAAAATTTCATGAACACAAGACTTATTTTTCGTTCTAAAAAAAACCAAAAAAACAGAGAAACAGGGGTGTAATGATTGCGACTGTGTCTGGGCCCGTCCGGAGAGGGGCCCACTGACGTTAGCGACTATTTCAGTTGGATGTGTTTCTGAGGACGCACATTCAGCTGAAATGTATTGCGGTGCAGAGACCCCTTTAGAGGCCAGCAGTTGACGTCCGTGTTCAAGTCACAGGCGGTATATAGCAGTGATGTCATGCGTCAACCATAGCGGTCACTCTGATCTCAGCTGCAGGTCCTCTGCACCAGACATAGAAGAGAACATTGCAAGCTGTAGGAGTAGAGGAAGGCGAGAAGAATAGTTTTTTTTTGTGTGTTAGAAAACAGCAACAGAACAATAAACATTATCACAGGATGGGCCCATCAAGCAGCTCAGGATGAGGGATATTATCACTGTAAGGGGACTGGATGGGGGCACTCTTCAAGGAAGAGCACATTGTACTAGAATGGGGGACATTATTATTGGAAGGGTCCAGGATGGAGACCATATATTACTGGAAGAGGCTCAGGATGCAGGACATTATACCAGGAAGGGGCCCAGGATGGAGGAAATTACTTGGGCAGGCCCAGGATGATCGACATTATTATTTGTATTACTAGGCATTGCTTATACAATGCCATCATATTCCACAGCGCTTTACAGAGATTATAATCATTGTCCCTATAGGGATTCACAATCTAATTTCTCTATCAGTATGTCCTTGTTGTGTGGGAGGAGACTAGAGTACCAAGAGGAAACCCACACAAACACGGGGAGAACAAAGAAACTCCTTGACGATGTTGTTCCTGGTGGGACCCAGTGACCCAATGATGCTAAGGAACATTGCTAACCACTAAGCTTCCATTATTACTGCAAGTGACCAAGGATGAGGGACATTACACCTGGAAATGGCCCAGGATCAGTGACATTAGTACAAGATGGGGGACATTATTGTATTTTAAGGGACAGGACATATGTGTTTATAGAATTTAAAATGCTACAGGGGCCCTATATCTGACCAACATGCAAATGGGAAACATCAGACCACTGCAGAAAAACCCACATAATAATCAAATAGGTTCCTCTACTTTCATTTGTATAACTGATTAAGTGGACTAGGTCCGCCATTTTCCTGTTCCTTAAACAAGATAGACAGAATATGTCCAAATGGACAGGTGCATAGAGACGGTCTATTGTAATATTCACTAATATAATAATATTTATTTATTTATATAGCAATATTAATTCCATAGTGCTTTACATACACTTGCTACACTGTCCCCATCAGGGCTCTCAATCTAAACATTCTATCAGTATGTCTTGTAGCTATATGATATCTTTGCAATAGTCTGCATGGTCAGTGATGCATCGAGCCACCATTTGGCAGCACTGAGTTCCCATGGTTCCATAGGACAAAGCCAAAGTATCTCCCAGGGCATGTGCATGAGTACAATCATCAACCCCACCTTAGCTAAAAGGTTATCAATTTGAAATGAACTGCTTATACATGGAAAAGGCTCAATCAATAAGAGAAGCTGCACAGTAATTGATTTCTTGCTGCTTTCTAAAATAAGCAATTTAATCGAATTATGCCCTGTAAGTAACAAAGTCATAGTGATATAACTACTTGGCCAGTTGGCCAGGGTGCTTGCGCCATAATCTTGTTTAACAGGTCTTGACTGAAGTCGAGAGGACAGGATACATCATCTCAAATGCATCGAAAATACTATTGAAGGCTGAAAACACACTCTCCTAGTTACATGCGAGTCTCTCGGACGAGACTCGGAATAGGCAGGAGCAGTGACCCTGAACGGCTTCTCCCTGTCTGGATGGGGCTGTCAGCTGATTATGGTTTTATGCAGCTCCACACTCCCCGTCCAGAGAGGGAGAGGCCTTTCAGGGTGACTGCTCCAGTCTCTTCAGAGTCTCGTCCGAGAGACTCACATGTAACTAGAGAGTGTGTCCGACCCAAAGGCTAAGTTCACACTATGGTAGAAATTGTGTCTGCATGCGACTGGGATGCAGACGCAAACGCAGTGCCAAACGCTGCCATACTGATGTGAACGCAGCGGAGATTCTCCGCATGTGTTCACATAGTATGGTGACCGCCACTCAATCAGCGGTGTTGAAGGCGGCCAGGAGATCAGCGGCGGGTGCCTCGAAAGATTTCAATGTGATCCGCAGCTTCTCCTGCACTGTGATGCGGAGGGCACTGTGGATCCATTGAGATCCATGCATTCTTTGTGCGCTTGCTAGTAAAACAAGTGCCCGTGAACGTACAAAAAATGCATCATGTTGCGTTCTGAGGGAGCACAAATTATGTGCATCCGAACGCAACCAAACGAAGGCACTATGCGTTCCCATCTTAAACATAGGAACGCAGTGCGCATGCGTTCGGCTGCGTTCGTTACGCTGCGTTCACAACGCAAATGTGAATGGAGCCTAAGAGGCTGATTGCTTTTAGCGCAAACAGCAACAATTTAGAAAATGCACCTAGCTTTACTGGCTTCAAGGATGTCCATGGCCACTGACTCTTTTGTAACAAAGCCCCACCTCCAGGTCTCAAGAAAGGTAATTTGTTTATGGCAAGTAAACAGCTAACATAACTAAATCTTGTTACTGATATTAAACATAAGCAATTATGCAGAAGCTATCGGTGGTGGTCTACCGGTGACTAGTCTACGGACTGCTTCCCTTCAAAATTTTGTTCCATAATATACACTTTAAAACGGTGTATAAAAGGTGGGTGATAGCCAGAGTAAACCAAAACCAACCACTATATAAGAAAAGTTAGTAGACAGAATCCACCTTATTTTGTTGTTAATGTATGGGTTCTACGGGTTATTATTTTTACAATAATCATATAAACCACTTTTTAGCTTCAACAAAATTTTATTGTGACAGAAGAAAAGTAGATGCGTACAAACAATTGTTAATCAATGCAATTTAAGAAGAAAAAAAAAAAAAAGTAAATAAATCAAATAAGACAAATGAGTGTACTGTAGGGGGGTTCAGGTTCATATAGCAAGGCGTTGTTATATACTTTGTAATTTGGTAAGAGAAGAGAGAGTAATACAAGAAAATTAAGATAAAATAAAAATAAAAAAAAGAAGAGAAGGAAGTATCTTGAGTAGCGGGGAATCGGCATTCTCGTAACAGTTCTACAGGGGTTGTTTTTTTCTTTTTTTGGGGGGGGGGTAATTCTAGGGGATGGCGTGTGGGTATCTATGGGTTGTTCATTGATCTGGTTATCAAGGTGCTTCACTTTCTTTTTAGAGCTTAGTGTTATTGTGTGTTTTACGTTGATAGTGACATTACTCTTTGAAGGTCGTGGTCTTCATTTTTGGTTATCCAGGGTTCCCATATAGCCCTGAAGAGGTCCATGGTGTATTTCTGGTTGCCTCTATTTTCTCGAAGAGCATTATGGAGTGGATACGGTGCTTTACTTGCTCTAGTGATAGCAAATCCGTGTTCCATTGTTTGGCTATGTGGTTTTTGGTGGCCATGGTTATGTAGGTGAGTAGCTGATATGCTTTGTTATTCACATTAGGTGGTTTGTCCCCAAACAGTAGTGCTGGTGGAGTGAGTGTGAGTTTGTCATCTAGAGTGAAGTCGATTAACTTTATGACGTCATTCCAAAGGGATTTTACGATGGGGCATGTCCACCATGTGTGGAGTGTGTCCCCTACTGTGTCACATCCTCTGAAGCATCTGTCAGGCTTGGAGCTGTATATGTTGTGTAGGAAGCTGGGGACACGGTGCGTCCTGTGGAGAAGCTTAAAGGACGTTTCAGTTAGTGATACCTGATGGCTTCCCTTCATGATGCTTTCGTGACATCTGTACCATTTTTCTGGTGTGAGCGTGATTCCCAGGTCTAGTTCCCATTGCTCCATAGCTTTGAGCTTACGACTATCCTTTGGGTGGTTAAGCGTGGTGTATATTTGGGATATTGATCCTTTTCCCAGGGGGTCATGCATGCATTTGAGTTCAAATGCTGTCACTTTTGGGTGTGTTATAGTTTTGAGTAGGAATGTATGAAGTGGTATATTTGCTCTAGTCTGAATATTTCTGTGGGTGGGATTTTATATCTTGTAATGAGTGCGTGCTTGGGCATAAGTGTCGAGTGGTTAAGGAGATGTTGTAGTCTGCGTACATTGTTTTGTTCCCACCATGTGTGGTTCTTGGAGGAGACCCCAAGTTGAAACATTGGGTTGTTAAATAGCTCCAATAGTGGTGACGGTGGGATTGGAGGGAGTATTGGAATTTTATGGATCTCCATAGTTGTAGGGTGTGGAGGGTGTATGGTGAGTACATGTTTAAGTTTTTTGGTAGAGTCCCCATGGCCCAGAGGAGACCTCTCAGGGTGTATGGGGCTAGTTGGGAGTTCTCTATGTGGATCCATAGGGGAGTGTTCTGCTCTTCATGTATTGTTGCCATTTGTGCCATTTGTGCTGCCCTGTAGTAGTGTATGAAGTTTGGCAGCGATACACCTCCTTTTGCTTTGTGTTTATGTAAAGTCTGCATGGATATGCTTATGATTCCATATGAATCGGTTGATTTGGGAGTGGATCGTTTTGAATATGGACTTTGGTATTGTATGGTAGTGAGCGGAAGAGATATAGGAATTGGGGTAGTGTAACCATCTTTATCGTATGAACTCTCCCTAAAAAGGAGAGCGTTGGGGTTGACCATTTGTTAGATTCTGTTCTAGTTTTTGCAATATGGGGCTGTATTATATTTGTATAGGGCGTTTTTATGTGATGTTAGGTTGGTTCCAAGATAGGGAATGTAGTGCTCTTTGTGTGTAAACTTAAAGTTGGATAAATTCGGTTCGGTCATTTGGCTGGGGTGTTAATAAACATTATTTCTGATTTATCCACGTTTACTTTCAGTCCTGAAATCTCCTCGAATTGTTTGAGGGTGACTATCAAATTTGGAAGCGATATGTGGGGGTTCGTTGGGCAGTAGTAGGTCGTCTGCGAAGAGGCTTACTTTATAGGTGTGTCTCCCTATTTTTGGGCCTGTGATATCTGAATGGGATTGTATCTTTTGGGCTAGGGGTTCCATGATCATAGCGAATAAGGCCGGTGATAGGGGGCATCCTTGCCTCGTGCCTCTTATAAACCACTTTTTAAAGGGAGTGGTCTCAACCTCATGAGTGTTTAAAATCTCAATTTACCTCAAATTACAAAACTTTTCAGTTCGGGTATGTACACACAGTGGGTTTTTGCTGCATTTTATTCTGCCTTGTGTTTACCATTCGCTTTTATGGTAATGTATGCTAATTTGTTCCTGCGGTTTTGATTCCCAGCAAAACCAATGTGTTTCACAGAAACGCTGTGCCCACACATTGGTTTTGCAAGTGTCAAGAACTGTCAAATACCTGCGTTTTTGGTGCGGATGGAAAGAATTGACATGTCTATTTTTCCTGTGTTTTTGGTGCAGTCAATGGAAAAAACGCAGGAAAAACGCAGCATCAAAAACGCACAAAAAAAAATGCGCAAAAAATGTGCAAAAACCGCAGGACCTGAAATCAGCAAATCTCCTGTCAAGGACTCTAGGATCCTTGAAACTAGTTCAGGTTTTGCTGTGTTCAGGACTGCTCAAAAACGTCCTGTGGGCACATACCCCTCTTAAAAAAGGAGAGTTTTCATTTTACTGTTTGTTCTCTAGATTACCAGCAACTTTGCAGTCTATAAGAGGTGTGCAGTCTCCCAGACTAGGAATGCAGAGCCTGCAATCGCTGCTCTGAGGTTGGCCGGATCATGAGATCCTGTCAAACTCGGTATACCTTGTTCTCATTTCAGACAGCAGAGGCAAAGCTGCCACTGCTTGCAGCATGAGAGGGCATACACATCCAATTGAAACCAAGCCACAACCATACACTTCCAGAGGCAACCAAGTCGCTGCACAGAAGTCAATCAGCAGGGGCTCACCGCCCGCTGCATAAACAGAAAATCCAAGAGGCAGGAGCGTGGTGTGCACCTGATATACTATAGGTCAGAAGTACAGGACGAAGAACGGTACAAACACCACACTGTCAGGAAGGAAGACCATCAAACATGATATCTGAAGAAAGTGATTTTATTTTTGACGTGTTTCGGAGAGATACTGGCTCCTTCCTTAGGAAAAAAAAAATCACACGATTCCTCCTGAAAGAGCACCATTAGCACTGTTCTTTAGTCTGTATGTCTGATCTCCTGGTGGTGGCTGTACATTCAGAATTATGGGCATACATAGTGGTTGTATACACACAGATAACACCCTATGGAGCGCTTTTCTGTCAATTCAGTTCGTTTGTATTATATTACTATCCTGATGCACTATATTTAGATAGCCCCTTTAAGTGTCTATTGATTTAACTGTACACAATGCCTGAGAATTAGGACATCCCGATGGCATTATGTGGTTCTATAAAGCCGGCGTCACACACGTCAATGTCGTCAGTGATCTGATCGCTGGCGACATTGACGGCTGATCGCTGGTGAGCTGTCACACAGGCAGACTCACCAGCGATTAGTGGACCACCGACATCGTGGAAATGATTTAAATATCGTTTCCACGATGTCTTGCTTCCGCTGCCAGGCTGCGGATAGCGGGAGCAGGCTGGTATCCATGGTAAACTGCAGGTAACTAGGCAGCGCGCGCTGCTAGATACCCGATGTATACCTTGGTTATCAGCCTTCTCCGCTCACCGCCTGGTATCCAAGGTACACAGTGGGTAACTAAGGTCCCTAGTTACCCGCTGTGTACCTTGGATACCAGCCAGTGAGTGGAGAAGGTTGGTAACCAAGGTATACATCGGGTATCTAGGCAGCGCGCGCAGCCTAGTTACCCGCAGTTTACTATGGATACCAGCTCCCACCGCTTGCTGAGAGGCGCTGGGAGCTGGCTGATCGCGCGTCCCGGTGTCACACACAGCGATGCTGCGAGTCCACCGGGCGACCATCGCCAGGTTTTCGGTCCAGTCCGAAAACCTGGCGACCATCAACCAGCGATTTATCGCTGGTTGATGCGCCCTGTCACATGCGTCAATATCGCTGCAACGTCACGTGCAGCAGCGATATTGCACGCGATATTGATGCGTGTGACGGCCCCTTAACACATTAATGTTTCAGAAAAGAGTTAGCAAAAGTATGTAGAAATTGAGCCTACTAATATGTTGGGATCATTTGCCCTTTGAAGCTGACATGTCGGGAAATTCCATGGCGTAGAAATAATAATGTTGACTATGTCACAGGAAACTCCATGGCGTAGAGGTAATATGTTGGGATCTTGCAGCATATGAAAAGAGAAGTGATGGATGTATTCTCCTACTAAACCACTCTGAAGAAACATCAGTGATTACTAAACTGACATGCACCCCTCCCAAACACATAGCGAGGAAGTATCAAATAGCATTAGCTAGGAACAATTTGGAAGTACTGACCCGAGACAAGTTAACCTTCCATCATGCATGAAACGCTAAGTACTCCTTTAATGTCTCAAAACGACAAGAAACATTGCAAGCCCATGCTGGGGTTTTATCTCAATGTTTAACGAACTCCACAAGAAAAACGATAAACTGAACATAGAATATATCTGAACACCGACACACAATTGCTTAATATGCTTAGATTTTTTTTCTCAGGGGCAATGAGGGTTGTGGGACAGTAAAGACTACAAACAGACACAGAATACCAAGCGGAGAGTGACATACATAATACAATGCAGTAAGGGATAGACATTTCTGATAAATTTATAGGACTGATGATTTAGCTTCTATATGACTGTGTTCACATGTTTGACTTTTCTTACCTTTAAAAAAATAAATAAAAAAAATGTGTATATATATATATATATATATATATAGAAAAAGACTAAGAGCAGCACTTTATCCCTTACAAGGGTGGTGCAAATCAGTCCAGGGTTATGTTCCTTCACCCCCCTATACAGACCAGTAAACGACTGCAGCACTCCAATAAGATGTAATATGCTTTTAATGCCTTCAGGCATCCGTGGTGGACGTTTCCGTCCTCAGACCTTCTTCCAGCCAGGCTGGAAGAAGGTTTGAGGACCGAAAACGTCCACCACAGGATGCCGAAGGCCATTAATAAGGCATATTACATCTTATTGAGTGCTGCAGTCGTTTACTGGTCTTATATATATAATATATATATATATATATATATATATATATATATATATATATATATATATATACATATACATAGAATAGAGTTAGGGGAACCCGGAGAAGAGTCCTCCATAGAGGGCCAGTGGGAGCCGGCTCGAGGCTCTGCGCGCGGGAGCACTTCAAGGGAGACAGGAGAGAGCACAGTGAGGGACTGGAAAGGAATGGTAGGCACACCAGCGAGAGTCTTAAGTGAGCCATCCCGGTTCCCTGGTGACTACCTAGGCCATAAAGACTCGAAAGACTATGCCATATGTAACCTGCCTGAAGTACTGCCAGTAAACCCGTTCAGAGTTAAAGACTGTGTATCACGTACTTTATTTCCCTGCGTCTGAAGAGCCGCATACTTGTTGCATTGACAAGACTGGTGACAAGGCTGTGTGGAAAGCTGCCTCCCTGTGTAAGAGAATCCATTAACTTCCATGTCTTGGGGATTCTGCTTCACCTACGGGGAGCGTAACCATCTTGCTGCTCCACCATCACCCAGAGGACTGTCCCGCAGTGCCGGTAACATTACCGGAACCGTAGGTGGCGTCACAAAATACTTTTATTTCATTGACTGTTTTCCTCTTTTTAAGTGACCACCAGGGCCACGGGACAGGGCAACAAGCCTAAGTGGCATCTCCCGTGAACTAAATGCTCGTGACTGGGTACCCCACGGCCCTGGGGCGTTTCATATATATTTAATTACCTGCACCAGTGAGTATTTCAACACCTATGTAATGATAAGGAAATCCTGAACACCAGCACTGTTGTTGGGTCTTGAGAACTGGAGTTGGGGATCACTGGTCTAAGCAGTCCTGAACTCTATTATCAAGAAAACACTGAACTCTCACTGACTATTGCTTACTGTAGTGGTCACAATAACTAGAGTTATTTCCTTAAAGGAAAACTGTCAGCAGGTTTTTGCTATGTAAGCGGAGGACAGCATGCTGTAGGGGTTAAACATAAAAGTCAACTGTGCCTCTCTTATCAGGCTATGTTCTATTGTTTAGTAAACTAAATGCTTTGTCACCTGGTGATTACCACTACAGGACTAATTTTTTGTCAAGTTCACAGTAGTCCGACATTCCTCCTCCCTGCTCTGCTTGGTACCCCAATGTGACTGGACAATCTCTTTTGAGAGCCGGCGTGGGTGGCGGCAGCTTTCCCAGCTCTTCTGTATTGAAAAAACTCAATGCTTTCATTGTGTTAGAATGGCTTCCGCCAGTAATCTAAGTTAGGCTGCCTTCACATTTGCGTATGTGAACGCAGCTGCGTTCACATACGCAGTCAAACGCATGCGCACTGCGTTCCTATGTTTAACATAGGAACGCATAGTGCTTGCGTTTGCTGAGTTCGGGTGCGGATGCGGACGATATCTGCTCCTTCCGGTGTCCAGCGTCCGCACCCGGGACGCAGCATGTTGGATTTTTTGTGCGCTCGGGGACCTTGGAAAATCAGCAAGCGTCCCCAAGCGCACAAAAAATGCATTGGCTTCAATGGGTCCGCAGTGTTCTGCGCTTGACAGCGCAGGAGAACGCTGCAGACCCATTGAAAAATCTCCCGGTGGCCGCCGGTGATGTCACAGGAGATCACCGACGGCCACCGGGAGATCAGCTCAGCCTCTGCTGATCTCCTCCTCCCCGTCGGCGGTAATCTGCTAGCAATGTCAGCGGGGTTAAACAGCTGATCTGACAGCTGTTTGAATCTTCCCGCGCCGACATCTCCTCTCAGTGTCGGCGCGGGAAGATTCAAACAGCTGTCAAATCAGCTGTTTCTCCCGCCAACACGTCCCGGAGCTCACCGGCGGCCGGGAGGCGGAGATCTCTGGCGCTGATCTCCGCCCCTGGACACCGCTGATTGGCTGCCGGGCTGTACAGTGATGTGTCCGCAGGCGGACATTCTCCGCTGCGGACACATCAAAATGGCCCTGCTTTACCCTGCGTTTGTGTCTGCATGCCATCAGCATGCAGATACAAACGCTAATGTGAAGCCAGCCTTACACATTGTTAGTTTCAGAATATCTTTACTTATGTCAGATGAGTGAGAAACCTGCTGACAGATTCCCTTTAAACTGCAAGGAAGCACTATAAAATGAAACAGGTAACTATGAAATTATTTTACATTTAAAAAAAAAAAAAGTTTTACTCTTCTAATTTTGTTTTTATTTTTAGCATGGTCCTGAATTACAGCCTGTTTTCTACTTCAGTGCTAAAATAACTAACTTCTGCAAGAATTGGAGCTAAAATCACCCATCATCCTTTTCGAGTTCAATATTAGCATACAGTTTAATACATTTTCTGGTCAAGTTCTGTATTTTTAATGGCCACTAACCAGCAATAAATAACAGCCCCCTTCCTCCTGCACTTAGGGGCTTAGCTAAGATGCTTGATAACTGTTTCTAATGATCAGCATTGTGAATGAAGCTCTGGACTAGAATACAGGCTATAACAGGAGAGTTGCAAGAGAGATAATGTATTTACAGATTGATTTCCAGGGAATCTGTCAGTAGGTTGTTATCACTAAACCACCATCAGCATCTGTCACAATAGCTCATTTGCTATCTGAAGGTGTTGTGGTGTGTAATATTAGAAGCAGGATTTTGTAAAATAAGCTGTTTAATCGCTGCATGCACTGTATGCAAAGTCCAAGTCAAGGAGAAAAAGCCACTTGCAGAAGGGTAAGGCCACATGCACACAGTATTTGGTCAGTATTTTTAAGCAGATATGAGGAGCAGAACAACAAGAGGAAAAGTATAATGGAAACACATCACCACTTTTGCATTTTTCACCCACTCCTGGTTTTGTCTTACAGTTACTGAGGTAAAACACTCACCAAATACTGAATGTGTGCACGTGGCATAACACACAATTGACCACATGCACACGTTGAGTATTGGGTGAGTTTGTTCCACTCCTGGGTTTGGCTATCAAATCCTGAGGTAAAAGTTAGAGAAAAAGTACAATAGAAACACCTCACCACTTCTGTATTTATCATCGTGGTTTTGGCTACAAATACTAAGGTAAAAAAACTCACCAAATACTGAGGTACAAAACTCACCAAATACTGAATATGTGCACACGGCGTAAGACACAATTGACCTAAGAGTTAGGCCACGTGCACACATTGAGTATTTGGTGAGTTTGTTCCACTCCTGGGTTTGGCTATCAAATACTGAGGTAAAAATCTGAGGAAAAGTATAATAGAAACACATCACCACTTCTGTATTTTTCACCCACTACTGCTTTTGGCTACAAATACTGAGGTAAAAACTCACCAAATACTGAGGTAAAATGCTGACCAAATACTGAGGTAAAAAACTCACTAAATACTGAGGTAAAAAACTCACCAAATACTGAGGTAAATCACTCACCAAATACTGAGGTAAAAAACTCACCAAATACTGAGGTAAAATACTGACCAAATACTGAGGTAAAAAACTCACCAAATTCTGAATGTGTGAACAAGGTCTTAGGCTGCCTTCACATTTGCGTATGGGAACGCAGCGTATGCTGCGTTCCCATAAGCATTCAAACGCATGCGCACTGCGTTCCTATGTTTAACATAGGAACGCATAGTGCCTGCGTTTGCTGCGTTCGGGTGCGGATGCGGACGATATCTGCTCCTTCCGGTGTCCAGCATCCGCACCCGGGACGCAGCTTGCAGCATTTTTTTGTGCGTTTGGGGATCTTGGAAGATCAGCAAGCGTCCCCAAGCGCACAAAAAATGCATTGCCGTCAATGGGTCCGCAGTGTTCAGCGCTTGACAGCGCGGGAGAACGCTGCGGACCCATTGAAAAATCTCCCGGTGGCCGCCGGTGATGTCACAGGAGCTCACCGACGGCCACCGGGAGATCAGCTGACCCTCTACTGTCCTCCTTCTCCCCGCCGCCTGTAATCTCCTAGCGATGTCGGCGGGGAGAACAGCTGATCTGACAGCTGTTTGAATCTTCCCGCGCCGACATCTCCTCACAGTGTCGGCGCGGGAAGATTCAAACAGCTCTCAGATCAGCTGTTCTCCCCGCCGACAGTCCCGGAGCTTACCGGCGGCCGGGGGGCGGAGATCTCCGGCGCTGATCTCCGCCCCCGGCCCGCCCCTGGACAGCGCCAATTGGCTGCCGGGCTCCATAGTGATGTGTCCGCAGGCGGACATTATCCGCTGCGGACACATCATTTGGACCCTGCTTCTGACAGCGTTTGTGTGTGCATGCCATCAGCATGCAGACACAAACGCTAATGTGAAGCCAGCCTTAAGGCAGCCCCAAACCTGCAAAGGACAGCATATGTCCAAAAAGGATAAGGTATGTCTTCTAAAACCCATCCAAAATCCTCTTCCGATAGGCGGACAGCTTCCGAAGCACACGTAGTGGTGCCAGTGAAGCTGAAGAAAGTACACCAAGTGCATGCGCCAAACCCAAAAGGCCTCAGGGACATCAATAAAGTCCTACTCAATGCATTTGGGGCATCGCTATCTTGACTCCTCTGTCATGTAGCTACACCTTCTTGACTCTAACAAGATATTTTGCATACTACATATTCAGCATATTTTACTAAATGTTGCCCCTAAAATTACATACAAGCAAACGAGTTACTGATGGCGGTTCAGTGGTAAGAAACCTACTGACAGACTCCCTTAAATCTTAGATTATAAACTATAAATCCGTATGTAAATGGTGGATTATAGCAGCAAGGGACAACTGGGAATATTTCTGACTTGATGCAGTGTTCTTTTTGTTGTTAGACTAGAGATCATTACTATAAGGGTATACCAATCTCAGACACTTCCAGTATATCCACACAATGCAGGATCGGAAATTTACAGAATTTATATGAGTGAAAGGAGAAAGCTGCAAAGGTGCAATCACCTCTCCCCTCCCAAAAGAAAAAGATTGGAACTTTTTCTTGAGGTGGGGCCAAATCTATCAGATATTTTTAGCATATCCTGTGGATATCATAAATGTCCGAGATGGGACAACACCTAAATTTACTAGAATCAGCTCTTCAGGATTAGGCCTAGCAAGACTGCACAATATAAATGGTTTCTGATCAGCTCTGGGTAACCTATTCCGAGGATTACAACAGGACACCAAAAACATGCCTACAAAACGGGATAAAGTGACGTGAGGGAGGAGTAAGGAGTTTGTGAAACTGTACTCACCATTTTTTGGTGTGCTTTGCCAGTGGCAAGAAGCACCTTTAGCACTTGCCTGATTCTGTCCGTTTGATGTTAAGAAAAAGCCGCGACCGCTTGTGTCACACGACTCATTTTGAAAGTGTTCCTTGATGGAATGCACAACTGTCGGTGAAGGTAAAACACACCAAGATGTGAGGAACGCCTTTCAGCTCAGCAGTGAAGGAGTTAATGTGCAGCAAACGTTTATAATCAAAGAGGTCTTCTAACAGAACTCACAGACTATAAACAGATGTAAAAAAGATAAATAAAGATAAAACAAAATAAAAAAAGCTACGCTTGTCTACTCATCCAGCCCATTACTCCATACGACACACTTTAAAAGAACCTGTCACCTTGAAAATGGCTATTTACCTGCAGATCTAGTTTTAATCTGCAGGTAAGTAGAGCTACAATGCTGTCCAGCTGCCTTACTCAAAGTGCAACTACCGGGAGAAAATGTACCAATTTCCTCTTCGGTGCCACATTGCTTTCAGTCATATGGGCATGCAAGGGGCGGCTACAGTCATCACTGATGAAAGCACACCATGGCATTTTGATTGACAGCTAGATCTGCAGTGCATCTGTGCAAAGCAAGCAGTCAATCAATCAATCAATGGGCCGGGGAGTGATTGCAGTATAGTACAGTACAGTATAGTATAGTATAGTATAGTTTAGTGAACGGTGCTGTAAGCAATGACTGTAAGCGATGACTGTAATGGAGCCCTGCATCACCTCCATGACTGAAAGCCAGTGGCTCCTGAGAGGAAATAAGTAATTTTTTTCCTGATAGCTGCACTTTTAGCAAGGAACCTAGGCAGCTTTGGAACGCTATTTGTCTGCACATGAATCCTATATCTGCAGGGAAATAAAGTTTTCCAAGGAGACAAGGTCCTTTTAACATCACAGAAACAAAATATGCTTTTTATCCCAGCAGCATTATTGCCCAACACCGCCCACTAATTTCTAGGAAAGTATCAAACACCCCCAAAATAAACCCTTCTAATGGCATTCAATACTTTAATGTAAGATGACGGGGAAATAAGCAAATTGCCAAACTAAGGGAAAGGGACAAGTCAACATAACAAGGAAGAAGCTTGGGCAGCTAGCACTGGAGAGCAAAATCAAGATGCAAAAAGTCAGCTATACATACTGTGATACTGTCCATCTGTCCTCCTATTCCCTTCAGGAAAGAAAAGCAATTGTAAGCCAAGATAGCAAAGGCTCAATGAACTTTCTTGTGAGATAAAATACATGAGATGCTGAAGATCTAGAGAAGACTGATCCACACACACATGGCAAGAATTCATTGTATAGGCTGAACAATAGTAGAAGACGTGGACCATCAATTCACTAAATGCATATTTTTACATTTTATTAGTGTTTAAAACCCTCGCTAGCTAATTCTCAGAAATATTGTTTCAGCCCATAAAATGTCGATATTGTGGGTGCTCTTTATTGATGAATTTGTAGATGTTATTTAGACATTTTGAACTTTTCATTGTTTGTTTTATGCTCAAAAATTTAGAGGTGGAAATTATGAACGCAATCTTTTGACCAAGTCAGATACTCTAATATCTGATGCCGATTCCAGCTCCTGTGCAACGTAAACTGGCCATAATGATCACATTGAACACTGATCCACCTAGGTTAAGCTGGGTGGGAATACCCTTTAAAGTCATGAGTGTTTATTGTAAAACTCTTTTCAAAAAGTTTTAATATTAAAACATAGTACAATTAATTAAAACAGTATAAGAAAAATAATAATAAAAAAGGGAAAAATAATAATGAAAAAAAGGAAACATTTAAAAGATAGGAGAACTCTCCTCTGTAATGTTCAATTAAAGAGATGTTCTGGAAATAAAAATTGATGGCCTTGCCATATCCGTAGGGGCTGAGTTTCTGTACAAAGCACGGATTTACGTATGGACAAACCACTGGGCCTGGTTAAAAATTAAGAGTTCAGATACTTAACAATAAACACACATTGATGGCCTATCCTATGCATAGGTAACCAACGTTTACTTCCAGAAAAAGCCCTTAAAGTGATCATGTGTAGTTTTGCTCATTTAGATGCAGAAAACACAACTATGAAATTACAAGAATGTTTCAATTTTATATATATCATTTCCATTCCTCTTACCAAAGTACTACCATTGTAATGAGACATTATCTTTTCAAGAACTAGAGGGCAAAGTTTCTTCTTCAGGATCAAGCTGGCATAGGAAAATTTATAGGCTCAGCAATGCTTCAAGGGAAAGAAATGTGCAAATAGGCGCTGAAAAAAAAAGAGAACGGTCTCTTGTGCCACCTATTAGAGGTAGCAATATTAAAAATTGACAATTATGCTTTAAAGAGCCTTGTCACAAGATTTAAAATATAAAGACAAACCAGAATGTTTCTCCAAAAGGAAAATACCGTATATACTCGAGTATAAGCCGAGTTTTTCAGCACAAAAATTGTGCTGAAAAGTGCCCCCTCGGCTTATACTCGAGTCAGTGACGGCTCAGAGTGTGGGGGGGGAGTGGGGGGGAGGTGGGGGAGCTGTAATAGGAGCGGGCGGGTCACGTGCCCCCGCTCATTAGTGCAATGCAATATGCACTGCATCCCCTTGTCCATCACGGCAGGGGGAGCAGTGCATATTACACTGCACTATGTCAGCGCTCCCCCCCCAGTGGTATATACAGCTCCGCCCCCCCTGTGGTATATACAGGCGCCCCCCCCTGTGGTATATACAGGCCCTCCGTTGCTGCCGACACACCTGTAAAAGAATAGCTTTCATACTTATTCCTCCCTCGCATGTCCACGGCGTCCATCCATGTGACTGCACACCTTAATGACGTCATTGCTTGTGCGCGGTCACATGGATGGACGCCGGGTACAAGCAGGAAGGAGAGCGGAGGATGCGCGCGCGGTGACAGCGAGGAGGAGAAGTATGAAAGCTATTCTTTTACAGGTGTGCGGCAGCAACGGGGGGGCCTGTATATACCACAGGGGGGGGGGGTGCATGTATATACCACAAGGGGGGGCACCTGTATATACTGAAGGGGGGGCGCCTGTATATACCACTGGGGAGGCTGCTGTATATACTGCTGGGGCCTTATATACCACTGGGGAGGCTGCTGTAATACTGCTGGGGCCTGTATATACCACTGGGGAGGCTGCTGTATACCACTGGGGCTGCTGTATATACTGCTGGGGCCTGTTAACCTGGAGGCTGCTGTATACTACCACTGGGGAGGCTGCTGTATACTACCACTGGGGAGGCCTGTATACCACACTGCTGGAGGCTGTATACCTGTGTTGGGGTCCACTCTCGGCTTATACACGAGCAATAGGTTTTCCCAGGTTTTGGGGGCAAAAGTAGGGGGGTCGGCTTATACACACTATATACGGTAACTCAAGTTTGCAGTCCGTGGCAGATGGCATTAAAAATCCTCTTTGAAGAGGATACTATCATACCTTTCTACCTGGGAGCATTGACTGGCTTATAAGTCTCTTTATGCCAGGTTAGTGGTCAGCTCAAGAAGAAACTTCACCACCAGATCTCTTTCACCTATCACCCAGCCAAGCAGTCTCCTAACCCTATAACACTGATCTACAAATGGAGTTCTTTTCCATCTTGGTGTTTTGGCTAAGATCAAGTGTAGTTTTTTTTTGAGTCAGTGACCAGGCCATTTTGCTAACGTAGATTGATACACTAATTCACACTAGGTGAAAGTTTTGGTGTGTATGTCAGCTGGCTCACAAAGCCACCCAGTCAGGTGATCCCCAACACCAGGTTCGGAATCAAGATATTGAGATGAACTTGAAAGCTCTGGTGTGCCTGAACTCACTGGGTGTGGGTTTGCCAAGTACTTCTTTTTCTCACTTTTTAAGCAAACATCATTAATCTTGGCCTTTTGTTTTAGGAGAGGTACTTTATACATTTCCTGTTAACATCTTCCACAGTATTTTTTAATTGTTCACCAAGTGTTACCTTTTCAAGTGAGTCTTTCACCATGACTTCTTCAGGATGCAGTTCCTTAATGCTCCTTACCATTGTAGGGGGAAAGTACAGAGAGTACATGACCATTAGGTGCCATTCTCCCATACAAGCCCCTGGCTTTTCTTCTGAGAGATGACCTACACGGAGCTCCTAGTTGCACTAGGGTGGCATCTCAGGTGGATGCTAAGGGCGACACCAGCTCTATCTAACCTTCAGTGAAGGGAAGCCACCAGTGCCTGTCATAGGGTCTTCTGTACTGAACGGATTAAATGGGGACTCGACTACTTTCCAAGTTGGCTGCGATTAACTGCATTCTTGTACAATGTTCAATGGTGGCACCATTTGTCAGAGTACTTGGTTCGAGAGTACGATATTGGTCTTTCAAAATCTTTTCATTTTTCTGATTTGGCTTTCTATCCCAAATCATGTGACAAGGCTCTTAAAAGGACACCAACAGCTAAGTTTGCTATGTCCAATAAGTGGCATTAGAGACTCTAGTCTCTTCAAAGAGGAAGAGAACATGTACATTGTCTTACCAAAAAAAAAAATTTTTTGGCTTAGGAAATATTCTTCTGTTTCGGTCAATGCTATTGATAGATAACACTTTGATGTGCATTGAAAAGAAGAGAGATTATTACACAAAGCTAGCAGTTTGGTTATTACATACCTATGTGCGTCTGGGCCATGACATCTGCTAATCTATGTGCGGCACTGCTGCCCCCACTCTGTGTTGACGAGGAAGAAGTGGTTGATGTGGTTGATCCATGGATGGCTTGGCTAATCCAGTGCTCCATGTTTATACTTCCTTGGCTTGAGGTTGGAGTTCCCTGTGAGTCCCCTTGTACTGAACCTTCATCCTCTGACCCTGAAGAGGTATCTGCCAAAAATACAGACATATGTAATATTCCAAAGCCCAAAAATGTCTCTTTAATCCACCAACAATCAAAGGTGTTGCCCACTACTTGTTTATTGATAGATAGGTCATTAATATCTAATAAGTGGGTTCAGACACCCAGAACCCCCTCCTGATAGTCGTTCCTGGCATCTGCCAAACGTTCTTGGATTCTGCCGGAACACAGTAGCTCCATCATTTTTATAGTGGCTGCGGCTGGGTGCTACAGTTCCACCCCTATTCAGATGATTTTGGTGGAGCTGCAGCATCCAAGAAATTTTGTCAGCCTCCAGTAACAGCTGATCTGCAGGGGTGCTCACACCCCCACCAATCAGATCGTGATAACCTAACCTAAGGATTAGCAATCAATAAAAAAAAGTAGTGGCCAACTTCTTTAAATTGAAAACTTATTACTGAGAAACTGATAGACATAGCAATCAAGACCATGATTACAGCCAACAAGAAGAAAACTCCTCTATTTTGGGGAAAATAAGGTAGTCAATAAAGAGTCCTGTAATGTTGCATATGTCAAAGAGGACCTGTCACCCCCCTGGTGCATGGCATACTAAATGCAGCACTGAATGCAGCATGTCTGCTGCATTCAGCGAAAGGGTCCCCCATGGCTCTAGCCCCCCTGAAAGATTAAAAAAAGACTTTAGAAACCTTATAATTAAAAGGTTGTCTGGGTTGGATCTTATTAGGAGGTCCTCGCTGCTGGCACAGTCCTCCCTGACTCCTCCTTGTGTGTTCTTTCCCCCCTATGTGTCTGCAGCCACCTCCTCTTCTGCTGGGTCTGCCCTCCTCTTCTGCTCCTGAGGTCATAAGGAGCAGGAGCAGAAGAGGAGGGCAGACCCAGAAGAAGAGGAGGCGGCGACAGACACATAGAGGGGGCGGAATACACAAGGAAAGGCAGAGAGGAATGTGCCAGCACCAGGACCTCTTAATAAGATCCAACCCAGACGACCCAAACTGTAAGGTTTCTAAATCTTTTTAAATCTTACAGGCGGGCTAAAAATGGGGACCCCTTCCCTGAATGCAGCAGACACGCTGCATTCAGTGCTGCATTTAGTTTGCCATGTACCAGAGGGTGACAGGTCCTCTTTAATAAATGCAACATGTATCAATATTTATTGCATCAATAATTATAAAGTATTGCTTACGCTTTACTGATCTTCGCAATGGCTGGCTAAACTAGATTGACAAATAAGTAGACCCCTTTATTTGGGTCAATAATTAGCCAAAAAAATAATTCAAAAGTATGCAAATTCCTGAACATTGGTCTTGTGTAGACAAGCAAAAGGTCAGCCATTCAAGTGGAATAAGTAAATTTAACATTGGGCCTAAAATGTTCATTGTAAGCAACACATCTACCTGAGCAAACAGGGAATGTGCAGTCGACACACAAAAAGGCTTTACATGAAAGCCGTTCAACCTTTGGTATCAGAAATTGGAGCTTGCTATGGGCAAAAAATCGGCTCAAGAAAACACATCAGAAGAAACGAACGATGATTATTGACCAGTGTGAATCAACCTTAAAATGTTATATGTCTATAAAAGTATATAAAAACGGTTTTATCAAAGTGTTCATTAAAAAAAAAATCATCTCCATGGGGCCTAATATTGGGTATTTCAGGTTTTTCAACAATTCTTGCAATGACACCTTCAATGCAGCTATAGTGGTAGATTCCATGAAAAATATTACAAAACATATTGGTAGTTGATATGAAAAATTAAAAGCTCTTGAATATTTGTGGTCCTTTAAAGACAAAATATAAAATTAAATAGATACTATTGTACCTGGGGGTGTGTATGCATCCATTGATGTTTGCACTACAAGGGAGCGTCGTTTCGATGGCATGGGAACAGCCATTTTCCTTTCTTTATGTTTGGCAAGGGCCGCCTGGACTGCTTCTGTATGTACATCTGGAAAACAAAAAATCTATGTCTCACTGACATGCTAAAGTAATTTACATTGATTTACAAAACGTTAGTTTTAAAAGTTCACTGTCATTACAACATACTTTGCATAAACCAATATTACAAGCCAATATAGGAAACTTTGTAATATATCTTATCAGATAAATCTGCTTCTTTCTCCACTTACTAGTCACTACTTCTCTGATACAGCCCACGCCCCTCCTGAAATTTTCATTCTTTCAGCTAAACTGTCTGGCTCAAGACTAGATAAGCAAAGGATCAGGTTAGGTCGCCTATTTCAGTGATTACAGAAGGAAAGGAAAGGAAGAGGGAGGTGCAGAGAGCAGGAGAGATTGTGCTGCAGCTTTTTAGTAGGTGGACTCACAACTACACTGCTTAGTACAGCTTCATAATGTCTTCTATGCTAATGTTATTGCTGAACAAAAACATGTGCTATAGAGTGAGATGGCCACCTCCTCTCCTCTGTGTGTGCTGTGTATGGGAGACATCATGGCTGTTTTCACCCACTAGCTCACTGACAACTAACAGAGATAGAGCCTGTAGCGTGGAAACCGCAGGTGAAAACACTGGATATAAGTCACATTTTGTGTTATTACTTCTGAAAACACAATGACAGATTATTGTGAAAAATCCCCTGAACAACAGGGAGGTTTTAATGGAAAAAGCCCCCATTTTATTGTTAGTCCAATGGAAAAAAATGAAAAAGCTCCATGGAAAAAAGAGAATTTTGTTTACGTACCGTAAATTCTTTTTTCTTTAGTCATCAATGGGAGACCCAGACAATGGGGTTTAGGGCTCTGCCCTCCGGAGGTCACACTAGGTACTACAAGTTTGTAGACACCGCCTCCTCCGCTTATAAACCCCTACCGCAGGGAACATCCTCAGTTTGGTCCATAAGCTGCGAGGAGAAATAAACCACACCCGAACATCGGGAAGAATGCCGTGCACAGACGGTTCAACAACCCGGCAAACACTGTCTCAACAGAGAACAGAACAAGTGCAAAATATGCAACGGAACAACTGGGTGGGTGCTGGGTCTCCCATTGATGACTAAAGAAAAAACAATTTACGGTACGTAAACAAAATTCTCTTTTTTCTGGTCGTCATAATGGGAGACCCAGACAATGGGGATGTCCTAAAGCAATACCCCAGGGCGGGAAGAGTTCCTCAACAAGACGGATAACATATGGTTCCCTTTAAAGGTGGGCAACCGCCGCCTGGAGAACCCGCCTGCCCAAACTCGCATCCGCAGAGGCATGGGCATGCACCATATAGTGCTTAGAAAATGTGTGCAGGCTGGACCAAGTGGCCGCCTGACACACCTGTAGAGCAGACGCTCGATGTCGCAAAGCCCAGGAGGCACCGACAGCTCTGGTAGAGTGAGCCTTCAATCCCACCGGGAGAGGCAAACCAGAGGATCGGTAAGCCTCCTGAATGGGAGTTTTAATCCATCTGGCCAAGGTCGACTTAGACGCCGCGGCCCCCTTACAGCGACCCGTCGTGAGAACAAATAAGGAATCCGAATTCCTGAAGGAAGCGGTCCTGGACACATAAATACGTACAGCTCTCACGAGATCCAGAGTATGGAGGTCGCGTTCAATCTGATGAACGGGAGCGGGGCAAAATGAAGGGAGAACAATCTCCTGGTTCAGGTGAAAAGTTGAAACCACCTTCGGCAAGAATTCTGGCCGTGGGCGCAACACCACCTTGTCTTGGTGAACCACCAGAAAGGGTGACTTGCACGAAAGTGCAGCCAATTCTGAGACCCTCCTCAAAGACGTAATTGCCACCAGAAAAACCACCTTCTGGGACAGACGCAAGAGAGAGATATCTCTCAGCGGCTCAAACGGCGGCTTCTGTAACGCCGCTAGGACTCTGTTAAGGTCCCAAGGGTCCAGAGGTCTCCTGTAGGGCGGAACCATCCGCGACACCCCCTGGAGAAAATGACGCACCTTCGGGAGGAGTGCCAATCGCCTGTCAAACAGCACCGAGAGTGCTGACACTTGACCTTTCAAAGAGCCAAGGGATAATCCCAACTCCAGACCCGACTGTAGGAAGGCCAACAACGTCGGGATGGAGAGGGGCCACGGAGAGCGTCCACCAGAGGCACACCAGGTAAAAAAGATTTTCCACGTTCTGTGGTATATCTTCCTGGAAGCGGGCCTCCTAGCCCGATTCATAGTAGCAACCACTGTAGGGGAGAAACCCCTAGACGTCAGCAGCCAGGCCTCAAGAGCCACGCAGTCAACTTGAGGGCCCTGGAATTGCGGTGGAAGAATGGGCCTTGTGCGAGTAAGTCTGCGCGTTCTGGAAGAGCCCATCTGTGTCCGCCTGACAGGTGCCACAGGTCCGGATACCAGGACCTCCTGGGCCAATCTGGAGCCACTATGATGGCTATCCTGCACTCCGACCTGATCTTCCACAGCACCTTGGGAATCAGAGCCAGAGGCGGGAACACATACGGCAGATGGAATCCGGACCAGGTCAAGATGAGGGCGTCCGCTCCCAGAGACTGGGGGTCCCACGACCTCGCCATGTATTGCGGCACCTGATGATTCAGCCGTGAGGCCATCAGGTCCACGTCCGGCGTGCCCCATCTGCTGCAGATTTCTCTGAAGACGTCCGGATGAAGAGACCACTCTCCGGCGTCCATCCCCTGTCGGCTCAGATAGTCGGCCTCCCAGTTTTCGACCCCTGGGATGTGAACTGCGGAGATCAGGCAGTTGTGGTCCTCCGCCCAGGATAGGATGCGGTGAACCTCGGCCAGAGCCTCCGCACTCCTGGTTCCTCCTTGATGATTTATGTAGGCGACGGCCGTCGCATTGTCGGACTGAACCCGAATGGGTTGTCCTGAGAGGAATCTCTGAAAAGCCAGGAGCGCCAGGTATACCGCCTTGATCTCCAGCACATTGATCTGCAACGCCGACTCCGACTGAGTCCACAGGCCTTGGGCCCTGTGGTGTGAGAACACCGCCCCCCAGCCCTTCAAACTGGCGTCGGTGGTCACCACTAACCAAGACGGTTTTATGAAGGACCGGCCCCGAGACAAGTGATGCGGTTGTAGCCACCACTGCAGGGAATCTCTGGTCGGTTGGGAAAGGGTCACCAGCCGATTCAGTGAGATCGTCCTCTTGTCCCATCTGCGGAGAATCTCCAGCTGGAGAGGACGGAGGCGAAATTGTGCAAAAGGCACTGCCTCTATTGCCGCCACCATGCGTCCCACCAGTTTCATCAACACCCGTAGGGATGATTGTGGTGACAGGAGGACTGCTTGCACTCCTGATTGGATCGCCATCTGTTTGGGTCGCGGCAGAGACACCAGGGCCGAGGCCGTGTTGAAGTCCATGCCCAAATATGTCAGAGACTGGGTCGGAACTAGCGTTGACTTCTGAATGTTGAGGAGCCAACCGAACTGTTCCAGAGACCGCATGGTCACATCCAGGCTCTCTTGACAGAGGTGTTCCGATGGCCCTCTGACCAGCAGGTCGTCTAAATAGGGGATGACGGCATGGCCCTGCGCGTGCAGGAGAGCCATCATGGAAGCCATCACTTTTGTGAACACCCGCGGTGCCGAGGCCAACCCGAACGGCAGCGCCACAAATTGGAAGTGTTCTTCCCCCACTGCAAATCTCAACCAGCGCTGATGAGCCGGAGCAATGGGCACGTGAAGGTAAGCGTCTCGGATATCTATGGACGCCAGGAAGTCCCCCTGTGACACTGCTGCGATCACGGAACGCAGGGATTCCATACGGAACTTCCGAACCAACACGTGACGGTTGAACAATTTCAGGTCCAGAACAGGGCGGAAGGATCCGTCCTTCTTCGGGACGATAAAGAGGTTGGAGTAAAAACCCCTGAACCTCTCCCCGGAAGGCACCGGAACTACCACTCCGTCCCTGCGGAGACCCTCCAACACCAGGTAAAAAGCCTGAGCCTTTTCTGGTGATGGGGCGGACCGATGGAATCGGTGGATAGGTTTTGACGTCAGCTCTATCCTGTAACCTCGCGAGACCACGTCTCGAACCCACTGATCTTGAATGTGAAGTAGCCACTTGTCCTGAAAGCGAGACAAGCGGCCCCCCACCTGTGGGGAGGCAGGAAGGCAGAGCGAGTCATGTAGAGGCGGGTTTGGGGGTGGCAGCCGCTGCCCCCGCCGGCTTCTTTGGACGACTCTTAGAGCGCCACTGAGAAGCGGGCTTGCCCCCTCGGTCCGTACGAGCGGACGATGCTGATGACTGCGAGCTGGAGCGAAAGGACCACTGTTTTGGGTTCCTTTTCACAGTATACCGTGGCTTAGGCTTATTCTGCGGTATCTTAGACTCAGCAGAATCCTTTATTAGCTTGTCCAGCTCAGTGCCAAACAGCCTGTCACCAGCAAATGGAAGATTCTGTAAAATCTTCTTAGATGTGGCATCTGAGTCCCAGAGACGCAGCCACAACAGTCTGCGAATCGCAATAGCATTGGCCGAAGCCACAGCTGAGCGAGTGGCAGTTTCCAGAGTCGCCGTTCTGGCGTAGTCCGCATAGGCTCTTGCCCTCTCGGTAAGTGCCATGACCTCTGGACTGGACCTTGCCAGGTCAGTGATACCATCCAAGCAGGTAGTAATTGCTTGTAAGGTCCAAACCGTGGCAAAATTAGGGGCAAATGAAGCCCCCACAGCCTCATAGGAAGACTTGGCGAGTTGCTCGACCTGTCTATCAGTCGCATCCTTCAACGAGGAGCTATCAGAGGCAGAGAATAGAGAGCGTGCAGCAATCCTGGTCATGGAAGCGTCCACCTTTGGGGACTGCGACCACTCCTGAAGCACCTCCTGGGGGAAGGGGAAGCGATTGTCCTTAGGTTTTCGGACATAACGCCGCCCAGGGTGTAACCTGGGGGCTCTAATCACCCTTCCAAAGTTAGTATGGTCCATAAAGGAACCACTTGGTCTAGCCTCCGGCCGCAGCCATTGATAGACCTCCTTCGGGTGTACAGTCACCTCCTCAGGGGGAGTCACAAGACGTAAGGTCTCGTTGATAGAGGATACCAAATCCTCCACCCCGTCTGGTGGTTCAGACGCAGATACAGACCCGAAAGTCGAACCCCCATCATCTTCCTCACCATCAGAGGAACGCTCCTCCTCAGAGAGAGCCTGGAGCTCGGGTGACTCCTCACGACGAGCTCGCTTAAGGGGTCTCGCAGCAGAAGAAGGAGACACCCGGGGGTAACTGGAAGGAGTAGCTGGGCTGTCCAGCCTCCTATTAAGCGCCTCCAGGGATTGCGACATGGAGGACAGCTGGGACAACAGAGATTCATTGATCTTATTCTGAGTTTCCCAGGGCCCTGGAATCACTTGAACCTCAGGGTACCGCACCGGAGCTGCTGACTCAGCAGTGGCAGTCCGGGCCTCTGGGCGTCCGCAGTTATTGCAGGACCCCTCCACCAGTGTACCATTGCATATAGCACAAGTAACTGTGGTCTCTGCCGCCTTAGCAGCACGCTTCCCAACTGAGGACATCGCCACAGTAGGGGTAAATAAGCCAATCGCAGACAAAAACCGGGAATCCCGGTGGCTTACCGACCGCAACACAGCGGTAGGAGGAAGCGGTGTGTGTGTGACCTCCGCGATAGGTTCCGGTCTCCCCTGAAGTGCAGCCGCACGCTTCAGACAGCTCCCAGCCGGGAAGTGATGGGGAAAGATGGCCGCCGACAGAGAAACTGTGGGCGGCGCCGAGAACACGCGGGAAACACACACACATGCCCATCGGTGACGTCACCGCACGGGCAGCTTCCCATCCTCCAGGCAGCCTCAGCATGAAGGCGCCGGAGCCCGCAGCGCGGGAAATAGTGTGAAATACACCACACACAGACTGACTGTACAAACACACATACGCAGTCTACAGCCTCAGCCCCTGTGACACACAGGGCGGTCAGCCAGGGTGACCCCAGCACGGGGTACACCTCCAGATCCGCGGACCCGAGGGTAACGCGCGGTCTGAGTGTCAGGACACATAAAGTGACCGACACTACCCCCAGGCACACAGGAGACACAGAGTGCCTCAGTGCCTGTCCGGTCTGTAAGCACCATTTAGGGAGGCCTCGGACGGGGGTTCAGCACCAGTCCGGAGTGTAAGCACCATTTAGGGAGGCCTCGGACTGGGCTGGCTCCAGTCCGGTCTGTAAGCACCATTTAGGGAGGCCTCGGACGGAGCGGAGCTGTGCAAGGCTCCCATCTCCCACTCTCCAGAGCCCCCCAGAGAGGGATGGAGAGGAGCGTGACAGCGTACCGGGAGAACACCAAGTGTCCAGGCTCTAGGCCCTCCGGTACCTCCACCAGCGTGTGCCACTAAGGGTGAGCGGGGAGGCTGTCACAGGTCCCGACTAGGACCATATTACCTTGTCTTCAGACGCCATCACGTAAGTTGTGAGAATGCAGTGAAGTGCAAGCAAAGCGTGATCCTCCGAGCACACTAAGGTTAAAACT
Source organism: Allobates femoralis (assembly GCA_033576535.1). NCBI lineage: Eukaryota > Metazoa > Chordata > Amphibia > Anura > Aromobatidae > Allobates > Allobates femoralis. Next base: position 513,240,051 of record JARQOC010000005.1, read on the forward strand.
GAGGATGTTCCCTGCGGTAGGGGTTTATAAGCGGAGGCGGTGTCTACAAACTTGTAGTACCTAGTGTGACCTCCGGAGGGCAGAGCCCTAAACCCCATTGTCTGGGTCTCCCATTATGACGACCAGAAAATAATAAATGAAAGCATAGCTTACTACGCCGATGTACTAGCTACAAAATGTCTACTTGTTCCTTTAGCTTTCCTTCATGATATTACTCTGCCTTTCCTCTATTCTTTAAACTACAGCTTTGCCAATTCTATCAGCCAGCCTGTTTTATAGATGAAGGCAGCATTAACATTTGCCCAATTTCTATTACTTATTATTATTATTTATTTACCGCATATAATTCCATGGTGCTTAACATGAGAAAGGGTTTCGAACAAAATTATAGTTTACAGAAAACAAATTAACAGTGACAGACTGGTACAGAGGGGAGAGGACCCTGCCCTTGCGAGCTTACATTCTACAGGACAGTAGGGGGGAGACAATAGGTCAGGGGTGCAGCAGCTCCGGTGGTGGTGGTGAGTCGGTAGCTCCGATGCTGGTGGGGCAGCAGCTTGGTCATTGCAGGCTGTAAGCTTTCCTGAAGAGATGGATTTAAAGGTTCTATCTGAAAGTTCTAAGTGTGGTGGGTAATTTTACGTGTTGGGGGCAGAATTCCAGAGAATGGGGGATATTTGGGAGAAATCGTGAAGGCGATTGGGTGAGGAACAAATAAGTGTAGAAAAGATGAGGAGGTCTTGGGAAGATCGAAGATTACATGAGGGAAGATAGTGGGAGATTAGTTCAGAGATATAGGGAGGGGACAGGTTAGGCTGGCTTCACATTACGATTTTGTGCTGTCCGTGGGGATCCTAGTTTTTGCTGGATCCCCCGGACAGCCACGGATCCACACGGATACCTGCATCCGGATGGAAAATAGCCATCCGTTTCCGATTCTATGCAGGATCCGTGTAGATTCTGTGGTCCCTCTGTCTCTCCCTGCATCTGTACTGTCTCCCTGTTCTCCCTGCTTCTCATTCCTCCATCTCCTCTCCCCCTGCTCATCTATCCTGTCCCCCTGCCCTCTTTCCTCCGGTATTTAAAAAAAATAATAAATCTCCTCCCGCAGGATGCTTCACCTATTCGGCGGCTCCAGAGATGCGACCGTCTCCATCTGGCTGTAGGACCTGTTATTAAGTCATCGAGCCGATCAGCTGAAGTGCCAGCTGATCGGCTCGGTGATGTCACAAGAGGTCCTGCACCCAGATGGAGACGGTCGCATCCCCGGAGGCACCGGACTGGTGAAGCATCCTGCGGGAGGAGATTTATTATTTTTTAAATACCGGAGGAAAGAGGACAGGGGAGAGGACAGGGGGGGACAGGATAGACGAGCGGGGGAAGAGAAGATAGAGGAATGAGAAGCAGGGAGAACAGGGAGACAGAACAGATGCAGGGAGAACAGGGAGAGGCAGAGGGTATGTACTGAGCACTGCTTCTGGCCATGCACAGTACATAGCAACGGAGCCGACATCAGATCCATGTTGACACGGATACGATGTCCATAGGCTCCCATGGTCTCTGCAAACTGACCGCCACAGATCCGTGGTGTCCAATTTTAAGTCACGGACATCAAAATCGTAGCAGTCGACGATTTTGGCTCTGTGACTAAATCGGACAGCAACGGATGGTGCTAAAATCAGATGCCAATAGGGACACATCCGAGCCCATCCGTTGCCCGTAGGGATACATGGGATGCAAAATCGGATCCGCGTGTATCCGTTTTGAAACGGATACACACGGATTATGCAAAATCGTGATGTGAAGCCAGCCTTATGGACGGCTTTGTAGGTCAGTGTTAGTAGCTTGAACTGGATTTGTTAAAGAATTGTGAGCCAGTGAAGGGATTTACAGAGGGGAGGAATGGGAGTAGTGAGAAGAGAAGTGGATTAGTAGGGCAGCAGAGTTGAGGATGGACTTTAGAGTGTTAGCAGGGAGGCCACAGAGGAGGATGTTGCAGTAATCAAGGCAGAAGATGTTGAGAGCATCTACAAGCATTTTATTAGATTGAGGGTTGAGAAAAGGACGGGTTCTGGAAATATTTTTGAGTTGAAGGCGCAGGAGGTGACAAGAGTTTGGATATGTGGTTTGAAGGACAGGTTAGAGTTAAGGGTCACTCCAAGGCAGTAGCGTAGCTAGCTGGGGGGCAGGGGGGGCGATCGCCCCGGGCCCCCCCGGCTTGAGGGGCCCACTGGCCGCCCCCGGGGGGCCCCGCACTCCCTGGGGGGGCCCCGCACTCCCTGGGGGGGGCCCCGCACTCCCTGGGGGGGCCCCGTGCTGGCAGCCGGCAGCCGCGCGGCCGGAGAGGAGGGAGGACGGGACTTTCTGCTGTGTGCAGATCTGCCCGCCCCTCCTCCCCCTCCTACAGCAGACGCACGCAGGCGGCCAGCCGCGGTGAGTGCTGGTCCCCCGGTCCGGTCCTCCTCACACCTCTCCACCATTCACCAAATGGGCCAAGCGCTTCCGAGTTCAGGGGTGAGTCAGGTGACAGTAACGTCACTGCAGGTCTTTCAGGTGCAGGTCCTGGAGTTTACAACCCTGGTAATTTTCTCCACTGCAGCTCCGTGCACATTCTCCCTCAGAGAGGGACAGATAATGAGGCAATTAATAGTAGATTCTTAAATGAGGAATTCTCTCTTTTTATATTCCTTCTTATATTCCTGAATTATATTTGTTTCATTTGAATCCAATGCATTAAGCATAGGCTATTACTCACTGTTATCAGTCATATACTAGAAATACACTAAGGGGTTAATCTTGTTAAACAGCTCTAACTCTCCTATAAGAAACCCCGACTTGTAACAGTCTGTATCACCGGGTGAAGGCGGACTTTACCACGGGGGGGGTCTCCTACAGCAGAGGCACGCAGGCGGCCGGCCGCGGTGAGTGCTGGTCCCCCGGTCCGGTCCTCCTCACACCTCTCCACCATCACCACCCCCCCCCTTCCCCGTCCTCACATGGGGGGCCAGGGTGGTGATGTCGCCCCGGGGCCCGAAGGTGGCCAGCTACGCCACCGCTCCAAGGAAGTGGTTTTCAGTTGAAGGTTTGAAGGTGAGAGCATGATGCCATTCACTGGAATAGATAGATTGGGTAGAGAAGTTTATATTAAAACCTTTCTTTAGTAAGTTGCAGAGGAAGTGGGGAAAGCTGCATGTGTGGGCATAATCAGGGATCCCATCTGGCATGAGTGGAGTGCTCAGGCTCGATCTGCCCTAGAGGCAAATGTAGCCAATGACGAAAATGAATAAGTGTCACGATGGTCTCTCTTACCTGGTAGACTTGTGACTGGTTTAGACCTCTGTCTCATGTCTATATTGAGACTTCATATTAAACATGCTATTTTCCTTTGGCAGTTAAGGAGTTAATGTCAGTCCCTGCTTCCAGCAAGCTAGCTAGGTCTTGTCCAGGTGTGGCCACTCAGTGATTACCCCATCCCCTTTATATGATCATATGGTTCCAGCATGCTTTGCTGGCGATTGAACTTCATTCCTAGCCAAGCAGCCTTTGGTGAAGGTGTTTTTCTGGAGAACTGACTACTGCTAAGCCGTCTGCTGTCAACGGAGCTAGGCAGCAGGTGTGAAGTTGTTTGTTGTTCCTTGTCTGTCTTCCCCTTCCCTCTTGTCCCTATTATTGCAGTGGTCGGACTAGCGCTCCTGCCGGCCATTCCCTATTGAGGGCTAATATCAGGGTCAGTGAGGGGTCGAGTTGAAAGAACTTGTATAGGGGCGGTACGGAGATCAGGGCACAGCCACAGGTGGTCACCTCTTCCACATTCCCTATGAGCAGGGCCCTCCACTGTATTTATCCCTCTGGTGTCTCCCTGTGTGTTGTTCTGTAAACACACCGGACATTGTTGGTCCATGCGCCACTGTCACGCACGGTAGTTTGACATTCCTCTTAGTCCAAGCGTGACAATAAGACAGCACTTCCATTGTAAATATTAAAAGTTCTGTAGGATGCTATGGCTAAGGACGCCATGAGCACTTGAAACGCATACGGAAAAGCTACATTGCCTTTTTTTTTTTTTTAAAGATGTGCTAATAAAGACAGAAGGACTTTTAAAATTTACCATGAAAGTGCCTCTTATTCCTTTTTTTCCGTCGGTTATAGTAATTTGCATCATATCCAAATGTCAATATAACACCAATGTATGTACAGTAATCAGCCATTTTTCTCATGTTGTCATTTCTTCAAGGATTTTCACCAGATCTTACCTGATCGATAGCGTTCATCTCTTGAACCTGAGGAGCGCCGGCGATGATATCTAGAGGAGGAGGAAGGGGTGACGGGAGTTCTACGTTCCGGTGGTAGGACTTGATCCACCCCTGCAAGAAGAATTAGATTTTATAGACAGACATTTAAAAATAAAGTACTTCATTAAACAAAATGTTGCTAGTATCAAACACAACAAATATAGGAAGTACATTGGTTTTCCAGGTGTAAAATCGTGAATTCACCTTTCCTATGTCAGCATGTTATTGAAAGAACAGTAGAAGCAGGGCAACCAGATGTAATAAAAACTATATGAGTAAGTAACTATTTTCAGCTAATTTAGCTTTGTTCCTCCTTTGGGAATAAAAAAAAAAACTTTAATCAATGCATCAATTCAATTAATGTTAATCTTGTTCCTTCTTCCAGGTATTTCCAGTCCTGTGCAGTGTGTGGGGTGTATTGGTGTACAGGCCAGTTCCAGAGCATGCGCAGTGTGGATTCCACACCCGATAATCCCCCACAATGCATCAGACTGGAAATGATCAATACTAGAGGGAGGGAAATAAAGTGCGTCCTTCCCGGCTTAGGAGATATGGTATGATCAGACCATGACCCTGTACGGTCAGACACGGCCATTACACAGTACATAGCAGGGACACATATATAAGATTATCTCAGCACAAGAGATGTGGTATGATCAGACCATGTCCCTGTACGGTCAGACACAGCCATTACACAGTACATAGAAGGGACACATATATATAGGATTATCTCAGCACGAGAGATGTGGTATGATCAGACCATGTCCCTGTACGGTCAGACACAGCCATTACACAGTACATAGAAGGGACACATATATATATAAGATTATCTCAGCACGAGAGATGTGGTATGATCAGACCATGTCCCTGTACGGTCAGACACAGCCATTACACAGTACATAGAAGGGACACATACACAAGATTATCTCAACCCAGGATATCTCTTCCTTCTTTTCTACTTGCTTCCTTAAGCTGAACATGGACAAAACTGAGTTTATCGTCTTCCCCCAAGTTGCTCTCTCCCACTACCTATAAAATGAGAATGCGCATAGGGTCTTATCCTCGATAGGAATCAAATCTCATACAGTATGAAAACTGCTCACCTGATTTAGTTGTGAAGCCCACAACTAGCTTGATCGCTCAAACACAGCAGCCGCAGCCGGGACCACACTTCCACAACGTGGGGGTGAAACTCTATCAGGGACCAAGTGTCTTTCGGTCCGCGCCGCTGCTCCAATGAGTATCAAAAAACACTGGAGTGCTTTGAAACAAGATATCTTCAGCTTTATTTTCCAACGCGTTTCGGAGCTAACACCCAGCTCCTTCCTCAGCACTCCAGTGTTTTTTGATACTCATTGGAGCAGCGGCGCGCACCGAAAGACACTTGGTCCCTAGTCTCTCACTACCTGACCTATTCATTCTGGTCAACGACTGCTCACTCTCCCCAGTCCCCCATGCCAAGTGCTTCGGGGTAATCCTTGACTCTTCCCTCTCCTTCAAGCCTCACATCCAGGCCCTGGCCACCTCCTGCCAACTCCAGCTCAAAAACATTTCCTGGATTCGCATTTTCACTGCTAAAACACTTGTTCATGCTCTCATCATCTCCTGCCTCAACTACTGCAACCTTCTATTTACCAGCCTCCCTGCTACCAACTTGCACCTCTCCAATCTATCCTATACTCTGCTGCCCAAATAATCAACCTGTCTTCCCACTACTCCCATGTCTTCCCCCTCTGCCAAGCCCTTCACTGGCTCCCCACTTCTTAGAGATCCCGGTTTAAAACATACAAAGCCATCCACAACCTGTCCCCTCCAGACATCTCTGACATGGTCACCCGATACCTACCCTCATGCAACCTGCGATCCTCCCAAGCGCTCCTTCTCTACTCCCATCTCATCTCCTCTTCTCACAACACACATACAAGATTTCTCCTGTGCATCTGCCATACTCTGGAACTCTCTCCCCCAACACATCAGACACTCGTCTACCCAGGGAACCTTCAAAAGACACCTGAAGACCCACCTCTTCTGTCAAGCCTACAATCTGCAATGAGACCCGGTTCACCGCATCGTCTCATGATCGGCACTACCCCCTCCTACTGTATCTCCACCCATCGCCCTTAGACTGTGAGCCCTCGCGGACAGGGTTTCTCTTCACTCCTGTATCTGTATGACTTCATTGTCCATATATATTGTACTTGTCCTCATCTGCCCTTTCCATATGTAAATAGTCATGGAATCTAATGGCGCTATATAGATACATAATAACAATCATCAGACCTGTACGGTCAGACACATCTATTACACAGTACATAGCAGGGACACATATATAACATTATCTCAGCTCAGGAGATGTGATATGATCAGACCACGTCCCTGTACGGTCAGACACATCCATTACACAGTACATAGCAGGGACACATATATAAGATCTCAGCCCAGGACATGTGGTATGATCAGACCATGTTCCTGTACGGTCAGACACATCCATTACACAGTACATAGCAGGGACACATGTATAAGATTATCTCAGCACAGAAACATATATTATAAACACATCCAATTGTGGACATTATTATTATTCAAAGATCTAATGATAAAAAGGAATTTGTTGGTGGGAAAACTACTTTTAACCACTTCATGACATATGATGTACATTTAAGTCATATGACATGTCCCTCACTTTAATATGAGCTTGCACGCTGAGCCTGCATCTTTCCAAGCAGAGGATTGCTGAATTATTCATCCGTCTTTAACAGCCATGAATGCTGCTGTCAACCTCACAGTGGTATTTAATGCTTGCTGGCATTGTGCCACATCATTCTATGCACCCATTGGCATACCCGTGACGTGATTGCGGGGCGCATATGAGTTGCCATAACAGTAGAGGATTTTCTAAAGACTGCCATGCTTGTCATGACGTTTCTTTCTCTAATGAAAGCCAGCCTGTAGCTGGCGTTCATAGGAGACTGTCATTTTCGCTCTACATAGCAGCTTCAAACCCCATAAGGGGACTAACAAAAATAGTAAGGAGTGAAAAAAGTGTTTTTAAAATTATGGAAAAAAAAATATATATATATATATACAAGCATTCAGGCAAATTGAGGAGTCAGATGTATGGCTTACTGACTCCAACAGCCCTGGGTTGTGGAGTTGAAGTCCATTTTGGAGGAGTCAGAGTCAGAGAAATTGAGGAGTCGGAGTCCGATTCAGGAAATTTGAGGAGTTGGAGTCGGACGTTTAGCTTACCGAATTCATAGCCCTATATACAAGTTCAAATCACCCTTCTACTGCCCCATTAAAAATAAGTCAACTATAAAAAATATGAAGAATTCACATATTTGGTTCAATTAAAAATGTTAAATAAATTAATTTGATCGATAAACGGCATAAAGAGAAATAAAATAAAAAATGTCACTATTACGTTTGAAAGACTGTGTATACCCCAAAATGGAATCAGTGAAAACGTCAGTTCTAGGCGCAAAAAAACAAGAGCCCACACAGTCCCAGATCCCAAAAATTTTAAATGTTATGGGTCTTGGAAAATGGAGTCACAAGCCAAGTTTTATTTTTTTTTATGTAAAAAAAAATAAATACCTGCTTGTTTGGTATCTGCATTATCATATTGACCTGGATAATTGTGTGGCACCCCTACAGGACGGTTGTTGCAGGAACACCTGGTGCAGGGAGGGATTTCCACATCAGATAAACTTACATACAACACCTTCCACCTCAGACCTGAAGGGGGAGCTCTACTTGCCGACTTTAGGCAAGGTCCCCTATAAATTCAGGCCCGGGGGAGGTGTTAGGCAGTTCAATACGGAGCAGTACTGAGGAAGACACCTGGTGCCGTGCTAGGCCTGTACCAGGGGGAAACCTAGCCAATGTAAGGGACCCAAGAGTGAGGGTTGGAGGCAAGGCGAGGAACATTCTGTGGGGGCAGAGGAACCATACCAGTTCACCCCATGTAAATATCAAAGCAACCTGGACGCCGGAGTCCAAGTCTGCATGGGTCCAGTTAGCCCAGCAGAGAACACCGGAGGATCAGGAAGACTTTAGTCCCCTGGCACCACTTGTAGCACAGCATCACATAGAACCAGGGACCGCAGAGGAGTAGCAGTGCCTAAGAAGGTTCACTTTGCCTGCTACACAAGTGAGGAACACAAAGGAGGTCCGGTCAGGATTCAAATAGGACTTAAGGTACACACACAGTACAGAGAAGGCCTCATAACTCATCGAGTGTGGAAATCCTGAACTGCCACCCGACCACCTGGACTGTACCCTGGATGTAACCTTGAACTACAACATCAGTAAAACGTACGGAAACAACTGCTAGCGTGTGTGTGTTATTGAGGCCCCTGATACTGCCCTTAACATAGACTGTGTGCCGCGATCTCCACCTGCAGAGCTGTCTCCCTGTGTGAGTTCTCCATTCTCCCATTACTGCCTCGGGGAGCGTTGCCAACTAGCTGCCACGTCACCATCCCCGGCAGACCCGGTACCATTGCTGAACACCGTAGGTGGCGTCACAAGACTCTTATTTTTATACCCCTTTTTGCGACCACCAGGGCCACGGGTCCGGGCACAGGCTGCCCGTGACATCCCCAAGTAAATCAATGCCTGGAACCGGGTACCCACGGCCCTGGACGGGTCAATTGCATTGCCAAGTCACTTTTACCATATAGTGAACATGGTAAAAAAATATATAAATACCGTATATGTGTAATGGGCACTTTTTTTTTTTTTTTTTTTGCAATTTCAGCGTATTTGGAAATTTTTTTGCCACGTTTCAGTGTAAATAAAACTAATGTTGCCAGTCAAAAGTACAACATGTCCTGCAAAAAAACAACAAGCCCTCAAAGGGTTATGTAAACGGAAAGCTATTAGAAGGAAGAAAAAACCCAGAACTAAAAAATGGAAAATAGCCCAGGCATGAAGATGTAAGAAGGGGTAAGTGCTCTATGTGCCTACCCTCAAATGAAACTGGGACAGAGATAGAGCTAAAGTGGAACCTCAAAGAAAAAATTGGGAAAATTGAGTGGATAAGAGTCCACGGCCCTTACAGCACAATGCAGAAAATATAGAAAAAGGACAGCAATCCGAATGTGCAGGTACACGCATACCGTGGGTAATATACACACACTGTATGCAACAGAGCTCTGCACATGAGAAATACCATACATCAATTTGGAAACGTAACAGGATCTGCCCATATTGGAGTACTGGTATAATTATAAGTAAATAATAGTTACACAATACCCTTTTAGGGTATGTGCGCACTGGTCGGGTTAGGGCCGGATTAGGTGTGTAAACTTCATGCAAATTTATGTTAATCCAAACCGGCGTTTGGATTAACATAGAAACCTATGTAAACCGACACCGCTGTGCACACAGCGGCGGTTTACACATGCTCATCCGTTGCTAACCCGCTGGGTTCCCAGCGGGTTAGCAAAGAATGAGCTTGCTCTATATTCCGGCCGGTTCTGCAGCGGCTGCAAGCAGAATCATGTGCTGCTTCCAGCCGCCGCAACACCGCCGCCGCTAACCCGCCCGTCTCCCGCCGCACATACCCGACAGGAAGCCGGTGGACGGCTCCGGAGCTTCCTGTCGGGTCCCGCCCAGCCGCCGCCGCCACTAACCCGCCCCGTGTGCACATACCCTTAAATTTACTTCAGAAATTAACAGTAAACATGATGGTAAGAAACTTTGTAACATATGCTATCAGAGAGATGGGCTTTTTTCTCCTCCAGGACTGATTTTCCTTTGTAAACTCTGAATTCAAAGATGACAAATTTTCCCATTACAGAGATAGAGGACAACTGGTGCCCATAAGATTGTAGGCGAGGACAGGGGGAGAGGATAGTTGCAGGGGGAGGAGCTAGAGGCAAGGGGAGGAGCTAGATACAGGGGAGGAGCTAGATACAGGGGAGGACCTAGAGACAGGGGGAGGAGCTAGAGACAGACTGCAAATTCATCCAGAACCACCAGCATTTGTGGGTGCATATCTATAATCCCTGCCTAACAGTCCCAGCACTGCAGCATACATAAACAGAAAAAGTCATTCAAATGACCGATTATGAGATGCTAATTAGAGCTTTTACTAGTCGAGGAGGCGGTCATTCACTCGACTAGTCAGCCCACATAGCGTGATAACATGCTTTGCATGTCATACCCATCCCAATCACTATATTAAGCTGTGCATGCTGTGTATTCCTCACCATTGAGCGTCACTGTAGCCGGGTGTATGCTCACCGTGCATGATCATAAGTCACCGTGTTTTCACGCTATGCCTCTCTGACTGAAGTTGGGATATATACACCCAGACTTAGAGAAGTGTGCATGACCGGAAGTACTGACGGACTTTTGAACATGTGCCCCCCACAGGGGAGAGGTAACATGCTATGTGGGCTGACTGTTCGGAGGAACTAACACTCTCTTGACTAGCCAAAGTCATAATTAGCATATCATAAAATATCTTTATAAATAATGTTTCCAAAGATCGGTTTATATATGTTGCAACACGCTAGGACTATTAGGCAGGGATTTGAGATTTCCAACCAAAACTGCTCGTGGCTTTGGGTGCACAGGGGCCCGACAGCCTCCCTGTAAACTTTTTTAAGCACCACCAGTCATCTCCAATCTCAGCAATGGGAAAATGTGTCTTCACTGAAAACAGATATTTATCCCTGAATTGTAAAAAAAAAAAAAAAAATCAATCCAGGATGAGAAAGAAGTGAATTTCTTAAATAAATATTTACAAAGTTGCTTATTATCAGTGTGTACATATTTATTTCTGAAGTAAAAATGAAATTGACAGTTATTGTTTAAAGGGGAACTCCGGGAGAGAAAACTCTTTAGTACTGTCCCTGCCCTCCTACATGATGAAGCAGAGCCGTACACTGCAGTTCTAGGATCTATAGATCACTTATAATTCAATACAATCATATCTGCCCTCAGCTCTCACCACCCCTTAGGGGTCCGAGAAAATCTGCCTGACAGCTTCATCCAGCAGCAGAGAGCTGGAGGTGTGGCATGGACCCTGGGGGCTCCAGGATCATCTTACATTTCCACCCCTTCACACTTTTTCTATGGGCAGGGGTATGGCAGGGGGTATGGCTGCCAGCCCCATGGTCACAGTATAATCCTGACCCTGATATACCATACTATGTAATGTAACAGGGGTGTTCTGGCTTGAAATAGTAATCAGGTCATCAAGCAGATATAAATACACACTGTGATCTTTTGCTGTATGATGATGCATAATGTGTACGGTCATGTATCTGACTCACCCTGTGGGGGCCATGGGGTCATCGGAGCCGGGCAAGACGATGTAGTTGATGGGGATGTCACGGTCGCATGACCCAGTCCATGGTCCCGAAGCGATGAATCAAAAGGGGGAGAGGAAGATTTTCTTTGGGGGCTTGGTGATGAGGGAAGTAGTCCTTAAGGGCCCGTCACACGGGGCGAGATCGCCGCCGATTACATAGGCGATGTAGGGGCGTGGCATATCAGCGGTGACATCGCCCCTACGTCGCCTCATGTAAAGGGGCGATGTCGGCGACGCTGGTAGGTCGCCTGGTTTCAGAGCAGTGCTCTGAAACCAGGCGATCAATCTGGGGCGATGTGTACACCGGTCGGCGCGATGCTGGAGATGTCGCCCCGTGTAAATGGGGGACGGTGACGCTGGCGGGGCGCTTAAAACGTGCGCGCACCCGCCAGTCGCCGCCGACATCTCCAGCCCCATTGCCAGGTGTGATGGGGCCTTTAGGGAGAGGATTACTGGACTTGGGGATTATTGTTCACGTGCGCCACCCACGGGTAGCAGCTATTGATGGCCGACGCTGCAGTACAGTTCCTCTGGGGTTGATGGCAATATAGCTGGGTTGGTAAGCCCTCCACAGGTAGGGCTGACACCAGGGCAGCAGATGTTACTGGGTGAGTTGGTGCTGATGTTACAGCACAGGGTTGATAGTGCAGCAAGAAAGTTACAGAAACACTGGGGTGCAGTCTCAAGATGTTTACTCACAGCTTTGTCGTGCCCGGTTACAGCAGTCATCACCATTGCAACAACCCACGGAGTGCTGAGTCCTTGGAAGTGGAGAAGGGATCCAGCTAACTCCCGGGTAACTTGGTGGTCTTTAACCGGTACCCCCTCCTGTTACTGCCCTTTCACAGTCGTCTCTTCTTCTGCGCTGGGTTTGCCCTCCTGCCCTGCGCCTCACACACAGAGCCCCAAGTCAGTGGCCATGGGCCTTTATTTCCGTGTCATTCCTTTGACCCTACATGGCCACCTTTTCGACGGGTGTGTGCGGTCTTGGCTGCGGCACTTGGAAATACCGCAGCCTCCGGGTCGCTAGCTGAGCCTGGTTGTTCTCCACTAGTCAGGGGCCCGATCCCCCTAAACTGCGGCCTAGTCCCTCCACACAGCTTCAGTCGGTGTAGATATGGGCATCTCCGGGTGGACTGCTCACTACCCGGTTCCCTGGGACCCCTTCCGTCTTCGGGAGAAACCTCTCTCCCTCTCCTCTGTCCAGTCTTGCCTCTCCCAGGTCTTAGGACGAGCTTCCACTGGCTCCATTGCCCAGGAGGTCTCGTTCGAGACGTTGTCCCTCTCTGACAGACACTCTGGCCCTCACAGACTCTTTCAGCTCTTGCCAGCCACCCACCAAGTCACTGTCTTCTAGATGTTTCTCCCATCCTTTTATAATGCCTGTAACGTGTCCTACGTCACTAACGTGTGTCCTCCATGGCTTCACTCCCTCCTGGGTGCTCCCCTAAACTCTGCTATCCACCCATCCCTTCTACCAGTGGCGTAAAAAGTCCACTGCGGGCCCCGGTGCAGCTTTTACACCGGGGCCCCCTTAGGTGAGGACCGGGAGAGGGGTGGGGGGGAAGGGCCGCTGCACTTACTATTCTTGCTTGCAGAGCCGCCGACAGCAGGAGGAGAGGAGGGGCGGGCACAGCTACAGGAAGTGCCGCTTCACTTCCTCCCCATCCTCCCTCCTCGCCTCGGACACCCGCGGTTGCGGTAGGTACGCCACTGCCTTCTACCTTGGTTCCTGCTCTCAGGACAAAATCAGGAGCATTCTCGCCCTAACCCTGACCTGGAGTGGTGTAGTGCCGGGCTATGGTTGTCTGGATACCGGTCAGTGTCCCCTCCTTACCCGAGAGTGGAGTATTACACCTCTGGCCAGGGTCCAGTACCTCTGTGGTGACAGGATCTGCAGGGGCGCCACATATCCAAGCTAGGAGCACAGGCAAAGTATTGCATTGATGCACTGCCATGGTCTCCCTCCCCCATATCTGAGAAGATTGCAAAAAAAAAATTCAAGAGTTGACAAACTGTAGACCTGTTCATATCTCCAAGGAAAAAATAAGCAGCATGTCCATGACATTTTAGGATTCTCAAACACTTTTCTGATACTGTGAAATGCAGCATTTTTTCTGCTGCATAACTACATGGATAAATTGCCACAAACGGAAGCTTGTGAAAAGCATATTTGCAGTGCATATAGCAATTTTTTACACATGGCCCTGAGGTGTCACATAAGCCTAAATTTACCTGGGTACAAGACCAAAACATGAACAGAAACTGCAAGCACATGGATTGATAAACCGAAAAACAACATAATACTGTATATATATTCCTAGTTTTAGATTGATATCATAATATAAGACAAAAAAAATAGCACTTTTTACTTTTAATACATATTACTTAATAATACAGGAGTGTACTATAATTTGTGTGTACTTATACCATGTGTAACAGATGCTCCACAGATGTCTGCATGCCTTGCTGTGACTGAGGAGACAGTGAGGAATCTGGGATCCATAGAAAGTTTCAGGGAAAAGGAATCTACCAATTTACTATGGGAAAGGGGAGACCATGGCAGTGCTAAAAAAAAAATCAATGAAGTGCTTTGCCTGTGTTTCTAGCCTGGATACATGACCGTACACAGTATGCACTACCATATCATTGTACAGCAAAAGATCACAGCATGTATTGCTATCTGCTTGGTGACAAGATTGCCATTTCAAGCCAGAACACCCCTGTTACATTATATAGGATGGTATATCATTGGCAGGATTGCACTGTGACCATGGGGCCGACGTCCATGCCCCTGCCTCACCCCCTGTCAATACAGAAGTGTGAGGGGGCAGGAACGTTGAATGTTCCTGGAGTCCCCAGGGTCCACGCCCCTGACACACATTCCTGCTCTCTGCAACAGCATGAGGCTCTCAGGCTGATTTTCTCAGACCCCAGAGGAGGGAGTGAGAGCTGGAGAGCAAATATAATTTTACTGATTTATAAGTGATCTATAGATCCTAGAACTGTAGTGCCCAGCTCTGCTTCATCATTCTCTCCGGAGTTCCCCTTTAAACTGCAAAATTTGAAATTCTGGATAAAATGTGAATAAACTAATGAAGATGGCAAAAATGGCACTTTTATAACAAAAAACATATGCCAGGACAAAAGAAATTGTTTCTATTTGAAGAATAAAAAAATGTTCTTAAAATATTGGTTTGAAAACAACATACATCATGTGGGAATGTGTACACCTGATTCCGACACGGACCCCTGATGAAGCATTGGTGAAACGCTCGTTGGGTGTTTAGTGGGTGAGCTTAGAACTAGTTATTAGCATTTTTACTTACTTTTATATACCGTATATACTCGTGTATAAGCCGACCCGTGTATAAGCCGACCCCCCTACTTTTGCCCCCAAAGCCTGGGAAAACCTATTGACTCGTGTATAAGCCGAGGGTGGACCCCAGCAATGTGGTATACAGGCCCCCCCAGTGGTAGTATACAGCAGCCTCCCCAGTGGTAGTATACAGCAGCCACAGAGGTATATACAGCAGCCTCCCCAGTGGTAGTATACAGCAGTCTCCCCCAGTGGTAGTATACAGCAGTCTCCCCCTGTGGTAGTATACAGCAGTCTCCCCCTGTGGTAGTATACAGCAGTCTCCCCCTGTGGTAGTATACAGCAGTCTCCCCCTGTGGTAGTATACAGCAGTCTCCCCCTGTGGTAGTATACAGCAGTCTCCCCCTGTGGTAGTATACAGCAGTCTCCCCCTGTGGTAGTATACAGCAGTCTCCCCCTGTGGTAGTATACAGCAGTCTCCCCCTGTGGTAGTATACAGCAGTCTCCCCCTGTGGTAGTATACAGCAGTCTCCCCCTGTGGTAGTATACAGCAGTCTCCCCCTGTGGTAGTATACGGCAGCCTCCCCCTGTGGTAGTATACGGCAGCCTCCCCCTGTGGTAGTATACGGCAGCCTCCCCCTGTGGTAGTATACGGCAGCCTCCCCCTGTGGTAGTATACGGCAGCCTCCCCCTGTGGTAGTATACGGCAGCCTCCCCCTGTGGTAGTATACAGCAGCCTCCCCCTGTGGAAGTATACAGCAGCCTCCCCCTGTGGTAGTATACAGCAGCCACAGAGGTATATACAGCAGCTCCTCCCCTGTGGTAGTATACAGCAGCCACAGAGGTATATACAAAAGCCCCTCTCCTGTGGTAGTATACAGCAGCCCCCCCTGGGGTAGTATACAGCAGTGCCCCCCCTGTGGGTATACACAGCCCCCCCCTGGGGTAGTATACAGCAGTGCCCCCCTGTGGGTATACACAGCCACCCCCCCGTTGCTGCCGCACACCTGTAAAAAGAAGAGCTTTCATACTTATCCTCCTGCTGTCACCACGCGCATCCTCCGCTCTCCTTCTTGCTTGCACCCGGCGTCCATCCATATGACCGCGCACAAATAATGACGTCATTATTTGTGCGCGTTCACGTGGATGGACGCCGGGTTGCAAGGAGAGCGGAGGATGCGCGCGGTGACAGCAGGAGGATAAGCATGAAAGCGCTTCTTTTTACAGGTGTGCGGCAGCAACGGGGGGCGGCTGTGTATACCCACAGGGGGGGGCACTGCTGTATACTACCCCAGGGGGGTGGGGGGGCTGTGTATACCCACAGGGGGGGCACTGCTGTATACTACCCCGGGGGGGCGGGGATGTGTATACCCACAGGGGGGGCACTGCTGTATACTACCCCAGGGGGGCGGAGGAGCGCTGACAGCAATGTAATATGAACCTCTCCCCCTGCCGCTGATGGACAGGGGATGCAGTGCATATTGCATTGCACTAATGAGCAGGAGCACGTGACTGCCCGCTCATTGTACAGCCTCCCCCACCTCCTCCAGCCCCCGGACACCGGCCCCACACACTCTGAGCTGTCACTGACTCGTGTATAAGCCGAGGGGGGCACTTTTCAGCACAATTTTTGTGCTGAAAAACTCGGCTTATACACGAGTATATACGGTATGTTTAATACATGGGTCACACTTAAAAATTGCATTGTGTCTAAATAAAGTGTAACTTATTTGACTTTTTATTCAGAAAATATATAAGTTTACTTGCGCTTCTATACTTACCTTGCAACTTATTTACTTGGCACTTACACTTTATAGCGTTGGGGATCCCATGTATGCTTACCCACTATGTATGTATATATGCATTTCTGTGTAAGCCACACATACAAACCATATACATATATATTTTATTTTTGTCTGCCGTGTCGGCTTTTTGTATATACATTTTTGCATGTTGTTTTTAAATTAATTTATTAATAAAATTTGATGTTTTATTATAGGAACTTGATTATTTTTGTCCTGGCATAGATTTTTTTCTCAGTTACTCTTTATGGTAAAATTTGCAAGACATTGAACCGTGGTATTTTGGGAGATCCAAGAACATAAAAAGAGAGCGAGACAAATGAAGGAGGAGATATTTAAAAAGGTCTTTATAGCTGGACTGTGAATAGCGATGCAACGGGGCTTTGGCACAATTTCCAACTTTACAGGAAAAAGCAAACTTAGGGGTGCACACGTTGAGTATTTGCAGCATAAATTTCGGCACCAAAACACTGCACAGGACCAGCAAAGTGAAAGACTTCTGAAATCTCACGCACATATCAATCATGGGTTTTTTTTTTTTTTAAATCCCCCTTGTGGTCAGAATGTGGAAGAACAGGATGGGCTATTATTATTATTATTTGCTACTATAGCGCCATTTATTCCATAGCGTTTTTACATGTGAAAAGGGCATACATAGAGTACTACAATATTTCTGAGCAATACAAGGCACAGACAGGTACAGGAGGAGAGAGGATCCTGCCTGCGAGGGCTCACAGTCTACAAGGGATGGGTGAGGATACAGTAGGTGAGGAGAGAGGACCCTGCCCTGTGATGGCTCACAGCCTACAATGGATGGGTGAGGATATAATACGTGAGGAGAGAGGACCCTGCCTGCGAGAGCTCACAGTCTACAAGGGATGCGTGAGGATACAGTAGGTCAGGAGAGAGGACCCTGCCCTCCAGGGCTCACAGTCTACAAGGGATGAGTGAGGATACAGTGGGTGAGGAGAGAGGGACCTGCCCCGTGATGGCTCACAGCCTACAAGGGATGGGTGAGGATACAGTAGGTGAGGAAAGAGGACCCTGCCCATGAGGGCTCACAGCCAACTGTTCCTGTGCTGACTGTACAGGGACATGGTCTGATCCTACCACATTTCCTGGGCTGAGATAATCTTAAGGCCCTGTTACGCAGCACGACGTTGAAACGATGTCGGCAACGATCTCGGGGGCGCACAGTTTTTTTTTACATCATTTCAACATCACTGGTGACATGTCATACGTCTAAATATCGTGAACAACTCACCAACGATGTTGTGAGCAGGGATCGTTTGTAAACCCCGCGAACGATCCCTGCTCATTGCTGTGAATGGGCGAAGTCGTCCATGACATCGTTATCGCGGTGTCACACAGAACGATGCTAGCAGATCGCTTGAACGACATCGTCAGGTTTTTTAACATGTTCATAAACCTGTCAACTCCAACTTGACTAATTATCATAGTTGAATCGTTCGGTTACACGCAACGACGCACTAACGATGCTGTTTCAACATCATTGAACACGTCACTTTTGAGCGATGTCGGGCACGATGTCATGCCATGTAACAGTGCCTTTATAGATATGTCCCTGCTATGTACTGTGTAATGAATGTGCCTGACTGCACAGGGACATGGTCTAATCATACCATATCTCCTGTGCTGAGATAATGTTATATATGTGTCCCTGCTATGTACTGTGTAACTGATGTGTCTGACAGTACAAAGACATAGTCTGATCATACCACACCTCCTGTGCTGAGATAATCTTATATATGTGCCCCTGCTATGTACTGTGTAATGGATGTGTCTGACCGTACAGGGACATGGTCTGATCATACCACATCTCCTGTGCTGAGATAATCTTATATAGGTGTCCCTGCTATGTACTGTGTAATAGATGTGTCTGACCGTACAGGGACATGGTCTGATCATGCTACATCTCCTGAGCTGGGATAGTCTTATATATGTGTCCCTGCTATGTACTGTGTAACTGATGTGTCTGACTGTACAGGGACATGGTCTGATCATACCACATCTCCTGTGCTGGGATAGTCTTATATATGTGTCCCTGCTATGTACTGTGTAATGGATGTGTCTGACCATACAGGGACATGGTCTGATCATACCACATCTCCTGTGCTGGGATAGTCTTATATATGTGTCCCTGCTATGTACTGTGTAATGGATGTGTCTGACCATACAGGGACATGGTCTGATCATGCCACATTTCCTGGGCCAGGAAGGAAGTGGCCATCCCCACTGCCAACCCCCACCCACCCCCCAAGCAATTAGATACAACTCTATTATAAAATGGACGCCCATTATCACCTGAAAAATTTTTTGTACCGTTTTTATTTCTTTAAATTTGGGTTGTGGGTTATAATACGGTGCGGTTTATAAAACGCAAATTATTATATATAAGATTATTTCAGCACAGAAAAAAAAATGTAAGCACGACCAATTGTGGAAATTATTATTACCAGATGTTTTAATTAAAATGAATTTTACAATTACGGTAATTTTGTTCGTGGGAGAAAACCCTTTAATAAAAAAAATAAATGATAACGCTTGGATTATTTCACATATTCCAGCCCTGTCATTTTTTGTATATTCTGCAGAAATAATGAAAAAAACGACCCAGTGTAAGGCGCCATCTGGCTTGTTCAGGTGAGTGAAAGGAACTGGATTGCTCAATGTGATACGTTTAAGGCAGCTGTCTGGTATCTAACAAAAATATTAACCTAATTTATATCCTGGTGTGAGACTGGAATCTGCGTAATGTACTATGAGATTATACAAGGACATTTATAAGACTTGTACTTCTCGTTCTTTCAGAGAGGAACAGTATGTAGCTACAGTTATAGATTTACAGGAAAATCATAGTGCACAAAAAAGTCATAATCTAGCACGCTTACAATGTATATATTCCCTACCTTTCAAAAGTTTGGGGTCACTTAGAAATTTCCTTATTTTTTTAAAGAAAAGCACATTTTTTTCAATGAAGCTAACATTAAATGAATCAGAAATACACTCTATACATTGTTAATGTGGTAAATGACTATTCTAGCTGTAAACGTCTGGTTTTTAATGCAATATCTACATAGATATATAGAGGCCCATTTCCAACAACCACCACTCCTGTGTTTTAATGTTACGTTGTGTTTGCTAAGGCTGGCTTCACACTGCAGTTTTTTCCCTGATCAGGGTTAATCAGGTTTGTGTGCCAAAACCAGGAGAGGAACTTGCAGAGAAAAACTGTAATTGAAAGATTGACACCTGTTCTGAGTTTTGGAGACACTCCTGGTTTTGGCACACAAACCTGATCGAACCTCGTCAGGGAAAAACCTGCAGTGTGATAAGGCTGGTTTCACACTGCAGTTTTTTCTCTGATCAGGTTCCATCAGGTTTGTGTCTCCAAAACTCAGAGCAGGTGTCAATTAGGGATGAGCGAGTATGCTCGCCGCTACTCGTTACTCGCACGAATATCTCGGTACTCGGCATGCTCGGCGAGCACCGAGTACCGCCGAGATGCTCGGACTCCTCGCTAATAATTATCGCTCTGACACAAATACACAGCTCCCTTCAGTGCACACAGTGAGCTGGCACGTCACAGAGAGCAGATTGATTGCTAGGGTCCCTCTAGGGGGCACAGCAAGTTGTTGCTTGTTGCAAGGATTTGAAAAAGCCCACCCTCCCGCCCTTTCCCAGAAGCACTCGTTTTATAGCCGGAAGTCTGTGGGTGGAGCCTGTCACTAATTGACTTACATTGGGCTCGGTGTACAAAAGTATCTTGGGATGCTCGGCCAGAGCTTCGAGCACCCGAGATTTTAGTACTCGCTCATCTCTAGTGTCAATCTTTCAATTACAGTTTTTCTCTGCAAGTTCCTCTCCTGGTTCCTCTCCTGGTTTTGGCACACAAACCTGATCGAACCTGATCAGGAAAAAAACTGCAATGTGAAACCAGCCTAATTGTGCAAGAAGGCTAATGGAGGTTTAGAAAACCCTAGAAAACCCTTGTACAAGTATGTCACCACAGCTGAAAACGGTTTGGCTGATTAGAGAAGCTATAAAATTGACCTTCCTTTGTTTTTTCTTTCCATTTTGAGAGTTTCATAGAACAAAGAGAATGGTCATGTGAAACTCGAAAGTTTATTCTTGTTCTTAGAAATGAAGGATATTCCATGCGAGAAATTGCCAAGAAACTGAAGATTTCCTACAACGGTGTGCACTACTCCCTTCAGAGGAGAGCACAAACAGGCTCTAACTAGAGTAGAAAAAGAAGTGGGAGGCCCCGCTGCACAACTGAGAAACTAGACAAGTACAGGAGAGTCTCTAGTTTGAGAAATCGACGCCTCATAGCTCCTCAACTGGTAGCTTCATTAAATAGTACCCGCAAAACGTCAGTGTCAACGTCTACAGTGAAGAGGGGACTCCGGGATGCTGGCCTTCAGGGCAGAGCGGCAGAGAAAAAGCCATATCTGAGACTGGCTAATAAAGGAAAAGATTAATATGGGCAAAGGAACACAGACGTTGGACAGAGGAAGATTGGAAAAAAGTGTTATGGACAGACGAATCAAAGTTTAAGGTATTTGGATCACACAGAAGAACATTTGCGAGAACAACTGAAGATAAAACTATAATTTCAAGTAAAAATCATTATTTCTAACCTTGTCAATGTCTGGACTATATTTTCCATTCATTTTGCAACTCATTTGATAAATAAAAGTATGAGTTTTCATGGAAAACACTAAATTGTCTGGATGACTCCAAACTTAACAAGACAGATAAAAGAGTTAAAAACTTCTAGTTACACTGAACTCACTGGCCAATTCTCAGTTGACTCAACATTTATTTACTCATTTATATTGTGCCATTAATTTCGAAG
Source organism: Allobates femoralis (assembly GCA_033576535.1). Lineage (NCBI taxonomy): Eukaryota > Metazoa > Chordata > Amphibia > Anura > Aromobatidae > Allobates > Allobates femoralis. Next base: position 513,261,673 of record JARQOC010000005.1, read on the forward strand.
CACTTTACAGACTTCATCATCACTGTCCCCATTGGGGCTCACAATCTACATTTCCTATCCATATGTCTTGTCAGGAAGTAATATTTAAGGAAACAAAGAGCCTGTAAATGGAAGAATAGACTACATTTTCTTAATGGATATTTATTAAAGATGTATTCTTATTTTAATAAATTGTTGTTAATGAGTTGGACAACAACAAGAAAATACAAAATACAAGAAAATCCCATGACGGACAACCATAAATTCTCCATTAAATGTCACTTAGTTAACCCAGCAGGAAGTATGACTGCCTCAAAATGACTAAAGTTGATAAATCCCCAGGCCTGGATGGCATACACCCCTGAGTACTGCAGGAATTAAGTACTATCATAGGCACACCATTAGGCACACCAAAGATTCCATAATAGCAGGGTCTGAATCACAGAAGTACATTATAATAAGAAGTGATTTGGAATTGATTTAGCTACCACAGGACTGGTGCATAGTAAATGTGGTGCCAATATTCAAAAAGGGGACAAAAACTGAGCCTGGAAATTATAGGCCAGTGAATTTATCCTGTATGGTGTGTAAAATCCTTGGGGGCTTTTTAAAGATGCTATACTGGAGTATCTCAAGAAGAATAACTTCATGACCCAGTAAGAACATGGGTTTATGAGGGATCGGACCTTTCATACTAATCTGATCAACTTCTATGAAGAAGTAAGTTCTAGACCAGGGAAATGTAATGAATGTTGTGGATATGGACTTTTCAAAACCTTTTGATATGGTGCTGCAGAAAATGTTGATTCATAAATATTGTATAATGGGGATAGGGGAAAATATGTGTAATTTGGTTAAGAACTGGCTCAGTGATAGGAAACAAAGGGTGGTTATTTATGGAATACACTTGGACTGGGTCACAGATAACAGTGTGATACTACAGGGGTCAGCATTGGGCCTGCTTCTTTTTAACATTTTTATTAAACAACATTGTAGGTGGCATACAGAGTATAATTTCAATCTTTCCTGATTATACTTAACTTTGAAGGGTAATCAATACAGAGGATGACAATTTTACATTTCAAGAAAATTTATGTAATCTGGAAGCTTGGGCTGAGAAATTGAACTTTAATGTGGATAAATGTAAGGTCGTGAACTTGAGCAGATGAAATCAAATTTATACTTATGTATTTAATTGTAGAACACTGGGTAAAACTGTCACAGAAAAATACCTGGGCCTATGGGTAGACGGCAAACTCATATTTTTAGTGACCAGTGTCAGCTGCTCCAAAAGCTAATAAAATAATGGGACGTGTTAAAAGAGGCATAGTGGCATGAGGAGGACATAGTTTTATCTCTGCACAAGTCGTTAGTGCAAATATTGTGTACAATTGTGGTCTCCGGTGTATAGGAAAGACATAGCTGTCTAGATCGGGTGCAGAGAAGTAGGGGGTCTGGAAGCCTGTCTTGAAAAATATAGTATTACCAGTTATATATACTAGATTTTTTGATAGGGCATTGATCCAGAGACCTAGTCTGATTGCCATATGTGGAATCAGAAAGGATTTTTTTCTCCAATGTAGATGTGTTTGCCACATCGGGTTTTTTTTTTTGTTGCCTTCCTCTCGATCAACAGGTTACACTATGGGTTGAAGTAGATGGACTTAAAGTCTACCTTTACCTTAAAATCTAAAACTATGAGCATGAAAATAAGCAAGTTTACATTTCACTTGCTTTTTCTCTCTGCTGTCATTCTCCTGCATTGAGCGCTTTTATCTCACATAGTGCATAGCTTGTCTCAAAGGAGCTTGGCCACTAGCACCTGGTATTTTGTGCAGCAAAAATTTTTTTAGGAACAGTTTACTTGTAACATCCTAGCCACTTCTATCCAGCACATTGAATTTATTACAGCAGTTAGATGCTCACCTACACCCCCTACCCCTCAGCTGTAGACCAGCTGATGCTCAACAGCATTCACCATCGCCAGCTCTCAGAGCAGGTCTCCTAACTACCGTTCTAACTGTCCTGAGCTATGCCAAACGTATAGATACCATAGATTATGATCGGTATATCACAAGAAAAACACCTACGGTCAGGGACGTAACTACAATAGGTGCAGGGGTTGCAATCGCACCTGGGCCCTGCACCTAGGGGGCCCCAAAAGTCCCTTTGGCCTATAGAAAAAGACTAATACTATTAAAGATTTGCAGTTGGAGCTTTCGCATCGGGCCCCTGGGCCTGAAGTTACACCACTGCCTATGGTCCTTTTTACCTATAATTCCAGTAAGCTCAGTATTGACTCCTGATCAAAGGTGCAATTTAATTATTTTGCTTGCATGCCTCCCTATATTATTCTTGGTTAGTTTTACTCCACCTATTCACCATGCTACTCCACTTATTCATCATGCTACTCCACTTATTCACCATGCTACTCCACTTATTCACCATGCTACTCCACTTATTCACCATGCTACTCCACTTATGCACCATGCTACCACCCACTTATTCAGCATGCTACCCCACTTATTTACCATGTTACTTCACTGTTTAACAGGTTTACTACCATATTTTTAGATAAACTGTCTGCTCATGAATAACAATCCAATTACGTTATTATCATAAGTGCCAATATATGCAGAATACCTCCTATAAGTCATTAAAGTGGTTTTATTCCTTTTCTGATGTCCAACAGGGTCCAATATGACAGAATTGATCCTGAAACAGTGGTCAAGTTTTGTTGAATTTCGCTTATGACTTGCACAGAAGGTTTTCCACTACTAACATGACTTTCTTTCTTTTGTCCTAACTATGCCCAACTATCACTTTCCCAAAATACTTCTGCTATCTACCCTGCTCCTGAAAGCTTATCTCTCTGAGGCTTATAAATACCATTATTGCTGTTCTAACTTTGATCTTCTAGGCTGCAGACCGCAAATCGGACCAAGGAGCAGGGCACGTCACAGGTGGGGTTTGAGAGGAGAGTGAAGTCTGATCTGAGCATGCGTGGCCAGACTGCTGTCACTCAGAGAGGTAACCCCAGCCCCACCAGTGACGTATCCTGCTCAGTTAGTCCGATTCCTGTCTGCAGCCCAGAAGATCAAAGAAAGAACAACGATAAAATGTACTTCTTAGCATCTTAGAGACAAGAGTACAGGAACAGAGTAGAAAGCAGAAGTATATGGGAAAGTGATAGTTAGGAGAAAGGAAAGGAGGTCACATTAGTAGTGGAAAATCTTTTTAAAGGGAACCTATCATGTCTCCAAATGCTATTAACCCGTAGATGTCGGGTTGACCTGCAGATCAACCAGACATTTACGGGTTAATCTGCAGGTTAATAGCGTTCGAATGTTTCACAATCATCACACTATAAGTGAGGATACCAGGAGAAAGTTAACTTTGTTCCTCCCGGAAGCAGCAAGCTATCAGTCAGAGACATGGTTTCTATGACACTCATCTCTCTATGGGATGTATTTACGCCATCCTGGGCATGATTGCAACTCGGACTAGATAAGTAATATCATGAATGGGACATGCCAGATAACTAGCAGAAGTTAATTTGCATGCGTTGCCCACATGGTTATAGCGTCATTGATTACATTATTTAGTATTAGATAGATTGTTCTTCCATTTTGCAGTAAATGTTAGTTTGGTTACAAGCCTTGTCCATACCTTGTAGCTGAGGCAGATAGGCTCCTATTAATTTCGATCTTTTCTTTTCATACCCTTTCTGTGTGATGTCACCTGCCAAAAATAAGTGAAATGGATGAGAACGGGAACTTGTTTTTCATTGCTTCTATTTTTGTGAAATTTCACCAATGTTACATCAGACATCGGGGAAACACAAGCCAAAAGACAGGTCAGCAGAACACAAGCCACAACAGCCATATCCAATGCCAAAGCAACGTAGACACGAAACAGTGTTACTAACAGATATTCCCATCACGTGTGTTTCCAAGTAAACGCCAGGGTTTATGGAGGACCTCGCCTTTCAGTTATTTATAGAGAAGACTCTCAGAAATTATATTGTCACTGAAAATAGTCATGAAGTACACCCACGTATGAAGGTTTATATGAGAGAATACACAGCTGGGGTCATTAACCAAAACTGCTCACAAATAATGTTCCATATTACATCTTTATTATTACATCACTCCATTTCACTGCATAAACAACCATATAAAAAGTATACAAGATTGCCCTGTACTTCACATGTATCCTGCAAGTCCATCATGACGATTTATGACAGCCTGTAGAGTGCGATCTATTAAAAGGAATCTGGCAGCAGGCTTTTGTAAGAGCTGCATGATCTTCTCTATAAAGATTGTACATTAGCATGTGTCAATCACAGCAGGAGGTGTGTCAGACTGCCCTGCGTATGAATAGTAGTCCAGTAATAGTAATCACCAGGTGATAAATCCTTTAATTTATGTAAACAATAGCACAGTCTCTGATAAGAGAGTCACAGTTGACTTTTGTTGTTTAACCCATGCAGCATGTGGTCCTTAGTTTACATAGCAAAAGCCTTCTGACAGATTCACTTTAAATATAGTCTGGTAAAGGCTTTACTGGGTATAATGTTACATTTTCTACCACCTAGTGTCATATACACAGTGTGTATATAATTAATAGGCTAGGGAGTATTCTGACCAAATCATCATTTTTATGATTTTCCATCTCCAAGCTGTAAAAACGTGAATGCTTACTGGATGGAGCAGATCAGGTGATCTATATTTGTGTAATGAGGGTGGTGAGGCCTAGGAATATCAACACCCTTTATCAAGGTGTGCAGAAATATTAGGCAGCTTGTTTTTCAAAGGTAAAATGGGCCAAAAAATAGATTTAACTGACTCGAAAAAGTAAAAAAAAATGTTAAACGTATTACAGAGGGATGCTACACTGTTGAAATTGCTAAAATATTGGGGAGAGGTCCCAAAACCATCCTAAATTTTATTGCAAATATTCACAAAAAAATGTGTTGAGAAAAAAAAAGAAGGCGGCAGCACAAAAAGCAATATGGCAAAAAAAAAAAAAAAAAAAAAAAACAATGGTTTATTAGGCCATAGTGGGAATATTTCGGTTCCAAGGTATTAATCTTTCTCAAGGTTCATGCTTTCAAACCAAAATGTTGCCACTATGGGCTAGTAAACCATTGTTTTTTTGCCATATTCCTTGGTGTGCTGCCTCCATTTGTTAATTCTTATCTGGATGCTTTGCCAGGAAGGGTTTGCACCCACCTTATCCTAGTGCTGCTCTTGCTTTTTTTATATTTGAGAAGAAAATAAAAGGCACACTAAAGTGCAAAGGATCTAAGAAGAATCTGACGTGAAGCGACCGAGAGCCCATTATCATTCAGTGCTGTCATATTACAGAACTTCAACCTCTCTGAAGGGCCCAGAGGTACAAGGTATTGAGAGCTCAGAGATATGGCCAAGGTAAGGATTCTGAAACCAACCACCACTGAACAAGACACAGAACAGGAAACCTCAAGACTGGGTCAAGAGATACCTGAAGACATTTTTAGGCTATGTGCACACAGGGAGGTTTAGGGCCGTTTTAGCAGCGGAAACCGCCGGTCGGTTTCCATTAGGTTTATGCAAATTTATGTTAATCCAAAAGCGGCTTTTGGGTTAACATATAAACCTATGGAAACCGACCCCCGGTGTGCACACACCGGCGGTTTCCACATGCTCATCTGTTGCTAACCCGCTGGGTTCCCAGCGGGTTAGCAAAGAATGAGCATGTTCTATAATCCGGCCGGTTCTGCAGCGGCTGCAAGCAGAATCATGTGCTGCTTCCAGCCGCTGCAGAACCGACGCGGCTAACCCGCTGTTCACCCGCCGCAAACCCGAGGCACATACCCGCCAGGATGCCGGTGGACGGCTCCAGAGCTTCCTGGCGGGTCCGCCCAGCCGCCGACCCGCTGTGCACCCGACAAGTGTGCACATAGCCTTATGAAAGGTTTTATGGACTGATAAGATTCTCATCTCTTGATGGACCAGATGGACGAACCTTGGATCAATAAAGGGCACAGACCTCCACTTTGACTCAGCCGCCAGCAAGGTGGAAGTGAGGTACTGCTATGGGCTGGGATTATTAAAGTTGAGTTATTGATATCAATATATGAAAATATCCAAATATTTACCAATGTGATTGTATCCTGTATTGTACTGCATATCTAGCATATATGTATCCCTTTAAGTGCTTGTCTTTTTTTAAGAGGATTAGTGCTTTCATATTAAGCATTGTACTGTAAGTTATAGCCTATGTTTAGAGAAATGGTGCAGGTCACAGTCTGGGAATGAAGCCAATGTCTAGCATGTTTTGGTAAGAAGGGAAGATGTTCCCAAATACCAGATAATAAAGGAGTGCGATGGGTCAATAGCATCAGATGATGGAAAAGCACAAAGATACATATCCAATCAGATCTCAGCTATTAGTGACCAATGATTGGTTATGTTTAACATTTTGTAACCAATTAATGAATTCTGGGTCTACCACTCCAAGATTGTATACATTTATGTGCTTCCTAATAAACTTAGAATTCTTCCATACTTGCTCCCAAGTCAAGTGTGGTTATTGTCCGCGGACACCTTTTATTATTATAAATTTGGTAAGCACACAGTTAAGGCTCCATTACCTGGTACAATATCATGAACGACATCGTTAGGACGTCGTTTCGTGTAACACCGAGATACGACTACGATAAATCGTTGGATCGTTGATCGCAGATTTAAGAACATGTTCTCAAGTCAGACGATCCTCGATCAGCCAACCTGCTGAATCGTTCGGTGCAATAACGATGTCGTTCATGACTTCGCCCATTCACATCAGTGAACAAGTATCGTTCGCTGGGTTGTGCGAACGATAGCTGCTCGCTACATTGTTGGTGTGTCGTCCACAATATCTACACGGGTGACTAACGACTGAGCACCCATGAGATCGCTAAGGATATTGTTTTCAACATTGCAGCGTGTAATGGTACCTTTAAGGAGAGGTATATTTTGATCTCCCAATCATCAGATCCATAACAGTTGATTTTGAGTTTATCTTCAAAACAAACAAAGCTCAACTCCCAAATCTACTGCCAGATTTTAGAAGACACTTTCTTCAGGCAGTGATACCGGTAAGGCTGCACACTCACGATAAGTCTACGCAGCATTTTGGACGTGGCGTCTTGCCGCCGCGTTCAAAACACTGCGAAGTACAGTAGCAGCATAGTGGATGGGATTTGTAGAAATTCCTTGCTTACCCCAACCGCAGTGTTCTTTTAGCTGCGGTGTGGGTTGCCGGGAGTCCGCTCCTCCTCCGCATGTTAATTTCATGTGCAGAGTTGGAAGCGGCTCCCATCGCGTGACTGCAGGGAGAAGCTGCCCTGCACCCGCCGCACATGGTGAGTACAGGGCTGTTGCAGTCTCCCTGCGGCCACACTCAGATCAGGAGGAGCTGCGTCCAACACATAGCACCTCCGGACCATGAGCACATAGCCTAAGAGTCTGCGTCTTTCAAGAAAACCATGATTTTTATGCAAAGCAATGCTCCATCGCAGCATCAATGTCTCCACTCGCCCATCTTTCAGTCTGACAATGCCCTATAACTCTCACAGCTATCTCTGACATAATTCCATTCTTTATTATTAATAATGCAGGGCGACTTCCACCGTACCGCACATTAATGCTCCGTATAGAAGGCCTCCCTACGTCACCAGAGATGATAAAAGCCACATAAGGCATCCCTCCTAAAGAACACATTTAGATCTAAAGTAATTATTGTCTTTAGTAAAAAAATAAATAAAAAATTTAAAAGCCTTTAAAAACAGACCTGCATGATATGAACAGGATCAATGCATTAAGCCATACCACAAGAACAAGGAAGGAAAATAATCAGTACAAGAAAGAGGATGAAGACAAAAATGGAAAATAAACAGGGTCTGGAACATCTTACATATTGACGTCAAACTTGTGCCTAATGCACTTCCCTCCCCTAAGTGTCGCCATAAGGGTACGACAATCAGACACAGTCTCAGGTTTGCACATTTTGAGTTTGTGGCTGTTTTAAAAGGAATCTGTCAGCAGGTTTTTGCTACCTCTTCTGAGAGCTGTAGGCAAAGAGACCCTGAATCCAATGATGTATTACTTAGATCACTGGGTGCAGCGATTATAATACAATCAGTTTTTACATTTAGCAATGCAGCAGAGCTCAGAAAGTTAACCTGCCCACACTAGGCTCTCAATATACAATTCCTATAGAGTCTATACTATAGACCGTGATTTGCTAATTAGAGGGAGCATGATCAGACTAGTGTACGCCATGCAATGATAGTCCCAGGTGATAAAACTTTCATTATAAGTAAAACAACAGCCTGCAGGGTAATAAAAATAGTCAGCCTCCATCTCCTGCTATCTTCAATTTACATTGCAAAAACCTGCTGACAGATTCCCTTTAATGAATTGATAAGAGAAGAGTCTGGGAGGACACTGGCACATGTGCAGCCACAGCCTCTTGGGACTACGGACTCTGTCATCACATGTATTTAAATAGATAAATCCTATGGATAAGTCTAATTGATCCCACTGGAGAGGAACATGAACGGCCAGTATCATGAGACCATCATTACATAGTATGAGGCAAAGGATACCACAATAACCTGTACCATGTGATATCAGGCACTCCATAATAGAGGCTTGTTGCTAAAGATGGTCTCTGACATCTTTATGATACCATTGGTAGGTACAATAGTGCCAAGTGACTGCCTCCTGACGTGGCAGATAAGAATCCAGGGGTGGCAGTCACACAAGGGCCCTATTACCTGAGGATTGCCAAAGGTTTCTCTGTCCTAAAACATAAGTCACCTCTATTATAAATGGAGCAGGATACATGGACCCTATTAAACCTTCTGAGCTCCAGTGCAAAAATATAAGCTCCACCTCTGGTATGAAAATGGCAAAATAAAGTGTTCTCCGACTCCTCGCATTAGAAGCAGGACTCGATTCCAAAAGGTGCCATGATCTCTATTTAAACAACGGATCCAAGATGGATCAAACATGATGTGTTTGATTAAACAGTTTTGTTTTTCACCCCAAAGATTTATCATACAAGTCATGTATAAAGCCAGCCTTATTCTCTGTTCATTATGACACGAACATGACCTACAAAATTTAAGAGTTGTTTAATCAGTTCTCTGTTTTCCACCCCAACCAACAAGTTAAAGGGGTTGTCTGGTCTAAATTCACAAGCCTGCAGTCACTCTATGTGACTGCAGACTTGTGGATCCTTACATTGTACACACTGTGCATTGTGAGGATTCTCCGGTGTCAGAGCCGGTAATGGCCAGAATCCGACCAAAGGGTAGTGGCCTCGCTCAATACATTGACAATAAGTTAGGCCTATGACCTCCAGTGAGATTGTGACCAGAGGTATGTTTATCACATACTAGCAGCCACGCAACTGCTATTCCTGGCTCTGACCATGAAGAATCCTCATAGTGGCCAATGCGTACAATGTAAGGATTTACAAGTCCGCAGTCACAGAGTGACTGCAGATTTATGAATTCAGATTGACAACTCCTTTAAGCATCTGGCCAATCACATCAATACAAAATAATATTAGTCAAGCAGATGTGTTCACAGTAGGAAGAGGAGAAGCTAAAGACAAGTATCAGGCAGCAGGAACTCAAGTGCAAGACCCTCATCTTCCAACAGTTACCCTGACACATTAGATATATGACCAGTCATTACATTATCACCAGTCCACAGCATTGATGATAAATTGCTGATTGTTGGTTGTTCCACTTATGGGACATCCATTGAACTCTAGAACAGAGCTTTCAAATGCCTCTTTGGAAATGATTGGAGACTACAGCTCCATTTGTTGTTTAAGGGAGTACCAGAGATAGTGGAGTTCATAGCAGGAAATTTCGGGCAATCCCACAAATAATGAATAAAGCAGTGGCCTGGATGTAGGGTACTGCTGAATTCCAAGATGGCATTTCAGAGCCTCATTTCCAGGATTACAAGGGGTATTGATGCGTTGGGAATAACCCTATATGCCATTTTCTGATTACACATTTATTTTATTGTTTAGATTGGGTTTTTATGTTTCATTTAACTTTTTTTTCCATACTGTTTATTTCAATTTTCAATATCTATCAATATATACCGCATATCTGAAATACTGTAATTATCGCATTGTTACAAGGCTCAATACTAGACTCACACTTCCTGTTCCACTAAAAGGACTACAATGAAAGGAAACATCTCTATATACAGTAGATAAAACAGAATTCACCATTCACAATTGAAGATGTCACAGCTCACCTCCTCCCCCTCCCTTCACAATGCAAACAAGATTTCATTTTCTGCCTGGCTTTTTATATGTTTAGCCTTGAAGTCGGATTTCCAGCACAGCCCTTAATTTTAATATTCTAATTCCATGACTGTGAATGGACCATGGCTAATTTAGTAATAAATACATTACATTTTAAATGCCCTATGTTTACAGGCACCCCCCTTCCTATAGCAAATAGAGAAAGTGAGGCCCTGCCACCAGAGACAATTTGGTCCATCCTTTGGAAGCTATCAGAGGTGTGAGGAATTTCCCCCTTTGTGTTCTCCTGGAGACCCCACATGGTTTTCAATTCCTGTAATCAGGCAAAGTACAGGTTATAACCGTTGTGTAGAGATACACCCTTTAAACAAATGTCAATTTACTGCTGTGGTCATATATTCCCCTACATATACATATTTTTCACCACAAGTATGTCTGGTGATAAGTTTTTATATTTACTGGAGAAATAAATTAGGTTATAAATATGTAAAATATCAGAAAGCAAAAAATGCAAACCATTATGGGTTGTGTAACTTACTGATATTGTACCTATTGGATTCATAGTTATAAAATAAACTAGCTGGGTGCCCGATGCAGATGCATCGGGATTCTAGCAGAGCGAGTCTCTGACTCGCAATGGCCGCTTCGCGGCCAATGCTTCGCGCTGCTAAGGCAACTCGCCATGCCCGCTGCGCGGGCATAGCGAGTCGCCTTAGAACTGCTCGCAATGGCCGCTGCGCGGCCAATGCTTCGGTCGTATCCACATGACGACATTGACTCGCAGCGTGAGCGGACTCAAAAGGGGCAAAAATCCCATTCGTGATTATATAATAGATGATCACATTATTGTGCTGACTCCACAGTTATTTAAGTAGAAGATACAAGCCTATTTGTATACAGTGTTGGAGCTTGGGGACACCCCTGATGTGTAATTGAAAATCTGCAGGTATGAAACACATTTCAAAGCATAGTGAGAGAATCACTTTTATCCTGATTTCCTTTAAATCAGTTTATGAAATAGGTGACACATTTGCACTAAGGATGCCTATCTCACCCTGAGCACATGCACTGAATGTAAAATATTGAGGGTCAGGCTGTATATATGATCCATGTATCCATCACAGTGTAATCCATTTTATTTGTTCTGGCAGGTCACTGCGAGACTGTCATATCGACCTGCTGCGACAAATAAGGTGGATTACAGCCTGACGGATAGTTCATCACTGGGCAAGTGCCCTCATTCTAACTTTACTATTGATTTCAAGCTGCCATAGAAGATGTGGACGTTGGAATTTGATTTTAAAGGAAAAAAAAAACTTTTAGATGAGTCAAGAAGGTTCAGAGAAGGAATAACAAAAATCACGGCTCACAAAACATTAAAGCTGCACGGCTGTAGAATCAATTTAATGGAGTAAAGACTTACGGTATATGCACTGTATGATGATATACTGGGTATTTAAAGAGACACTGAGCCCACATTCCCTCTGTGTTGAGCAATCTATTCTTTTCTTTGAGTAACTACGGTACTTAAAAAAGTTACTTTTTTTTTTAGTTAAATACCAAACAAAAATCCCTGAGCTGCTCAGATTATGTTTCTTTTTACCATTTTGCCCTGTGTCACTCCATTGCAAAGATATTTATATGTGATGCTTTTGGTGCACAGTATATGAAATTTCTGCTTGTAGTGCAACTGGGTGTTTTTTCAAATTCTTCCCTGGGGGTTTCTGCATTCATCCCTTCCAGCCAAACTCTGCCAATAAAAGCTCGGCAGCCTAAAGATCTCAAGACGCTGCCAAGCTGCGATAGCCATCCTATGGGAGGGAAGGGTGAAAGCACACGCCCTAAGGGTACCTTTACACGTCGCAACATTGCATGCAATTTCACTTGCAACTTACTGGTTGCAGTGAAATCATGGACACATTGTTACATTTGTACACGGCAACAAAATGGAACAATGTGTCCATGATTTCACCGCAACCAGTAAGTTGCAAGTGAAATTGCATGCAATGTTGCGACGTGTAAAGGTACCATAAGAGAAGAGAAACACCCAGTTGTACTACAAGCACAGATTTCACATACTGAGCTGCAAATGCAACAAATGTTAATATCTCTGCCTCGGAGGAACACAGCACAAAATGGAAAAGTGCATAACAATCAGGGGAGCTCAGGACTTTTTACAAGTTATATCCATTTTTTTTGGAGCAAGTGACAGGTCCTCTAAGGATGTGAGGGTTCGATTTCGCCAGATCCCCGTTTCCTTATGTCATTTGTATGTAACACAACGCTCTACCAGAAAGAAGAAACCTCCCTTATAGCTAAGTCTCTCCAAAGCATCTACACTGGAGAACTTCCACAGTGATTTCCACTTTGCCTTATACTGCTGCGAATATCATAGTGGGCATAAGCATGGAAGCCGCACACATCCAGTATCTACGGGCACTGTATACATATACATGTTGTGGACTTAAAACCTGCAGAACTTGTCAATTTATCCTGCAGATATGTTCTGCACCATGTGTGAGATTTTTAAAATCTTATACACTTTTGGTGCAGACATTTCTGCATCAAATCCCCATCTTAGCAGGAAAACCGTAGAGGTAAAAAAATAAATTTTTTAGGTGTTCTTGGTGCGTTTTTAATGCGTTTTTCTTGAGTTCTGGGGTGGAAAAATGCTGAAAAAATTGACATGCTGCAGATTTATTTCTGCACCAAATATGCAATGTGTGCATGAGACTTCAGGATTCTCATTGACTTTGCTGACATAAGGATTTTCTTTCAGTTTTGTTACAAATCTATACTCAAAAACGTATAAAAAAAAAAACGCAATAAATACACACTGCATGCACACAACTTCAAATGCAGCAGATTATCTGCAAGCAGACTTGTAGTGGAAAATGCACAGGTTTTTTTGTAAACTTTGGCCTTTGAGTCAATGTATCACCTATATCAAAGGCCTTAAAGGGGAACTCCAGGGAGATACAAAAAAAATGTTCACTGTCCCTGCCCTCCTACACGATGATGTAGAACTGGGCCCTGGAGTTCTAGGATCTACAACTCACTTATAAATCAATAAAATTACATCTGCTCCTCAGTGCTCACCCCTCCCTTTGGGGACAGAGAAATTCAGCCTCATGCTACAGCAGAGATCAGGAGGTGTGTCTGGGCGTGGAGCCTGGGGGCTTTAGGATCATCTTAAATTCCTGCCCCCTCATATTTCTGTATGAACAGAGGGTGTGACAGGGGTGTGGCTGCTGACCCCATGGTCACACTACAATCCTGTCCTGATATACATTATATGTAATTTTAAAACAGGGCTGTCTCCCTTCAAATAACCATCATGTCACCAAGAAGGCATAAATACATGATGTGATCTTCAGCTGTACAATTTATAATAGTACATAATGTGTACTGACTTGTATCAGGCTAGGAGCAGAGGCCAAGCACTTCATTGGTTGATTCAGCACTTCCATGGTCTTCCCTCCTCCATATCAACTTGGTAGCTACCTGTCCCCTGAAACTTTACCTGCTCTCTGCTGCAGCAGGACTTGAATTTCTCTGTCCCCAAAGGGAGGGGTGAGAGCCGAGGAGCAGATATGATTTTATTGATTTATTGATTTATAAGTGATCTAAACATCCTAAAACTGCAGTGCACAGCTCAGCTTCATCATGACGGAGGGCAGGGACAGTACAATTTTTTTTTCATCTCCCAAGAGTTTCTCTTTAAACATGAAAATGGAAATTAAGTCAAATTAGAGAATGCTTCCTTTCTTCCAGGAGTGCTGTTTTGCATACTTTTACCCATTAAAGGGAACCATTCAGATCCTCTGGGCACACTGAGCAGTTCTGGGTGCATATCTCTAATCCCTGCCTAACACTCCCAGCATATAATGTCATACATAAACAAATCATTAGAAAAAAGTTCTGTACCGTTTGTGAAATGCTAATTTAGGCTATGACTAGTCGAGGAAGTCTTAGTTCCCCAAATTGTCGGCTCACTTAGCATGTTATCTCTCCTCTGTGGGCGTGATAACATGCTTTACCACTGAAGGGTCATCATCAACGCGATACAAAGCCTCAGTTTTGTACGTCTCAGCATTGAGCACCCTGGCTTCAGAGAGAAGTAGTACACAAAACCGGAAAGGCGGCAACTTTTGATCATACACAGTGAGCCTCTGTGAAGCCAGGGGAGGAAACACCCAGCATCAAAGAAGATCAATACTGAGAGGTACAGCGCGGCTTTGTATAGCGCTGCTGGTTACGTTGTCTATGGAAAGCATGTTATCACACCTACACGAGTGTGATATCATACTAATTGGGCCAACTAGTCAGGGAACTAATGCCCCCCTCGACTAGTCAAAGCCCTAATTAGCATCTTATAAACAGTCTTCAGAAATACTTTTTATAAAGATCGGTTTATGTATCCAAATGACTAAAGGAACTGTTAGGCCCCCTTCACACTGCATTTTTTTCCACAACCGTGTGAATCCTTGAATTTCAAGGACCACACGGACAGGCACGGATCTGTGCCAACTGATGTCCACTCACCTTTTTTTTTTTATGGATCCGTCATCAGTTAGCAGAGATAAGGGTGGGAGGAGCTGTACCTTGCTTCTGAGCATGCTCAGTACAGCAGAACGGATCTATTTTACAGATCCATTTTTTTCATGGATCCGTCTCCATAGACCCCATGTTATTTGACGTGGACCACGACGGATTTGTTTCTGTCCATTTATGTCAGCTTTTTTAAGACAGCCAAAAATTGGAGCAGTCTACAATTCTGGGTACTGGAAAAAAACAACACAAATGGATCAGTGACAAAACTGACACACACGGATGGCCATATACAACCAATCCGTGCCCATAGGGATACATAAGATGCCAAAACTGATCGCTGGCTATCAGTTACAAAACAGACAGACATGGATGCCCAAAAACTCAGTGTGAAGGGGGCCTTAAAGGGATCCTGTCACCCCCAAAACGCATGTAAACCTATTAAAACCTGTCCCTAGAGCATATTAACACTATCCCTACACTCTTTTTACCTCCTAAAAGCATTAAGTGACATTGAATAAAAACGTTTTATAAGTACCTGATTAGTGCTGATAATGAGTGACTATGCTATTCATAGTCACTCATCAAGACTGCCCCTCTGCTTCATAGCACGCCTGAATAGGCGTGATCTACATCCAGGATTCAAATTCGTGCCTCCCCGCTGTGCCCTGTGTCGTAGGAGGCTGCAGTGTGGCTGGTGACGCGATCCGCGTCATTCCCGGCGCCTGGTGACGTATTTAGACCGGCGCCGCGCTGTTAGCTTCAAAATGCGCACTGCGCATGCGCATTGGGCATGCGCAGTGCGCATTTTGAAGCTAACAGCGCGGCGCCGGTCTAAATACGTCACCAGGCGCCGGGAATGACGCGGATCGCGTCACCAGCCACACTGCAGCCTCCTACGACACAGGGCACAGCGGGGAGGCACGAATTTGAATCCTGGATGTAGATCACGCCTATTCAGGCGTGCTATGAAGCAGAGGGGCAGTCTTGATGAGTGACTATGAATAGCATAGTCACTCATTATCAGCACTAATCAGGTACTTATAAAACGTTTTTATTCAATGTCACTTAATGCTTTTAGGAGGTAAAAAGAGTGTAGGGATAGTGTTAATATGCTCTAGGGACAGGTTTTAATAGGTTTACATGCGTTTTGGGGGTGACAGGATCCCTTTAAGCCCCCGTCACACATAGCAAGATTGCTGTTGAGTCATTGATTTTGTGACGCAACAGCGACCTCACCAGTGACCTCGCTATGTTTGACACATAGCAGCGACGAGGCCCCCGCTGTGACATCGCCGATCGTGTCGAAATGGCCTGAACCATTTTTTGATCATCGGGCTCCCACTGGCCAGCATGCATTGCTGAGTTTGACGCCTAACAATGACCTCGTTGGCGACTCAGAACTCATCCACGTAGGTCTGAGTCATCAGACTAGCTGCTGTGTGACAGGGTCCCAACGACCGCTGAGGTCGTTATACGGGTTCCCGTTTCATTGCTGTGTCGTTCAGTAGATCTGACTGTTTGATATCTCACCAGCGACCACATAGCGACGTACCACCTTACCAGGTCATATCGTTGTCAGGATTGCTGGAACGCTGCCATGTGTGATGAGACCCTTAGGCAGAGATTATAGAAAGGTGCACAGAACTACTCATGGCTTTTTGTGCACAGGAGACCTGACAGGTTCCTATTAAGCATTGCTTGAGAGATTACATAAACCTGTTGGATCTCCACAAATGAGAACCAAAACCTTCCTTTAACTGAAGATAACTTCATTTCTTAAGAGCTCAGATACAATAGAAGACACAGCCTGGAGTCAAGAAAGGAGCTGTTAATTTGCCTGTTTAATTATGTCTTAAAGTCTGTTAAATGCTGACAAATTCATGAAATTAAACCAAATAGACACATTTTATCTCATATAAACAGTCAGATATGTACTCAGAATATTCATTCCATTCACAGGAATAAAAGATCCCAAAATCTGCAGTTCAGAATTATTCTTTGCCCCTTGTGGTTAAACACCCAGTACCGCTCCGAAGTTCATCTGGTGGTGACATTACTCAGACAACACAAGGGAAAGACTCGGGGCACGTGTGGGACACTAGAACAGCTCGAAAAGTAATGGGAATGCAAACAAACCCCAGTCTTCTTGGCACCCTCCCAGCCGAGAGGATTAAACAGAAATGCATCCAAAGAATAAACATGCTGGAGCTGTCCAAGAAATCGCAGAGTGGCTGCATCTTGTCCACTATTAGGGTCTGTGCACACAGTGTCTTTCAGGTGGATTCCACTTGAGAAAGCACTAAAAAAAACAGCAAAATAAATGAAGATATGCACAGCAATGTCAAAATGACTTGCTGTGCATATGTTCAGTCTTTTTGCACTTCTCTTAGGACAGTTTCACACTTGGATTTTTCTAGCCAGTGTCATAATCCGGCCGAAACCTGATGCTACCTGATCAGGCCTATCTCCATTGACTTAGAATGGGGATGCAGGCACAAGCAGTAGCATAAGGTTTCCGCGGGATCCAAACAAATGCGTCCTTTTGACCTCCTCCCCAGACACACAAAGTTGCGATTTTGCAGCTGGTTGAAAGGCCTGTTGTTATCAGATGCGGCGAACTGTGGACAAAAATAGAAGGGGTTCAATGGGGCCGGATCCTGCCAGACTGGATTCGGGTTTTATATTGAGCATGCCCAGAGCCCCTCCCAACACCCTCCCATTAGGCATGTCCTATGTAAAGTTTCAACTTTCCATCGGACGCGTTTTCAGCTAGAGCACACCTGAATGCAAAGTGTGAATCCAGCCTTTATCAGTTCTGACTTCGAAAGCGGTAAAGAAGTGACTGGTTCATTCTTAGTTGCCACTATTGTGTACATAAGATTAAAAAATAAATACAGTGCCTTGTATTTGGCCCCTTGAAATTTACAATCTTTTGCCACATTTCAGGCTTCAAACAAAGATGTAAATTCAAATTTTTTTTGTGAAGAATCAACAACATGTGGGACAAAATCGTGAAGTGGAACGAAATTTATTGCTTATTTTAAACTTTTTTAACAAATAAAAAACTGAAAAGTTGGGTATGCAATATTATTCGGCCCCTTCACTTTCAGTGCAGCAAACTCACTCCAGAAGTTCAGTGAGGATCTCTGAATGATCCAATGTTGTCCTAAATGACTGGTAATGATAAATAGAATCCACCTGTGTGTAATCAAGTCTCTGTATAAATGCACCTGCTCTGTGATAGTCTCAGAGTTCTGTTTCAAGTGCAGAGAGCATCATGAAGACCAAGGAACACACCAGGCAGGTCCGAGATACTGTTGTGGTGAAGTTTAAAGCTGGATTTGGATACAAAAAGATTTACCAAGTTTTAAACATCTCAAGGAGTACTGTGCAAGCGGTCATAATGGAATGGAAGGAGTATCCCACCACTGCAAATCTACAAGACCCAGCGGTCCCTTTAAACTTTCATCTCGGACAAGGAGACGACTGATCAGAGATGCAGACAAAAGGCCCATGATCACTCTGGATGAACTGCAGAGATCTACAGCTGAGGTGGGAGAGTCTGTCCATAGGACAACAATCAGTCGTATACTGCACAATCTGGCCTTTAAGGAATTGTGGCAAGAAGAAAGCCATTTCTCAAAGATATCCATAAAAAGTCTTGTTTGAAGTTTGCCACAAGCCACCTGGGAGACACCAAACATGTGGAATAAGATGCTCTGGTCAGATGAAACCAAAATCAAACTTTTTGGCTACAATGCAAAACAATATGTTTGGCGTAAAAGCAACACAGGTCATCACCCTCAAAACACCTTCCCTACTGTCACACATGGTGGTGGCAGCATCATGGTTTGGGCCTGCTTTTCTTCAGCAGGGACAGGGAAGATGGTTAAAATTGATGGGAAGATGGACGGAGCCCTAGTACAGGACCATTCTGGAAGAAAACTTGTTGGAGTCTGCAAAAGACCTGAGACTGGGACGGAGATTTATCTTCCAACAAGACAATGATCCCAAACATAAAGCAAAATCTACAATGGAATGGTTCAAAAACAAACATATCCAGGTGTTAGAATGGCCCAAGTCACATCCAGACCTGAATCCAATCGAGAATCTGTGGAAAGAGCTGAAAACTGCTGTTCACAATCGCTCTCCATCCAACCTCACTGAGCTCCAGCTGTTCTGCAAGGAAGAATGGGCAAGAAATTCAGTCTCTCGATGTGCAAAACTGATAGAGACATACCCCAAGCGACTTGCAGCTGTAATCACAGCAAAAGGTGGCGCTACAAAGTATTAACTCAAGAGGGCCGAATAATATTGCACCCCCCACTTTTCAGTCTTTTATTTGTTTAAAAAGTTAAAAATATCCAATAAATTTCGTTCCACTTCACGATTGTGTCCCACTTGTTGATTCTTCACAAAAATATTAGAATTTATATCTTTATGTCTGAAGCCTGAAATGTGGCAAAAGGTTGAAAAGTTCAAGGGGCCAAATACTTTCATAAGGCACGGTATATACAAAAAAACAAGTTATTTTATCCTAACCTCCAGCAATGCCTGTGTAGTTACAAGACCACTGCAGTTTATCCCGGCTGAAGCAGTCATGGTCTATATGTCATTGTGGGGATAATACAGAGATCAGCAAGCATTGCCACAGGAGCGGCAGGAGATCGGGAAGGCTATGTGCGCATGTTGAAATTTCTGCACCAAAACTGCATCTCCTGGCAGAAAAATCCAACAAAAATGCAAAGTGTTTTAATCACATTTTTTCCACTGCATTTACAATGTTTTTTTGCATACTTTTTTATGCATTTGGGGTAGAGAAACGCTAAAATAATCTACATGCTGCAGCTTTATTTCTGTACCAAATTTGCAAGGGAGGAAAAAAAAAGCAACATGTGCACAAACCCTCTGGATTCTCATCGATTACTGCCATGAGGATTTGATTTACTTATACTTTTATGACAAAAGCGCATTCACAAAAAATTTAAAATGTAATAAAAAATATCTTAAATGAGCATCATACATCACATTTTGCACCGGATTTGCAGTTCATGCGAAGCAAAATCTCCAGCTCCAGAGAAGATTTCTATTTTCTCAGTGAATCCAATATTAAAAAATTACAAATGTAAAAATCCCAACTCCAGGTAAATATTCATGAAGAAAACTTCCCGAGCATTTTGTCACATTTAAATGTAATTTGCATGGGAAGCAGCTTAGATTTAATCTCACAATATAAATCCATTTCTCTTTTTTTGTGCTAAAATGGAGAAATTAATTTATTGTTGTCAAATATGTGAAAAATGCAGATTATCAAGCTTCAAAAGGTAATCACAAAAAGCACAGACAAATGGAATGGAATGCTTAAAGATTTTCATCTAAAGACCCCTCATACACTAAGATATCAGTAACTATATCGTTAGTATGTCACGGGTTTTCAGTCGTTCTAACGACGTCGTTCAGTGTGACATGTACATTCAATCAACGATAATCGGGCAGATCGTTGATGGGAGGTTTGTGAACCGGACCTTAAACCAAACGATGAGCGTTCGTTCAACCTGCAGCATGGGTGTGTGTGACACCTCGATAACGATGTCGTTAACGACCTCGCCTATTGAGAACTAAAGGACGTAGGTGAGCTAACGACTGCAAGTATCGTTTGCTTGTCGCGGGATCGTTGCTGCGTCGTTAACATTTCACTAGCGATCATTGAACGTCGTTCTAGCGATCTAGGTCAAGTCGGATCGTTGGTCGGCTCGCCGACACTTTGAAGCGTGTGACGGGGCCTTTAGCCTGATTTCACACAACCATTTTTCGGTATCCATGTGATCCCAGCTGGAACGTTATGCACCCACATCAGTTTTTGGCCAGTTGACTTTCAATGGGGCCGCAGGAACTTGCTGGTGAATCCAGTTCTGTACAGTTCTCCCTGATCCGGGTGTTCATGTTTTTTCACTGAGACCAAAATCACATTTTGTAGCGATTTTGGGGTCCGTTTCAAAAAAATGAACACCTGGATCCGGGTCACTATGGTTCAATTTCAATGTGGCTCTATGGAATCCGGATAGGGAAGAATCTGGATCCCACTGGATAGAGACGCCGGATCCGAGTTTTTGGACTGAGCATGCCCAGAACCTAGTTGTAAATGACCCACCCACTAGCGGGCGTCTCCTTTACAACTGGATCCAGCTAAAAAAGGTAATAAACGGGATGCTCTTGTACCATATTATCACTGATCCGTGAGCTGGATCAGTGATAATAACTGTGCAGGTGCATCCAGTTACATCCAGTTGCATCATTGCAGGGAAATCCGGGGGTACCTGCACCCCTCCAGATTCCAAAAAACGGTAGTGCAAAACCAGCCTACGGGTGGAAAAAATAAAAAACAATATGTCCATTCCAGACACTGACCCTTCAAGGACTACAGCAGTCAATCTCAGAATTATTAGAAAGCAGAATGTCAAACAGGATGTGGAGAGGATGTGACATAATTTGGGATGTCTACATCATGATAAAGAGGTGTGTGCATAGTCCCCTGTAATTATTGGGGATGACTCCTGTGCAGTCTGTTACATATATTCTCCAATACAATTATAGGGCATCTCAGCCATCGTGCGACAAGAACATCACAATGTCCCATCGCTACTCTACAACTATCGGTGCGGTCATGTTGCATCTAATGTCGTGAAGCAAAGATGGCACAAGTGTTCTCATTTTTGGGCACTGGTTGCGCAAAACTTTCCCATCACAGACCACAAAGTAGATTTGTGTGACTGCAACCTGGTTGTAAATTTATGTTAAAATCCATATTGCAAACCAAAATGGTCACAGCATGTCACAGAGAAGCTGCCCAATTTGTTTTATTCTTGTGCGACTTGTCTGAGATTTGATGTCTCGAGACCAAAATCAACGTAGGGAATCTGCCAGTAGAGACCCTGATTTTGGTGATGTCGTTTTTTTCTTTAATTACTGTTTGATCTGCTACAGATTTACCAGTTCTCTGAATGCTAAGCCCTGCATAACTCTGCTCACACCACTGATTGACAGTAGTGATGAGCGAGCACTAAAATGCTCGGGTGCTCGGTGCTCTGGCCGAGCATCTCAAGATACTCTTGTACTCGGCCAGAGCACCGAGCCCAATGTAAGTCAATGAGTGACAGGCTCCGCCCACAGACTTCCGGTTATAAAAAGAGTAATTCCGGAAAAGGGCGGGAGGGTGGGCTTTTTCAAATCGCCGCAGCATATAACACCTTGCTGTGGCCCCCAGAGCGATCCTATCAATTAATCTGCTCCCTGTATGGTGCCAGCTCACTGTGTGCACTGAAGGGAGCTGTGTACATGTATCAGATCGCTATTTATTACCGAGCGGTCCGAGCTTCTCGGCAGTACTCGGTGCTCGCCGAGCACCCCGAGTACCGAGATACTCGTGCGAGTACCGAGTAGCGCCGAGCATACTCGCTCATCACTAATTGACAGCTTTCTGTTAATGCTGTGCACAAGCAGAAATCTGCCAATCAGTGGTGGGGGTGGGGTCACATGGAGCATAAATTTGTATGACTACCTGGCAGCAGGTCACTAGTCCTCAAATGATAATCTCCTGCTGATAAAGCTGTGATTTTTTTTCAACACTACAGCAAGTAACCCAGTAAGTGCTACTTGGCTGGAGTCAGGGTCATTGTCGCTACATTATGTTGCTCTCAGATTAAGGTGGCAAAAACCTGGTGACAGATTCCCTTTATGCATTTAAAAATATGCTGATTTATAGGGAATCTGTCAACTCTCCTAATCCATCTGTATAAGACTACAGGTCATAGAAAGCTCAAAAAAAAAAAATTGACATCTGCGATTCAAGATCTTATTCACGAGAAATGAGCTATTAAGATCTATGTGCTAGACCTAGACAGTAGATCTCCATGGGAATCTGCCTCAAGAGTTTATTATAAATGAAAGGGGGCGTTACCAGTGTGAGACATGTAGATCCGGAGAGCAGACTGTCGGTCATTACATGTCTCACACTGGTAAGGCTCCCTTTTGTTTATAATAAGCTCTGGAGGCAGATTCTCATGGAGATCAATGTCCGGCCCATAGATCCTAATAGCTCATTTATATGTGAAAAATAAATGTGGATTTCTCTGGAATAAGACATCAGATTGCAGATATCAAAGTATCATATTATTCAGCTTCCTATGACCTGTATTGCATATAGACGGCTTAGGAAGGATGATCCTGCTGACAGATTCCTTCAAGATTCTTCAATTCTATATTGTACATAAAGAAACAACCTGCACATGACATTGTGATATCAATCAGAAAACGAAGAAAAGAGAGAAAATCTAATTACAAGGATTAGACACAAAATAGGATACAAATATTTTCTCCTGAAACATTTTTTTTTCCTAGGTTCTTATTTTTAGATCCATATTTCCCCCTAAGAAACAATTTTCTCGGAGTTGTTTACTGATGACTCAAGTTTGGTGTCAGCCGCTTGGCAGCGGGGATTACAGCGAAATAAAGCTGTTTGTGTAGCAATGAGTCAGATTTTATACCATCTATACCAATCCAGGCGTTTTAGATTGAGTATGGATTTATGCTCTAAGGACCTTTTACTTTGTCTCAGGAATGGCAAAAGTTACCAATTAAAATGAAAACATGAAATAATCCTCACTGAGCCGCCCACAAGAAATATACAATCTCATGACCCATCTGGACATTCAATAGTATTTTTATATATCCTGAAAATATCCCTGAAATGGCTTAGCGCTAAATATTTCATTCTTAATGAAGCTTCTGCAACCCATCCGCAGTCTCATCTGATTAGTTACACGGATGTCCTTGTCTAGAGGCTCGACTAATCACAATGTTCTCATTAAAGGGCTTCTTTCGGACTTAATAAATAAAAACCTTTTTACCAGCAGGAAATTAGATACAATAAAAAAAATAAAAATAAAATATGTACCTGTTAAAGGGAATGTGACAGCAGGTTTTCACTACCTCACTTGACAGCAACATACTGTAGGCAAAGAAACCCTGAATCCAACGATGTATCACAGATTATTGGCTTCAGGCGTTCTCACACAATTAAAGAATTTATTTTCAGGAACACAGCAGAGCTGGGAGAGCTGCCCCCGCCCACACCAGGCTGAGATTGACACCTCACAGTCAATGCACAATCACAGCAGGGGGCAAGTCGGACTGCCATGAGTGTGACTTTGTAGTCCTGTAAATGGTAATCACCAGGTAATAAACCCTTTAGTTTAGGTAAGCAATAGCACATACATAGATAGGAAAAGCACATTTGCTTTTTGTTTTTGAACCCTTACATCATGACGTCCTCAGTTTACATAGCAATATACTGTGACAGATCCCATTTACATTTCTCTGTGGCTCTGGTGCTGCCATTCTGGTGATCTCCTCTGGTTTTCTTTACTTTGCTGCAGTGATGACATGTCGTACATCCATGTGACCACTGCAGCCAATCAGTGGTCTCAGCTTAGGTGCTCACATGGACACCATAAAAATGCTGAGATTGGTTAACACCTTCACGTCCTTTGAGGTACTGGTACGTCAATTTCACATCCTTGCCCTTTCCCTTCACATGGCAGCTGATTTGTTCAGCCATCATGCCCATCTAGCAGCAATTAATCCGATCGATAAATGAGAAAATAATCAAAACCCTAGAATTACGTTTTTGTTGGCCAACTCAGCCTTGCAATACAATGTGAACAAGACATCATATCTACCCTAAAATGGTATCAGTAAAAACGTCAGCTCTGGTCACAAATAATAAGCCCTCACTTTACAGCCCCAGATTCCCAGATTTAAAAAAGGCAACAAAGCCAAAAAAACATTTCTTACCAATTTTCTTGGCACATTAATAAAAAAATAAAACTATACATGTTTGGTATCTGAGTTACTGACCTAGAGAATCATACTGTCCATTCAGTTTTACCATAGAGGGAACATGGTAAGTAGAAAAATGTAAAGAGACCTGTCACCCCCCTGCTGCATGGCAAAGTAAATGCATCACTGAATGCAGCATGTCTGCTACATTCAGGGAAGGGGTCCCCATAGCTCTAGCCCCCCTGTACCCTGAGAAATAGACTTTAGAAACCTTACAGATAACTAGGCTAATGGGTGGGATCTTATTACCAGCTCTCGGCGCTGGCACAGTCCTCCAGCCTCCTCAGTGTATCTTCCTCCCCCTCTATGTCTCTGCCGCCGCCTCCTGTTCTGTCCTCCGCTTCTCTGTGCTGTCAATCACGCTGACCGCACAAAGCAGCCTTACGTGATGTCAGTGGAGCCCACCCTGCTTTATCCTTTATTCAAACAGCAGGGTAGGGATCTGGCACCAGATTCCCGTCCTGCTGTTTGAATAAAGCCTGTCAATCATGCTGGCCACACAAAGTGGCCTTGCGTGATGTCAGCGGCAGAGCCCACCCTGCTGTAAGTTTATTAAAAGATTCCCACCCTGCTGTTTGAATAAAGGACAAAGCAGGGCAGGCTCTGCACTGATGTCACGCAAAGCCGATCTGTGCAGCCAGTGTGATTGACAGCACAGAGAAGCGGAGGCCAGAACAGGAGGCGGCAGCAGAGACATAGAGGGGGAGGAAGAAACACTGAGGAGGCTGAAGGACTGTGCCAGCGTCGAGGAGCTGGTGAGAAGATCCCACCCATTAGACTAGTTACAGTGCCTACAAGTAGTCTTCAACCCCCTGCAAATTTAGCTGGTTGACACATGCGGAATTAACTTGGCACTGTGACATTTGACTGTAGATCAACCTGGAAGTGGAAAATGCAGTGGCACAAAAAAAATTTTTTTTAATGTTTTTTTTTTTTTTTTTAAAGCGTTAAAAGTTAATTCAGAGGGTTATTTATTATTCAACCCCTCAAACCACCAGCATTCTGTTTGGTCCCCCTAAAGTATTAAGAAGTAGTTCAGGCACAAATAACAATAAGGTTCACATGTGTGGATTAATTATCTCTTTTGCCAGCCTTTTCTGACTATTTAAAACCCTCCCCAAACTTGTGAACAGCACTCATACATGGTCAACATGGGAAAGACAAAGGAGCATTCCAAGGCCATCAGAGACAAGATCGTGGAGGGTCACAAGGCTGGCAAGGGGTACAAAACCCTTTCCAAGGAGTTGGGCCTACCTGTCTCCACTGTTGGGAGCATCATCCGGAAGTGGAAGGCTTATGAAACTACTGTTAGCCTTCCACGGCCTGGACAGCCTTTGAAAGTTTCCTCCCGTGCCGAGGCCAGGCTTGTCCGAAGAGTCAAGGCTAACCCAAGGACCACAAGGAAGGAGCTCCGGGAAGATCTCATGGCAGTGGGGACATTGGTTTCAGTCAATACCATAAGTAACGTACTCCACCGCAATGGTCTCCGTTCCAGACGAGCTCGTAAGGTACCTTTACTTTCAAAGCGTC
Organism: Allobates femoralis; assembly: GCA_033576535.1. Lineage (NCBI taxonomy): Eukaryota > Metazoa > Chordata > Amphibia > Anura > Aromobatidae > Allobates > Allobates femoralis. The sequence goes on from JARQOC010000005.1 coordinate 513,287,956, forward strand.
ATGTCAAGGCTCGTCTACAGTTTGCTCATGATCACTTGGAGGACTCTGAGACAGACTGGTTCAAGGTTCTATGGTCTGATGAGACCAAGATCGTGATCTTTGGTGCCAACCACACACGTGACGTTTGGAGACTGGATGGCACTGCATACGACCCCAAGAATACCATCCCTACAGTCAAGCATGGTGGTGGCAGCATCATGCTGTGGGGCTGTTTCTCAGCCAAAGGGCCTGGCCATCTGGTCTGCATCCATGGGAAGATGGATAGCACGGCCTACCTGGAGATTTTGGCCAAGAACCTCCGCTCCTCCATCAAGGATCTTAAGATGGGTCGTAATTTCATCTTCCAACAAGACAACGACCCAAAGCACACAGCCAAGAAAACCAAGGCCTGGTTCAAGAGGGAAAAAATCAAGGTGTTGGAGTGGCCTAGTCAGTCTCCTGACCTTAACCCAATTGAAAACTTGTGGAAGGAGCTCAAGATTAAAGTCCACATGAGACACCCAAAGAACCTAGATAACTTGGAGAAGATCTGCATGGAGGAGTGGGCCAAGATAACTCCAGAGACATGTGCTGGCCTGATCAGGTCTTATAAAAGACGATTATTAGCTGTAATTGCAAACAAGGGTTATTCCACAAAATAGTAAACATAGGGGTTGAATAATAATTGACCCACACTTTTATGTTTAAAATTTATAAAAATTCAACTGAGCAACATAACTTTTTGGTTTGTAAGATTTATGCTTCTGTTAATAAATCCTACTCTCGTTTGGAGTTTGAAGGCTCTAACTTATTGGCATCTTATCAAACCAGCTAAATCTGCAGGGGGTTGAAGACTACTTGTAGGCACTGTATCTGTAAAGTTCCCTCAGCAGATCCCTGAGGGAGGTGTTCCCCGCAGAAGAGGATTCAATTTGTACCTGACCCAGGGAGGAGGAAGGATGCCACCAATTTTTGGCTTCCTCCAGTATAGCTGCAGAATGTTTCCCTGACATGTCTGGGACCCCCCCCCCCCCCCACGCCTCCAGACCAGGACAGAAGAAAGAGGACCCGTCTAGTGATCCTCGTTTTATTATTACCCCACACATACCTCGAAAATAGGTTTTGAAGTTTGAGCAAATTTCTGCTAGGGATGGCAATTGGGATACACTTGAAGTAATAAGATTTTCGGAAGGGGTAACATTTTGAATGAGTGAATCCTTGCAACCCAAGACAAGGAGGATACAGGGTGTGAGGAGATCTCCCTCCCAAGGGTAGACATGAGGTGGCCAAAGTTACAATCTATGGTTTGGTGCGAGGGAGTCACAGTTATACCCAAATAGGGGATCCCGCCCGGCTCCCACCTGAAAGGGAATTTCGTATGAAGGTTGTCGATAGTAAGTTGGGGAACCAGGATCGGGAGAATCATAGATTTCGAGGCATTAAGTTTATAATATTAGACAGCGGAGTAGGTGGCCAGGGAGGATAGGGCTGCCAAAAGGGAAGGAGAAATGTTTGTGCAGGTTATTATAATATCGTCGGCGTTCAGGTCAATAACATGATTATTGGAGCCAACCCGAATACCCAAGATGTCCCGGTTGGATTGGATCAATACAGTGAGGTGCTCAACAGCAAGGGCGTAAGTGATTGGAGAGAGCGGGCACCCTTGTCGGGTCCCGTTGGGTGATCGAAAAGCTGTGTGAGAGAAAGCCCGAGGAGAGGACCCTCGCATTAGGGTTTCAGAATAGCAACATGACCGCCGGGAGGAACGGGCCAGAGAACCTGAAACATATGTTGGAGGTACCCCCAGTATCAACATTGGGATCACCTCGAGCAACCGGTTGGCAAGGAGATTGGAAAAAACTTTTACGTCAGTGTTTAGGAGAGAGATAGGCCGGTAGCTTCCCAGGGACTCGCCAGGTGTTGGGATTGTAACTATGGCGGCCTCGAGGTTGAGAGGGGGAATAGACTCAGAGGCTTGCCAATGTGTGAAGATTCTGGAGAGGAAAGGGGCTAGAATAAAAAATGCCCGAAAATACTCGTTGTGGAAACCGTCAGGTACAGGGGCAGAGTAACATTTGGTAGATTTAATTACCACCACAATTTCAGCAGGGGAAAAAGGAGCATTTAAGCATTCTAAATGGAAAGGTGACAACGCCTAGGCAGCAGGCTCGTTGTCTGGGTGTTATGTTTGACACCGATCTCTCCTTCTCCTCCCACACACAATGTCTCGTCCGCTCCTGTCGCTTACACCTGAAGAATATCTCTAGAGTCCGCCCCTTTCTCACCATGGAAACAACAAAAACCCTCACTGTGGCCCTAATCCATTCCCGCCTTGACTATTGCAATTCTCTATTAAGTGGCCTCCCCCTCACCAGACTTTCTCCTCTCCAGTCCATCCTTAATGCAGCAGCCAGGATCACCCACCTGGCCAATCGTTACTCAGATGCCTCTGCTCTCTGCCAGTCATTGCACTGGCTGCCCGTATACTACAGGATCAAATTCAAATTACTTGTTCTCACCCACAAAACTCTTCACAGTGCAGCACCCCCCTACCTCTCCTCCCTCATCTCTGTCTATCACCCCACCCGCTCTCTACGTTCCTCAAATGACCTTCGACTAGCATCCGTACTAATCCGATCCTCCCACTCCCGACTCCAAGACTTCTCCAGAGCTGCACCAAAACTCTGGAATGCTTTACCCCAAGAAATCAGGACTATCCACAACTTGCATGGCTTCAGGCGATCCCTAAAAACGCATCTTTTTAAGGCGGCCTATCATACTCCCTAATAGAAGTCCATTGTACTGTAGACAGTGAATGGGCTATCCCTCTGGACATTACTCCTCTACAAACTCCACCAAACCAAAAAGGTCTACACAGATTGTATAATAACCATCCATGTGAGCTTAGTCCTATGCCCCACTTCCTCAAGATGCCTGGACCATCAGTGCAATAAGCCCCTGTACCTTGTGCAACCTCTATCCCGTTTTAGATTGTAAGCTCTTTTGAGCAGGGTCACCTTCATTTCTTGCTTTATTTATTGTATTTTCTTTTTTACATTGATTCTATGCCTATTGTTTTGTATCCAATTATTGTACTATATTTGTTCTCTACTGTAATTACTTACTGTATTATATTTTCTGCACTCTAACCCTACATTGTAAAGCGCTGCGGAATATGTTGGCGCTATATAAATAAAGCATTATTATTATTATTATTATTATTAACTTCGGGAGATCAAGACCCGACAAGAACAGGTCAATCTCATCTATGGGTCATTCCATGTCAAGTGAACCAATGATTATTACCTCAATATTTTTAATTCTTTTCAGATTTTGTTATTTGATAATAGCGTGTCAGACAATGCAAAATGTGAAGAAAAAAAATGTCTAAAATTTTTTTTTTTTAAATGATTTTCAAAGTTCAGAAAAAGTGCGAATTTCGATTTTGCCTGCCTGTATATTTCTCCTCATAACTCAGGCTAGAAATAAGATAGAGAAACAATATACATTCTACTCAGAACTGTACAGGATTTCACCAGATATGTCACGAGTATCTTTGTTAATATTTTACCCATGCGAACGTAAACGCAAAATTTTAAAACGCATTTCCGAAAAATTGGTTTAATTTAAAAATGTCCAAAAATACAGATGTGTCTGCTATGCTCCCAGCCACATCTGTACCAAACTTCAAGTTGGGATCACAATGGGATCATATTTTAAAATATTTAACTATTAGAGCGTCAATGGGTCATTTTATATCAAATGATCTAAATATGAATATTTTTTTTTACCTGATGTCTTTAGACTTTATTAATGTTTTTTTCTATATGAAGTGCGACTTTAGTTAATTACAAATTAAAAGTTTTTCATTTTTTTCTTCATCAGTTAATTTTTTACAGATTTTTAAAGTTTTAAAAAAAGCGCAAATTTTGGCCTGGTATGGCTTTACATTTTTTATCATATCATATTTTTCATGCCTGCATTGATTGATGAATTTATATGAAACATCCATTTTTTTTTTTGTTGTGTGTCCAGTTTTTTCAAAAGGATTGTAACAGCATACCGTATATACTCGCGTATAAGCCGAATTTTTCAGCCCAAAAATTGGGCTGAAAAGTCCCCCCTCGGCTTATACGCGAGTATACAGCCCCAGTGGTAGTATACAGCTGCCCGCCCGCCACCCCCATCAGTATACAGGCCCCCCCATCATGATCCAGGGCCCCCCTCCTTGCTCCGCAAACCCTGCAAAGGAAAATCATTATACTTATCACTGTCCTGTCGTCGCCGGACCGCCGCTGCCATCGCGATCCCCGTCTTCTTCCGGCTTCCTGTGGTCGCAGGCAATGTCGTCATTGCCTGCGCCGACCACAGGAAACCGGAGACGCTGGAAGAAGACGGGGATGGCGATGGCAGCGGCGGTCCGGCGGGGAAAGGACAGTGATAAGTATAATGATTTTCATTTGCAGGTTTTGCGGAGCAAGGAGGGGGGGCCCTGGATCCTGATGGGGGACCTGTATACTGATGGGGGTGGCGGGCGGGCGGCTGTATACTACCACTGGGGCTGTATATACCTCTGGAGCTGCTGTATACTACCACTGGGGCTGTATATACCTCTGGGGCTGCTGTATACTACCACTGGGGCTGCTGTATATACCTCTGGGGCTGCTGTATACTACCACTGGGGCTGTATATACCTCTGGGGCTGCTGTATACTACCACTGGGGCTGCTGTATACTACCACTGGGGCTGCTGTATATACCTCTGGGGCTGCTGTATACTACCACTGGGGCTGTATATACCTCTGGGGCTGCTGTATACTACCACTGGGGCTGTATATACCACTGGGGCTGCTGTATACTACCACTGGGGCTGTATATACCACTGGGGCTGCTGTATACTACCACTGGGGCTTCTGTATACTACCACTGGGGCTGCTGTATACTACCACTGGGGCTGCTGTATACTACCACTGGGGCTGCTGTATACTACCACTGGGGCTGTTTATACCTCTGGGGCTGCTGTATACTACCACTGGGGCTGTATATACCTCTGGGGCTGCTGTATACTACCACTGGGGCTGTATATACCTCTGGGGCTGCTGTATACTACCACTGGGGCTGCTGTATACTACCACTGGTGCTGCTGTATACTACCACTGGGGCTGCTGTATACTACCACTGGGGCTGCTGTATACTACCTCTGGGGCTGCTGTATACTACCACTGGGGCTGCTGTATACTACCACTGGGGCTGCTGTATACTACCACTGGGGCTGCTGTATACTACCACTAGGGATGCTGTATATACCTCTGGGGCTGCTGTATACTACCACTGGGGCTGTTTATACCTCTGGGGCTGCTGTATACTACCACTGGGGCTGCTGTATATACCTCTGGGGCTGCTATATACTACCACTGGGGCTGCTGTATACTACCACTGGGGCTGCTGTATACTACCACTGGGGCTGCTGCTGTATATACCACTGGGGAGGCTGCTGTAACACTGCTGGGGCCTGTATATACCACTGGGGAGGCTGCTGTATACCACACTGCTGGGGGCTGTATACCTGTGCTGGGGTCCACCCTCGGCTTATACACGAGTCAATAGGTTTCCCCAGATTTTGGGGGCAAAAGTAGGGGGGTCGGCTTATACACGGGTCGGCTTATACACGAGTATATACGGTATATGATAAAATATTGTTCCTTGAGAAGTAGCAGCGGGTAATAAAAATAAAGATTTACAGTACGCTTGAGATAGAACTATGTTGCTATAAAGTGAGTATTAGGGCTAGCGCATACGCAGCTTTTTCTGTCTGTGGATAAACGCTGCGGTTTTGGCAGCTATTTTCTACCAAGTTTTTACCACATCTGCATTAGTTTTTTAATCGCCATGGCAGCTTTCTTTTATATAAATAGTGATACATGCTGCGTTTATTGCAGCGATCAAAAAGTAGTGCAAGCAGTGATTTACTTACTCGGAGTGTGTCAAAAACACCGCATGTGTTTAACCCCATTGAAATCAATGGGTGGCGTTTTTCTGAACCATGATCACTCAGAATAGCGCTGTATGTTTATTAGCCCTTAATAAGAAAAGCATTAAACTATTAATATAAATTTACTCAATCTTTAAACACACTCAACAATATTGTAGTACACTGACTGCCTTGATGACTTTGTACAGACTATTGTTTGTTCAAAAGTGAACATGTCCAGGTATGTCAGGACATGAAAGCTCTGAAGCTCTGTCTTACTTCCTGACTCTGCGGTGGGCAGATACTTAACATGATTGACAGAGCTGCTGGCCTGTCATCTGATCTGCATTCACTGTCTACCCCTGTTCATTCTCAGGCTGAGCCCTAACAAAGCTTTCTCCTCTGTCCTCTCCTGCTTCTAAGCTGTAACATAATAAAATAATACAGTAATATCTAAAAATGATGGATTATTTGGTAAATATAGACCCCACACTTTTAGACCACAGGCTGAACAGATCTGAATTCAAGTTTTTAGAATTGACACTATAATAGTTAAATATTTTAAAATAAGATCCCATTGCGATCCCAACTTGAATTTTGGTACAGATGTGGCTAAGAGCATAGCAGATACATGTGCATTTTTGGAAATTTTTTAATTAAACCAATTTTTCGGAAATGCATTTTAAAATATTGCATTTGCGTTCGCATGGGTAAAATATTAAGATAGTCTTGTGACATATCTGGTGAAAGCCTGTAGAGTTCTGAGTAGAATGGTGTTTATTTTGTTCCTCTATCTTAATTCTAGCCCGAGATATGATAGAAAATGTAAAGACATACCAGGACAAAATTTGTGCTTTTTTAAAACTTTAAAAACCTGTAAAAAATTACCTGATGAAGAAAATATTCTGAACTTTTAATTTGTAATTAACTAAAGTTGTACTTCATATAGAACAAATAAAATTAAAAAAAATCTAAAGACGTCAGGTAAAAAAATATATTCATATTTGGATCACTTGACATGGAATGAGGATTGGTGGGTCTAGTGGTAGTCTTTAAGGTTGTATAGTTGGGCATAAAATTATGAAAAGACTTCTGCAATATCTAAGGGGTTTTTAACTGGTGCTCCGTCATTGTTGGTTACCGTCTCTATCGCCCTTTGACTTGCTCTTTTCTTGATACGCCTCGCAAGAAGTGCCCTGGCTCTATCTCCAGATGCATAATAGGCAGACTTAAAGGGAACCAACCACCCCCAATGACCCCCCCCGGACTATTAATATCGGTCCCTACACACAGCACATACATGTGCTGCAATGATTTTTGCTAAAAAAACTGTTTTGTAAAACTTAAGATAATGCTTTTGAAAGTTTAAACCGAAGGGACGGGTGGGCGTTACTTATCTGTGGCAAAAGCCGGGTTGCAGCTGCCACTCATCCACCTGTGTCCCGCAGTAGCAGTTATGGCCAGCCCTTTTCAGCGTCACAGCATGGTGCACGGGCTCGCATGCCCGTGCACACGTCATCATCTACAGCCGGGTTGCGAGCGCGCGCTCTGACTTCCTGCTGTGGAAGTCAGAGCGCGCGCTCGCAACCCGGCTGTAGATGATGACGTGTGCACGGGCATGCGAGCCCGTGCACCATGCTGTGACGCTGAAAAGGGCTGGCCATAACTGCTACTGCGGGACACAGGAGGATGACTGGCAGCTGCTACTCGGCTTTTGCCACAGATAAGTAACGCCCACCCGTCCCTTCGGTTTAAACTTTCAAAAGCATTATCTTAAGTTTTACAAAACAGTTTTTTTAGCAAAAATCATTGCAGCACATGTATGTGCTGTGTGTAGGGACCGATATTAATAGTCCGGGGGGGTCATTGGGGGTGGTTGGTTCCCTTTAATGCACCTAAGGGACTTCTCATGCTGAGCAAGAAGAAGAGAGCACAGTTGGAATCTAACCCTGAGAATCTGTTCTATTCTCTGGGAGAAGGAGCCGCCTTATTAGCTATCTCCAAGGTTTGTAACTGAGAGATCAGTGATTGACAAGCTCTATCTTGTCTTTTTGAGTTGGGCAGCTTTTTGCAGAAAAACATCCCTCATTTATGCTTTATGAGAGTCCCAAAGGGTCTGATCAGATACCTCTCCATTATCATTTAGTTGGAAGAACTCAAGAAGTTTCTTCTGACCTTACATAAACCCCTGATCTAACAGACAACTGGGGTTGAGTCTCCATCTCTGCACGGGGGGGGGGTAGAGACTGTCATTCAACCAACTGCACCTCCAGACTCATCGATGCATGGTCCGACCACGTGATCAGTCTGCAGAGGCACAGGGCGGCAAGGTGCAACTATCTACCAAAAAATAATCAATCCGGGAGTATGACCTGTGCCTGTGCGAGAAGAAGGAATAATCTCTTTCTGACGCATGAAGGTAGCGCCAGATGTTGTGGAGGTGGAGCTCCCAGCAAAGCAGCCGCAACTCCTGCCCCCCGGGGCCGAGCCGGATGATGAATACAAATACCTCTGGTGAGGTATGTTAAAATCTCCGCAGATGATCTGTAGACCTCTAGACACATCCATTACCCTCTTAAAGAAACCCCAGAGAAACTTAAGTTGGGCATGATTTGGAGCATAGACAGATGCTAGCGTACCCTTAGACCCAGAGATACAACATGTCAGAATTACAAGTCTACCGGATGGATCAATAAATGAATCAATCAACCTAAATTGCACAGAGTTCTTGATTAAGATGCAAACTCCCTTTTTTTGTGTGGTTGGAGAAAAAGGTGTGAGGGAATAAATGGTAATGAAGTCTCGCATTGTCCTCCTGTATTAGGTGTGTCTCTTGAATACACAACACAACCACTCTAGATTTTTGAGCAGAGGACCTCTGCAGGGCAAAGAAGTCACTTTATGTGGCTTCCCTGCCCTCCTGGAGGATCCCCTGGGCATGATGAGGTCACCAGTCAGTCCTCGTTAGGTTCCCACCTCACTGGGCTTAAATTTGATCCAGGTGCTTGCTGCAGAAGCTGCTTGTGAGCCAATGCCTGCGGGCACTCTCAGCTCAAGCGACCAGCACCATAAGATTGTAGGACATTCCCCCCTCAGTGTAGTTTTGATAAAATCACTGTTTAATCATCTGGAGATTATCATTAGAGGACTACTCAGGTAGTCCAGCATATTCATGAGTTGCTAAATCTGCAGCAGAGAAAACAGTAATTTTACCAAAATGACAGCAAGCAGCTCAGTAAGTGATACATCGCTAGAATCAGGGTCACTTTCTCTACATTATGCTGCTCTCAGATGTGATGGCAAAAACCTGATGACAGATTCCCTTTAAGGCCGGTTTCACACCACGATTTTCTGGATCCGGGCTGTCTGGTGTGAATCGTACGGCCCCCGAATCCGATTTTGGCCCTATTGTATCCATATGGGGCCAGATGGCAGTAATTTGCCATCTGGTTTTGTGGTGTCCGGGAGGATACGGCAGATTTAGTTTTTTTGCCCTGGACACAAAATCGGAGCTTGCAGCAGTTTTTGTATCCGGGGCAAAAATCGATCAAAACCAGATCCTTCCGGATCCGCCGCCCCATAACATGGGAGTCTATGGGTACCAGACCGCCCCGGATCCGTCAAAAAATCGGACCGGTTCCCGGACGTCAGGTGCTGAACGAGCGGCGGATTTGAAATTCAAGCTGCGCTCATTCAGCACCTGGACAGCACAGCTAAAAGAGCTGCCAGCTGAAATTTCAGCATATGGAGAGCTCCACTGCTGAAATTTCAGCTCTTGGATAGCAGCAGCCGCTCACAGGGAGGATTCCGGCATAAAACAGGATCGGAGGGCATATTTGCCCTCCAGTTTTTTTTTGTCCAGGGCTGTCAGGTTCTGTCTGGTGCTTCCTGCATAATCGTGGTGTGAAGATAGCCTAAGGCCCCTTTCACATCAGCGGTTTTTGCCGATCGCGGCAGATGCGGTGAAAAAACTGCATCTGCCGCGATTACCGCATAACCACTGCACTTGTCTATGGGGCTTGCGGTAAGTGTGCGGCAAGTGTGGCCGTGAAAAAAACCGCGGTCAGCCGCGGGTTCTTTGCAGCCGCACCTGCGGCAAGTGCCGATACCGCACTTGCCGCAAGCCCGCATAGACATTGTATGGGGCTTGCCGCAACTGTGCCGCAAGTGCAGTGGTTATGCGGTAATCGCGGCAGATGCGTTTTTTTCACCGCATCTGCCGCGATCGGCAAAAACCGCTGATATGAAAGCACCCTTAGACTTCCATCTATCAGGAGGTGATGCATGGACAGTCTTTACTTGGACCTTGACATACGAATGTCCGAGCTTGGCCTTATAAGTCAAAGTATAATCTTCCTGAATGGAAATTTAATCTAAAGAATTGAACATTTTTTTCCTGCTGCTATTGCAATCCTGCTCTGAAAACACTCAATATAAATCAATATATGCGAGTACTGAGGAAGGGTATTGTATGATGCATTGATATAGCAGGGAGCGGCACAGGAAACATTAGTATACTCAGCTCAATCATTCAAGCTCAACTACCACAGTGCCCAAATGAAAGATTTATGAAAAAGACAATAACTTTTCGATGGAAATCTAATGCCTTGAAGTTTTTCATTCTTCCTTTAACATTTGAAATGCTGAAAAAAATAGGCAAACTCAGAACACAAACAAAAAGTAGGGATAAAACAGAAGATTTCACTCAGCACAAAGTCAAAGTATAACAGCGGTGAGACTCATAGAAATGTATAGTGAATATGGACATAGAATAAATTGGTAATAAATAATGAATTGTAATAATCTTTTAAAGAAGACCTGTCACTTGCCAAAAAAAAATGAGATCAGTATATTGTAAAAAAAAATCCCTGAGCTCCCCTGATTCTGCAGCTATTTTCCATTTTGTTCTGCATTACTTCACTGCAGAAATATTTCCATTTGTTTGTTATGGAGCGCAGTATGTGAAATCTCTGTTTTGCAGTCCAATTGGTTGTTTGTTTACAGATGTTGTCATTTACCTCCCAGCTAGGTAGATGATCGGGCAGCAGATACTGCCAAGCTATTAGGGGTGAAAGCACATGACCAGAGAATAAAACTCTGAAGAAATGCCCAGTTGGTTGGCAAAGCAGAAATTTCACATAATGCACTCCTGAAAATCTAATGTGAATACCTCTGCATTATGGTAATGCAACAAAAAATGGAGAAGAACAGGAAAATTCAGGGATTTTAACAAGGTATTTAGCACAATTTTTTAAGCAGGTAACAGGCAGGGTGTAACTGCTATAGGTGCAGGGGTTGCAATCGCACCTGGCCCTGGAGCCTAGGGTGCTTGTGAGGGTCTGAGGTTGTGGGCTGTAATATTCATCTAGGCAGGTTAACACTGCAATGGCCCCATACTAGGCGATATCAATGTTACCCAACTTTGGTTGGCCAACAGCTTTTGCATGTCTTGCCGATATAGTCTGCAGTCACAGCCTATCCTCCTCCAAACGACGGATATCACGACCGTGTATCCAGCTACACAATAGTCCTTAGATAGTTCCTCAAATCCAGACGGTAGATATCATGACTATAGCACATGCATCCAGCTCCAAACTCTATAGTATAGTTCATCCAGAAGCTTCAGGATCTGGTCTCAGCACTGATCCTCTCCCTCCTAATTCACATCAACTAACCTCCCCCAAATATGTCTTCTTTTCTGCCTTTATCTTGGAATAAGCCCCCTAGCTGAGCAAAGGTAAGCACACCCAACCCTCATAGCCATCAGGTACATCTAATTCAAAGTGTAATAAGTTTACTCAAGTCTCCAGCCAGTCTGCAAAAGTGAATATCCAGGAGGCCCCCTTGAATAGAGGAACAAAACCAGATGCAGGACATTGAATTTCCTAGCATGGGTTTGACATCCCTGACATTATCCAATGGCTTATACAGTGCCTACAAGTAGTATTCAACCCCCTGCAGATTTAGCTGGTTTGATAAGATGCCAATAAGTTAGAGCCTTCAAACTGCAAACGAGAGTAGGATTTATTAACAGAAGCATAAATCTTACAAACCAAAAAGTTATGTTGCTCAGTTGAATTTTTATAAATTTTAAACATAAAAGTGTGGGTCAATTATTATTCAACCCCTATGTTTAATATTTTGTGGAATAACCCTTGTTTGCAATTACAGCTAATAATCGTCTTTTATAAGACCTGATCAGGCCGGCACATGTCTCTGGAGTTATCTGGGCCCACTGCTCCACGCAGATCTTCTTCAAGTTATCTAGGTTCTTTGGGTGTCTCATGTGGACTTTAATCTTGAGTTCCTTCCACAAGTTTTCAATTGGGTTAAGGTCAGGAGACTGACTAGGCCACTCCAACACCTTGATTTTTTCCCTCTTGAACCAGGCCTTGGTTTTCTTGGCTGTGTGCTTTGGGTCGTTGTCTTGTTGGAAGATGAAATTACGACCCATCTTAAGATCCTTGATGGAGGAGCGGAGGTTCTTGGCCAAAATCTCCAGGTAGGCCGTGCTATCCATCTTCCCATGGATGCGGACCAGATGGCCAGGCCCCTTGGCTGAGAAACAGCCCCATAGCATGATGCTGCCACCACCATGCTTGACTGTAGGGATGGTATTCTTGGGGTCGTATGCAGTGCCATCCAGTCTCCAAACGTCACGTGTGTGGTTGGCACCAAAGATCTCGATCTTGGTCTCATTAGACCATAGAACCTTGAACCAGTCTGTCTCAGAGTCCTCCAAGTGATCATGAGCAAACTGTAGACGAGCCTTGACATGACTCTTTGAAAGTAAAGGAACCTTACGGGCTCGTCTGGAACGGAGACCATTGCGGTGGAGTACGTTACTTATGGTATTGACTGAAACCAATGTCCCCACTGCCATGAGATCTTCCCGAGCTCCTTCCTTGTTGTCCTTGGGTTAGCCTTGACTCTTCAGACAAGCCTGGCCTCGGCACGGGAGGAAACTTTCAAAGGCTGTCCAGGCCGTGGAAGGCTAACAGTAGTTCCATAAGCCTTCCACCTACGGATGATGCTCCCAACAGTGGAGACAGGTAGGCCAACTCCTTGGAAAGGGTTTTGTACCCCTTGCCAGCCTTGTGACCCTCCACGATCTTGTCTCTGATGGCCTTGGAATGCTCCTTTGTCTTTCACAATGCCAAGTTAATTCCGCATGTGTCAACCAGCTAAATATGCAGGGGGTTGAAGACTACTTGTAGGCACTGTATGCCCCAAACTGAAACCTCACCTCTTTGCTATGCCTATATGCAGTTTGAAAGGCAGGAAAGTAGAAGAGACACAGGACTTGCCGCCATTTCCTGAAACTCTTCTCTGCGGACAGATTACACTTGACAACAGGCAGCGGCCAGCAAATTAGCAAATTATTCAGGAAGAAGGAACCTAGTGCCTGGCACATGGGGGTGATTGTGTGGGGGGGATAGGACAGGATGATTTGTAATTAAACTGATTTTCATATTGATTTATAACATTAGCATGGCTAGCCGGTCACCCATCTTTCTTCATATTCTGGCTCCTTGGTATACATTCAGTGCATTCATGCATGTTCTACTGTATACAAAGACAGCTTGGTAATGAAATGCAGCAGTAACAGAGCTCGGCCATACAGCGTGATCGCAGTCCCAGGAATGGACACATCTGCTGACAAGATAATATTTAGGCACACTGGGATGAAGAATAAGCTTTGTTTCATGTTCAGCTCTAGGCAGCGGTGTTATGACATGCTGTGTCCCAAGAGCAGCCGCGAATTCCCCAGGCACTGGCCTGCAGCCAATGGTGTGAATACCCAGCGAGAGACGTAAATAGTTTAATGCTAGAGAATTGTGTGGTCGCCCTGGATTTCCCAGAACTCCCTGGGAGAAGAGGACGCGAGCTGGGCTGCTTTTATGGACTGGCTTACTCTGAAAGTAAACACTGGCTGCCTCTACAATGAGTTTTCCATATCTAGTGTCAGAATATTTCAGGATTTTAAAAGTTGCAGCGGACACTTTGTATCGAGGACAGAGTCATTTCCATTTTAGGAATTTTATGGGCATTAGAACCTACTAAAATATTTGCTTTCCTCTGCTTCTGCTTTATATGGCATAATGTCCGCAAAAACGCTTTTTTATTTGATGGGAACCAGTCCATTTCTGCCATATATCTGTGCATTTTAAACACAATGATTTGCAGCGCTGGGTCCAAGGTCCCACCGAGGACAACGTCTGCAAGGAGTCTGCATATTCTCCTATGTGTATGTGTGGTTTTTTCCCCCAAGATCCTTGAACACTTCAAAATACAAGGAATTTAGATTGTGAGCCCCAATGGGGACAGTGATGATGATGTAAAGTGCTGTGGATTATAATGGCGCTATGTAAATCAGAAAATCCGCTGTTTGCCACTAGTCTCTTTATTGGGGCTTCAAAAGCATTGTCCATTATTGGACAGCACCTAAAATCTATTTTGCTATGACCCCATCTGATAATAACATTTAAAATATTTTACAAATGGCATTGTGAAAACAATTAATATCCTCCTAATCAACAAATCACAGTATCTAAAGCCGTGTTCACATCGGTGATGACACAATAAATGATTATTGCAGGGGTGGATTTATGTTTTTTCCAAGGATTCCTCTAAAGTCATGCAGTCCTACAATGACAGTGAAAAATTAACTTGTAAAAATATACCACTGGTGGGTGTAGACCTACTGTGCCATGTGCTGCGCTTACCCTGGAGGGGCATGACTGAATGCCTACCGGGTCTTCACTAGAGCTTCTTATGGTGAGCGGGGCTGTGGAGTTTGAGTCGTGGAGTCGGTGTCCATTTTAGTAGACTCGGATTCAGGGTAATTGACGAGTCAGAGTTGGAGTCAGAGGTTTGGCTTACTGACTGCACACCAGCACTGTGCAGTTGATGTCTAGTTTGCTGGAGTCATATTCAGGGAAACTGAGAAGTCGGAGTTGTGAGTCGGAGGTTTGGCTTACCTACGGCACACCAGAGCTGTGGAGCCATGGAGTCAGATCTATGTCCATTTTGGTGGAGTCAGAGTCAGGGAAATTAAGGAGTCAATATTGAAGTCAGAGGTTTGGATTACCAACTCCACAGCTCTGAGTGAAGATACGCTAGGTTGTCAGTAGACACCAGGTACCACTCCAGGGCAGTCAGGACTGCAGCAACTGACTGGATGTTCATGCGCTCGGGAAGGAGGAAGAGGTGAGAGAGACAGAGGCATAGTCAGACGGTTCAAGGTCGGAGCAGGTGGCACAGGATTAGAGTCAAAGCCAAGGTCAGAAGCGGAGAGGTCACACAGGACAGGTATACATGCTGGGTCAATAACAGGAATCAATACAAATAGATGCACAAACAGGACACTAGCAAACTAATTAAAGGGAACCAATATTAAAGAGGACCTGTCACCCCCCTGGTGCTTTCAAAGTGACAGCCCCCTGAAGCAGCGTGTCTGCTGCATTCAGGGAAGAAGAGGCGGTGGCAGACACAGAGGGGGCAGAACACACAAGGAGGAGGCAGGGAGGATTGTGCCAGTGGCGAGGACCTCTTAATTAGATCCAACCCAGGGGACCTCTTAACTGTAAAGCTTGCTAAGTGTTTTTTTTGGGGGTACAGGGGGGCTACAGCCTTAGTACACAGCTTCCCTGAATGCAGCAGACACGCTGCATTCAGTGGGGCTGTCACTTTTGAAAGCATCAGGGGGTGACAGGTCCTCTTTAAGGCAAAGATAGTGGGAGAAGCTGAAAGACCCAGCTGGAATAGAATTGGCCAGGGAACTTAATCTCTAAGTGACACAGCATCATTAAATTCCTGCAGAATATGGTGGCCTCTCCCTATAGTCACCAGCAACAGGAGATGCAGCAGACTGGAAACAGTACAGGAGCTATTTCAGAGGGACAAACCAATGCTGGAAACAGAGGGTTACCGCAGTGAGAAGGGCGGCACTTATCAGCTGGGTGAGTCAAAAACGTGACAAAACTAAACCAGGATACCTGTGAGGAGACATGGGGGCGCTCTCTTTATGCTTTCGAGTCATGTAGTCCTGTGGAACTGAACGGCATCTGCAAAGAGGTGAAATGAGCTGACTGCAACATCTACGTACTCCATATTCGTTGTTGCCTGATGGTGTCTGGATTGCATGACTCCAGAGGATAGCGGGACTGCCTTCTTGACTCTTTACCACATACCATATTTTGGAACTTTATATTGTAATCCATTTTGGATAGGGGCATTATTAGAAAGTTATTACCATAATGTATAACACTATGGTCCTGGTTTAGGGATGGAATATTTGATGGGAAGACCCAAAAATTTGCCAAAACAATCCACATGTTGCAAAACATAGCAACGTCAGCGATATATGTTTTGGATAATGCATCAGCACATTCCACATTGGATAAGATGGATAATATTAACAATATTGCTTCCCTGACATTGCATAAACTAGGTCACCCGGCTTAGAAGAACATAAGGGAGTAATAAAAATGTAACTCATAGATATCCTAGGGGTCCCCCATTTTCCTCTGGAGTGAGACCACATGCCTATGATTACTTCAAGCAGCGATCTAAGATCCAGTACAAGAATTCTTTTTTGCGATTCTCAACTGACAGCTGCATTGTTCCAAAACTTCACTGGCTCAGACCCCCACTGTCCCAGCCTCGTCCTAATAATTGCTTTTAAACGATCAATAAAGCTTGTTCTGAAATTCTTTCCCTCGGCTAAAGCATCTCAGTAATTTGAAGTGAACAATGTTAAACATTTATGCCAGTGGTGATAAGCCAACAGAACGGCATGTGCCAAGCCAAACACTTGGTCTCGGGATATGAACAGTTCCATTCGCGTCACAATACAGGCGAGCAAATATATAATCTTATTCTATTATAAGCAAGTTGATAACTTAACTTAAATATTTATTTTATTAACAAAACCACCGGAAGGAACTCTACGGGAGAAACAAGAATTAGTTCAATACTGATTGGAAGGAGGGGTCCATCCACTAAACATACAGATGCATCCACCCAAATTGGCTCCAATGTAGGACATTTAAGGGTAAGTGCACACATGCCGGTTAGCATCGGTTTAGCTGTGTAAACCGCCGGTCGGTTTCCATAAATTTTATGTAAATTTATGTTAATCCAAACCGGCGTTTGGATTAACATTAAAACCTATGGAAACTGTGCACACACCGGCAGTTTACACATGCTCATCTGTTGCTAAACCACTGGGTTCCCAGCGGTTAGCAATGAATGTGCATGTTCAATAAACCGGCCGGTTATGCAGCGGCTGCAAGCGCAGAATCATGTAGCTTCCAGCCGCCAAAACACCGCCGCCGCTAACCCGCTGTGCACCCGCCCTACACCCGCCGCACATACCCGCCAGAAAGCCGGTGGACGGCTGCAGAGCTTCCTGTCGGGTCCGCCCAGCCGCCGCCGTCACAAACCCGGCATGTGTGGACTTACCCTAATAGATTAAAAATCCACGGCAACAAGGCAACACAGTGTACCTAATTGAGTGGAAAAAAGAGATATAAACTTGAGACCATTGCAAACATGGCCATGGTTGGATTTTTTATGATGGCAATTGTCACAAAGGTCTCCTGTCCTTGGAAGAAGTGTGACAGGTTAAGGATGGAAGCCTCACATTGCCTTGTGAGACTACGTGTTTTAAATGTATTTACCATCATTTCTTTTGGTGCTGCTGGGTTAAGGACCCTTCTCTGTCTGGTTGATTTTTGCAGTCTAATCTCAGGTGCAGAATTTTATGACCACTCCCCTTTTCTACAAAGAGTCACATTTGGTGAGCAGATGCCGGTGATAGACTTTCATTCTTTGCTTAAAAATGTGGAAGGAGCCTGTCTCTCAACAAAGTTGGAGTGGTGACTATTGCAGCTGGTGGCATATGCTGCAATTAAGAAGTTATGTGTAATATCCTTTTGTGTCTATTTTCCCTCTATGTATCTTTCTCTGTGTTGTATTATTATTACAGAGGTATGGCTAGTGTCCTTGCCAGCCAACACACTAATTAGGGTTAGTTCAGTGCGAGAGGGGGCCTAGCCAGGGTTGTGACGACAAAGGAGGCAAGAGAATGGGCCGTAAAAGGACATTAGGGGGCACAGGGTACAGAGACAGGTGAGTGTCAAGAGATGACCATCTCCCCTCTCTCTATTGCCAGGGCATTCCTTCTATTACAGCCCAGTCGCCACTCCTGTGTTGTGTCGCACGCTTGGCATTCATACGCCCCAGTGTGACAGCATGTTTTCTAACCATAGTCCTGGACTAGGAGGAGGGGGTGTTCCGGCAGGAGCCAAGATCTCAGTCTGTGCATGATCTGCTTCCGACACCATTTTCCTGAGGCCCACTGCCGGAAGATCAATGGCTTCTAACTCACACCACCTACATTTCCCTGAAGCTCACCACTAGATGAAAGGCTCATGCCTCGTACCACCAGGACACCCCTCCTCCCAGCCAAGGCCCTCAGCATCGACCCGCTCCTGGCTTCCCGCAGTGGCTACCCTGCCTCCTGAGATTCAGCTCCACCGCTGCACCCCCCCAACCCCACCACCAGAAGCTAAAATAGTACCATAAGATGGACCTGCATTCTCACATTTGAGGTGTGTCTTATGTTCCTGTGCATCTAATAGTCCGCAAAATACGATATATTCCTGAATACATTTTGAAACTTAAAGGAGTGGTCCACCCAGAATGATGTAAAATATTACAATAAATATCTTACTGATCCACTGGCACTCCTGTTACAACAATGCTTGGGTCCCCTGCCTTTCCCTGTATCTCTTGTTTGGCAGTTTGGCCACAAGGGCAAGTTTCTAATGTGTCTCCATTGTAATCGGCAATCCCTGCAGTGTGCACATGTCATTCTGGATCAAGCAGGAACGTCATACTTGGTCTCAGTACAACCTTTACCATTTAGACAACCATGTGACTGCTATAGCCGATCTTTGGCTGCAGCAGAGATCCAATGTTCACAGCTTTTGTCAGTGTTTGGCGGCAGCAGTCTCATGCCCATCAGGGTTGAATAACAATTGGCAAGACTGGTGGGTTCCTGGGCACTGTAGACACAGTGTCAGTGAAGTACTGCTAAGTAGAGCATTAATTGCTTTATGGCACTCTAGTTGTTTTTTGTTTGTTTTTTAATCATGGCTGAACAAATAAATGTCCTGCAAAACGTTGGCAACTATGGGCCATACATATAAGTCCCCAACTTTGTCATCATCGTAATGAAACCTGGTCTGCCACAGGGAGTACACATTTTGTTGAGTTTCCTGATCCCGGTAAGCCTAGTAGAAGCCAAGAACAGTTGACACCAATGAGGGCTGTGGAGTCTATAGCGACTCCTGTAAGCGGCCTGACAGTATCCAGGTCCCCCCTATGGCAGCGGTCTATATAGTCTGAACAGATCTCTTAACAGCGATTAAATTGCATACCGTATATACTCGTGTATAAGCCGACCCGTGTATAAGCCGACCCCCCTACTTTTGCCCCCAAAAACTGGGAAAACGTATTGACTCTTGTATAAGCCGAGGGTGGACCCAGCACAGGTATACAGCCCCCAGCAGTGTGGTATACAGCCTTCAGCACAGGTATACAGCCCCCAGCAGTGTGGTATACAGCCTTCAGCACAGGTATACAGCCCCCAGCAGTGTGGTATACAGCCTTCAGCACAGGTATACAGCCCCCAGCAGTGTGGATACAGCCTTCAGCACAGGTATACAGCCCCCAGCAGTGTGGTATACAGCCTTCAGCACAGGTATACAGCCCCCAGCAGTGTGGTATACAGCCTCAGCACAGGTATACAGCCCCAGCAGTGTGGTATACAGCCTAGCACAGTACAGCCCAGCAGTGTGTATACAGCCCTACACAGTATACAGCTCAGCATGTGTATACAGCCTCAGCACAGGTATAAAGCCCTCAGCATAGTGTATACAGCCCCAAGCACAGTGTATACAATACAGCCCTCAGCACAGTGTATACAGCTCCCAGCACAACTGGCACACACATAGCCCCCCTGCATCCAGAATATTGCGCCCCCCGTCATTCTTCATGCCTCCCCAGCTGTCACACACATAGCCCCCCCCCCCCGCATTAAGAATATGCGCCCCCGTCATTCTTTATGTCCCTCAGCTGGCGTGCACATAGCCCCCACATCAAGAATGTGCTTGCCCCCCCCCCCCCCCCCGTCACTGTATATGCCCAGGAGCTGGCGTGCACATAGCCCCCACATCAAGAATTTGCCTGCCCCCCGTCACTGTATATGCCCCGGAGCTGGCGTGCACATGCCCCCACATCAAGAATATGCCTGCCCCCCCGTCACTGTATATGCCCTGGAGCTGGTGCGCACATTTAAAACAACATACTGTTAACTCACCCTCCAATGCTCGGTCCTTGCTCACAGCTCCTCCGTTGGTCTTCCTGTTTCCCGGCCATCAAATCATGTGACCGGGCGCACAGTAATACACGGTCACATGATTTGATGGCCGAGAAACAGGAAGAGCAACGGAGGAGCTGTGAGCAAGGACCGAGCATTGGAGGGTGAGTTAACAGTATGTTGCTTTAAATGTGCGCGCCAGCTCCGGGGCATATACAGTGACGGGGGGGCAGGCATCTGATGTGGGTATTCACACCAGCTCGGCATATAATGGGGCAGGCATATTCTGATGTGGGGGCTATGTGCAGCCAGCTGAGGAGACATAGAATGATGGGGTCGCATATTCTTATTCTGGGGCATATTCTGGATGCAGGGGGGCTATGTGTGTGCCAGCTGGGGGGCTTTAAAGAGTGACGGGGGACAGGGGGGGGTACGGCATAGCCTGGTTGCGAGAGGTGACTGCAGATAGTATGCCTGCTCCTCTGTTCATAACTCGGCGCTGTTTCAGCACGAGGTGATGGACAGCGGCAGTGCATATTAAATGAGCGGGAGCAGGAGATCTCCCAGCTCTCTCAGTATCCCGCAGCTAGCCCGCTCCAGCCCCCGACACCCCCCAGAGCTGCCCCCACCCATACATTCGTATTATAAAAGGCACCCCCCACTTTCCTAGTGTGTTTCATAGTCTGAAAAATATGGTATGACTCGTGTATAAGCCGAGGGGGGGACTTTTCAGCCCAATTTTTGGGCTGAAAAAGTCGGCTTATACACGAGTATATACGGTAATCTCGAATCACCTCCCTTATTTGCCATCATGCCATATTTGCCTTCAGGTTATTTCTTTTTCTTCAATAAACTGGATAAAAAAGTGAGTTCTTCTAAGAGGAAACTGCATGACACACGTCTCCTACGCTAAGAAATGTGCGAGCTTTGTAATTTGTTCGGTTCGGCGTTCCTCTGAAACCATGTTAGAGCTGCCAATATCCTTAGAAACTTCACAAGCTTTTCTAGAAGTAGCACCGGGGAAAAGAGATGAACGGTAGACCAAGATAAGGTCAGCACATCCTGCACTCCAGCAAATGGCTCACTGTGAAACGAATACAGAGATCAGTTTAATGGGAGGGAGAAATGAATCAAGCGTGTGAAGTTCGGCAATATACTGCTGGTTTGCTGGAGAAGGCCATGCAATTTCCTGATGTCGGCATGCAGTCTCCTTCCAATTATGAACATTCAGAGAAATGTCTCGTCTTCGCATTACAATTTGTTTGGCTTGTTAAAATAAACGCATATTTTAAGCAGCCATAAAATAAGTTAGGTCCTGTACAGACAGGTATTTATCGGCCATAATCATGAGAGGACCAAGCTAGACATTTGTGTAAGGTGCAAAAGGAATGAACTTTTTGCAGCTCTAAGTACATTGTGATGTGTCTCTACTTTTTTTTTTATAATCCCGTCTTTTTAGTGATGGGTGCTAGGTACTGGTAACGAGCAGTTGATACACGGATGGACACGACTTGAGTACCCAAGTATAGTGGAAGTCAATGAGAAACTAAAGGATTTTTCCTGCAGAATTCCTGGAAAAATATTCAAATTACCCATGGACTTTCATTACACTCAAGTTCTCTAGTTGCGCTCATCAGAGCATCCAACTGCTCATTACAAATGACACAAGTGACGAGCACTAGAGCATGGTTGTGCCCGCTCATCACTACTTCTAATATATGCTTAAAACATTTGTATTAATAAGGACAGGTGGCTATTGTCACCTTCTTTCACATTTGCTCAAGCAGAGGTTTGCACACGATCAGTGTTATCAAAGCTTTCGATGCAGCATCTTTGCTGCATCCAAAACACTGTGTTGTACAGTACCAGCACAGTGGATGAGACTTATAGAAATCCCATGTGCACTGTGCTTATTTTAGATGCAGCTTAACTGACATGTAGTGCGGCTTGCAGAGATACAGCATGTTCATTTATTCTTGCGGAGACGCGATTGTTCTCAGTGGGAGAGCACAGCGAAAGTATGCTGCGCCCAGAATCCTGATCGTGGACATGTAGGTGCATTCTCCCACAGAGAACACTAGCATCTCTGCAAGAGACAACAAGCTGTGTCTTGAAGCCAACGTGTCCACCCAACCTAAGTAGAAGCTTATGGAGAGCCACCTAACCTAAGGAGAAGCTTATGGAGAGCCACCCAACCTAAGGAGAAGCCTATGGAGAGCCACCCAACCTAAGGAGAAGCTTATGGAGAGACACACAACCTAAGGAGAAGCCTATGGAGAGCCACCCAACCTCAGAAGAAGCTTATGGAGAGCCACCCAACCTAAGGAGAAGCTTATGGAGAGCCACCCAACCTAAGGAGAAGCTTATGGAGAGCCACACAACCTAAGGAGAAGCTTATGGAGAGCCACCCAACCTAAGGAGAAGCTTATGGAGAGCCACCCAACCTAAGGAGAAGCTTATGGAGAGCCACACAACCTAAGGAGAAGCTTATGGAGAGCCACCTAACCTAAGGAGAAGCTTATGGAGAGCCACACAACCTAAGGAGAAGCTTATGGAGAGCCACACAACCTAAGGAGAAGCCTATGGAGAGCCACCCAACCTAAGGAGAAGCTTATGGGGAGCCACCCAACCTAAGGAGAAGCTTATGGAGAGCCACACAACCTAAGGAGAAGCTTATGGAGAGCCACCCAATCTAAGGAGAAGCTTATGGAGAGCCACACAACCTAAGGAGAAGCTTATGGAGAGCCACCCAACCTAAGGAGAAGCTTATGGAGAGCCACCCAACCTAAGGAGAAGCTTATGGAGAGCCACCAACCTAAGGAGAAGCTTATGGAGCGCCACCCAACCTAAGGAGAAGCTTATGGAGAGCCACCCAACCTAAGGAGAAGCTTATGGAGAGCCACTCAACCTAAGGAGAAGCTTATGGAGGTCCACCCAATCTAAGGAGAAGCTTATGGAGAGCCACCCAACCTAAGGAGAAGCTTATGGAGGTCCACCCAATCTAAGGAGAAGCTTATGGAGAGCCACCAACTAAGGAGAAGCTTATGGAGAGCCACTCAACCTAAGGAGAAGCTTATGGAGAGCCACACAACCTAAGGAGAAGCTTATGGACAACCACCCAACCTAAGGAGAAGCTTATGGAGGTCCACCCAATCTAAGGAGAAGCTTATGGAGAGCCACCCAACCTAAGGAGAAGCTTATGGAGGTCCACCCAATCTAAGGAGAAGCTTATGGAGAGCCACCCAACCTAAGGAGAAGCTTATGGAGAGCCACACAACCTAAGGAGAAGCTTATGGAGGTCCACCCAATCTAAGGAGAAGCTTATGGAGGTCCACCCAACCTAAGGAGAAGCTTATGGAGGTCCACCCAATCTAAGGAGAAGCTTATGGAGAGCCACCCAACCTAAGGAGAAGTTTGGACAAGTTGTGACAACCAAACCTTCAGCTAGGAAGGTTTGGTTGTCACAGGTGCAGACATGAAACTGATTGAAAAACTCAACATTGTACCACAATTATTATACATATTATTGTGCTAATATTCTGTAAAGTTCCCAAAATAATTAACAATGGTGTCAAACAGATGCAGTCAACTTAGAGACAGTATCACATGGTTTGATTTGATGACATTGGTGATGGGATTTTTGGCATATAAACTTTATTAATTAAGGTAAGCAAGATGTGACCATGTTACCAGGAGTATGCATCCATTGTTAGCAAATTTCTGTACGTACAGTATTGAATAAACGGAAAACTGTCACCACAATATTCCATATTCATAGACACTTCAGATGGAGACTACATAAACTGAAGAGGCCAGATCCCTCTCGTGCCATTATGTGATACAGAATAAGATGCAGGAGTCGCTGGAGGGGACGGGGTTAAGGAGCAGTGACTCTTGCGTACGTCAGCAGCGATTCCCTGTTGTTACTCCTGGTAACACGTCGTGATTACTAAGCAAGTCTATTTATAGGCCAAGTCTCCACTCTCCTCCTCATTAGAGCTGCGATCAGCTCCACATTATGTCAAGGGCATCATTCCTCACGCAGGTAAAATACGGTTCACATCCAGCAGCTTCTATTTAGAGAAAATTCCGCAAGGATGACGAATGTAACCGAAAACTACAACCTGCACTATAGGCGATGCATCTCCTACCTGTCACCTTGAGGGTGAAGACATTCTGTAGCAAATTCTGTCTCCGATATATAAAGATGGTTCACTAAAAAGCGGAGACTCGGGCTCCATTCATTTAAGGAAAATAGAAAAAGTGATCCATTGCATCAGTTATTCATATAAAGCAGAGGGGCCCAATCTATTATGAGGTCTGTTGAGGTTCCCTTGTTTTTTAAGAATGTAGGAAGAAGTTCTGCTATTGAACTTTTTATTCTGTTTTAAAAAACAAACTAGACACAGATCCCATGGTAATCAATTGGATCCCTTGATCATTTATTCTGATTCTCTGTTATAGCAAAACAATAGCCAATCAAAATGTCCTGATGAGCATGTGCCCGGAACCTTAACCTTGTTAGAAATTATCAAGCAAGGGAGAGAAATTATTTTTAGGGAGGGTGACTATCCATGAAAAAGTATTAAAGCATAATATTCTTTTACATATAAAAAAAGTTCCTTTCTGTCAAGAAAACTTCCAGCAGGTCCTAAAAATCTGCAGGCGTCAAGGCAAGCTCGGAGCTACAGCTCCCCATGGAGGGAAAAGTGATGACAGGAACTTAGAAAAGGAATTTAGATTAGGTACTCAGAGGAGAGGGGGCAAACACCTTTTCAGA
Source organism: Allobates femoralis (assembly GCA_033576535.1). Classification (NCBI taxonomy): domain Eukaryota; kingdom Metazoa; phylum Chordata; class Amphibia; order Anura; family Aromobatidae; genus Allobates; species Allobates femoralis. The sequence goes on from JARQOC010000005.1 coordinate 513,313,074, forward strand.
ATTAAATTGGCTTCAGTTATCCATGCAAATAGGTCTGAACATGGACTGGCTGTGACTCTACCAACCTGAGCGTCACGGCTTCATAGACATATATGAAGTGGTCACTTTTGGGTCAAGAGATCTGCAGCCAGTCTGTGCACTGCAATCCGTTCTCAGACGTCTGAGGCAGACTTGTTTATGGCCTTGGAGAAGGGGCCCTCTGAGCTCTGTGAGGCACAGCTATATGCCTACATAGCAGTAAGCCCTTAGGAAATATCCCAAAATGTTAGCTATCCCCTATACGATTGGGAACAGGCTGATCACTGGCATTTTAACCAGTGTGGTCGCCAGTGGTGTAATTCAGGCTCAGGGGCCCTGATGCGAAAGCTCCAACAGGGCCCCCAATTATTGCAAATATCTTTGATAGTATTAGTCTTTTTCTATAGGCCAAAGGGACTTTTGGGGCCCCCCTAGGCTGCAGGACTCGGGTGCGATCGCAACCCCTGAACCTATTGCAGTTACGCCCCTAGTGGTCGCCAACAATCCTGAGATCGGGGTTCTGGAACCTAGGAAGCACGCTCTGCAGAGCCTTGTTTTTAATGGAACCGAGGTTCACATGCCCATCCTCGCTCTGTACAATGTGCATGGGACAGGTTCACATGCCCATCCTGGGCTCTGTACAATGTGCATGGGACTGCCACAGGACGCAGAACACTCCACTCCACTTTTTATGGTACTGCGTAGACATTGAATGTAGAGAAGGTTGAGAATAGATTTAAAATAGGGCTCTGATGAGCAAGCTTCCTGGCCCTGATCTCAGGATCATTGGTGCATCACTGGTAAAACGTCCAGTGACCAGCAAGGTATTCCACATCCTATGGCAGCAACTGAAGAAAGGTTTATGGTAAAAATGGACACAACTGACCATATACTGATGAAGTTGGGATCCAAAACAATGGTGAAAAACTTTTGTATGCCATACTAGACTTCTGAAGGAGGCGTTATTCACACAGGACGTTTTCAGAAAAGTTATGTTTTTCACTCAGTGATTAACTTGCTCTACCAAACCATGTTAACAATGAAGGAGTTTGATGGACTTGGTGTCACATGATGCTACAGGACATCTCTTTAAATGGGCCCTGCTCCTGCAGTGTGAAGCCGCCCTTAACAAGCCTCAGTATAATTAGAGTTCACACGCATTGGATTCTGCATCAAAATCTACTGCAATTTACGATGAGATTTTAAGAATATTGTTCACGTGCATCAAACAAAAATTGCTTGGATTTCGAAGCAAATATTGGCTACACATTTTCAATGTAGACTTCACTAATGCCAATGCATTGGGTGACATCAATAACAAATCTGACTTTCGTGAAGATTCGTCAAAGATTTAATATGAAACTGCCTCAGGGAGTACAATCAGGACAGGATGACACTTTCTATTATATCATCCATCTTTATTCTGCCTGTTTGCAGTGAAGAGAACTGATGAAGGAGACATACCGTACTCTTTGGATTTGTGGCCCAAAAAGCAGAAAATTGTCTAATTAGTAATTGGAGAACCAACCTACAGAACAAGAAGGGGTTGTATATTTTGATCTTTTTACGTTTAACCTTTGTAACATAAATGTATTAAAGTATAAAGTAGGCTAGGGTCACATTTGGACAGGCAATTGTGTTCACCGCATCCAGATCCGGTGAACACAATTGCCTTCACACACATTTTGTTTCCAAAGTGTGTGCTGTGAACCGCAAAGCGGTAACCGTATTGCTCAGGATGTGTAATCCAGAGCAATGCGGTTACCGTATACTTTGCTCATTCCTGCTGCCGCAGGGATAAGCAAAGTGTTAAATGTTTATTAACACATTAAATATTAGTATTAGCTGTGGGCAACATGTCTGTAGGGGGTGCCCACCCCACCTAGAGACATGCTGTCCACTCCTCTCAGCATGTTATAGGTTAATAAGCCATTTACACTAAGCCGGCTTTTGTCGGCTTTGTACAAATTTATTGGTGAAGCCACGGATCCCCTGGCAGTAGAGCAGATACTGTACGTAATGTAGGTATAGTATCTGCCGCTGTCCGAGGTCCTGTAAGCATTAACATTAGGTCTATGGGCAGCGCACCGCCATAATGGTTACAGGACCCTGGACAGCGGCTGATATTATACGTACATTACGTACAGTATCTGCTCCAATGTCAGGGGAGCCGCGGCTTCATTCATACATTTGTACAAAGCCGACAAAAGCCGGCTTAGTGTAAATGGCTTATTAACCCCTAACATGCTGAGAGGAGTGGACAGCATGTCTCTAGGGGGTGGGCACCCCATAGTGACATGTTGCCCACAGCTAATATTAATATTTAATGTTTTAATACACATTTAACACTTTGTTCATCCCTGCGGCAGCAGGGATGAACAAAGTATACGGTAACCACATTGCTCAGGATTACACATCCTGAGCAATACGGTTACTGCATTGCAGTTGCCAGAACCGATCCGAAAACTGCAGCCTGCATGATTTTTACCGCAGGCTGCAGATCCAGAGCCGGTAACCAGATTGCATATAGAGCAATCCAGTTACCATAATGGGCTCCTATGGGGAGCGGTTTCTGCTCCGGTTTTGAGATTTTTGAAAGCTCAAGACCGGATCAGGTTTCCAAAATTGAGCCGCAAATGTGACCCTAGCCGTAGTAATGAATAAGGTTCTAACTAGCCAAGTTATAGCCTTCCAAAAGTTTGTGAACAAAAGAACGAGGAACAGCGTTCTAAACAACTCTTTATATTAAAAGGAGTTCCAAATAAAAAAAAACTAACAAAAAAAAAAAGGGAATCTGTCATTGGATCAACCCTCCTAAGCCGTCTATAGGGATTTGTACAGGGTGGGCCATTTATATGGATGCACCTAAAGAAAATGGGAATGGTTGGTGATATCAACTTTCTGTTTGTGGCACATTAGTATATGGGAGGGGGAAAACATTTCCAGATGGGTGGTGACCATGGCGGCCATTTTGAAGTTGGCCATTTTGGATCCAACTTTATTTTTTTCAATGGGAAGACGGTCATGTGACACATCAAACGTATTGAGAATTCATAAGAAAAACAATGGTGTGCTTGGTTTTAACGTAACTTTATTCTTTCATGAGTTATTTACAAGTTTATGACCACTTATAAAATGTGTTCAAAGTGTGCCCATTGTGTTGGATTGTCAATGCAACCCTCTTCTCTCACTCTTGACACACTTAAGAAATGCTAGCACAGGCTTCAGTATCCATTGTTCAGATGCTGCACATCTCGTATCTTCACAGCATAGACAATGCTTCAGATGAGTGATGAGGTAAACTTTTTTGTGAATGGTGAAGTTAACAAACAAAACCACGCTAATGGTCTGACACTAACCCACAGTGGATTAGATCCCTCCAAGACTGTTGGAACACAAACATTGATGGTATGGTGTGGTATATGGGGTACAAAGATAGTGGGGCCATTCTTCATCAATGGAAACCTCAATGCCACTGGATATCTGAATCATGTAGCAATTTCACCACCATCTGGAAAAGTTTTCCCCCTCACACATACTAATGTGCCACAAACAGGAAGTTGATATTACCAACCATTCCCATTTTATTTAGGTGCATCCATATAAATGGCCCACCCTGTAGATCACAGGAAGCTGAATAAAATGATGCCCTGACATCTGCAATCTGATGTCTGATTGCAGAGAGATCCTGTATTTGTTATATGTAAATGTGCTGTTCCAGGCTATGGCCGACACGGATCTGCATGAGAATCTGCCTCTAAAGATTATTTTTAATAAAAGACATGTAATTGCACAGGACTGTAGAACTGAACTTTGCGGTCTTACAAACACATTTGCTGCAGCTCTCACAGCTCTGCTGTATTGTAACAATAAAGCAATCCTAGCTGCCTGTGTGATGGAAAATGAAGCTGAGAGGAACCTTCAGATGTGTCCGATATAATCACACAGAACTCTTCAGTGAGATCAGGAGGGCAGAGAGTGACCATTATACAATACACTGGTATCTCCCCTTCTATGTAAAAAAAAGCAGATTCTCATACAGATCAGTGCCCGGCTCATAGCCTGGAACAACTCATTTACAATAACAAAAACATGGATTAGTCTGGAGTAAGATATCAGATAGCAGATATCAAGCTATCATTTTATTTGCTCCCTATGACCTAAATGCCCTTATAGACGGTTTAGGAGCGTTAATCCTAGTGACAGATTCCCTTTAATCACTTTTTTTCCTTATGATCTTGCACAGGGCATGTGATGCTCCCAAATGGTTGGCTGCAAAGTGCATACCGAACTGAGCTGCCATCACTTCACATTACACATTACCCTGATCCCAGTAGTACGTCTGGTGACCATTACTGACACTGATTGGCTACACAGTCATTTGTTGGCTGCTGGTAAACCAAAACCAGGAAGGCTACCGGGATATCCATGCTGGATTGGCAGGTGAGCGTTTGTTTTACTTCTTTCCTAGAATTTGGATAACACCTTTAAACAGATCTGATTCCAAATGTCAGTCCATATTACAAATATATAATGCATTTGGAGATTGCAGCCAACCATAGATATTCTCAATTTGTATAATAGTGATTTCTCATTGCAAAGAACAATATAAACCAAATCAAGGCTCCCCTGCCATAAAGAAAGTTGCTATGACCAAAGTCAAACTTGAAGTAATATGACATCCCAAACCTGCATAAGTGGTTAGAACGTTGATAGCATTGTTACGTCAAGCCTCTTACTGAAACATCTAGCAAAAGAGGTCAAGTAAATGGACCCATGCCTCCAAACCTGGCACCAACGTTATCAAACGTACAAACCAGCCTGCAAACAATCTCCATCAAATTGCGGGTCTATTGTACGCCAATAGCTAATCCTGTAGTGGTAACTTTAGCCAAATCATCCCATTTCCCACTTCCGGATGTTTGTGAAATGGAGCATCACGATAAATAATCATGTCAGATTTGTAAAATGCAAATCCAACACATGCAAACATTCTCCAATACTCAGCCTGAGGCCGGAGACATACCTATGCGAGCGCGTACGAGATCTCCGCTTGACCCTTCCCCTGATACGGCCCCTGCCACTCTGAACTTATGTTTCAAAGCAACTCCACGCTCCTGTCCAGAGAAGCAGGGGCCATTCTGGGTGAGTCATGCAAGAGTCATGCAAGGACCTCGCATACAGCTCGCATGAGTGTTTTTCTGCCCTAAAAGTCTGTAGTGTAAAATGAAATTATTAATTGACAATCCAAAGAGTGAAAACCTTTGAAGATTTTGCTATTTCATCATGGTTGAGAGAGGTGAGTCCTAACCATGTGAGGACTGGAAATTCTCCAGATCACAAACCAACAGAATTATTTTTTTCAGCAGAATTTTAAGAAAATTATATAAAAAGCTTCATAAAGTAATGAATGCTTGACAGTCAGTAAAAGATAGCTACTATTCTCTGTTATTAGCCAAAATGTGGTTATACTTGAAGGGGTTCTCTTGATTTATGTAAGCTTTCTGTAACATTCTAAAATAATTTGTGATTCTATAATATACCATGTTCACTGAAGAGCAGCCAGCGACTAAACATTACTAGTAACACTTCCAATTGGGTAAACCACAGGATAAAAGAGAATAATCAACACTATTCATTAATTTTTCCAGTCCTTAAAGGATTAATCTCAAATGCTCCTGAGCAGCTCAGAGCTATGTATTTTCCTCCTTGAGTGACAGTCCCGGTGAGTAGTAGACCTGAAGTATTCCTATGCCTATAGAGCCCAGCACATTCTGCTATCAGCTGTTTATTTTGAGTCTATTATGCCATCACCGAATTTACAATAAAGTAAAAAAAAAACAGGCAGCACTTCAAAACAAAACAAAAAAAGTGGACTGTAATCGCCTATGTGGTGACGTTTCAGTGGAACATCAACTTTATCAAACACAGTGATAACAAGGTGCCTGAACAAAAAGAACATGGTCCAGGCAGAGAGCAGTGATTAGGAGACCTGCTCCGGAAGCTGTGGGTGGCGGAAGCAGGCAATTTTGCAAGATTTATAACAGCAGCTTGTCAGGAGCAGAGCAAAAAAAAAAAGAGGTATGCAGCTAACTGCTTTTTTTAAATCAATGGCTGAAGAGAGTCAATTGGTATGTTGAGAGTTAATTCCTCTCCTGGAATATAACTACTGAGCAAACTAACTAGACTTGTGTTTTCAGGCTCCATGGAAACAAGCTGTACACTATGTAAGATAAAAACGGAAATATCAGGAGAATGACAGCTGATGCAATGGCAAATCAATTGCAAACTTGCTTATTTTAATTCTGGCCTACGAAAGCAATTTAATACACAGGGTCCTCTCCCTCCTGTACCTGAACGATTTGATTGTCCATACATATTGTACTTGTCCTCGTCTGCCCTTTCCATATGTAAAGTGTCATGGAATCTAATGGCGCTAAATAAATAAATAAAAATAATAATAATAATAATAAGAATGTTCTTTAAAGCCTTTATATGTGCATAATAAGGACCCATTTTGGTGTCATATCTACAAAATGATACTTTTGCATCTCTTACAAAGAGCAATTCATATTTTTTCAACAAGTTATTATGGAACCAAAACTTATATCAGAGATAAAAACTGTAATCAGGGTCATATTTCCAGTTGTAAAATGTAAAACAACCCAATCAGCAGTGGGAATGGAGTTTATTCATTGATATTAAAGATGTTCACTGCCAAATTTATCATCAATTACATAAGCTAGAATAGGGGAAGACCTGACCTGTTACTTTCAGCCTCCTCCACTGCAAGATTAAATTTAATTTTGTTACTTAAGACATATTGAAACCATTTTGCTCAACCACCAAGTACCTGGTAACAAGTCCAGATTTGACCTAACGTGTATCTGTCATTTCAGGTACCTTTTCAGAATAGGGGTAGTATGTGAACATACACTATTTCTAACCATAAATGGCATTTTTCACCAGTTCTCCCATCTGCAACAGGGCTGTGGAGTTGAAGTCACAGTCGTGGAGTCAGAGTCTGTGTCTATTTTGGTGGATTTGTAGTTGTATTCAGGGAAATTGAGGAGTCGGGAGTCAGATGTTTGGCTTACTAACTCCACAGCCCTCTATGCAGGCTAATTTTTCTCTAAATTAATGGGTGTAGACTAGCTACAGTCCCTGACAGAAGTTATGTCGCTTATCCATGTTATGTAAATAAAAGCTTATAACCTGACATTAAATTTATCCATTGGTTTTATAAATTACTCTTTTGAAAGCTGAAACCCTCCCAAATGTGGTTTAGGTTAAGAAAATAAATTGGCATCAATGTTGAAATATTGATCATTTAATGAACAAAAAATGGTCAGATTTTGGCAAGACAAACGTTTTGTCGCCTGGTCATATAATGCACCTAATCCTAGTTTACATCCTCCCCTGTGCTCCGTAAATGATTGATTAATTAGTGGGTGTGTCTAAAAAGAAACCCAGCACCCCAGACCTTCACTTGAACTGCAACTTGAGCTCTGACAACATGCCAAAAATGCACCCTGCGACCAAAGCCTTGATTATCGAGAGGCTGAAGACCAGATCCACTGCAGAGGTGGCTGGCACCTTTAATGTGTCCCAGCGTTAAGTACAAAGAATTAAAAAAGATTTGAAGAAACTGGAGATGTTGTTTGACAAGCCCAGGTCGGCAGACCGCAAGACAACTGCTCAAGAGGAACGTTTGTTGGTTAGAAAATCCAACGCAAGCCCCTCTTCCACTGCAGCAGAACTCCAACAGGCCTGGTCACCTCAAGTCCCTGTGTCAACAGAACAGTTTGTAGGATTCTGTCTCGAAATGGCCTCCATGGTCGAATCAGTGCCCAGAAGCCAGCACTAAACAAAAGGCAAATAAAAAACCGTGTGGCATTTGCAAACTCGCACAGCCTGCTAAACAGATAGACCAGGAAAAGTGGCAGAAGGTGGATTTCTCGATGACTCTTCAGTAGAATTACACCACAGCTGCCGCAAATACTGCAGGAGACCTACTGGAACCCGTATGGATCTAAATTCGGTGGTGGAAAGATCATGGTCTGAGGTTACATTCAGTATGCGGGTGTGCGAAACATTTGCAAGGTGGAAGGCAATATCAATACCCTAAAATATCAAAAAGTATTAGCTACCTCTTACATTCCAAATCATAAAAGGGGTCAAATTCTGCAGCAGGACGGTACTCCCATCTCATACATCCACCTCTACAACAAAGCTCCTCCAGGCAGAAAAGATCAAGGTGCTCAAGGACTGGCCAGCCCAGTCACCAGATATGAACATCATTGAGCATGTTTGGGGTAGGATGAAAGAGGAAACCAAAGAATCTAGATGAACTCTGGGAGGCACATAGACTGCATTCTTTGCTTTTCCTGATGACTTCATTAATAAATTGCATGAATCTTTGTTGAACGCATGAATGCAGTCCTTCAAGCTCATGGAAGTCACACAAAATATAAATATGAGTCTAATAGCACCACAACTTCATTTCACCAATGTTATGAAACATGTATTTGTATTTTAAGTTAATTATTTGTTTGAATATCACATTACTTTCTGTGGGCGACAAAACTTTTGTCTTGCCAAAATCTGACCATTCTGTGTTCATTAAAAGATCAATATTTCAGCATTGATGCAATTTATTTTCTTAACCTAAACCACATTTCGGAGGGTTTCAGCTTTCAAAAGAGTAATTTATACAAGCAATGGATGAATTTAACATCAGGTTATAAGCTTTCATTTACATAACATGGATAAGTGACATAACTTCTGTCAGGGACTGTATTATGATGTCTCCATTACACTGTTAAAGGGATCCTGTCACCCCCAAAACGCCTATTAAGCTATTAAGGGAAGTCCGACCTCTGGGCACTGGGCTCTGGGGGAGAGAGAAAGAAGGAAGGCTTATCCTTACTGTAAAGCCGAAACGCGTTCTATGTTCTCCACTACATTACTAATGGAATAAATTACTTCTTTGGAAAATAAGAAGAATGTGGATTGTGTCTTTCTGGACCTGGGAGCACTCGTCTATACACCAGATAATCTCTTTCTATTAAGCTATTAAAACATGTCCCTGCAGCCTCCCATCAGTAATCCCACACTCCTTTTTGCTAATAAATGCATCCAGTGAAAGTGAAGAAAAACGTTATAGCACTTACTCATTAGTGATGATAATGAGTAGTGGCTATTCTTTAGTCACCCAGGCGGGCCCATGTCGTCATAATAGCACACCTTAATAGGCATAATCTGCAAGGCATAATGTCTCAACGCCTCCAGCGCTCTCAGGTGCGAGCTGTATGGTGCTGTAATGACGCGAATCACGTCATTTCCGGTATCGGGTGACGTCAGTACACCCGCGCCACTCTGCGGGCTTCAAGTCCCGCACTGCGCATGCGGCGTGGATGTACTGACGTCACCCGATACCGGAAATGACGCGATTCGCGTCATTACAGCCTCGTCAGCGCTGAGGAGCGACTGGGAGGCGCTGATAACATTATGCCTTGCAGATCACGCCTATTAAGGCGTGCTATCATGACGACATGGGCCCGCCTGGTGATTAAAGAATATAGTCACTGTATATTATCATCACTAATGAGTAAGTGATATAATGTTTTTCTTACTTTCACTGGATGCATTTATTAGCAAAAAGGAGTGTGGGATTACTGATGGGAGGCTGCAGGGACACGTTTTAATAGCTTAGGAGGCGATTTGGGGGTGACAGGATCCCTTTAACACAGAGAGGTGGAGTACTGATCTTTCTTCTCTGTAGATGTAGCTCACTATCCATCAGCCGCTTCATAGAGAACATAATACAGTACTACTGAGCAGTGTGGCTGTGAATCTAGAATTGAAGTAATACACTTGTGAAAAGCTGCATCATGATCTACCTGCAAGTGCCTGGTCTCTCACTGTGCTTAGTGCTCGTCACTTTTGCTCCCACCTATCCTCCCCAGGGAAGAAACAGGCAGAAGAGGTCCCTTTGCAAGAACACTAACATTATATGGGCCCTTTCTTTGAGTCCAATAGCTCATCATAATGCACTATTCCACCTGATTTGGATATGGTTGTGGGCCCCCTTAATTCTTGGGCCCCAATGGTACGTCCACCCCTGATCCTGCCATATATGTTGATGTGCTCTTGTTGAATGTGCAGTAGATTACTTTTTTCCACAGTACATGATGATTCAGAAGGAAGAAGGTCAAGGGAGAAAAATAAGCAAATTTCCCTGATAAGATACAATACAAAGTTTCTCACTCTTGTATCATTGAATTATGCAACATTTGTTGAACCCACAGTGACAATTTAAGGGCAAGGAAGAAGGAAAGCAAACATTTCTCCGTAATGTCCTACCGTAGTGATCAGATTTCTCCCACAATCAAATTATTTCAGGTATTACAGAATGTAGAATTACAATAATAGAATTATAACCCAATTTTATATTTACAATTATCCCCTAATAATAATGCACAATATCTGTGATTATCCAATTCCATTCTTATCTTAGATCAATTTAAAGGAACATTTTTTTAATTTATTGCAGACTTCAGAGTTATGAGACGTAATATTTAATAATTGGTAATTTTATCATTTGACTACTTTCGTTTTCTAGAAAAAAGGATTTACAATCAGATTGAACTAAAATTAGCAAATTAAAATTTTACCAAAATTTTAGAGTTAATTTCCCCTGCTGAGGCCTGCATAAATTGTCCAGCAATTTAAAGATACAGAACCAAAACACCTGATAGATCTAAATATATTGTGCGTTTATTTCTCCATTTCATGTCTTGATCGGCTTGTCATTCAATGGACACACCGCTCGGAATTGTGAGTGCAAATTTAGAATTTGACATGGAATGCTATATAAATATCACATAGCATTACACATAACAGTCAGATCAATGGATAATCAACAAGTGAAATGACGTTATACAGACTGCCATTTCATGTCATGGTAATTAGAGGAAGAGAGCTGGCTCTTGACTCTCTCGGAGCCTAATTTCTCATTGTCACCATGAAGGGGTGCCTGATTGGTGCACTCCCAGAAGCACAACATTGGATGATTGCAGAAATAAATCACAGGAATCACAGTGGCGAGGAGACGTCGAAACACGGCACAAACACAATCAAATGTTGAAAATATGTATGAATCCTTCTTACATAATGCTGCTGTTTTCCAAGACCTCCCATGCCATCTCATTGCTGAGGGACCCGAGATACATGGATGACCTGGAAAACAGTTATTTTGGAAGAGACAGCTAGTGAATTTAATCATTGCAGGCAAGACATAATTCATTCATACACAAATATTTCCGACCTTCAGCAATGTTTCATTCTAAGAACATTTCCCCAACAAATCGAAAAATGACCTAGGGATATAAGACTACGTTCACACAGAGGGTTTTTAAGGCATTCAAACAATTAAGACTTTTTCAAGTGGACAGCAGAACATCAGAAAGCATTCCTTTTTATGGAGAGTCATTGGAGGAGTTTTTCCGTGCTACCTGAGAAGGTTTTGAAGAACTTTCTTTTCAGAAGGATGTTATGCAACTTTTGATTTTATAGTACCAAGTTTCATGCAGGATGAAGAGGAAAAGGGCAAAACACTGCGCTGCTGGGATAGAAGGAGGCGGCTCTAGAGAAGAAAGTATAAATAAAAGAAAGTCATTTATTGCTACGCTTTTCAAAGACAAAAACGTCTTCAGGCAAATCACCAATGTACCGTGTTTCCCCGAAAACAAGTCCCCCCCCGATAATAAGTCGGGGGAGGAGGGAGTACCTGCTATTATAAGTCACCCCCCGAAAATAAGTCGCGGGGGGGGGGCGCTGCCCAATATAAGTCCGCCTGGGGGACTACCTTGTCCGGTGGTGTCCCCGCTGTCATGCCCCACTCCTGCGGCCGTCCGGTGGTGTCCCCGCTCCTCTCCTGGTCTGTGGTGAAGTGTCCCGGTCCGGTTGCATGCTGATCGGTGCGGTGCCCGGCCGACTTCCTGCTTCCTCCGGCAATCCCCGCCCAGGTCAGGCCCTGCGCCAATGAGAGCGCAGGACCGTGATGTCAATCACCGCCCAGATGCGGCCAGATGACGTAGGGGCCTCTGATTGGCCCGACGTCATCAAGCTGCCGCTGGGCTGGGATTGACGTCACAGGTCCTGCGCTCTCATTGGCGCAGGGCCTGACCTGGGCAGGGATTGCCGGAGGAAGCAGGAAGGCGGCCGGGCACCGCACCGATCAGCATGCAACCGGACCGGGACACCGCAGACCAGGAGAGGAGCGGGGACACCACCGGACGGCCGGAGGAGCGGGGCACGACAGCGGGGACGGCACCGAACAGCGACAAGCAAGGTAAGAAGCGGTGCATATGTGTGTGTGTATGCATGTGTGAGTATGTTTGTATGTGTGTGTATGTGTGTGGATGGGGCTGGGGCTGCCAATACAAGTCCCCCCCCAAAAATAAGACAGGGGGCCACTTGTGGCCCCCAAAAAAATATAAGACAGTCTTTTTTTCGGGGAAACACGGTAGGTACATTGGTAGTTTGCCTGAAGAGGTCTTTGACTTTAAAAACGCACACTAAGCTGATGGAATAGAAGGAGGCTCTAGAGAATAATGTGTAAATAAAAGAAAGTGATTTATTGCTACGCATTTTGAAGCTAAAGACTTCTTCAGGCAATTCACCAATGTGCCAATGTAGGTACTATTGTGATATGCCTGAAGAAGAAATCTTTGACTTCGAAATGCACATGGCGCTGCCAGGATAGAAGAAGGCTCCAGACATTAAAATATTAATAGATGAAAGTGATGTATTGCCACGCATTTCAAAGTCAATGACTTCTTCTTCAGGCAAATCACCAATGTAACGATGTAGATACTTTGGTGATTTGCCTGAAGAAGACATCTTTGACTTCGAAATGCACATGGCGCTGCCGGGATAGAAGGAGGCTCCGGACATTGAAATATTAATACATGAAAGTTATTCATTGCTACGCATTTCAAAGTCAAAGACTTCTTCTTCAAGCAAATCACCAATGTAGGTATGTTGGTGATTTGCATGAAGAAGACTTCTTTGATTTTGAAATGCGTAGCAATATATCACTTTCATTTATTAACACTATATTCTCCGGAGCCTCCTCTTATCCCGGCAGTGTATGTTGTGCCCTTTCCGTCTCCGTCCTGCATGATCCTATTACCGGGCAACACCCGTGGATCTTTACTACAAGCATGTATGGTGGTTGTGGCTGAGCACAACCCCTAAAGTTGAGAACCCTACTCATTGGAAATTGTCACAGAAAAACCCTATTTGCACCTTTGGTCTATATTAGTTTTCTTCATAGTACCAAGTTTGGAGCAGTTTACATCAGGATTTACTGCAAAAAAAAGTTACATTCACCTTTTTCCCCACCACTTAATTTTCAAAATCTGTTCAGGAAAAAAAATGCAAAATCCCTTCATATGGACAGGAAAGTGGATTTCCCATGCAAAATAATCAATCGTTTTGGAGAAGGACTTTGGAGCAGATTTACTACCAGAGCTATTTGCACATGGAGTATTTCAGGGAATTTTTGAAACAAAAACAGAGGAAACACTTCAAATTCCCAAAAATGATCAAAAACTTGGAGGTTGCAATCAAGTTACCTTGGAAGAAAAAAACCCTCTGCAAAAAGACTGTGGGCACATAGCCAATAACTCCTCAAACAACTCTCAGTATCAACACAGCCTACAAACGGGATTGTCCCTGTAGATGAGGTTTATCTTTAAGTTGCTTTTGAACTATATCACATGTGACAGATACAAAGTGAAAAACACTAAAGGATTTACAGAGCTCATAGCATTTATATCACTGGATGGCATCGCTATCTCCATTATTATGGTTTTTTGTTCACGTTTTAGATTTCACTATGGGTCACTATGAATTGGAAGATCAGGATGATCGTGGTTATGGTCACAACTGTCAACGAACTTAGACAAAATACTACAGAATTATAGAAAAATAATATTAGAAGATTCCTAAACACTACAAAGAGGTGACTCAAAGTAATGCTTTATCAAACTTCCGTAAACTTTCGGATAGTATTTTTCCCGGTGTTTAGGAAAAAAAGTTACGGTACTTAGTAACTACCTGCCAGTTAATTCTTGGGTCCATTCTGGAAACACAATAAAATAGTCCTGGATGACCCCATTAATAAAATGCCAGTCTGGATTGCAATACATTATAGACTGCAGGCATAACTGGACTGAAAATAAAGGATTTTGTCTATCAATATACAGAATTATCTACAAACAATCTACATTTCTAGAGACTTTGGCATGAAGTCTGCAGCCTACTCTACCACCTATGCAATGCAGAGACAGTGCTGGCAGTACACCTAATTATTTTTAATGAATATTCATTTTTCTTATTATGGAAATATATTTTTATTCACATTACTGTAAAAGTTGCTTTGCATTTTGATTGGTAAACTTTGTATCCACAAGGAAGAGGACACAAGAGCCTTACCTGAAATGTACGGTATACTGTATGTAAATCTCGAAAAGGAAATCATATCAGGGTGCTGTTGTAATGCCCACAATATATTCTACTAAGAAAATAAAAGTACATAAAGGCACTTTGTCTGATTGGTCAATAAAATAAAATATTTTAAAACTATTGGCATTCACTTGAAGGCTATGGGTAGGGTAGTAACTACAACGGGTGCAGGGGATGCAATCAGCACCAGGACCCTGGAGCTAGGGGCCCCAAAACTCCCGTTGGCCTATAGAAAAAGATGAAGCTATTAAAGATTTTCGATCATTGGGGGCCCCGTTGGAGCGTTTGCATCAGGGCCCATGAGCTTCAGGTTACACCATTGGCTACGGGCATCTTTAAAGTATGAATTAAGTGAAATAAAACTGATTTTAATTGAAACAAGTTCACAGTTTTACTTCTGGAGTCTTCAGATACGTTAACCCACAGAAAATATAATTGAATGCAGAGCAAAAATGCCACAAAAATGTATTATTATATGTTGTACTTAAATATGAACTTAAAAGCGTCGCGAAAATAATTAAAAACAGGTTTGAGCTTAAATAAACTTAAATAAATGTTCCGGAGAGGAGAGAGACACTGGAAATGGAAATGACAGAAAGCAAGCAGTGTGAACTGGGACTGAAAGGAACAGAGCAGCGTGCAGTGTATTGGAGGGCATGCAACCTGCAGAACAGACATGATGCTCAGGTTTTTATTTGCAGTTACGATAAAATCGTGTTTAAAAATGTGGCTCTGCTGCTGCAAATAGAAGAAGTCTCCTGCTGCGATAACGTTAAGGGTAAGTGCCCATGATTAGGTTTTGGCGTAGCTTGTTTTCTCTTGCAAAGAATGCTACTGTTCTTGGCGGGAGAATGTGGTGTCAGTGTCCACAGTCAGGTTTCTGTGTGCAGCGGATTTTCACTGTGTTCTCCTGCTAAAACACTCGCGTCTCAGCAAGCATAAACATGCTGCAGCTTGGGAAGCCACATCACATATCAATTTACACTAGGTAATATAGAAGCACAGTGAGCATAAGATTTCTATAAATCCCAGCCATTTTGCTTGAACTCAACAACACAGCGCGGTGTCCAAAATGTTGCTAATCCTTATCGTGGGCTCTCAGGTTGCTTTCTCTGCTATGCGTTTCAATGCCGCACTAGCATCTTTGTCTTGAAAAAGATACTGATACGGCATTCAAATGCATTCTGCAATAAAAAAACCTTTAAAATTACTGCAGCAAGAGACTTCTATTCTAACGGTGCAGCCACTTTTCTTAAAGAGGACCTGTCACCCCCCTGCTGCATGGCAATCTAAATGCAGCACTGAATGCAGCATGTCTGCTGCATTCAGGGAAGGGGTCCCCCATGTGTCTGTGTGCTGTGTACCCCGAGATACAGCTTTTGTAAAACTTACAGTCAGAATCCATGGAGGCAGTCACTGTGGCTGGAGTGAGCTTGATTGACTGTGGCCATTCCCTCCCCCACTGCCTCTCTTTGCCGCCTCCTACTGTGCTGTTTATGCTTTGTCAGGGCAGGAATCTGGAACTTATGTCAGGACAAATGATTTGCATGCTGTGAGTGACCGAGAGGAGGAGAGGAGGAGAGCAGAGCCAGCACAGCAGAAGGAGGCACACATAGGAAGAGGGGGAGGTAATGGCCCCAGTCAATCAAGCTCCCTCCAGCCACAGTGATTGCCTCCATGGCTTCTAACTGTAAGTTTTACAAGGGCTATATCTCATGGTACACAGCACACAGACACAAGGCGGACCCCTTCCCTGAATGCAGCAGACATGCTGCATTCAGTGCTGCATTTAGATTGCCATGCAGCAGGGGGGGGTGACAGGCCCTCTTTAAACCTGTTTTTATCTAGCCCTGACATGGAATCTTCCCTGAGTCACAGCGCAGCGGCAGCAGCCATATGGAGCCTTTATAGTGGTTGTGTCTTACACAGGTGAGCACAACAGAATAATATTTCGCTGCTCTCTTCCATTAGGGTTTTACCCTATTTCTGCACTTGTTCCCCTACAGCACTCATCATCCCTAGTTTTTTATTTTCTAACATTCATTTGAAAAATAAATTGTAGCATATAAATGGATATATTAACTAATACAGAACAGGTGCACATCCACTATTACTTATATAATAATTGTTGTCATCATCGTATAATATATCATCAAACAGACCAGGGTGAGAATTGGTGGAACTAAAGTCTACTCCTAAAGGGGATGTCAAGCTGGAAAGAGGTTAAATGCCGTGCTGCTGTGAGACAAGAATGGATACTGGGTCTTCGATATGTGACATTGACGCTTTTTCGGAATACAATCTCCTGCATCAAGACAATGGCATTGTGATTGTCCTGATGGATATTGTACGCCGAAACACGTCAAATAACATCACATATTGAAGATCCAGTATCCATTTCTGTCCCATGGTAAGGCAGCATTTATCCCTTTCCAGCTTGCTATCTGAAGTATCTACAACACTTGGGCTGCGGCAACTGTGTTTTTAAGGCTTCTACTTTATAGTGGTTGTGTCTGACACAACCATTCCAAGTGACCATACTGTACCCCAAGACCCTATTGTGCTTGTCTCTCTCGTAGGGCAGAGAAAAACAAAGCAGTCTGGTTGGAGCTCTAGGGCACAAGGAAACATGTTTCCCTGTGCCCTAGCACTCCAAACAGACTGGTTTGTTCTTTCTCTATTATCACATCCCCCTGAGGGTACGTAGCAAGGAGCTGCTCTGGGCCGTACTCCCATACTTGATCCTGTGCAAAGGACCTGCGGTGACGAAGTTCTGGTACACGCGATCACGTGACCGGACCTTGGACCACGTGATCGGATCCTGGAAGAGCCGTAAGGAGCGGCATCGGTGGTGCCCTCACCTACGAACGATCTACTGGGGTTGTGCAGGGGTGCACAACCCAAGAAGGTGAGTGGCCTAATTGAACCCAAATTTCCCTCATCCCATTAGACCACCGGGTGGTCAATTTGCGTTTTTTTGTTTTGTTTCTCTTAGGCCAGAGACACACTATGCAAGATGCATGCGAGATACTCGCATGAACCTCGCATACCTCACCCACCCCAGCCCCTGCCTCTCTGAACGGGAGCATGTCCACAGAGCCAGAGGCCGTTATGGGTGAGGCATGCATCTCGCATAGTGCTTCTCCGGCCTAATCCACCAAACGGAGATGTGTTACGCAGACCTTTGCGGACCATTATTGTGGAGGAACAGGTGCCCATCAGATGCTTGTCGCTACTTTGGTGAGAGTTTTTCTAGCTTAAACTGGGAATGGATAAAAAAAATATTCTTGCAGAAAATTGCCATGCAACGGATTTGATGCAGAAATATCTTGGACTAGAAATCAATTCCATACATCTGAATAGCCTTGTTTATGCAAGCAGACTTCTACAAACCCCATTGAGGTGTATGGGACAGTCACAGAAATCTGTAAAAATAACCATTGCAGAATAAAGCAAATTGGGGAACCCAAATCCCTTGAACATGTGGTAAGCTGACGCCAGGTCATCAGTTATCTATACAAATACACACAAGGATTAAAAAGTGTAACATAAAACATAAAGCCTTTAAAACTTCATTTTGTGATGTTCATTTATGCAGATTTAATTTGACTAAATCCGCTCTTTCCTTTTCTCGTTCCATTATGTATAACTTTTTTCAGCACAGATGGGAATTGCTAGGTGCAATTAGCAATTTATCTTGCAGAAAACATTTAATTCTTAAGCATATCGGAATAATGCCTTTAGAGGAAAAATAGGGGAGGGGGACCAATTAGCCTGTATCCACATCTGCTTTTGTATTCTGCATAAGCAGTAAAAACTTTTAATACATAACTTGAGAAAAACCTTAAAATTAATCTGAATCTGGCAGATCTGTGAAATGAGGATGTGTTATTTTCTAGGTACGCCAGCGAGTTACAATAGAGCTGCACTGATTGATGGATTTGATAATTGATCAAATCCATTTTTCCCAAAGACCTTGGCGGACGTACCGGAATTATCATCCCTTCAAAAATGTGGACAATTTATGAATCTCACAGGAAGGAGACAGTGCCGGAAACTCAATGTGTCCTGCTGTCCTTCCTACGTTGGTTCCGTCTACCAAGCATACGGCTGACGGAAACGATACACACGGACGTTCCCTAGAAGAAAGTGACGACATGAGACCTTCTCAAAGAATAAATGGCTGTCAGAAGTGAGGAAAGGTTCACACATGGCAGACGTGTTGTGGATTTGTGGTGTAAATTTCACACCAAATATCCATAGGAGTTAGCAGTCTAATATATAGGTGAATGGCTTTTTTAAAGGGAAACTGTCAACAGGTTTTTGCCGTGTAAGCTGAGGACAGTATGCTGCAAGGGATAAAAAACAAACAGCAATTGTGCTTCTCTTATCAGGGTCTGTGCTATTGTTTACATATGATGAATGAATTACCCTGTGAATACTATCACATGACTAGAAAGTTATTCGCAGGGACGTCAGGCACGCCCCCTGCTGTTATTGATGACTCAGTGAATGCACAATCTCTATAGAGTCTGGTGTGAGCGGGGGCAGTGATCTCAGCTCTGTTGTGTTCCTTAATGTAAAAACTTTTGTGTGAGAATGGCTGCACCTAGTAGTCTGTGATACATAATTGGATTCAGAATCACTTTGCCCCCATTATGTTGCTGTCAGATGAGGTAGCAAAAACCTGCTGACAGATTCCCTTTAAAACAAATCAACACCCCATCGGAACTCTATCAAAATAAAATCAATTTGCATGTTTTTGTCCAAAGTCCCAGACAATGAAGAGATGCGAGTACTAGGAGGGGGTATGCACAGTATATCAATTTGAGTTTTAATAGGGAGACGGGAATTAACTTGACATAAAAGTGGGCATGTAACGTTTCCATTACAATGTAAAACTGCAGTGAATCTTCACTAGGATCACGATTCAGGGTCTAAGGCCTTGTTCAGACGTTCATGTTGTATCCATTTTTTTATGTATACCACAAGAAACACATTATATATGGTGCTATTTACATTTTGTGTTTTTCCACGCACTGTGCGTCCATGTAAAACACTTCAGGACATGTCTGTTTTTTCCGGTATCACACATGAAAAGGGCCAATACGAGTCTTGGGTACATAAAGAACAGATACAGCACATGGATAGCAGCTATGGGTTGTACGTATTTCACATTGCAAAGTGCAGGAGAAGCTTTTGCAATTCATCCATTGAAGACATTGATGACACAGTGGTGGTAAAAACAGACACAGGATCCTACACTGAGGACACTGATCCAAAACGATTTTGTGTTTAAACACAGTCATGTGAATGAGGCCTAACGTGTGAATGATTCCTTGTGCTAGCAGAGATGTAGCTGAAGGTATTGAACACTGTAAGGCTATGTGCCCGCCTAGCAGTTTTGTGCATTTTTTTATGTCTTTTTCATTGCAGATTTTCTAAAATCTGCAAGGAAAACCGAATGACAGAAACGTCAATGAGAATCCAGTGCTGTGCCCAACTTCAGGTTTTTTCTTTCCAGATTTAGGTGCAGAAAAAAGCAACATGTTCATTCTTTCTGTGTTTTTCTATGGGCTTTTCACATGAACTATATGATAGAAACATGAGGAAAAAACACACAAAAAAAGCACCAAAAAACACAGCTAAAATGCTAAAAATACTGTGTTTTGTCTGCAGCATTTTGCCTGCCAGGTGATGCAGATTTGGCGCAGAAATCTGGAATTTATGTCAGGACAAATGACTTGCATGCTGTGAGTGACAGAGAGGAGGAGAGGAGGAGAGCAGAGCCAGCACAGCAGAAGGCGGCACACAGAGGAAGAGGGGGAGGGGATGGCCCCAGTCAATCAAGCTCCCTCCAGCCACACTGATTTCCTCCATGGCTTCTAACTGTAACTCTGTACTCTGTCACTCCATGGGCTCCTCACAGTATTATGGTGGGGAGTTGATGGTTGCTTTGGCAACTGGGGCCTAAGGCTACTTTCATATGCAGCGTAATGGCCACATATTTCTGCTTTTATGCGGTGCTTTTGAGCACTCGCGTAAAAGTAGTGCAAAACAAAGCTGGATATACCTTTTAGCGAAAGCATGCAGAAGGGCGCGCGTAAAAAAAATTGACATACCAATTTTTTGCGGGTTTTTTTGGCGCGCTTTCCCCATGGGCTACATGTTAAAATAGGATCAGGACAAGCGGGAAACGCATGGCGTCGGCATGCAGTTGTACTTTTTTCCGCGCAAAAAAGCATCACTGCCAGATATGCGGCAAAATGCGCCGTGTGAACGTAGCCTAACAATGGTCTCTGGACGTGCCATAGATCAAGGTCTGTGTACGATCTATTAGGCACCCTGTCAGCATAACACCAGTTAAAGGGGTTTTCCTAAACTATCATACTGATGAGCTATCCTTAGGATCGATCAATAGATATCAGGTGTCCTATTCCTATTAAATTAAGAGATAAATCTGCAATACTTGAGAAAAACAAACTGAACACTGGATGGAGATGTGGGGGTTCAAAACCATCTACTGCATACCATCAGGGGCCACAAAGCCTGCTCACTGCTGTTCGGTGGGGACTGTTGGCGTTGATGATTTGTTATACCAATAGGTCATCAATATCATAGTCCTACACAATCCCTTCAATCTAGGTCGTATTTCCATTGTTCCTCTACACCAGAGGTCCCCAATCTTTCTGATCCTGAGAGGCACATTTAGCTGTAAGATAAAGTCACGACAACGCCCCCCACATCCAGCTCCCACCACACTCACAGTTATGACATTCAGAGTCCCCATCTACTTACACAATAAGCAAGTGGTTTCCAGTTTCGTCCGGTTGTCCCCTTTCGCCGCATACACCCTAATGGGTGTAAGAATATGGCACCCGCTGGTGGTAATGGTCCCTGGCACACACTACCACCAGCAGCACGCTCAAAACAACACCCACACGCTGCATACCACGGCGATGCTGCACATGCCGCCTGCAGATCCCCACATGCCTCTAACCGCATCTCTCCCGCCACCCACAGACCACCGCATGCCTCCCACCACCCCAACAATAATCCCCAGTTTAACAAACAGGACAGGACCTTTGGTGATGTCACAGTCATGTGATCAGTCACATGACGGTCACATCACCACAGCTCCTGTGGTCTTCAGTGCTTCCCAGCTATGACATGTAGCCATCACAGCTGGAAAGGATGGAGGGAGTCAGAGAGAGCACAGGGGGAAAAAAGAATGCAGGGGGAGGGAGCGCATAGAGAGCCCAGGGCAAAGAGAGCGCAGGGGGCGGGCAAAGACAGCACAACCGCCCCTCCCATTGCGATGGCATCAGACCCACATCTGGTTACTTTATAATAAGTCAAACGTTTTCCATAGAAATCACACCGAGGCAGTATACAAAGATCCAGGGGTTCCAACTCTCCCCGAATTTAGATTTGCTCTTCCATGGGGAACATCACAAAAGTCATCATCTGTAGACCTGCTCCTCATACGGAAGCTGTTTGCTAGACTAATGAACCAAGGCAGACAGCAACTATAGTCACACATCACGGGCCCAAGAGCCACATCCCGCTCTCTCCCCACTCACAGTAGTGACACTCAGACACCCATTATTTGTATAGTGACAGCCAAAGATTTTCCACAAAAATCACATCGAGGCAGTATACCAAGATCAAGGGGTCTTACTACCAATTCAAATGTGCTCTTCTTGTGGGACTACTCAAATAGTCAGCTATGAAGATCAGGTGCCCAGATGGTGTTTGCTGCTCCAGCTTGGTTATTAGTCTAGCAACCAGCCACACATCATGGGCCCATGAGCCACAAGTGTCTTCAGGGCCGCACACTGGGGACCTCTGTTCTACAGTATACCAATAAAAGTTTACTAATGATTGACTTTTGAGCTTTGCTACACTAGAGGTAGTAGTTGACATTTATGATATCAGTAGATCACTTGGAGATAAAGAGACTCAAAACCACAAGAGAAATCACAAGCTTTTGAGAATTTGTCATGGCAAAAGTTATGCCACTATCAGATTATAAAAAGAAAATAAGAAAAAAATGCTGCATAAAAAATTGGAATTAGGGTATTGTTCACACAAATATTTGTATGTAGAGTTTGAAGCAGATTCTGTTACAAAATCCACATAAAAAATTATTTAAATCATTTTTAAACAAGAATCCTATTGAAGTAAATGGTGGAAAAAAAAACCCCTGTTGTTTACATGGTCTGACAAGGAGGGTTGTGATGAGGGGTTGTGGGATTTTCTGATGCATTTAGCAGCCCAAATCCTGATCACCTTCTGACATTTTTGCCATGTTTTTCCCATGAAAAACACAGCATTTTAATAGCCAGTCAAAAGTGAATGAGATTTCTGAAATCTCATGCACACGTTGCTTATTTTTTTCTTGTAGATTTTAAAGGGGTTATCTGAGATTTATTTAAAAAAATAATAATAAAAACTATGTGCCTAAGCACTACCAGACAGGTCGCTGCCACCTCCCTGCCGGTTGTGCCTGGCGCCAGTCACTACTGTTCACACCCAGCATAGGTGGTCACAGACTGCTCCTGCCAGAGACAGCAAGCGGGGTCAACAGAGCAGTGGCAGCTTTTCCGCTCTGCACTGTGGAAGTGGGCACATAGCCGATGTCACGCTGATTGACAGCTGGCTCCTCGCTACCTGATTGGGGGAGCCATCTGTCAATCAGCGTGATGTTGGCTATGCGACAGAGGGGAGAAGCCGCGGCTCTGTAGATGTGACGTCAGCGGAACCTGAAAAATCCCCGAAGGAAGGGTCTAAGACCACTCCGTGTTGGCGGTGAATGGTGCCGGACACAACAGGCAGGTAGTGGCAGCTCCCTGCCTGTTGGTGCTTAGGTAATTTTTTTTTCATAGATCCTACATAACCACTTTAATCAGTTTCAAGTCTGCAGCTAGTCAATTCTTTCTGCATTTTTCAACCATTCCAATAAATGAGAAATAAGAGCATATGAAAAAAAATGCAGCAAAATGTGTGCACACACACCTGGATAAGTCTTTTTGACTCCTTTAGGAGGTGATTGGGCTGGTGACATTTCATCTACTGACACCTGCCTGTTGCGTGCGCAACCTGTAGGTATTGTGCAATTGTTCTATTCGTTAGGATATTAGAGATGTATGATATTTGCCGATCACCAAACTACCATCAAGAGTCAGTAGATGTGACTAGAGAGGAGTGAACCTGTTCGGGCTGGTGTTCTGGTAACTTGCATATTTAAATTGCAGGAGCGGGCAGCGCAGTGCTCCAGTACGCTTGGTGCCCAGCCCAGTGGAGTCGCTTGCAGTGTTTGATCGGCTCACACTGGGGTAAAAACAGAGTTATCGGCCATAGTGGGGATATTAAAAGATAAAATGAAAAATACCCACCCTCCCACCTGTGGAAGTGGTTTGTTTATGGCTGGCTGTACGTAGGCGAAGCACAGAACTGCCGATCAATCAGTGATGACTCGAATCAAGTTCGGGTCCCGAGCAGTGACCCCGAACCCAAACATCCATGGGTTCATTCAACGCCCAAACCAAAAGGTTCTCTTATCTCTAGATGTAACATCGCTGGCCTAATCGCCTATGAGTAGAACAGTGAGAAGAGTGAAAGTCCCCCTCGAAGATTAGTCAGGCCCCAGTTCTGTTGTTTTCCTATCTAGATTCCTAGTTTCTTTCTTTGAAGCTAAAACGGTAGAAAAATCGAAAGAAAACAATAAAAATTGTGTCCAAAGCTACACAAGCAGCGGGTTGCATTTTTTCGAGACACACTCACACAGCTACTTTAATTGCTACCTCACAACAAGATTATCGCCAGTCAGCACTTTAATTATCATTCATCACTATCAACACTCATGACGAGTCTTGCGTTGAGTCCTATCAATGCCGGCTTCACATTACTGACAACGCAGATTTGTTGCTTCCTCCTATCTCCGACAGCAAGCTAATAACTCCATTCCTGTAACATCACTTGTAGACAATCTCGTTTTTCATTAATGGACATGGGCAGTTGGCATCTTTTCTTCTCAGGGAAATGGAGAAAAGGCTAGTGCTGACATGAATCAATTTATAGATTTCCAAATACTTCTACATTAGGTGAAATTAACAGACGTATCAGGAAATCTCAACATTTATTTCTTCCAATAACCTTATCAGCTTCATTTAGGAAGCACCTACAGAGCCCTGCAGATAATGCCTGACCCTGGCCGGCCCTGTCAATGTTTAGTTCGGTGGTGAGAACCTGTAGGGGAATCTATTCTTAAGAGGGCAGTGCCAAAAACAAGGACCTTCTGGTCAAATTTGTCAAAATAATGGGGGGGTTACACTTAATTTTTGTAATAGTATTCCACTCTCCTTTGTATCCAAGACCCACATATGTTGCATTTGGGGCTCCCTACAGTTTGCAAATTGTAGAACCTCGATAAAAACAATGTCAACTTTCACATAAGCTCTATGCCTTAGGATCTATCCTACTGATACCATTAAAAGAAATTCATCACCAGGTTTTTGCTATCAAATCTGAGAGCAGCATAATTTAGGGGAAGAGATCCTGATTCCGGTGATGCATCAGTTACTGGGCTGCTTGCTGTCATTTTGATAAAATCTGTTTAAGGGGCTGCAGATGTAGCAGTTCTCAAAATGCAGAGCCCTGAATAACCCTGCTCACAGAACTAACTGGCAGCTTTTTGCCCATGTGCAGAGTACACTGAAAGCTGCCAATCAGTGGTGCAGGTGGGGTTATACACAGCTCATGATTATGCTTGACTATCTGGCAGCAGGTTTATTAATGATCTAGTGATACAACCACTATTTTATCAACAAGATATTATCAAAACTATACTAAGCAGCTGGGAAAGTGGTACATAGTTGGAATCAGGGTCACTGCCTCTACATTATGCTGCTCTGATCAAATACATTTTTATTGAACAGGTGTATTCGATACAGTTCAGTCAATAGTAACATCTATGTTCACATTTTCACATTTTAACTAAAGTAAATCAAACATCCCAATCCCCTCCCCCCCTCCTATCCCCCCAACCCCCATCCTCAATCTGGGCAGTAAGCGCCGTCTCACGCGCCCTGTTTCCCGTAAACAAAAGCATACCTTACAAATTACAGGAGCAGAACAGATTAATTCCATAACATACCCTCCATGGTCAATATCGTTTGCCTCTCCCTTTAAACGACCCTAGGCCGTCCCATAATTAAGCCACGGGGACCATATTTTATCATAGAGGTCCAATTTTCCCCTTTTACGATAAACCCCCCTCTCCATAAGCGAGATGTACTTAGCTCGCGCTACAAATTCTTTCCTAGAGGGCGGTTCTTCCGCAATCCAATGTCTAGCAATTAGCTTGCGAGCGATATACAGTAACCGTGCTATGGCTATATTAGAGGATTCATCCACCCTAAGCTCATCCACGTATCCCAGCAGGCAAACCACAGGGTCTCGGGGAATTGTACAATCATACGCTCCTTCCACTCTTGATAACACCCTTATCCAATACGCATTCAGTCGCGGACAGTGCCACATCAAATGAAGCAGGCCGGCTGGGTCAGTCCGACACCTTGCACACTCAGCATTCGGTCTCAGGCCGATCTTATGTAAAAATTCAGGCATGCGGTATACTCTGTCCAAGATGTAAAGCTGTGACAGTCTGCCAGGTTCACTCAAGGATTGCTTCGGTACCCATTCCAAAATAGAGTTATCATCTTCTAGGGCCCCTATCTCTTTCTCCCATCGGGCTCTGGCATTAGGTTGATGTTGAAGTAAAAAAGTATGTAATATGTCACGGTATGTGGTCGCTATCACCCCCTTAGTGGGTCCCCCTCACAGACGTAGTCGAGGACCAGGTCCCTCTGTATCCGCAGTGAACCCTGTCTCGCCTGAGCCTGGATCGCGTGGGACATCTGCAAATATTGGAACGTCCCCTTCTCCCATAGACCATATTCCTCACATAGTTTGGAGAAGGGCTTAAGGGTCTGCCCCTCCAGTATCTGCTGTACCCTCACAATGCCCCTGTCACGCCACTCATTCAGACATCCCATCTTCGTAATTTCGGTCAAGCTAGAGTTATTCCACAGCGGGGAGTGATTCGTCAACCCTTCTACTCCTCTAAGTGTTCTTAACCTATCCCAAACAGTCTGTATCAACCGCAAGGTGGGGTACTGTCGGCCCAGCGTACGCATCGATCCATCTTCCACACCCAGTATTAGAGGGCTCCTATCAGTCATCCTCTCCAGCACTCTCTGAAGCGAAGGCTGAGTCGCCCGTATTGACCATCCCCTCATATGTTGACATTGTGCAGCTATAAAATATAAATGTGGGTTGGGCAACGCCAGACCTCCCTCATCCTTAGGCCTCTGAAGAAGTTCCAGTCTCAGCCTGGCCTGTTTCTTCCCCATATCAGACTGCGAAACAAAGAGTTAATTTGTTTGAATCTAGCCTGGGAGATATGTATTGGGGAATTGTGGAACACATATAGTAATTTCGGCATTAATGTAATTTTAATTAAATTTATACGACCGACGACCGAGAGGTGCAACCTGTTCCAGGCCTTCATCTTCTCCTTCATAGTCTCCAACACCGGCACTAAGTTCAACTCCAAAAAACAAGTGAGCGGGGTAGCCACCCAGATACCTAGGTATTTAAATTTATCAGCTACTTTAAGGCCCCCACCATCCACCACCGAAGAAATATCTCCGTCATGCTGCTCTGATTTTAGGTTACCGGAAACAGCCATAAGTCAACACAAGGTCAGGTAAAAAATATTCAGCTTACCAAAGGCAAAGGGACATGTGATGCTCTGTGCCTGGCTTACAGCCCATTAATCACACCCACACTAATAAATGAGGTAGTCTGCCAGACACTTTGCATCACATGTACAGTACAGACCAAACGTTTGGGCACACCTTCTCATTCAAAGAGTTTTCTGTATTTTCACGACTATGAAAATTGTAGATTCACATTAAAGGCATCAAACTATGAACTAACACATGTGGAATTATATACTTAACAAAAAAGTGTGAAATGACTGAAAATATGTCTTATATTCTAGGTTCTTCAAAGTAGCCACCTTTTGCTTTGATTACTGCTTTGCACACTCTTGGCATTCTCTTGATGAGCTTCAAGAGGTAGTCACCGGAAATGGTCTTCCAACAGTCTTGAAGGAGTTACCAGAGATGCTTAGCACTTGTTGGCCTTTTTGCCTTCACTCTGCAGTCCAGCTCACCCCAAACCATCTCAATTGGGTTCAGGTCTGGTGACTGTGGAGGCCAGGTCATCTGGCGTAGCACCCCATCACTCTCCCTCTTGGTCAAATAGCCCATACACATCCTGGAGGTGTGTTTGGGGTCATTGTCCTGTTGAAAAATAAATGATGGTCCAACTAAACGCAATCCGGATGGAATAGCATGCCGCTGCAAGATGCTGTGGTAGCCATGCTGGTTCAGTATGCCTTCAATTTTGAATAAATCCCCAACAGTGTCACCAGCAAAGCACCCCCACACCATTACACCTCCTCCTCCATGCTTCACGGTGGGAACCAGGCATGTAGAGTCCATCCGTTCACCTTTACTGCGTCGCACAAAGACACTGTGGTTGGAACCAAAGATCTCAAATTTGGACTCTTCAGACCAAAGCACAGATATCCACTGGTCTAATGTCCATTCTTTGTGTTCTGGAGCCCAAACAAGTATCTTCTGCTTGTTGCCTGTCCTTAGCAGTGGTTTCCTAGCAGCTATTTTACCATGAAGGCATGCTGTACAAAGTCTCCTCTTAACAGTTGTTGTAGACATGTGTTTGCTGCTAGAACTCTGTGTGGCATTGACCTGGTCTCTAATCTGAGCTGCTGTTAACCTGCGATTTTCTAAGGCTAGTGAGGTGACTCGGATGAACTTATCCTCCACAGCAGAGGTGACTCTTGGTCTTCCTTTCCTGGGGCGGTCCTCATGTGAGCCAGTTTCTTTGTAGCGCTTGATGGTTTTTGCAACTGCACTTAGGGACACTTTGAAAGCTTTCCCAATTTTTTTGCGGACTGACTGACCTTCATTTATTAAAGTAATGATGGCCACTTGTTTTTCTTTACTTAGAATTTGTATTATGGCAAGAAAAAAGGAGCTAACAGTCTATTCAGTTGGACTATCAGCTGTGTATCCACCAGACCTCATTTATAAGGCAAGAAATCCCACTTGTTAAACCTGACAGGGCACACCTGTGAAGTGAAAACCATTTCCGGTGACTACCTCTTGAAGCTCATCAAGAAAATGCCAAGAGTGTGCAAAGCAGTAATCAAAGCAAAAGGTGGCTACTTTGAAGAACCTAGGATATAAGACATATTTTCAATTGATTCACACTTTTTTGTTAAGTATATAATTCCACATGTGTTAATTCATAGTTTTGATGCCTTCAGTGTGAATCTACTATTTTCATAGTTATGAAAATAAAGAAAACTCTTTGAAAGAGAAGGTGTGTCCAAACTTTTGGTCTGTACTGTACTTGTGTGGCTAGCATCCTACGCAAACCTCATTTGTGTGCACGTCTAATTCCATCAATAACCCCCTCCATGATATGGTAGGAAAGAGTGGTTGTCTCATCGGTATTTTGCACCTGTGTTGCCCCCACCTATATTATGGGGTCTGCTGCATCCTGCTAGTGCATTGCTATCTAACCTTGTGTTGACTTACGGCCGATTGCGGTAAATAGGGATGAGCGAGTAGTGAGATACTCTGCTTCGGGAGATTCATAGCGAGTAGTTTTTAATACTCACATACTTGTACCAAATAGCGAGTCCAATGTTAGTGAATTCGTGAAAGGCTCTGCCCACACAAAGCCATGTGTTCGTATCCAAGAGTCTACCTTTAAAATACTCACAAGATGGTATACCACTCTGGAGCAAATACATAGATGGCATACTCCCACATTTGATAAATGCTGGAGATGCACCACAGACGTGGGTAGCTACCTTCATCTTTGGCGGACCTATTCGGCCATTCAACCCGACTGGAAAAAAATTGGAAGAGACGATCTTTTCGGTCTTAAAAAAACACGCCTCTCTGACCCCTGAGATAATATGCCTAAACTTCCCACTATGGCTTGAGAATAAAAAAGCCTCATGTCTTGCGAGCTGTATTATTGCAGCCAGAAAATCTCTCATACCTACCCACTGGTGTTCCGCCTGAACCCCTAGCAAAAACCCAGTTATTTCATAAAATCAACCTCCTTTATCAAACAGCGGAACTGGCAGCATTGCTAAATCACACTTTAGCCTCATTCCTAGAAATCTGGCAACCATGGATTTACTTTAGTTCTTTACTGGACTTCTACATGCAAATTACTTCTTGATATCCTTTCATGTTTCCCTCCCAAGGTGCCTACCCCCACCCCCCCATTTTTCCTACCCCCGCTTATTGCCAGCCCTCCTCTTAGTCTTCTCTCCCTCTATCTATATTCCCTGCCTACACCCTTCCACTCCACAGCTTGTCTTCCAATCTATATTTTCTACCTCTATATCTTCCAACTGCTCTTCCTACTATTTCTTTTGTTTGATCTATGCAAGGCAATACATACTCCTGAAACCTATCACACATTTACAGGCTACAGTGACATTCGTCTCAGTTCTTCAAGTGATCGAGATTATTGTCGCCCCTCAGGTCTATAAACGTTGGCTATAGGCCTAATCAACTCTGAACTGAGGGCCTGTGTAGAGCATTATTTACTGGGTGTAAATGCAGCTTGTGATGTCCTTATTATCCCTCTAAAGACTGCCCCCCCACTTCTATCATTACTTACCTTGCCTGTAATTAATATGAATATCCGAAAAAAATTACGTTTATTATTCTGTACATTTCTATTCTTTGAATAAAAAGAACATTGAAATGAAATGAAATAAAATGAAATGACCACACAAAGCCAGCCCTAAAATGAGCATTTACGGGACAGGGCGGGAGGGTGGGCTTTCTTGAGTTTTCACTGTATATAACACCTTGCTGTACACCCCAGTGGGAGCTTTCCATTCAAGCAGCTCTCACTGGGGTGGCGACTCCCACTGTTTACTGAAGGGAGCTGGCAATTTGTGTCAGATTGCTCACGATCGACACATTACTCACAAGCACCAGTGATGCTCGCTGAGTAACGAACATCGCGAATACCGTACTATCCGTGCGAGTAATGAAGAGTAAAGAGTATATTCGCTCATCAGTACTAGTAAGTTTTTTTAAATTCTGTCTTTTTCTGTGAACTGCTCTCAGATTAGGTGCCAAAAATCTGGTGACATGTTCCCTTTAAACATTAAAGGGAATTGTGTCCAAGTTATTTGCTGCAACGTTCACATTTACGGCAGCCGAGTAAACCAAGGTGTGACATGGAACACCGGAGTGGCTGTGCACGATCAGCAAGGGCTAAAATGTAAACAATTTTACCACCTTTTCTATCCTTAGCCAAATTATTGCTTAATTTGGAAAACTGATTCAATACAAAGACTCTTTCACTTGTTCTGGACAGGTAGCCGCATAGTCTAAGTGCTCAATTTGACAAAAAGCCAAGGTGGTTATTAGGCAACCTAACCTTACACACTACACAATGAGACATGAAAGCAGATAGGTAATGCTGATTAAACTTCAGGTATGCCATTATTTTGGCTTGTTTTTTTTATTATTAGTTTTTTTCAGATTCATAGGTTATTGTGCCATACTATATAAAGGCAACCTCTGTCAAAATTGAAAGCTATTTAATGTTACACATTTTACATTTACTTATTCATTCAATCTTCCAGACTACCAATTATTTAGTCTATAACACACAATGAGAAGTTCTTGCTGTGGCCCTGAAGCAACACGGGATAAAATGAGGCCATGGACTTGTTTTGCTCCAAGTGTGACAGAGTGGGAAAAGAAATAATGACAATAACCATGAAGCATATAAAAGGAATAGTCAAGAGCTTGTTTGTATACAGAGAGGTCACCGATGATGTTAGATGTAAGCAGACATATTCACAAACAACAATTCGACACCCCAACCGGCTTCACAGCAATCATGTCCTCTATAATCTCTGGTCCACATCTGTAGGAATAATTTCACGGCCTACTTAGTCTTGGGAGTAACCGGCTGTACTTATGGAGACCAGCTGAGTTTAAAGCCGTATTGGCAATGCTCCATGGGAAAATAAAGAATGCAAATGAGATCTTTCCAAAAGTGAGAAACTATCTCGTAAGAGTCACCTACTGGAGACACCAAGACAGTGTCCTATTTAGTAAAAGACTTGGTCTACAAACAATAGTACAGTGTTTTGCCCAATTATTACTAGTATTATTATTTATTTATTTATAGAGCACCATCGATTCCATGGTGCTGTACATGAGATGGGGTAACATACAAATAAGTTAAAAATACAATGAGCAAGCTAACAGTGACCGACCGATACAGAGGGGAGAGAGGACCCTGCCCTTGCGGGCTTGCATTCTACAGGGCAATGGGGACAGAGACAGTAGGTTGGGTCTGCTCTGGTGGTGGCGGAGCGCTGGGTCCAGTGGTGGTGGAGGGCCGGGTCCAGTGGTGGTGGAGCGCAGAGTCTAGTGGTGGTGGAGTGCCGGCTCCAGTGGTGGTGGAGCGCGGGGTCCAGTGGTGGTGGAGCACCAGGTACAGTGGTGGTGACTTGGCCTGTGGTCATTGCAGATTGTAGGCTGTTATGAAGAGATGGATTTTCAGGTTCTGCTTGAAGGTTCCGAGTGTGGAGGACAGTCGGACATTTTGAGGTGCAGAATTCCAGAGAATGGGGGATGCCTAATGGATATCATACAGTTTTTTCCAGTATTTTTATTTGTTGTTGTTGTTAAATAATGCATCAAAAACCTCTTCCCTGTCAAAATGTCAGCTAGTGGGCAGTATGAAGTGTTTTGGCTACATTTACCCCGAGATCTTAGGTTCTTTATGTGTAGTCCAGAGAGTACAGTACATCGTATGTCTCCAGAGTATAGTTGGCCAAGCTTTTGTGACTATGAGGACAGCATTATGTGGATCCTCAATTAGATGATTTACCTAGATTTTTTCCAGACGGTACTGCTGAAATTGTTTTTGCATGTTCCTTTTTCATTTTCCCCAGTAGCCCTTCTAATAATTATATAATTGGTTACTTATTGAACTAGTTTTACAACCATGTCTTCTTCATACAGAAACATGGCGCTCCTCCTCTATGCCTTGCTCTGAACTACATACACTGCTGTTGGCTTAGTATGGGTCCCACATATTTCTAGACAGATGAGCTAACAGCATTGGTCACTGCTCAGTGGAGTAATGGATACACACACAAATCTACAAAGTCATTTTCTAATTTCTATATTAAAAATAGCAAAAGAACATTTGGACTCCAGTTTCATTGTAGTCAATAAAAGGGCATGTTTGAATACCGTTTTTGGGTAGGCAGCGTAGTGCATTTCCTTAAAAGGGATCCATTCCCATGCTTTTTTATACTCCCCTCTGAGACAGGTAAGGATGTAGGGACAGAGAGCCGTTTCCAGAGATATATCACTTACTGTGATACTTGCTGCAATTATTTTAAATAAAATGTCTGTTTATCTCCTTTAGATCTAGCAGTTACCTGAATGTTGATCTCAGTATAACTCCACCCACACCACTGATTAGCAGCTCTCTCTGTATACTGTGCATAGGAAGAAAGCTGCCAAATCAGTGGTGGGGGATGGGTTATACAAAGCTCATGAATATGGAAGACTAAATGGCATCAGTTTTACTAGTCCTCTAGCGATAAAGTTACTTTTCTTTAATCAGGAACTTAGCAAAACTACAGCAAGCAGCCCAGTAAGTGACACAGTGCTAGAATCAGGGTCTGTCTCTACATTATGATGGTATGAGATAAAGTAGCAAAAACCTGGTAATAGACACCCTCTTTAATGTAATTGTCATAATCTTTTTTTCAGATTTTTCTATGGCTTGCAGATCAATGAATATCCAATCTATCCTCTGTATAATGTGGAACCCTAATAGCATTAGCGTGGGGTGTTCATAGGGGCACAAGCTCTCTCCCCCTCTGACTTTATGAGCAAAGGTTAAATTTATTTATAATTGTTGGCAATGTCACTAACTCATTAAATTCTTTTTTTGTGAGTAATGTTAGTATAGGAACCAGCGGTGAATGGCTTTGGGTTGTTTCTACTCGCTCAGTTATTTCCTTAATTTTGATTGGTTGGTTCAAAAATGCGGGAAGGAGAAGTATTTAAGCAACTGTTCCGGTCAGATGAGGATCCCAGCTGTGGAGAATTGAACACCTGCCCTAACTGTTGGACGTGTTATACCTTTTCAAACACTCCTTGTCGGGGTGCAATGTTAGTGTGAATAACATTTTTTATATCAATATAATAGGTGTGTTCTAATTTATTATAATGTATTGGTTATATTAGCTTTACAATGGGGGGATGAGTCTTGTGACCCCATGATGCTGAAATATTTTTGAGGTACGCCACCTAATTATGTATATTAATAGTTAAAAAAAGATGGGCACTAAGACATCATACCATTACACTAGTCTTTTTGCTCTCAGACGTTCTGGAGCTGGATTACCATCACCTTTGTGATCAAACAATATGAGTGGAGTTTTTCAACTTATTAAAACTAATTATGCATGACTTGTAGTAGCCATCCACTGGACAATATAAAAGAAGCAAAAAATGCATAATTAATTGTTTTTTAAGTCTTTCTGGCATTGATTCTCCGACTGTATACGGTATTTATTCATGTATCTAAAACAGACTCCAGATACCTGTGTACACACTGATTTACGAGTCTGAGACACTCCCCTTGCTCTGGGATAGTCCATCTTTAGAGGTCTGAGACACTTCCCTTTGCTCTAAGTCCATCTTTAGAAATCTGAGAACTCCCCTTACTCTGGGATAGTACATCTTTAAGGTCTGAGACACTCCCCTTGCTCTGGGATAGTCTTATTTTTACCAAGTCCTCTTGAGAATACTCCCCATACTCTGGGATAGTACATCTTAAAGGTCTGAGAAACTCTCCTTGCTCTGGGATAGTCCATTTTACAAGTCTGAGACACTCTCCTTGCTCTAGGATAGTCCATCTTAAAGAATCTGAGAAAACTCTCCTTGCTCTGGATAGTCCATCTTTAGACATCTGAGAAACTCTCCTTGCTCTAGGATAGTCCATCTTTAGACATCTGAGACACTCTCCTTGCTCTAGGATAGTCCATCTTTAGACGTCTGAGACACTTCTCCTTGCTTTTAGGATAGTTCATCTTAGAGTCTAAGACACTGCTTTGCTAGGATAGTCATCTTTAAAATCTGAGACACTTCCCTTGCTCTGGATAGTCCAATGATTATAAGTCTGAGACACTCCTTTGCTCTAGGATAGTCCAATCATTAAAGTCTAAGACACTCTGCTTGCTGGGATAGTACCATCTTTAGACATCTGAGACACTCCCTTTGCTCTAGGATAGTCCATCTAGACGTCTAAGACACTCAGCTTGCTGGGATACTCCGTCTTTACGAATATGAGACACTTTCCCTTGCTCTGAGAAAGTCCATCTTTAGACGTCTGAGACACTCTCCTTGCTCTAGGATAGTCCATCAAAGATCAGAACAAAATTTCTCAGACTAGAAGAAAAAACTAGTCTTTGGTAGTCTTAGACACTGCTCTTCGATAGACCTTCTCAGAGCAGGGGGAAGGCTAAGACATCCCAAAGCTTTGTTTGTATTAAGAATGCGGACAACAATGTTACATACATGAAAAGATGACTGAGAATCATAAAATAGTGGAGGTGGAAGGGACCTCCTGGGTTGTGTGGTCCTCCATAGCTGGGAGGAATTAAAAGGAGGCCACAGACCAGATATTTTAACTTTGCATTTTGGATTTACAGTGACATTATTATTGTGTTGTGGAGGGTTTCTACTTAAAAACTGAATTGAAATAATATTAGCCCATATCATCTATCATGAAGCTGTACATGAATGGCTGCTTTTTCGATGTATACAGGTGATGAGACGGGTGATATTTTTTTCACTATTTTAACACCTTTATCAGCCTAGTTTTGACTGTTACTTCTGGATGGTTGAACAAGATGATGAACATTTAACTTTCCATTTTTGTCTTAAAAGACAATTATAGAAATGATACCGGCTACCTCACCCCTGCAAGTAACAGGAACACCATAGTCTAGAAATTTTTTAAATCTTTTTTTCAATATAAAATTCTTGAAATAGAAAGCAGGAAGGTGAAGCCTTTTTTTTGCTCTTGTACAAGAAAATAACAACAAAAAAAATTACAAATAATTTTTTTAGGTTCTCCTAAAAATTGCCACCATTACTTTGTTTTTAAGCTGTCTTAAAATGACAAGAAAATTGATTCAAATAGATTGCCACACAATTATTTGTCTGTAAAAAGCATTTCTTGTCTAGGGAGAATGTGGCTCATGGCTGTGACGAGCGCCTTCTGTCCTTCTCCTACAGACATTTATTACATATTACACGTTCCCACTTTCACAGTTTAGAGTCCAGTACCTGCTCTTCATACAGATGAACCAATTGTCTCCTAGGCGGTGTGTACTATGGTAGTGGGCTCCAGATGCCGCTTTCCAGTGGATAAGCCGCAAGTGCCCAATAAACATTAGTTAAAGGAGTTTTCCATCTTTTTTATTAAGAAAAAACAATGCCCAAACAACTAGGGCACGGTCGGCATAAAGATAACAAAAGCAGACCAACTTCTCCCATACCACTCTAGCGCTGTTTCTCGGTCGCTCACTGCTGCTGTTTGTTGACATGGATGCAAGAGTGACATCATAACTACAGCAGGTAACCGCTGCAGCTCATCACTAGGCTCAGCAGTGCATTTTCATCTACATAAACATAACCGCTGACTCCAATGATTGGCTGCAGCGGTCATTGCTATAGTCACAAAAACAGTGGTAGAGGGTCAAAGAAGCAGTGTAGGAGTGGAAGGAAGCGTTAGTTGGGCTTTGTTATTTTAACACAGACGTCTGTTTTTTCACATATGAGTTACTTTCATCAGTTATTTTGGTTAGAGGCTTATCAGAACTACGATAGCCCAGCAACAGCAGAAGTCTGGAGTCCTGGCTGCAATAGAGATGCCCCAGCCCGAGGTTGCATCACTTTCAAGCACAAAGCTTCATGAATTCTATTGAGACAAAAAAAAGAACGTCACTCACCGGGTAATCTTGTGCAGTCCTTTAATTACGGTCCCTGGTTACAGACGTGACAAGCGGTGGACGACAGCTTGCCATTTTGTGAGTGTGTGAGTGCTTCAATGGGTCCCATATGTATTGGAGTAAGACCTGTTGATGCGCTCACAAGCACGTGAAACGGCAAGCTGTCGTCCACCGCCTGCACTCCCCCTCCCTGCACTTCTATAACCATGAACCATAACTAAAGCACTGCACAAGGTTACCCGGTGAGCGACGCTTTTGCTTTTGTTCGAGGAGACCTATGATATTGAATGAGGTCATACACATGTGTGTGATTTTTTTTCATGGAAAAGGCATAGAACCTTTTTTCCTTTTTTTTTCTACATACAAGAAAAGCTGATGAAACTTGGACCAAACTTTGATGAAACCCAGATTAAAAAAAAAACATTTCGAGTAAGCCTCTGTACATTCTGGATTTAATTAAAGGCCATATTGGAAGTCTTAGGTTCCCAAACAATTCAACAGTTAAAATAATCTGTATAATTTTCTTCAACTTCCAAAATCTCATGGACGCCTTCATTTTTTTTTGTATTTTTTTTTACGGACAGAGTAATAAAGCACCATTTTTCTGGATGGTATGGAATGTCTGGATGGTTAGCATACCCTGATGGTTATAAGGCCTGGAAAATTGGGACAAGAGGTCTTTGGTCAATGTGGGCACTGGTGTCTGCCTGCAGACCGGGACATACCGTCGTATTTCCTGGTATGTAGATGGACAGCACTGCACAGATTGAGCAAAGATCTCTTATAAACTTGGCCATAGACAGCATGTGAAACAACTGAATTAAAAACTAATTTATACATCGTATTGAAATAAACTTATTTAGCTTTACACACAATGAACGCAGACATGTTACTATAGGGATGGAGAAATAGCAGCGATCGACCTCATGCTCCGCAGACAGCAGGGAATCAATCGTTTTTTTAATCTCCAGGAAATGGTGTTTTTCCGTTTGTGACTACTAATACATGTTGCTCAGGAATACACACAGTTTCCCTTAAATGTGTCTTTCATTCAGTAAAAGGGATTATTTGCCCCGGCCCGGAGCGCTTGTGCTGCACTGCAGATCCGTGGCGGAGTCGGAGACCGGGTTACTATGGAGACGGTGATTTACTGTGACCATCTTTCCTTCCCGCCTGAGTCTAAGGCTTATCAGGATATGAAGTCGGTTTGATGCTGTGATTTAGTTGTCATCTTGCTCCGGCGTCCTGGCTACCTTTTCCCCTAAATAAAAGCATGTGGCAATTTGATGTATCAGAAAACAAATTTGCCACTTGCTGACAGATAATCTGATCTTAAAGGGGACCTGTCACCATGAATTACCATTTCATCATTCTAAAGTCCTTCAAGTATTACCCACAGTCTTAATAGCAAAACACTTATATTTTAAAGGCGGGGAGCATCTTTGCAGTATGTGGCTTCTGTTGGTCAGTCCTAAAATGAATTTCCACCCATCATTTTCTTTTTATCCTAAATAGTAGAACCGATGTGAACAGATTTGCAAGTTGTGTTCCATCGGACACAACAGAGGTCTATGGGAAATTCACCGGTAAAATGTACCTCCTCTTACCCTCTGGCATCCATTACTCTTCTTTTCATTACCTGGCCTGGGACGACACCATCATGGTGGCGTGACACTTATGTGATGTTGCCCTAGGCCAGCTAACGAAAAGAATAGCAGTAGACCCCGCGAGGTAAGAGGCTGTACCTGCTCACCGAGCAGAACCCCTATAGAGGCCATAGGAATGCCATGTGAAAATAAATTTAAACCAACTCTACCAAATAGGATAATGATGTTACATTGATTAATTTATGAATATTTAATATCAGCAGAGAATTCAAGGCATATTTTTATAATGCTACCTTGTGGGTTAACATGAGAAATAACATTATATCTGGACATTATATGACTTGTATCTTGCTGGAATATTCTGGAGTTAGTGTAGAATAGTGTAGAGTTAGAATATTAGCTGCAGAAACATGAGAGAGTACTGCTCTCCTGTTTTTACGTAGCACATAATCAGAAGCACCAGCATATAGAACGTTACAGATTTACTGATAAGTGTAGCTGTGAATCCAGCTGGGAACCTGTAAGTTAAAGGGAACCTGTCACGTGAAAAAAATGCTATTAACTGTGTGGTTACAGTCGCCACTCTCCATACACAGAGCAGTGACTGAACCCACACTGATGCTGCCCCCATGACTGAAACCAGAATGCTGTCAGGAGGATTAAAGCTAATTTTCTCACAGCAGCACAGTTCAATGTGGAGGTGCCAGGCAGGTTCAGAATGCTATTACCCTGCAGATTAACCCCCATATCTGCAGGTTAATAGCATTTTTTCATGTGATAGATTCACTTTAAACACCTACTAGAATGCAACAGCACAGGTTTGTGTGAGTGTTTGTGCCTCTAGCTTTCACTCTATTAATCCTCCCTCCCTATCATACAGAGTTAAACAGGCAGCTGATCACCTATGGAATTGGCAGTCTTTTAGCTCGTTAGAAAAGTCTCATCAGTGGAACAAGAAACAACTTGGGTAAGGCTGGCTTCACACTGCAGTCAGGTCCGATCCGGGGCTGTCAGGGGTGAACCTGACAGCCCCGGACCCGATTTTCACCCCATGCAGCCCTATGGGGCCGGATGGCAACTCTCTGCCATGTGTCCGGGAGAATTCGGGAGGAATCGGATTTTTCTCCCTGACACAAAATAAGAGAATGCTGCATTTTTGTCTCCGGGGAGAAAAATCTCCCCAAATCGGATCCTCCCGGATTCTCCCGGCACCTCCTGGATCCAGGGCAATCCGGCGCTCCCTAACATGGGAGTCCATGGGGTCGGATTGCCCCGATCCGGGAGGATCCGGGAACCGGACACCTGCGGCTGAAGTTCAGCATGGGCTACGCTGAACTTCAGCACCAGGGTTCAGCACCACTTCACAGAGGACAGCTGAGCTCTGCAGCATCCGGCTGCACACCGGACAGGAGAGCATATTTGTCCTCCGGTTCTGTGTCCAGATCTGGTCCAGGGCTCTCAGGTTCACCCCTGACAGCCCCGGATTGGACCTGACCGCAGTGTGAAGCCAGCCTAAGATAGTGAGAGTGAAGTGGCTGCTGATTAGCTGCAGGGCTGACTTGACACAATAACGTCATGTAAGCCCTGGGAGACCTTGCATTGGCTTTGCTGGGAGGCTGTGTTTATTTTATATTAGGGAATATAGAAATTGCAAGGGGCTGTCCGACTAGTGGCAAATCCCTTTAAGGACCCAGTATATATAAAAAAGTACTATACTACACTGTATACTTTTTTAATGCCGCCCTGTCCTAAAATCAAGAGTAAACTGGAAAACCAAAGACCTGCTGTGCTATTTTTCTGAAATTTAAAAGTAAACAAGCCATTTTGTACTTACCCTACTGAGGGGGTAAGAGGACATACTGTCAGATGTAGGGAGGCATATGGATAAGTGTAATAATTATAAAACATACGGTATACACGGTACATAGTATTATAATACATCGGAGATGAAGTTTGAGTGCGTAAGCTAATTGTAGGGATCTGATGGAGTGTGAATGGACCTTCACCTTGGTCTCTTTTCCAGATGGGACAGCATAGCAAGGTTGCAGATAATCAGTAGCAGCTAACTGGCTGCAATGGTCAAATGAGCATTCAAGGGGACTCAAAGTGGTGCAAAACAGAGCATTTCAGTCCAGATCTTATTTTTATTCATTTACGAAATTACGCCAGAAATCAATAGTTAACCATTATAGTGTTAATTGAGGGCGGTTAAGATCCTATGACTTTAGGATTTTTACAAATCTCATAAAATCATTATAACAAAATGATTTTGATTTAACAAACAAATGTGTGAATTTCAAGCTTAGGACTCCATGGTATACTGTAATGCTGATAAATGACATCTCATCTAATACTGAGGAACCCATCAGACAGATCCCACTAACAGGCAGAACAGCTGTGTATGGTATACAAGAAACACAGAATGTAAAGGTCATAAAGAAAATCAATACGAGCCAAGATGAGAAAGTCCAAGACTTGGAGACATCACAATAGCTTGTTCTGTAACAGATAGTCCATTGTGTCATTCTGACATTACTTGATCAGTTATGCTGAAATTGCAAATCAGTCACAAATGATCTATAGAAAACAAAACTGAGGACGACACTCAGATCTCTGCAATGGGTTTGCGGAGAGCGTGCAGCAGATCCAGAAATGGATTAGGAGCATTGTCACTACAATAAAGCTGTGTTCACACAGTGCATTTTTGATCCGTTTTTTTCTATGCATTTTTGCAGTGAACTCATCCCGTAAATGGAATCCCAGCAAAGTCA
Source organism: Allobates femoralis (assembly GCA_033576535.1). Classification (NCBI taxonomy): domain Eukaryota; kingdom Metazoa; phylum Chordata; class Amphibia; order Anura; family Aromobatidae; genus Allobates; species Allobates femoralis. The sequence continues at coordinate 513,354,200 of JARQOC010000005.1, forward strand.
AGGGGTTTTCTAGTTTTGCTGTCCAGCCTGTGCTTTCATGACCTGGCGCGTTTTTCCTTTGAAAAGTGATCTGTAAAAAGATTGAGCTTTCAATTATGGCTGCACTTCTGACATGCTTTTCCGATTGAAACCATTGTCTATGGGCTAAAAAAAAACGCAGGAAAAACAGATCCAAAGCAGATTATACGCTTCTGATGTGTTTTATTAAATAGCAGATCCAGATTTCCAGCTGAAAAAGAGAGAAAAACGCCAAAGAAAAAATGGATCAAAACGCACAGTGTGAACACAGCCTAAGAGCTTTTGTTTGCTCTCCTAAGCCACAGAAAGGAGTAATATTTTCATTTATCAGGGTTAAAAATCCCAACAGTATTGTCCAGTCAGAATATAATGTCCCAACCCTAGGAATAGGCCATCAATATTTTCTGACCGAAACAAGCCCTTTAAATGCCCATTGCATCAATCTAAGGGCCGTCACGGTACATTATAAAATCAGAATTAGAAATTGTAAACTTTATGTAACACAGTTGAGTGTACCTATATTGGGTGCATGGCTTGTTGGAGTCTAGTGGGACTGAAAAGGTCCCTTTGGCCAATAAGAAAAGACATACCGTATATACTCGTGTATAAGCCGAGTTTTTCAGCCCAAAATTTGGGCTGAAAAGTCCCCCCTCGGCTTATACACGGGTCAATACGGTACCTCTGGGCTGTGGAGGCTGGAGGAGGCAGGGGGAGGCTGCTGTATGAGCGGCCCCGTCACGTGGGGCCGCTCATTATATATGCACTGCTTCCCCCTGTCAATCAGCGGCAGGGGGAAGCAGTTCATATATGCCCCCCAAAAGCTGGCACTGTCCCCCCTTGTAAGGGCCCCCCCCCGCTGCTTATACATTACCATCCCGGTGTTCTGATCAGCGCGGCTCCTCGGTGCTTCTTCTTCATCCTCCCGTCCTCGCTGGCTGCATCCGGGATCTCCGGCCGTCGCAGCGATATGACGTCATCGCGTGACGGCCGGAGATCCCGGATGCAGCCAGCGAGGACGGGAGGATGAAGAAGAAGCACCGAGGAGCCGCGCTGATCAGAACACCGGGATGGTAATGTATAAGCAGCAGGGGGGGGGCCCTTACAAGGGGGGACAGTGCCAGCTTTTGGGGGCTGTTGGTACCCCCTGGGGGCTGCTGGGTACCCCCTGGGGGCTGTTGGTACCCCCAGGGGGCTGTTGGTACCCCCAGGGGGCTGTTGGTACCCCCAGGGGGCTGTTGGGTACCCCCTGGGGGCTGCTGGGTACCCCCAGGGGGCTGTTGGTACCCCCTGGGGGCTGCTGGGTACCCCCAGGGGGCTGTTGGTACCCCCAGGGGGCTGCTGGGTACCCCCTGAGGGCTGCTGGGTACCCCCAGGGGGCCGCTGGGTACCCCCTGGGGGCCGCTGTATAACCCCTGGGGGGTGCTGTATAACCCCTGGGGGGTGCTGTATAACCCCTGGGGGCTGCTGTATATACTGCTGAGGCCTGTATACCACTGGGGCTGCTGTATATACCACTGGGGCTGCTGTATAACCCCTGGGGGTGCTGTATATACCACTGGGGCTGCTGTATAACCCCTGGGGGCTGCTTTACACTACCACTGGGGCTGTATATACCACTGGGGCTGCTGTATATACCACTGGGGCTGCTGTATATACCACTGGGGCTGCTGTATATACTGGTGGGGTCTGTATATACCACTGGGGAGGCTGCTGTATACCACTGGGGTTGCTGTATATACTACTGGGGCCTGTATATGCCACTGGGGAGGCTGCTGTATACTACCATTGGGGGGCCTGTATACCACACTGCTGGGGGCTGTACACCTGTGCTGGGGTCCACCCTCGGCTTATACACGAGTCAATAGGTTTTCCCAGGTTTTGGGGGCAAAAGTAGGGGGGTCGGCTTATACACGGGTCGGCTTATACACGAGTATATACGGTACTTTTAAAGTCCCACGATGGTTGAAGGACTTGTATAAAATTGCACACCACTGCACTGGGGAACACAATTTTTTAGGACTTAGGTCAGACAACTGTTCTTAATTAATTTTTGGATGCTGAATCCAGAAATGATCTCAGTTTTTCTCTATCACGTCAAGTTTTTGAACTATAGGATTTTTGTCTTCTCAAAAATATGTAAACCACTGAACCTAAAAAGGTGTGTTTTTTTTTTTAAATAGTACAAATACGAACAAAAAATGAAATATATAAGAAATAGGCATGACATATATGTTTTTTAACACTACAAGTTGCCACGTAGCTCTATATGAGGTGAATTGTAATCAGATAACAAGTCTTATTAGAGATATCAGTGCAATTGTGCATCTCTGGCAGGTAAGTTGTGGAGGAAAAAACTTGACGTGCTAGAAAAAAACTGACTACTTATTTGGAATCAGCATGACAATTTTAGTATAAATCAGCTCAAAAACCTAACTCAACAGAAAAATGTTTTCAAATTGTTCCCCAGTGAAATAGATCCATCTTGGAGACAAAGATAGCATTCCTCATCAGTGCTACAGATTCGAATGGAGCATCAGGGAAAACGAAGGTCACATGTTCCCTGTTCTGGCAATCGGTGATGGCTCCAGCAGGAGGATCGTCTATCCAATGAATGGGTGATGACTTGCCCTGTTCTGGCAATCGGTGATGGCTCCAGCAGGAGGATCGTCTATCCAATGGAATAGTCCTTTAAACAATGAGTTTTCTTTCAATTCCAAAAAACATCAATTGAAGCAGAAAGTATATTATTAAATTGTGTAACTTCCTTATAGAATATGCCGCATCTACTGAAAAAAAGTATAAAACTTCTTTATGTTACTTAAAAAAAAAAGAAGATCATTTTTGAAATATGAGGTGCAGATGGAAAAACGTTAGGCTGAGTCTCCATCCCGGCTAATGCCATACTCCTGGCTGTTGACAATAATGACAATATTCAGAAATTCATTTTTCTACAGAGACTATTTTCTGGCATGAACAGCTATACTAAGACTATGCCGCGCATAGCAATTGCAATCAGTGACTGGAACGGTTCATTCTTGAGGTGGTGAAGGTTTCGGTAACGTGAGGGTCAACTCTATTTGTCAAATATGACAATTCAAAGGAGAATCAGTGGCAAATACAAACATACAAGTCAGAGGTTGAGAGCAACATGTCTTGGCTCACTGTTATAAGGCAAATACAAAACAGCTAGAACATCTCAAAGACTGCAAGAAAGCAAATTAGAATGTGTGAAACAGAAAATAAATGAATTAGTGACTTACATAATTAAAAAAAATTAGCTGGGAACCCTAAAGAAAATGTAGCAAGTGCTCCAGCTCTTCTCACTAATCCCTTACCTAACGCCTCCCCTAAGCTGTGATTGATGGCTCCGCTCCTCTAACCAGCACATCAGGGTTACTAATTACAACTTGACTTTTTTTTACTGGGCAATATTGTTTGGACACATTACAAAACCATAAGGAATCAGTTTGATTACAATTAATATATTTATATAGCTCATAATTCTGATACAAAGACATCACCTGCCTTTTTGCAGACAGGTCTAAGGCTGCATTCACACATTGCGTATTTTGCCGCGTTTTTTTACGCGCGCTTTTCAAAATACGCAATGTGCCTTTTGTCTGCTAGCAAAGTGAATGGGAAATTCACTTTGCAGTGCAGACATTGCGTGAAAATACGCAGTGCGTGTTCCGGGAGAAAACGCAGCTCCGTAAACAATTGATATGTCAATTGTTTACGCAGCTACTTCTGCGTATTCTCCCAGAGGGGAGGAAGAATCCAGCTTCCTCCTCCCCTCTGTGACAGCTGTGGCCGCCCATTAGACTTCACAGTGTATTAATATACACTGTGAAATCTAAATTAAACAAAAGCAAGTGTCTGAAAAATAAAAAAGAATCAATACTTCACCTGTCCGACGCCTTCTGCCTCTGTGCGATCCCCGGTTCCAAGTGAGATCTCTTCTGACAGGACCTGTGGTGATGTCAGAGGGGCGTTCCCGGGCACTCGCGGTCATGTGATACATATCACATGACCGCGAACAGCCAATCAGCGATGGGAACGCCCCGGGAACGCCCCCCCTCTGACGTCACCACAGGTCTTATCAGTACACCTCTCACTTAGAACCGGAGACCGGACAGCGGCAGAAGGCACCAGACAGTGGGAGAAGGCACTGGAGAGGTGATGTATTAATTCTTTTTTATTTTACATACATTTGCCTCTGTTTAATTTAGATTTCACAGTGTATATTAATACACTGTGAAATCTAATGGGGCTGTCACAGAGGGGAGGAGGAAGCAGGATTCTTCCTCCCCTCTGTGACATCACTGCGCTTTCTGGGGTAAAGAAAGCGCAGTGTATGAAAGCCCCTGCGTATTTTGCTGCGCTTTTTTGCGCGGGACGAAAAACGCGGCAAAAAGCGCGCGCAAAAAAGCGCAGCAAAATACGCAAATGTGTGAACGTAGCCTAAAAAGTGCCCTATTTTTATGGACTGGCCAGAAATTTCAGGATAGTTTGCAACCCTGCACCATGCATTGCAACACGCATCTTAGATATGGCTTTACTGGCATACTATGCATGTCTGTGAGGCTGCTGTACACTGCACGGAGAGTGTGCACAGTGCAAGATCTTAGTGTAAGGAGATTATGTATTGCCTACAGAGGAGAGCTGGAACACTCTCAGGTCACTTGCAGTTCTACACTGTGTGCAGAATTCTTAGGCAAATTAGTATTTTGATCCCATGATACTTTTTATACATGTTGTCCTACTCCAAGCTGTATAGGCTTGAGAGCCAACTACCAATTAAGTAAATCAGGTGATGTGGATCTCTGTAATGAGGAGAGGTGTGGTGTAATGACATCAATACCCTATATAAGGTGTGCTTAATTATTAGGCAAATGCCTTTCCTTAGGCAAAATGGGTCAGAAGAGAGATTTGACGGGTTCTGAAAAGTTCAAAATTGTGAGATGTCTTGCAGAGGGATGCAGCAGTCTTGAAATTGCCAAACCTTTGAAGCGTGATCACAAATAGCCAACAGGGTCACAAGAAGCGTGTTGGGCAAAAAAGGCGCAAAATAACTGCCCATGAATTGAGGAAAATCAAGCGTGAAGCTGCCAAGATGCCATTTGCCAACAGTTTTGCCATATTTCAGAGCTGCAACATTACTGGAGTATCAAAAAGCACAAGGTGTGCGATACTCCGGGACATCGCCAAGGTAAGGCTACTTTCACATTAGCGTTCCCCTCCGCAGCGTTCTGCGGAGGGGAGCCGCAATGTAAATGCAGCACCGCAGGTCCCTATCTTTAGAATGGGAGCGTACGGTGCTGCGCTTGACCAGGCGCACCCATTCACTCCCATATGTGATCTGTGCACAGGCGGATGCCCGCGCACAAATCACCCAGTCTTGTCCGCACAAGATATGCAACATGTAGTCAAGCACAGCACCTTGCGCTCCCATTCTAAAGATAGGGACCTGTGGTGCTGCACTTACATTGCGGCTCCCCTCCGCAGAACGCTGCGGAGGGGAACGCTAATGTGAAAGCACCCTAAGGAAGGCTGAAAAACTACCACCTTTGAACAAGAAACATAAGATAAAACGTCAAGACTGGGCCAAGAAATATCTTAAGGCCCAGTTACACACACAGATAATTGTGCAGAGATTGTTCGCAGATCTCTGGTTGCAGAGAAATCATGGACACATTGTTACATTTGGACACGGCCACAAAATGGAACATTGTGTCCATGATTTCACTGCAACCAGAGATCTGCTAACAATCTCTGCACAATTATCTGTGTGTGTAACTGGGCCTTTAAGACTGATTTTTCAAAGGTTTTATGGACTGATGAAATAGAGTGACTCTTGATGGCAGATGGATGGGCCAGAGGCTGGATCAGTAAAGGGCAGAGAGCTCCACTCCGACTCAGACGCCAGCAAGGTGGAGGTGGGGTATTGGTATGGGCTGGTATCGAAGATGAACTTGTGGGACCTTTTTGGGTTCAGGATGGATTGAAGCTCAACTCCTCATACCTACTGCCAGTTTCTGGAAGACAAACTTCTTCAAGCAGTGGTGCTGGCCAGTAAAGGTCTAAAAGAAGAAAAAATAATGACATGGCCTCTCCTTTCGGTTAGCTGGCCTTATGTAACGTCATCGTTGTGGTCTGATTATCACACTGGCTAATCAAAACAAGATCCACTGATACAGTCAGTCCTCCCATCCAGCAGCCATACATTACTGATGTGGTTGACAGCCCAACTCTTGAGAATCGATTTGCACCAACTCTAATTACTATGTTCTTCAGTAAAGCAGGTATCCTATGGTAAGAAAGTTAAGAATCAAACTACCTTTAAAATATTTAGAAAAAAATGGCTTTAAGCTTTGAAGGACACACTCCTGAATCATCCTACGTGGTACACAGATGGGTGTACTTTCCACATGGCAAGTACTTAAATGCAGCCATAGCTATAGAACTGCTGGGTATATAAGTGCTCGCCATTCTGTCTTAACAACCGTCACAATCTGTTTTGTAATGGAACTGTCTTTTTCACGATTCCTTTGAAAGTCAATTGGAAGCTAAATTTGCGCGGCCATCCGGAATTCAGCAATTTTCAGAACTAATATACTTTGAGGCACATAAAAAGAAAAATATATCTTTTCCTTCAATTCAAAATATCTTCCCGGAATACTCTCTGCATGCCAAATGAATATGATTGATAGAGATATAACTCACAGCTTTTATAGAAATTGCTCTATCTTCACTTGCAGCTGCTTGTTCCTCCATTAAAGGAAAACTCCATTTTGAATATAACTTATGCTTATTCTAGGGCATTGTTACCCAAGCAGGATGGTTACCTATTCAGGAGGGTCCGTCGTGGATTCACTCATTCTATTGGCTCCTCATGCGAACCCTACACAACCACACATTCTCTTATCTCTTAATTACATTTCCCTACACAGGCATCATCTGGCTGAAGCAATAGAAGATGACTCACATATTGACCACGGTCACATTGGGGGCATTTGCAGATTTTTCTGTGTGGGTTCAGTTCAATGTCTATAATTATAAAGGGCATACTCTATTCTGTCCTAGATATCAAATCACTATAATGAAGAATAAAGTCTGCAAAGATGAGACATAGACTGGTGGAAAAATCAAGCTTTGATGACGGGACCAAGTCTTGGATGGCGCTCACTGACAACACTAGAACTAGGACTTATTCAAGTTTATTAACATAGGGTGCCGGGTTAGTAGACATGTTCTGGTCACCTCTCTAACAGAAGGACTCTGTTGAGAAGCAAGTGTACTGCGTAGGAATGATGTCGTGTTATCTTGCACTGCTGGCAATAATTCAGAAGATGCAGCAATATTGAAAGAAGCATGGTCTTTATTCGATCAACGTGGTTCAAAGTCCACTCATATTATTAAAAAGTTAATTTATTTCATGCATATGCATATATTGTATAGTCATTACAGAGTGATCTTTTTCAAGTGTTTATTTCTGTTAATGTTGATGATTATGGATTACAGCCAATGATCTTGAGGAAGACGTCAGTGGAGTTCAAAACGGAATTAATGTCCGCAGCGCAAGATAACACAGCGTTTACTCCCACGTAGCATCTAACGGCTTTATCAGCCCGTGACATTGCAGCAGCTGACATTCTGTTCTACCTTTTCCATCAGCTCTAAGTTAAGCATATACCTGTGTTATATCTGACATTTATCAGGGTAAAACCCTAATGAGCGGTCTCTCTTCTTACAAAAAAGCAGGTGCAATTATTTCTCACAAAATTATAGGTACAATACTGTAAAGAGAACCTGTCAATTGTCAATACATCAAAAGTGACCAGTTTTTGCTTTTGTTTTATTCCCCATGTTTCACTGAGTATTATGTTCTTTTTTTTTTTTTTTTTTTGTCCTATTCAATTCTGTCATATGGTTCCAGAGTTAGAATTCATTTTACTTAGTAATTATTTACTGAAAGGGTGTGGCTATCAGATCCTCAGGGGCATGACTGAGATCCTCAGAGGCGTGTCTTCATATAATTACTTTATGATCACCCACTTTAGTAAAGACCATAAAATGATCACTAAATTAAAAGGACCTGGAACCATATGGCGGATTTAAATAAAACAGAAAAACAGTATACTCAGGAGCAATGGGAAGAGCAAAATCTGGTCACTTTTATCCTATATAAAAGCAATGAAATGGGTGAAAATCTTTAGCAGCATTAGGATACACCAGCCAGCAATTACACCTAACCTAGCAGTCATCCACCATTCTCTTTACACATACGTATATTTCCTTTGCAGTTACAATCTACGGTCATACTTAAAATGCTTTCACTATTCAAAGTGTAATAAATATAGTAAAAAAAAGAAGATAAAAATCACCAACAGAACTAACCAAACACAAAGATGAAGGTTTTACCAAGTCGTAAGCACCTAATCCAGAAAACAGATACACAACAATACCGGAAAACTGCAGAGCGCAACGCAAATCATCACTGACACCGCATCGTAACGCAAGCACATATGTGATGTTTGGTCTCTGACAACAGTATGTGGCGTTCAGTACACGAGATGTTAATCGTATCAATATTTTCATTGGATACAACATAATCATCACATTGCCAGCAGGAAAGCTGCTCCCGCATTAATGATGGAACTTCCTCACACTTCTTACAGTTTCTCGGTTTTTTTTTTATGTGTTTGTGAAATTACACTAACAAAGAACGAAAAATAGATTTAAATAAAAATATCTCACTCATATATTATACATTATATATTAAATTTATATCACACACACATACATACATACATACATACAGTGGGTAAAATAAGTATTGAACATGTCACCAGTTTTCTAAGTCAATACATTTCTAAAGCGGCTATTGACATGCATTTCTCACCAGATGCCAGTCACAACCCATCCAAACGACCCAGACAAAGGATTCAAACCATAGATGTCCATACATTTTATGATGTGTAATAATGAGGAATTACGCAATGAAAAAGTATTGAACATATGAAGAAAAGGAGGTACAAAAAGCCATGAAAAGTCATGATACCAGCTGAAGTCTATCAGTAAATACAAAGCACTCCTGCCACTTAGTGAAAAATAATAGCAGCTAATTGAACTGATGGCCTATAAAAGGTCTTATTACCAGGGTACTAAACAAGTAACATCTCATGATGGGTAAAACCAGTGAGCTTTCTCAAGACCTTAAAAACCTTACTGTTGCTAAACATACTGATGTCATTGATTATAGAAGAATTTCTAAACTACTGAAGGCTCCAGAGAGCACAGTTGGGACCATAATCCGGAAATGAAATGAACATCATTTCATCATAAACCGGGCTCGAACAGGATTTCAGAGAAAGTAGGGAAAAGAATTATCAGAAGAGCCGCCCAAGAGCCAAGAACAATCTGAGGACAACTACAGAAAGACTTGAATCAGCAGGTACAATTGTTTTAAAGAAAACAAATCAATAATGCACTCAACCTCCATGGGCTGTACACAGGCTCACCATGGTGAGAAAATCATGCCAATAGCATATTATATATAATATAGTATGTGAGTAAAAAATTACAAAGAAACAAGGCTCTGAGTGCCCCATGGTTGATCATGTGCATCTCTGCCCTATTCATTCCTTTTTAGCTGGAGATAGCCATACACAGCATTCAGCTTGTCTATTTTGGGTCTGCCATTAAGAATGAATGATAAGATCAACATCAGTGATCAGACCAATGCGTGAACATCCTGTTGCAACAGGTTTTTCACGCATTGGTCTGATCACTGATTTCATTTTAATTGATGAATCCGGTGGAAAATGTCACACTCCCTAGTGGGTGTCTCATTTAAACTGGGTTCTGGGCATGCTCTGTGAAAAAAACTTCTAGATCCAGCGGGATCGGGATTCTTCCAGATCCAGGTTTCACAGAGCACCATTATAATTTAACCTGCATTGCCCAGGATCCCGATTGTCCTTGTTTTTTAAATGGTCATTCAAATCGTCACAAAATGTTTTTGGTTTCAGTGTAAAAACCGTGAACACCCGGATCAGGGGGAGCCGTAAACAACTGGATGCACCCGCAAGTCCCCGTGGCCCTACTGAAAGTCAATGCGGCCGAAAACGAATGCGGGTGCATCCAGTTACATCCGGATTCACATGAATACTGAAAAACGATAGTGTGAAACTAGCCTAAGGCTGCCTTCACACTTGCGTTTGTGTCTGCATGCGTAGGGCATGCAGATGCAAACGCAGCCCATACTGATGTGAACGCAGCGGAGAATCTCTGCATGCGTTCACATTAGTATGGTGCCCGGCCAGCCAATCAGCTGTCTCGGGGGCGGCCGGGAGGAGATCAGCGGTGGAGATCACCTCCTCCCGGCCACTGCTGATCTTCCTCCGGTGTCGGCGCGGGAGATTTGAAGACACAGCTGATCTGACAGCTGTTTAAATCTCCCGCACTGACACCGAATAGGGTGATATCGGTGCAGGAGATAAGAAACAGCTGATCGGTGCTTCAAATCTCCTGCACAGACATCACCTATTTGGTGTCGGTGCGGGAGATTTAAACAGCTGTCAGATCAGCTGTATCATCAAATCTCCCGCGCCGACACCGGCGGGAGAGCAGCGGCGGCTGTAGCTGATCTCCCGGTGGCCGCCGCTGATCACCGGCGGACACCGGGAGAGATTTCAATGAGAACTGCAGCGTTATCCTGCGCTGTCATGCGGAGGACTGCGGATCCATTGAGATCCATGCATTTTTTGTGCGCTTGCAGATAAAACAAGTGCCCGCGAACGCACAAAAAATTCAACATGCTGCGTTCTGAGTGCGGAGGAGGGCGCACACATTATGCGCATCCGAACACAAATGCAGCCAAACGCAGCCATACGCAGGCACATGCATTCCCCTGTTAAACATAGGAACGCATGTGCACAAGTGTTTTGCTGCGTTCAGTGCGCTGCGCTCCAAATGCAAATGTGAAGGTACCCTAAGTCCCCAACCCAAAAAACCCAAAATATGGCTCTATACAACCTACAATTCATTTTCTTTACAAATGTAATTAATGTAACATGGGCTAAATAATGTTTCTAAAACTTAATTTGGGGGGGTCGTAGTCTATAGAGGTTACAAAAAACACCCCCCTCCACCCAGTAGAAGGCAAAGCATGACACGTCCTCTGGATAAGAAACATCATTATTTTTTATTTTTAAAGCAATCAGTGGAGAGGCATTTCTGTACCGGGTTATTATTCCTCGTATAGTTATATGTGACAATGACTCAGCCTCTGCTGCCTCTTAACAATAAATGTGTGCCTTTGCTTTCTGGCAGCAGTGATGCCGGCAGGTACGATACCTGTAATTACTACTGAAATCCCGGGCGCACTGAACCCTGAAAGACTCCCGCTTTATTGTATGGCAGCTAAAAATAGGCCCAGCCGCTCCTACAAATTGACTCTCAGGATAATCAATTAGGTTCCTTCATTAGTCAAGTCTCGCTGAATGGCGCAAGGCAAAAAAAACTCTCATTTATGGCAAATCTCTGGAATTATAAAGGACAAGCAAGCACAGGCCATAAAGAGCCACGTCAGCCAACCAATGAGGTCAATCTCATGTACTAAAACACTAAAGGCCGAGATCAGAAGACAATAAAGCATGAATTCAAGATTGTTTTCTTTTATCTGCAGAATGTTATGTATGATGTAAAGTGAGGCTCCATCTTTCCGAGACAATTCAGCAACTGTGTGGTATGTTCGTAATCTCATCAGAGTGTGCTGTGCACAAGACAATTCTGCTCCTTCCTTCATAAACCAGGTGAAACCGAAGCAGAATCCCCCCTCCCCTTCACTAGGTGAAACATAGCTTCATCCCTGCCTTCCTGTTCACTAGGTGAAACTGCAACTGCACCCACCCACCCCCAAATTCCTTTCAGTGGCTGAAATTGAAGCAACATCCCCCTCCTCTCCTTCACCAGGTGAAACTGAAGTTGAATCCCTCTACTCTTCTCCGCATTACTGGTTGAAATTGCAGGTGCATCTCCCTCCTCCTCTTTACTGACTGAAATTGCTGCAGCGTCCCCCTCCTCCCCTTTACTAGGTGAAACTGCAGCCACAACGACCTTTTCACAAGGTGAAACTGCAGCTGCATCCCCTCCTCCCCTTCTATAGCTGAAACTCCTGATACATCCCCAACTCTCCTGCACTATGTGAAACTGCATTCCTGTTCTCACCTTCACTGGCTGAAATTGCAGGTGCATCTATCTCGTCCCCATGACTAGGTGAAACTGCAGCTTCATCCCCCTGCTCCCTTCACTAGATGAAACTGAATTTTAATCCCCCTCCCCTTCACAAGCTGAAATTGCAGGTGCATCTCCATCCTCCCCATCACTAGGTGAAACTGTAACTGCATCCCACTCCTCCTCTTCACTAGGTAAAACTTAGGGCCACGTCACACACACAGATATCTGTGCAGAGATTGTTCGCAGATCTCTGGTTGCAGTGAAATCATGGACATATTGTTCATCTCCATATGGCCACAAAACGGAACAATGTGTCCATGATTTCACTGCAACCAGAGATGTGCAAACAATCTCTGCACAATTATCTGTGTGTGTGACGTGGCCCTTAGCCGCATCTCCATCCTTCTCTTCACTGACTGAACCTGCAGCTGCATCCCCCTCCTCCCAGTCACTACATGAAACTGAATCCACATCCTCCTTTTCACTTGGTGAAACTGGAGCTACATTCCCCTCCTCCTCTTCACTAGGTAAAATACCAGCTACTCTTAGGCCGGGTTCACATTTGCGATCGGAACACAGCGTAACAGAACGCAGCCAAACGCATGCGCACTGCGTTCCTATGTTTAACATGGGAAAGCATAGTGGCTGTGTTTGGCTGCGTTCGGTTGCGGTTGTGTTTGGATGCGTATAATTTGTGCGCCCTCCTCCGCCCTCCGAACGCAGCCTGTTGCATTTTTTGTGCATTCATGGGCGCTTGTTTTATCAGCAAGCGCCCACAAACGCACAAACAATGCATGGATCTCAATGGATCTGCAGTGTCCTCCACATGACAGCGCAGGAGAACGCTGCAGATCTCTCCCGGTGGCCAATCAGCGATCTTGGCGGTGGCAGGGAGGAGGAGATCTCTGCTGCTGATCTCTGCCTCCCGGCCACCACCTAGATCGCTGATTGGCTGGCCGGGCACTCTATTGATGTGAATGCATGCGGAGAATCTCTGCTGCGTTCACATCAGTATGGCAGCGTTTGCAATGTGTTTGCGTCTGCATGCCCTCCGCATGCACACACAAACGCAAATGTGAACCCGGCCTTACATTTACCTGTATTAGACTTTGTTAATGTCTAGAAACCTCCTCAAATATATGTCAAAGAAAGAAGAAGTAATGATTCTAATATATTTCTTTTTACCTTGTATACATTAGAGAGTTCCAAAAATTCCCATGTACATGCAGTGCCATAATAATTACATTTTATTAGGGGAAACGAAAGAGGGTTTTCTTAGACGTGGTGGTAAAATCTAAAGCATCTGCAGAAATTGGTTATCTATGACAATCATTTGGCTATGGTAATTATAGGAATATTGGATGTCCTTATTTGTCCAATCTATGATGAGAATACATTCTGATCTACAAGGAGTGAATGAATCAGCCCAGTACACACCACTATACACCGGATTCTGCAACATATTAACATCTGTCTGGACTGCAGACTTGGGTCAATAAGATCTTAAAATATAACGTCTCAGAGGAAGAAATCTCCTAAGAAACAGCTTGTTTGAACGATATACAGTTGGGAGCAGTTTATTCAAGGAGAAATCTACAGCACATGATCTACATGACGGTCGACTATTAACCAATACTGGAGAGGGCAAAACCAACACAGTTACCTTACAGATTAGAGTTAAGAATTAACGATCACTGTATAGGAATTCTTGTAGTCCCACATTTAACTTGGTGATCATACATAGAATATTAAAAGGAAATGCCATTAAAATGTATTGGATCTGCAGAAAAATATCTCAAGATAACATTTAAAGTAAAATAACAGCAGCCATACTCACATCTGGTGCAGACGCTATTCCAGCACAGTTGGCGTCTGCTCTCATTGTTATGTCTTGCGGCACTGCAGACAATCAGCGGCAGCTTCCTTCTCACTTTCTTTTGACAAAACTGTCAACCGCAAGAGGGGACAACTGCTGCTGCCCTCTGACTTCCTGCAGATGACAGCTATGCTTGAAGGACGTGAGATTTGAGCAGCCACTGATGGACTGCAGGGCTCGTGTGACATAACAATGGAGAGCTGAAACGGCGCCCACATCAGAGGTGAGTATAAGGCTACGTTCACACATCGCGTATTTTGCGCGTTTTTTTACGCGCGTATTTGCTCCAAAAACGCATGTGCGTCTGTGTTTTACAGCAAAGTGAATGGACATTCACTTTGTGCCTTGCAGACATCGCGTATTTAAACGCAGCGTTTTTGGAGCAAAAAACGCGCGCGTAAAAAGAATGAACGTCAATTCTTTGTGTTTTTTTACGCGCGCGTTTCCATAGGCCCCATTATAAAAACGCGTGTCTAAATGCGCGATTGAAGTAAAAGCGAGTTGTTCTCTCGCGTATTCTTATCGCGTTTTTAAACGCGCGTTTTTCCCTTGAAAAGACGCGCGTAAAAAAACGCGATAAAATACGCGAATGTGTGAACGCAGCCTAACTGTTATTATGCTACATGGTGGAAATATGGTGATTGAGAAGAGGGTTGTCTGAGCAGTTCAATTGTTTGGCTGACAGCCATGTTATAATGTCTGTCTAAGGTCGCAGGCTCAAAACCGCTATTATGGACAGATTTGGCACAAGCCACTCCGTTGGCAGAATTCTGAGAAACCCTGACACCCTTTAACAGATATCTAATACAGGGATCTGGATTTACATCAGGGTCCAGAGATTGCTGCCAAGCAATGGGCTGCCATCCAGAGGAGTGAGCCAGAAGCAGCAATGGTCGCCAAGCAGGGTCAGAGCCAGGAGGTCACAAAGGACAAAATCAAGATCTGTTAGAATAGTCGAAGAGCCGGGTCAAAACAGAGATGGCAGCAAGGTACATATTCATCAGGCAGGGGAAGTGTCTAAAAAAACCAAACTGAAGTAAAACAGGAAAAATCAATACGGAGTAGGGAATAAATAGCCCTAACCAGGGAGTGGTACCTTCTAATAGGTTGAATCCAGGAGCTGATGACTTAAGCTGGACAGTATACATATCCACTCTGTCAGATTGGAAACTATTGCAGATCCCAGCCACTGTAAAGGGCCTGTTTCACTCTTCAATGATCAAGCGATCCGACCAACGATCCGAATTGACCTAGATCGCTGGAACGTTGTTAACTGATCGCTAGTGAGGCGTCACACTTACTGATATTGTGAACGACGCAGCAAATATTCCGCTACAAGCAAATTACACTTGTGGTCATTTGATCGCCCACGTCCTTCAGTTCTGAATAGGTGAAGTTGTAAAAGACATCGTTATCAGGGTGTCACACACACCGATGCTGCAGGTTGGATGGATGATCAACGACTGATTTAAGGTCGTGATCATAAACCTCCGATCAACGACGATCAACCGACTGATCGTTGATCGTATTCAAGTCTCACATGCAACGACGTCGTAGCAATGCCCCAAAAGCCGTAAGACGTATCAACGATATCGTAGCGTGAAAAGTGCCCTTAACCTTAGTGGATTTGCAAAGTCTACAGTGTTCAGAGTTTCTGGCTCTGACTTCTCTATCACCATCATCATCTACAGACTTAATACGGCAGCACCTGACGGCAGAAGCAGATGTTGCAGGAGCAGGCTCTGGTGGACATGTGACATGTAGTGTGGGAGCTTTATATTAGGCTATCTCCAATTTTCTTGCCGTGGCTCTCAATTTATTTGCATTGCATTGGCCGAGTGTTATTTTTGGATCACTATCACCAAACAAGTTTATTACAAACTGATCTACATTACTGTGGCAAAGATGTGGATTTCATAAACTCCAGGCAGGTCTATTATATATAAAGACTCGCTGTGTACACTTCAGTCTTATGAAGCACACACTTCACATCAATTACCAACATTACACTGCATTCAACAAATGCGCAGAGGAGACTGATGGCAGTAGGACCCCCTCCGCTCTCCACACGACGGCGGCAGGGAACACATGACTGAGATCTTCAACGTGTCCAATTACTGTATTGTTAAACAGACAAAGATCTCAGGAAGCGTCGAGAAGAAACACTATCCAAGTCTTCATTTCGAAAATTAAACCAATATGACGAGAATAAAAAATGGGGAAAAATAGGAATCGTCAATTTATCCCAGCCGTAAAAGCCTACTAATCAGATGACAAAACTCCAATTATGGAAAGAGCAAACAAGAGATCTACCATTTAGAATTAACCCCTCCGGTCCTGCAGTGATTCGGAGACACAAAATAGAATTCAGAAGATAAGATGGTGAGGTTTCTTTTTTTATTTCTAAAGTAAAAGGGGAGGAATTTGATGTCATAATTAAAGGCAGATGTTTGCTGGTGCGGTATTGCATCAGCTGCTCATGAGAGTGATCCAACGCCGCTGCACTTCATTACGTTCTCAAGTGTTGTGCTGAAAAATCAGCAGCAAAATCAATGTCCAACAACAATGCTGTCCTCACAAACCCAAGAAGAGGCAAAGACGTATACACAACAATAGAAGAATAACCTTCTCGTTATCCATGTCGGGACCAACCAGAAGACATCACAATGAAACGTGCACAGTACAAACCCCATTTCCCATAGCATCAGTACATAATTTGGATCTACATAACTAGATCTACTCTCCTTTTATTACTCAGTGGAAAGCTGTGGCATACAGTCAAGGTCCCCAGCGGTTCTTCCCACCCACTGACAGTGACTGACAGATCTCTCCCTATATGTACACAAGGCCTGAGACCTGTCAGTCACTGTCAGCAGGTCGGGGAGAAGCTGTGGGGACCAGCTTGTATGACTAGTGCACAGCGCGATTCGGTCCCTGGTGGAAACCAAAAGTATTTCTCTGAAATGTTGCAACGTTTAGGGGTCAAACCTACCTAGTCGTGACCATCCAGCCACTGTCCGATACTTGCTATCCACGGTTTGGGCAGAATGTACATCTGATAAGTTCCCTTTAATAGTTTGCAAATCAAAAAGTCACTAACTGAGAAGTATTTACACCTAAAACTGCCAAAAATACAATTGGGAATTGGGCTCTTCAGATGTAAATGTCAAATTGTAGTAGCCTCTGCATCAATGAACTTATATCTAAAACACACACACAAAAAACCTTCCATACATTGTAAACCAGTCCCGTAAGGAGGTATCATTTTAAATTAAAGGAATCTGTTACCAAGTTTTTCCTATACAATCTAAGAGAAAAATGGCGTTGGGCTTAGACCCCGATTCCTGCTATGTGTCACTTGCTTGTCTGCATGCTGTCATTTTGATCATTTTGATACAATCCGTGTTTTCTCTCCTGCAGATCTAGCAGAGCTCCGAATGATGAGCCCTGTATTACCTCGCCCACACCACTGATTAGCACCTTACTGTGTACACTGTCCTTTGACAAAAAGTTGCTCATCAATAGTGAGGACAGGGTTATACAGAGCAGTTGACTAGGGGCACAAGATACCTATTCCTGTAGTGAGAATCAGTGAGAATCTCCTGGTGATAAAACACTAATTTTATTCAAACAGCAACACATAGCCCTGTAATTGACACATGGCTGGAATCAGACTCTAAGCCCTTATATCAGGCTAGATGAACTAGATGGACTTTACATGTACTGTCAACCTTAAAAACTATGAAATTACATGGCAAAAATGCTGACAGATTCCATTGAAAGGGACTTTCTGAAATCACCAGAATGATGGTAAAGGCTGAGAAGATTAAATTGATGGAGGTCTGACTCTCACAACTGCCATTGATCAAACTATCTGAAAGGGCAGCAGTACTTGGTCAAGAACATGCAGATAGAAGAGGCAAGGTAACATATTAGAGGGTCCACTGCACAGGATCAGCGGTGAGGCTGGGAGTAAGATCCTCCCTGTCAGGTATCATTGGCCTACCCTAAGCATAGGCCATACATATTGTGACCCCGGACAAACCCCTTTAGGTCTTCAGCATTATTATGCATATACTGTAGTTTTCTATAGTTCAACAAGGAGGTAAATGTAAGATAATGAGATCCTAACATGTCCTTTGGTAATGGTTTCTAATAGAAACCCTATGTAGTAATTTATAGCTCCAGGCAATGTCTCATGTATGGAGATGGCCTCAGAATATAATTTGCCTTAACAAACCAAGGAGAATCCAGGGTTTGTTTTCTAAAATGAAACTGAATTGTGGGCCCTGTGCGCTATCTAGAGTCATTACACTTCTACATTGGTATTTTCCATCAGGAGACCTTCAACTCTAGAAAGGCCTAAAAGACTTCTACGTATCGGATATTATTGTAATACACAGGTAAATATTTTTATAGTACCTGTTCAAAAGCTCAGGTTTCCAGCATTATAACATATATGAAACATATTGTATTAACACTTGCACAGTAAAAATAAAACCATAAGATGTCTTTTTCTACCCCATAAGTAGATAATTTGAGCAGTAGAATATAGAAGGTAGTGTATACTACACCAGAGGTCCACAAGCTGTAGCTTGAGAGCCAAAGGAGGCTCGTGGCCTGTGATGTTATGTCTTGTGGCTGTCTTCTAGCTTGATGCATTAGCACCAGGTCTAGCAATCAGCTATGGAGAGAAGATCTCCACATGGTGACTATTGTGAGCAGCCCCACGTAGAAGAGCAGATCTGAATGGGGGTAACGTAGGAACCCCTGGATCTTGGTATACCGTCTCGGTGTGATTTATGTGGAAAAGCTTTTTTTGTTATTATACCGGTAATGGGGGCTCTGGGTGTCACTACCGTGAGGGGCAGGAGTTGGATGTGGCTCGTAACCTTTTCGCAGAACTCAATGTGGCTCACAACTCTCTTTTCGAGCTGAATGTGGCTCTCGGGGTCAGAAAGGTTGGGAAGCACTGCACTACACTATGTTATCCCGCAGTCCTTGCAGTCAGATCTGTGGACAGCATGGTATCGGGGAGAAGAAGCTGAGAAGGATATATCAATTTGTTGTAAAGGTTTTTATTTATAACTTGTATTTTATTCATTGAAATCCGATATTTTTATGCATAGGAGTCCAGTGGGTGGTGCGACTAGTGACTGCATGCAGAGATAGCTCACAGTTGTGCAGTGGTGGCTCTGCCCACTGGACTCATTCATACAAACATCAGGGACTTCAATGAGAAAAATAAGTTTCAAAGAAACTTGTCCCACAACAAAGTCTATCAATCTTATCAGCTCCTGCTCTATAAGGCTACTTTAACATTAGCGTTTTTGAATGCTGCGTATGTGGAAACGCATGCAAGAGTTTATATGCAAGACATAAAAAAAGCAGCGCATGCATGCAACTGTATGTGTTTTGGCACACGTTTGCGGATTTTTTTGCGCATGCGTTCAATATTTCCAGTAGTGTTTTCTTGAATTTTCCAGACAAGGCTCTCCCAAAAAACATATCTTAAGGGAAATCACTTCCTAGGCATGCGATGTGTCATACGCATCGAACGCAGCCATATGCAAGCCATTGCGCACCCATAGACAATAATGTGTTGTTTTTATGCACTCGAACATGTTGTTTTACTCAGGCGCGAAGAAACCACGCACAGGGACGCATACGCAGACATACTGACACCAGCACAGGTCCCTGCGTACACCTGCGCACACCATGTTAAAGATAGGTGCGCAATATGCTTGCGAATTAAAAAAAAACAAAAACTATGCAGCATACGCTGCATTCAAAACCGCTAATGTGAAACCAGCCTAACATCCTGCAAATCGGACTCCATTCTCAACATGAGGGGTTCACTTTAAGCAGCCAGGTTTCACATTGTTGTCATCCTTCCAAAAACGTTTGCAATATATGAAAAATTGATATTTTCCACATTTCGATTTCATAGTCCCTGATTCTTTGCTTCTGTGTTATTTTTGTTGTTCCAGACATAATCCCAAAAAATCCAACAAACATTGTAATCCTTGTGGATATGGACTGAGGGCGAGTTTTCCTGGCTATATAGTTAGTACCGCATCTATATAGAGGAATTCGGGGCTGATAAGCTGCCCGTACTGAGACCTAATTAGGTAACAACTGTGAAATGCATTAATACGTTTTTCTTAATTAAATTTAAAATAGCATTTCCGTACAAGAACCTGCATGGCCGAAAGCAAATGTGAAGCGCGCCGCGCAGCCAAGCGATCCATTCATTCATGTTATCTCCTCCTATGCTCCCATTAGGTAGGAAGCATTAATAAATCTCTGACACTTTCCTCCGTCGCCCACTCGGTTCAGCTATTTTAGGCCATATAAACACAATACCTGCAGTTCAATACTGGATGCACCGGTCAAATGCTCTCCGAGTCCTCCTAGATTATCAAGAGGGAAACGACAGACACTTCACAAGGACCAGAGGATTCCTATATTGTGGTAGTTATAGGGTTTTATGGAGAGAATGACCTACTGTTTAGACAGGAGTTTATGCTAAATGTATCTTTTTAGATCGTTTTCTTTTATTTTACATATCATAAGCTACATACATGTTTCAATATGGCATCTTCATCATTTTCACACTAGTCACTCAGCCCAATACCTAACTCTGGGTTTACCTTGGCTTTGTGTGATATCTGCTATTTTAATGATAATGAGACTGCTGAAAAGTCATTTGTGCAAAAGTGGCGGTATGGGCCTGGTATAAATGTAACGAGCAACTAAACTTTCAGGACGTTTTTTTTCATATTTTGGCATTTGTTTACAGTCAAGGCCTTGAGACCCCCACTGATCCCCCCACCACCACCGAACACTGTGCAGGAGCGCATACACAGTGAGCATAGGTACAGATTCAATAGATAGAATTGGCTACGACGTCCATGTTTTATATTGAATCTGTATTCCATGGCAAGTTGAAAGTTTACCCAACAAAGGAGACCTTTTTCTAGTTACACTGCCCAATTTAGGCAATGTGCCCACAATCCGGAGCCAGAGCTTCCTTGACACAGAAACACGCATCCCTTCTCCTGCAGAGACACGAGTCCTCCGTCCATGCCCATGATCAGGGTTCTGGGCACAGCAGATTGTCTGTGCGTCTCCCACTCACGTCCCCGCAAGCATAAATTGACGAGCTGCGGCTGAGGACGTTGCGATGCAGGTCAGTTTACATTACAGAGAAAAAGAAGCCCAGTGGGCAGGAGATTTCTATAAATCCATTCACTGTGCTTGTCCTGAACTATGCAGCGTTTTGGAGCAGGAAAAATACCAGGCATCCAATATGCCACTAATCCTGATCGCGGGCACTCACCCTACTGTGGCTACCTTGAACAGTTCTCTAAATTTCTGTAGTAAATAGTGATATGAAGATTAAAAAAAAGGATATTTCTTTTTAAAAGATGCCTTTAACATAAAAACCTAATTTACAGAATTGGACATTTTCTAATGGTACAAACAAGACTGGTGCCTTGGGTGCATAGGTAGAAAATCTGTAGGGGAACAAAAGCACAGAAGACATCAGGTGATAGGTTTAGGGGTATAAGGATAATAAAAGGAAGGTGCTCACCTGAGCAGGTTATGTGCAGGCACACCTCCAATAACACCTGAAAACTTAGCTGATGCTGCCTCGTGGCTGGGAATGAACCTCCAGGATGTTTTGGAAAAAGAAAGGAATCCGGGCACCAATCAATCTGTGTAAACAGGGCATATACACCACCCACTGCTGTTAACTACGGCAGTCATCCGGTGTTGCTCAGCTCAAAGCACAAGATCCAATCGTATTAATAATAAAAAGGAGGAGCACCACTCACCGGTATTGCTCTTTGAAGTTTCATTCCATGTCGAAGTTACAGGGTGCAGGGAGGGAGGGAGTGCAGGGTCGGATGACGGTTACATTAGGACCCGTTGAAGTGCAACCGGGCGAAACTGTTAACAGTCGTCCGACCCTGCACTCGCTCCCTGCACCCTGTAACTTCGACATGGAATAAAACTTCAAAAAGCAATACCGGTGAGTGGCCCTCCTCCTTTTTATTATTACGAACCTCTAGAATAGTTGACCAATCTGGCCAATATCATCATATTAGATTGCGCTGCTGTAATGAAGAATTTTTCAGACCAAGATGAGTTGAATAGCTTTTATTTCCACAATGTGTTTGACACTGGACTAGCATCTGTTTCAAGTGATTCGAGTGTTTCTTTCGTTTTAAGGGTGCATCCTCACGATCAGGAGACGCAGTGTTTTGGACGCAGCGTCTTTGCGCTGCGTCCAAAACGCTGCGTCATACAGTACTAGCATAGTGGATGGGATTTCAAGAAATCCCATCCTCACTATGCATAACTCGCCCGCAGCGTCTTTGGAGCTGCGGTGCGGGTTGCCGGCAGTCCGCTCCTCCTCCGCATGTTCATTTCATGCTGCGGAGTCGGAAGCGGCTGCCACAGAGAGACTGCATGGAAAAGCCGCCCCGCACCCGCCGCACATGGTGAGTACAGGGCGGCTGCGGTCTCCCTGCGGCTTCCCTCAGGTCCGGAGGAGCTGCGTCCAACACGCAGCTCCTCCGGACCGTGAGCACATACCCTAAGACTCTAGTCCATTGTTAAAATGTGAAATAAAAAACCGTTCAACTCATCTTGGCCCTAAGAATTCTTCATTACTAATATTGTAATATCGACCACATTTTTCATGGCTGAATAGGTGGCATTTTTGTATTCCTTTCTTTCCATCTTCAAACTGTCTTTATTCTATCAGCATGGTCACTAAATAACAAAGATTAATGGATTTACCTTTCTGATGAGAATATAAAGGCTTTGAGATTGTAGCACCTCTAGCTACTACTACATCACAAAGATCTCTGTATGTGGATTCTTAAGATTATTAGGAAGTATTTTTGATGATTATTACAGCAAGCATTCCTTGGACCTGAATAAGTCAAATCCTAGCAACATTTAACATATCAATTGGTTAATATCACAATCTGGAAAATAAGTGTCACAGTATGCATACCAACAGGCTTGGCATCAGTACCCCATCAAGGTCAGGCGAATGCCAAGTCCACACCTATGTGCCCTGCTGCTGATTACCTTTACCCAACTGTACTCCCTATTTAAGTACCCCAATCTTTTTCAATTACTATTTACCCCTATGGCTATGAGCTTTTAATGAGTTTTTGATGTTGCAGAACTTCTGCACCATTTCTGAACCTATTTAAATAAGGTTATTTGTGTTTTTTTCATTTATTTCTTATCGCGTTTTTGACGCTACAGGTTGTTTTCTCATGTTGGCGTGCCATGCTTTAAATAAAGCTGCTTCAGACCTCCTGGTATTTTCCTTTGACAAAACTTTTTTTGATATACTTTTTATTACATTTATTTTGGATGCGTTTCTGCTGCAGAAATGTATTAAGGAAGCCACGTGGAAAGAAGATGATTGGGGATACAATTGTGCTGCCGTCCACTATATCTCCTGATGAAATGGGCAGAAGTCTCAGGAAACGCGTCGAGGTCAATAAAGACTATTTGATTCACCATCCTCAGATCCTTTATATCATTGGGACTCCACGATGGCAGCGCAACTGTATCCCCCATCATCATCTTTCCACTGGGGCGGATTGCTGCAGCCGTCTATGCGCATTTGGTGTTGTAACTCTCCTAACACTATAAGGTGAGTGGTCTTGACACCATTTTTTACAATCTCATCAGATAAGACCTTATGTGCGCTCTTCTTCCCTTTTAGCTACAGAAATGCATTAAAACATATGAATGTTTTTTACAAGAGGATTTTCCACATCTAGTGCAAATCTATGGGGATACTCTGCACAGAAAGCGCAGCGTACCTGCAAGAGAAGTTGCCATACTGCAGATTTGAAACACACACTGCAGGTCAGATTACACAGAGTAAGAAAAGAAGCGGTACATTTCTAGAAATCCCATCCACTTTGCTGAATTGTAGGATGCTGCACTTCTGACACAGCGGAAACAGGCAGCACCCAGGGCAATTGAACTTGAAGCTCATGGGCTCCAATGCAAGGCTCTAACAGGGCCCCTAATTATTGTAACGTCTTTTCTTTAGGCCAATTGGACTTTTAGGGCCCCCTAGGCTGCAGGACTTGGGTGCGATTGCAACCCCTGCACCTGTTGTAGTTACGCCCCTGTCCAAGGCCATGTGCACACAAGTGCAGATTTTTATGTGTTTTTTGGTGCAGTTTTGTCAAAAATCTACATGCCAATCCTGAAGCCAGCAAAGTCAATGACAGTTCAGAAGTTCCCTCTCTCAAGTTGATTTGACTTAAAAACACGGAGGAAAAATGCTCCATTTCGGCAGGGAAAAACACAGCATAAATAATAAAAAAAAGTTGCTCTTTTGGGTGTGTTTTGTCTGGCAAAAGGTGCACAAATGTTCGGCACCAAATATCCCACATAGCCTAAAACTCAAGAAAAGTTCATTGTTGGAACATGGCCTTAAACAGGGCTCCACAATATGTTTATGGGCTCACAACTGTTAAAGCAAAATGTAAAGAAGTGTGGACACCATGCAAACTTTATAATATACACCTTTTTGGGTATCATTGAGGATGTGTAACCAAATTAATGTGAAGCCTTAGCCTAAGATTGGAAAAATGCCTTAAAGCACCAAGTCCAGCGGGTTTTGTTTTTATTATTGCAGCGCTGGAGCAGTGCTACTAAATTAAAGTCCCTGCTCCAAGGATTATACTGAACACTTGCCATCTTCAGTCCTTCCCGGTGTCACTCTGGTCTGCACCGTCATCTTCTGACTGACCGGAAGTCAGAGGTAACGGTCAGCAGCTCTCAACATAAATCTCATAAATCTATGAGAGCCTCATTCCGGCCGTCATAGACTTACAGAGAGTTTTGACTACTATATCGCCCAGCATCACTAGACAGACCAGACGTGTCACAAACTGCTGAAGACCGACCGGAGTGGAGCCAATAAGAGATAAAGACAGCAGTAAGTTTATTACTATGGGCAGAGAACGTAGATCAGTAATACCACTGCAGCACTGAAATAAAATGAAAAAACGCCAGAATGGAGCAATAAAAACTGGACATACAGGCACATATGATCCTGGCCAAAGGCTCGGTTTCCATCAGCAATGTCATTGCAGAACGGACAAAGGTCGCCGTCTTAATAGAAAGCTTTGAATAAACCATAAAATGTATTCCTATTTTCTTAATTTTGTCAATTTAATCACAGTAATGCTTCAACATAATTAGAAGGCAATGAAATGCAAAGAATATCCATATCTCTTATTGGTTTACTATAAAAGTTTCCTATTTAAACAAGATTTATTCTGGCGGCTATAAATCCAAAGCTGGACGTCAATGAATCCTCTGAGAAGCGGCTGTGCAAAGTTCAATGTGTCCACAATAAACAGACGTATATTATCTTTATACTGTATGTGCACAGGAGGTTTGGTCTGGATGGAGCTTCTGTTCCATCATACGGAGCACACACAATCACAGATCACCAGGAGAGCGGGCACCAGACTAGAGCCGGCATGGTCCTATCAACCCGTCAAGACAAGACAATGGCAATCTAAAATAACACGATATAAGACAAAAACATCCCGAAATAGGTTTGATACAGGGGCGGAATTACCGTGGTGCAGCTGGTGCAGCT
This sequence comes from Allobates femoralis, assembly GCA_033576535.1. Classification (NCBI taxonomy): domain Eukaryota; kingdom Metazoa; phylum Chordata; class Amphibia; order Anura; family Aromobatidae; genus Allobates; species Allobates femoralis. The sequence goes on from JARQOC010000005.1 coordinate 513,379,999, forward strand.
GCACCAGGGCCCCGACCGGCTAGGGGGCCCCTTCAAGCCTGCAGGGGGACCACCAGCCGACCCCCGTAAGCCGTTGTCAGAGGAGAGGAGGGTCAGGCAAGGGAAGCAGAATGCTTCCAGCTTCCCTTGTCTGATCCCGCCCCTCCTCTCCTCTGCCCCTCCGGCTCCCAGGAGCGCACCCGGCCCTACTCAGCAGGTAGGAGAGCCGCCACAAACCTCTCCGCCGGCCGCCAGCACCACATCGCACCCCCCCCCTCTGGACCGCGCCGACGGCCAACAGCACCACCCCCCCCAAATATGGCTGCACCAGGGCCCCCTGGGGTAAAGGTCTGCCACTGGTTTGATCACAACAGGCGCATAATATTGAATATTCTTAATATCATGATGAACATGATACAGGGGATTGACCAATAGCATGTGAAGATTTAAAAAGAAAACATTAAGTATTTTTTTCTCCATCTTTTCGTACCATTAGTCGAAGCGTCTCTGGTTTTGCAGCACGTTCCCCCGGCTGGCTCCTTAGTGCAATACTTTAGTTCATAGTTGACCTCGATGAAGGCCAAAGTAGACAGTCAATGATGCTCAAAAATATATATTGGAAGAAAAAGCGTCACTCACCAATTTGCGGTCATGTGATTTTTTATTTCATTCCATTGTAGGGTTACGAGTGCAGGGAGGGAGGGGGTGCAGAGCCGGACAACCATGCCGCTTTCTCTTCCAATATATATTGAATTGTCAAGTGCTCGAGCTGAGCAACACCGAAAGTGGTTTGTCGCAGCCCAGACAGTGGATGTAATGGCCCGTTAATAGGACCCAGTGCCCGACTTCTTTCTACTCTGCATATTGATGCTCAAAAACAGTTCTTTACTAAAACAGTCTTGTGAAACACAGGCACACAATGCTCCTGCCGTACGGTACCTCTTGGCTCTCGTTCACTCTGTTCAGCAGCACGGTATCCTGCTACAAATTTATTTAGTCTCCACTGGCTCCAGCCCATCTCTTCCTGTGGGATCCCGCTCCAGTGGAACGGTTAGGGCCACCTTTTAGAGCGAGCCCTGCTGAACTTCAGCAGCTGGAGAGCTCCCTGCCTGAGATTTTAAGACCGCGACTAGCTCCCCGCATATTTGCCCTCCAGTTCTGTTTGTCCGAGGCAGTCAGGTTCTGTCCGGTGTTGTGAAGCTAGCCTAAGAGGTAGCTGTGGGGTAAAAAAAAAATTATATGTTGTCCATTCTGATAAATGGCCATCCATGTAATGAATGTGATTGCCAGTAAAACAGGGAAGTTCTTTGCTCCAGCATATATGGAAGGTGGGGTTGGGACCCCAGCGAAAAAATTCAGCTTTTTGACATTCATATGTTTTCATAGAGCAAATGGAAACAAGTTGTCTGGATAAGACAAACTATATAAGAAATTACTCCTTATAAATATGTTTCTGGACTGTAGCCAGTAAAGATAGAGCAGGTGAAATAAGAACACATCACCAATTTTCTAAGTAGATATAATATTAAAGCTGCTATTGACATGAATTTCTCACCAGATCTGTGGTAACAACTCATCCAATCCACAAAGGCAAATAAATCAAAACAGAGTTGTCCAAAAATGTAGTGATGTGTAATAATGAGAAATATCGGTATGAAAGTGGTTGAAAAACTGTGCTGTGGTGACAGTAATAAAGATCACCATTATTAATTTAGGTATCTTATCTTTAAGTATAACACTCCATCAGGACAAAAATCACTTTGTCCTGGCCCATTCCTCCACACAAACACTCTTCAAGTCCTGAAGGTCCCTGGGATCCTTCTATGATCTCTGAGCTTTAGTTCCTTACATAAATTGTCTATTGGATTCAGGTCCGGTGATCGGCTCGGCCATTCTAGCAGCTGTAATTCTTTCTCTGAAACAAATTGAGAGTTTCCTTGGCCGTGTGTTTAAGATCATTGTCTTGCTGAAATGCCAATCCTCTTTCAACATCATCATCCTGCACAATTGTAGATTTTTTTCTAGAATGTCTCCGTACATTTGAACATTTGTCCTTTCTTTAAGTATATGAAGTTTGCTAGTGATGTAAAAACAGCCCCACACCATGATGTTCCCACCTTCACACTTCACTGTTGGTATGGTGTTTTTAGGGTTGATATAGTGCCTTTTGGCCTCCAAACATGGTGTGTATTATTATGGCAACAATTTTGCCCACATCTAACTAGACTATATTCTCCAATTATTTCACAGGATAATCTAAATGTTGTTGAGCAAACTTTAAATGCGATTAAACATGCTTCTTGTTCGGCAACGGAGTCTTGGGTGGTGAGCGTGCACAGGCCATGGAGGGGGAGTGCATTACATTTTTTTTAAACAATTGTACCTGCTGATTCCAGGTCTTTCTGCAACTCTCCACAGGACGTTCTTGGCTCTTGGAAAACTTGCCTGATAATTCTTTTAACTCCTGCCTGAAGTCATGCAGATTATGAATTGATGTTCTTTCCACTTCCGGATTATGGCCCCAACAGAGCAAACTGTAATCTTCAGTAGTTTAGAAATTCTTTGGTATCCAATGCAACCAGTATGTTTTGCAATAACAAGGTTGTGAAGGTCTTGAGACAGCTCACTGGTTTTACCCATCATGAGATGTTTTTTGTGTGTCACCTTGGCAATGAGGCACTTTTTAGTTGAACCGGCTGATATTTTTTTTTCTTCTACTAAGTGGCAGGATTGCTCTCTAATTACTAATAAATTTCAGTTGGGGCTATGACTTTCCATGGCTTTTTGCACCTCCCTTTCTTCATGTGTCCAATACTTTTTCTCTGTGTCATTTTTCATTACTACACATCACTAAATGTATGGACATCTATGGTTTGATTTCTTTGCCTGGGTTATTAAACAAAGATTGGTTTGGTAGTGGAGTCATCCTTCCCTTCCTGGTCTGGTTTTCTTGATTGCCATCAGTTAGTCCAGGCGTTTGGCTGACTCATCACTGGAGTTAGAAAGATTCGCCGTGTGGGCACTTTAGGTGCATACAAACTGAAGGAACAGGAGGTGTGCATTCAAGAGACTTTGTTATTGAGGACAGACAGTCTCCAGTTTGTGTTTTTTTCAGATAACTGGTAGCAGACTGCTGTTATCGAAGCAGATGCCTTTTTGATACTCAGCCGAGCATGGGTTAATTTGAGTTTTGTTCCTGGATGTAAGGCTTTACATATATTTTGTACACCAACAATTAAAGGACAGAAGAAACATTGTCTGAGCACAACTCCTGTATTATGGTCTCTGACTGCAATGATCACATTTTAATTACTGATTTGCAGCTAATCTTCCACAATACCCTAATGTGGAAAGTGCAATGAATTAACACCTAGACCACACCTTTAAATGTACCCAACGCCATCTAAAAAAGTCAAATCATGACTGCTTATAACAATACACTTAACAGCACCACTACAACATTTAAGCTAATTTTGCTGCTTCTAATCCACGTTTCCTGCCCCTGGTCTCATACTTACCAAACACCGTCTTCACCCTCCATCACCACCACTCCTGTTGGTCTCCAGCAGTTTGGGACCTGCTAGATGTCCACAGTGTTTGCTGGAGCAAGCTGGAGCGCTCTGCTCAATACAAGTCTATGCTCGGTCTGGCTCTCATAAAGATGCATTGAGAGCTTCAGACCAATCACAAGTTGCAGTCACAAGATGGTGCCGTGAGACCGGAGCAATGCCAATCAAAGGTGAGTATACTCAGGGCCGGTTTTAGGCAAAGTGGGGCCCTAGGCAAAAGGTTAAAGTGGGCCCTAAATGCTCAGGCCCCTGTCACATCTAAAGCTTTGCTGTATTTTGCTCAATTTGTCTTTCTAGCCGTTTTTTACAGCAAAAACGCATCAAAACGCATGCGTTTTTGTTCCCATTGATTTTAATGGAAACACATGCAAAAACGCTGCCCAAAACATCGGGGAAGACGTTTTGTGCTGCGTTCGCAAAAATGCATACGTTCCCATTGAAATCAATGGGGGAAAAAACGCTAGCGTTTTTAATGCGTTTTTAGCGGTAAAAATGGCTAGAAAGGCAAATTTAGCAAAACGCACACCAACCTTAGATGTGGAACAGGCCGTAGTTATATGGTAAGAGTGACTTCATAAGTTGATTATCTAGGTCAGAATAAGAACATACTGAACGTCATTTTTATTTCAATCATAAAAAAAAACAAACTGAAATTTGTAAAAAAAAAAAAAAATTTCTTTTTTATTTTCCGAGACCCATGATGTTTTAATTTTTGAAGATACATAGATATGTGAGGGGTTACTTTATGTGCCCTGAGCTGACATTTTTACTGATACCATTTTGAGTCAGATACAACATTTTGATCGCCTTTTATTGCATTTTATTGTAACAACGTGGTGGCCTAAAAAACATAATTCTGGCGTTTTTATTTTTTTCCCATTACGCCATTTACCAATTGGATTAATTTACTTCATATATTGATAGCTTAGATTCTTACGAACGCAGCGATACCAAATATGTGTATTTTTACATTTTTTTCACTGTTTTATTGCTATTTTCAGTTCAACTCCTTTGGGGGCCCCTAAGAGAGTGGGGGCCCTAGGCAACTGCCCAGTCTGCCCCCCCCTAACGCCGGCCCTGAGTATACTACTAGTGTCAGGGACTTTAGATTAGAAAGACTACTCCAGCGCTAAAATATAAAACCCAATGGAGTGGTGACAGTGTTGCTCCCATTGGTCCTCTGCAGTTTATGACCTGCCAAATGCTCCAGTGTTTCATGGAACACACCTGAGGTCACAACTCAATATAAGTCTATGAGAGCCTCGTTCTGACTTTAATAGACCAGAATTGAGAGCTTTTGATGTAACTTCTGACTTCTGGCCAGTCAGAAGTTACCAGGGCTGTGGAATCGGTAAGAAACTCTGTCTCTGTCTCCACAATTTCCCAGAATCCAACTCCGACTCCATAACTCCGACTCTGCAGCCCTGGAAGTTTCGATCACAAGATGGTGCCGTGGGACCGGAGCGACACCGAAAAAAAAAAATGTAGACACTGGAGGGTGAATATATGACATGGGGCGTAGATTAAAAGCACCACTCCAGCACTGCATAACATAAACAACAAAAACACTGCAATGGGGCTTTAACATACTGTACATTGCTATCCCCTTTCTATTTCTAGACATGTTAGAAGTGTAAAGAGAAAATATACATTTACTATGAGCATATTAGAAGCAGCCAGGCCCTTCTAGACAAATTTAGTCTCATAAATTATACAGCGGAAGCAAAACATGAAATAAATATGCTTCCCCGGAACAAGTGTGGATTTCAGAGCCCAGAAGTCCATTAGCAGAATCACTAAATGCAGCCGTACATACAGAAGGCCTTGATAATTGAAGTCGGCCTTCAAATATTTAGATATACGGTGTCTGTCACTAATCTACAGTGACATTTATTTGTGCAAAATAAACTGTTCACAATCAAATGCCCTAAACTGTGGTAATGTTGCCAGAAGAAGTCTAAAACCTATACATTGTTCCCGAGTTCTCAGCTCTGCTGCTTCCATAAAACTCAGTTCTTTGATTGTGTGAGAACGGCTGCACCCGGTAATTCATGTGATACCACATTGGATTCAGAATCTTCTCGCCTACATTATGTTGCTGCCAAATAAGGTAGTAAAGACCTGCTGACACATTCCCATGGAAGAGTTTTTGTGCTGGGATTCCAAATAATCCCCAGAAAAATGTGGGGAAACATGGTAAGAGTTCAGCGGTTCCTGCAGCGCCACCACAGGGGAAGATCAGACATTACATGCTGCCCATTAAAATCAAATTATTTTCTGAGTAATGCAGAACAGCAAAACTTTGTAAGGCCGGTCTCACATTTGCGTTTGCTACCCAGCGTTTGCGAAGCAGCCAATCGCATGCATACTGCGCTCCTATGTTTAACATGGGGACGAATGGCACCTGCGTTTGGCTGCGTTCGCATGCTTTTTTTCTAAGTACCCTCTGAATGCAATTTGCTGCATTTTTTGTGCATGTGAGGATGCTAGCTTCTTACGTAAGCATCATGAAGGGCACAAACAATGCATGCAGGTGACGGGAGCCGCACTGCTAAGTTTGAAGGCAGAATGTAGCTGACAGGTTCCCTTTAAAGTGAACCGGTCATCATGAAAATGCCGTCCAATCTGCAGGCCCCATGTTATAGAGAGAAGGAGCTGAGTGGACTGATGAAAGTGTTGTGAGAAAAGATTCAGTCTAACTTTTGTTTTACAAATATGGATACAAAGTTGCACACTCCTTTAGATGTTTTTTGATGCAAGGTTTATTATGAACAGTTAATGGCCACAGATGTCAACGCGTTTCGGCTTTAACCAAAGCCTTGATCACGACAATTGGCTATGAAACAAAACAAATAAAAGTGTATAAATATTTACAAACATATGGTGTCACCTGTGCTGTAGAGAGCACAGGAAAAAGGCAATTTACATATTTACATAGGTGAACTTTACTTTATTTAGCTCTGGTTGATCTTCTTGCCAGAATAGTGACAGCTATGATATTGCTTTCCATAGGACCGTGCTGAAAAACGCCTATCCCCATTTGGGAATTATTGAAATAAAGCAACCACCTTAATCGAGCGTTCGCCACCAAGGAAAGACGCCTCTTTCCAATCTTATCCTAGAACATTCCATGACCTGCACCTGGTAACTCGGATACTTTTTCATACTACGACCCTATCTCTCTAACTAAATATGTCTAATTAAGTATATCTATATACACCTATTTATATTTAATTCCTCTCTAACCTATCTATACCTTCCTCCAATCGCTACTGACCAACTCTTTGGCACTCCCTAAACTAACTGCTCAGCTCCCCTATTACCTTCTATGTACTAATAACATCCTCTGGGACAGTAATACATTCTTGCTGTCCTCAACAGTATCGTTGACCTATGTAAATATGTAAATTGCCTTTTTCCTGTGCTCTCTACAGCACAGGTGACACCATATGTTTGTAAATATTTATACACTTTTATTTGTTTTGTTTCATAGCCAATTGTCGTGATCAAGGCTTTGGTTAAAGCCGAAACGCGTTGACATCTGTGGCCATTAACTGTTCATAATAAACCTTGCATCAAAAAACATCTAAAGGAGTGTGCAACTTTGTATCCATATTTGTATTTACTGGGATTGAAGAAATCCTGTTAGTTTGCACCTCCACTCACCACCTAGGCGGTGTGCACACCATTATACCCTATTAACTTTTGTTTTATGCATTTATACTTCTGCCAATTCTTGGATTTTTGGTCCAGTGGGCAGTCTTATAAATGATTGACAGCTTGGAAAGTGTACATACAGAGACAGATGTCATTGACTGATAGGACCGCCCACTGGACCAAAAATCCCTGAACTAGCAAAGGTTTAAGTTCATAAAAAATCAGGTTATACTGAATCATTTCTCATAAAACCATAACTCAATCTACTTAGTCCCCCCTGCTCTATAAGATGATGCCTACAGGTTACACTGCATTTTCATGGTAACAGGTCCCCTTAAAGAAAATCCAAATTGTTTTCAATGGATATCCAGCACAACAGATAGAACCAGGGCTGTAGAGTCGTAGAGTCGAAGTTGGTGTCCATTTTGGTAGAGTCGGATTAAAAGGGTTCTCCAGTCTTTTTTATAAAACCCCTGTGTATATCTAGGCTGTAAAATGCTGACAGTTTGTAATTTGCACCCTGTTAACATTTTGCATTGTTACCTAGATATCACAATTCAGCGTCTCGAGGAGCTGCTCACTCCCCGACTAGAGGTGTGTTTGTTTTGGAGCCTGGTTGTAGCTTCAAGGCAGGTCATTTACACCCACACCCCTGCAAGCACACACCAGTCCCCAGCAGACCTGCCCCTCCCCAGTCTACAACAAGCCCACCCCCCCAGTCTCCAACAAACCCACTCCCCGCAGTCTCCAACATACCCGCTCCCCCAGTCTCCAATATGACCACCCACCCCCATTCGCCTCCAAAACAAACATATCTCTAGTTGGGGGATGAGCTGCTCCTCCACACGCTGAATCATGATATCTAGGTAACTGCAAAATGCTGACAGGGTGTAAATTACGAACTAACAACATTTTGCAGCCTAGATACACACAGAGATTTTAGGAAAAGCCCAGTAAACTCCTCTAGGGGAAATTGAGGAGTCAGTCAGATGTTTTGCTTACCGACCCCTCAGCCCTGGATAGAACAATGTAGACATTTGCCACAGATTTTCACAATAACAACTTTTTTGTGTTCTTTTTCCTGTGTCCCCCAATGAAGTAATAGAAAACCAAAAAGTTGTTATTTCTCTTTCCCAGAAATATGAAATATCTGATATTGATAAAACATGGAAAAACAGGAAAAGCTGACAAGTCCAGAAGATAAGCAGAGCGCAGGTCTCCTATTCTCGGGTTCTGCACATTCTCAGTAATGTTGCTGGTCTTACTACTACAACTGCTTTTACATATGGGATATTTTCATTTATTTTTTTGAAGGTTACAGATTTATTTTCTTTTTTTTTTCTTAATAAACAACAGTCCTTAATTATGACATTTTATGTGAAGGCCTGTCTGTTCAATGTAACACCAGAAGGCCATGGCTAATGTTAATAAGTGCCAGGAAGATACACATAAGGCACCTTGACCTCAATGAAGAAGAAGGACTCCTATGTTGTTCTTTCTCATTGTCGAACAATGTCTACAAAAGACATATGGCCTCATGCTTGAAAAATCACATAAAGGAGGGTCTGTCAGTTCTCTTGACTTGTCTGTTTTGGTAAATGTTTGCCCTCACCATAAAAAATGACTATTCAGAAACTTGTTATAATTCTGCATGAAGCCGTTCCAATAGGATTTCTCAAAATGAATTAATAAATTGACAAATGAGTGTTACCTTCCCCACTGGTCAAAAACATGTGTGTCTACACAGTCAGAGACTGGCGCACTGGTTGAACAGTGTCAAAATGTGTCAGGACACAACCATGGCTGTGGAGACAGTAAGGCAAACATCCGACTCACACTACTCAATTTCCCTGAATACGACTACAAATCCACCAAAATGGATGCCAACTCTGACTTCACGACTCCGATCCGCTACATTAGCTGTGAAGTCAGTAAGCCAAATATCAGACTCAAAGTACTCAATTTTCCTGAATCCGAATTCAACTCCAACTTCACCACAATGAACACAAACTCCGACCCCATGACTCCATCTCCTGCCCTGCACCCAACACTTTATTTATACACTAGCTGTAGTACCCGGCTACGCCCGGGTTAATAAATAACTGCTGTTAGCTATAACAAAATAGAATTTGAATATGTCATATTAATGACCTGTAGGAAAATAGAAGCTGAGCTGTGATTGGTTGCTATAGGCAGCCTAATAAATCTCCAGCCAACAGTAAACCCTCCCCCCGGCCGGGCAGTATATGTTACCTCACACATACACATAATAGACAGCTCATGTGACTGACATCTGCCTTAATTCCGATATGGCACATGTGTTGCACATTGGCTGTTTTTAATCAGATGTTTATGTTTGGAAAATAAAGATAGCACACGTATGAGGCGAGTTGTGTGAGGCTATTTGTGCACATCTGTGTCTGTCTGCGTGGTGTGTGTGTCCCTGGGGTGTGTATGTGTGTGTCCCTGTGGGATTGGGTCAGTGTGGTGTGGGTCTCTGTTGTGTGTGTTTCTTTGTGGTGTGTGTGTGTGTCCCTGTGGGGTGAGTGCATGTGCCCCTATAGGGTGTGTATGTGTGTGTGCCCCTGTGTGGGGGTCTGTGGTGTGTGTGTGTGTATCTGTGTTGTGTGTGTCTCTTTGTGGTGTGTGTGTGTGTCCCTGAGGGTGAGTGCATGTGTCCCTATAGGGTGTGTATGTGTGTGTGTCCCTGTGGGGGGGTCTGTGTGGTGTGTGTGTGTCTCTTTGTGGTGTGTGAGTCCCTGTGGGGTGAGTGCATGTGTCGCTATAGAGTGTGTGTGCATCCCCTTGGGGGGTGGGGGTGTCTCTGTGTTGTGTGTGTCTCTTTGTGGTGTGTGTTTGTTCGGGTGCGTGGTGAGTATCCAATGTTGGGGCTGCACCTTAGCGACTATACACTTGCTGTTACCCTTTGTGTGCGTGTGGTGTGTATACATGTCCCATGTGTGTGGTGAATATCTCATGTTAGGGCCCCACCTTAGTGACTATATGCTGGTATATGCTGTTAGTCTTTGGTGCTATCATTAAGCCCCTCTCATTCACAACTGTCAACTGGTAACTGTCACTTTTTCCCCATTATGTAGATAGGGGCAAAATTGTTTGGTGAACTGGAACGCGCAGGGTTAAAATTTCGCCTCACAACATAGCCTATGACGCTCCCGGGGTCCAGACGTGTGACTCTGCAAAATTTTGTCTCAATAGCTGATAGCTGTCGATTTTCCTCCCACACGTTTCCATTCCCTTTTTCCCCATTATGTAGATAGGGGCAAAATTGTTTGGTGAACTGGAACGCGCAGGTTAAAATTTCGCCTCACAACATAGCCTATGACGCTCCCGGGTCCAGACGTGTGACTCTGCAAAATTTTGCGGCTGTAGCTGCAACGGTGTAGATGCCAATCCCGGATATACACACATACACCCATACACACATTCAGCTTTATATATTAGATTTCTAGGATGAACAACAGGAGGACGGCACACAACAGATTTTTAAAAAGATGCTTTCAAAATTTTTAAATTATGGTGAATCAATTTTTTTTCTACTCATCCAAACAAGGTTGAGAGACCTGAGGTCCTTTTTCACACAAATACAGCTTTCTCTGGCTTAGACATCAATGTTTTAATGTTGTCTTCTGTTCTCCAAGGGTTAAGAAATAGACACAGAAGCTGGACATCAGGTGTTTTACTCAATATATCATTTCCCATATCTGAAATATAACTCCACATTCAGCAATAACTAGAAAGGGGCTGCTAAAATCTCCTACATAGTGTGAACAGAGACTGATATAAAACTTAAAGAGAACCAGTCAGATCATTTGTCAATACCAAACTGCCCCAATGTCTTATTAGTGATGTAATGCATCACTAACATGGTGTTCCCACATTGTCTTTCAGTCATATGGGTGGCACTTTCCATCATTACAGTCACGGTCTTCTTCATAATAATCAAACCCAGTGCAGTCTGATTGATGGCAAACCACATGTGAGCACTCACACCCGATCTCCCTGAGCATGCTCAATGTATCAGGGTGTTGGCGCACCAAAAGTGCCACTGTGTTCTCAGCTAAAATAGTGCACGGAGTCACATTATGCACGCTGATCAGCTTTTCCCAATGCCAAACTGCTCAGTTACAGGGCTGCACAGCTTAATCAATGGAATGGTGGCCGCAGCCACAGACTACACATCCACCCCCTGATTCGAATAAGGGGTGGATATACAGTCTTCATCTGCGGCCAATATACAGTGGATGCAGCTGTGCAGCTCCACAATCGAGCAGTTCCAGCAGTGAACAGTTGATCGCCGGAGGTGCCGATTGTGCCTAAGGATAGTCCATCACTATTACCGTCCCAGACAACCCCTTTAATGTAACATTTCAGCCTAATGAAAGCCTAAAGTTAGCCACTAACAACATTATTATGGCCCCAATTTGAGCTCAGTATTTAATAAAGATGTAGTAGTTACAATATAAAAGCAGTGTCACACAATTAGCTAAGATACACATTACATTGAAATTTGCTAAATAAATGCACTTACGCACTTAACATTTTAATTTCTAATTGAACGGGGCTAAAAGAGCCTTAATGACCGACCATTTTTTTTTTATCTCTGTGATGTCAGACACATACAGTCGATGCTTCTAATCCATGTACAGTGATCACTGAGCGATATGTAGAAGTAGAAAGAGAAGGCAGAAGCAGTAATGAACAGCTCCTGTCTTCTCCCCAAGGTTTCTCTCTGTGTCTGACAAGAGTCCTAGCCTGCTCCATGTAGATTGCAGAAGCCAGAGCTTTAATTCTACATGGTAAATTTACAATAAATTGGGGTTTAAATCCATAAATTGGTCATTAAAACACAGGTAAAAAATGCTATCCAATTGAAGCTATTTAAATTTTATTTCCTACAAGTAGTTTTCATTTATAAACACTTTTTACATGCATTATTGCCATTTTAAGCTTAAGAAAGGAGTGTAATTATTTTGACGTTTGTTTTTTAAAACAACCTGTCAGCTACTAATCAGGTTTCCAATAAAATTAAACAATTCTGGTAGAATTTTGCATACATTCTGGGACATTTATATACAAATTTACAGGTAATTAAAATTAATTCGTACTGTAAAAGAGGAGCATAAAATTAAAGCCAGGCCGTTACGCATTAAACGGTCAACATGACGACTTGGCTCTGCGCAAAAAATTAATGTGACCATTTCTTCTGGATAGAAAACATCAAATACAATCAGTGCGGAGGACATAAACCCCCTCGCTTTCAGCTCAGTCACCAACGTGGCGCTCAGGTTATTGTGGATAAAGCCACTGTAGCACTTTATTTAATTGCTAAAACATTCTTCTAATACGACTCAGCCGCTAAGAATTTAGAACAGTTTGACGGCTTTATGAGACTCGGATTTAACTGCTGCGGAATATCAATTTTTCACATTCCTTTTAAAAGAAACAAAATTAAAAAAGAGGAAAATATAAAAAGCCAGGTCACAAGGTACATGCAGGAAAATGTGACCCTGACTAAAGTAGAGGTCAATGCCACATGCATTAAAGGAAACTAAAAACCTAAAAATCAAACGCTAAAAAGTAATAAAATATAATAGTCCAAATTCCTAGATATTTTATCATCATAAAAAAAAAAAAAAAAAAAAAAGAATACAACAACTGAGGTTTTTCTTATTAACAGAAAATATCATTTATCTCCAGGATAGGGGATGTGTATGATTGCTAGAGTCCTGCTGATAAGACATACCCATCAGAATGAGGGCCCCCAAGGGCCCGGTGTGAATGACGTAGTAGTGTGGCCTTAGACCACTGTTCAATTCACTCCAATGCTAGGGCGGCTATCAACACCAATTCCAAGCAGGCGTAGGGAGCTCCAGGCCTCAAGGGCCGCCAACAGATCATGTTTTCAGGATTTCCTTAGCATTGCACATGGGTTTGAAACATCACTAGAGCAGGTGATTATATTATCACCTGTGCAATACTAAAGGAACCCTGATAATATGATCTGTTGGCAGCCCTTGAGGCCTGGAGTTCCCTACCCCCTGGCATGAAGGATACACCATAAATACTTCAGCAGTAAAGATGACTGGACCCGTGGAAGTTCAGGCTCTTCTGGTTCAGCTGGACTAGATAGAGATAGATAGATAGATAGATAGATAGATAGATAGATAGATAGATAGATAGATAGATAGTTCTATTCTGGACCCGAACCTCATTGGAAGTCACTAATTGGCCAGTACTGTTCTACACTTACATACAGCCTGCCCTACATAAAGCACTTACGAGGGAGGATGGGGTTTTGTTATTCTTTTTCTACACACTACATCCGATAACGGTGATTTTACTCGCAGAGCGAGTCATTCACACACTGCAGGCGGCTCACACCAGGCAAAGCATAGGGTGTACCCGAGCATAGCAATGCTCGTTCCAGTGGTTTTCATACATACAGCACCCGAGCTCCAAACTCGAACACTTTTGTAAAGTCTGAGTTCAGCATGAACACCGAACTTTAAAGTCCGAGCCTGCTCATCTCTAGTCAGCACTTTTTACATAAGTACTGCCATATAATGTCATATGACTGCCATACAAAATACATAATCTCGCAATACAGTGTCCAAACAATCCTAGTGTAAACTGCCCAATGGTAATGCCTCTGGTGACTACACTGGGTTGCTCCTGGGAGTACCGTCATCAGGGTGACCCTTAGTATATGGGGGACCAGGTAATTGCTGGTTCGCCATCGTTTAAAAGGCACAACACAATATAGGATGTTTCCACTTAAAGGGAATTGCGGTCATAATATCATTGACTAATTATATTTATATTCACATTATCGATTTCCTTTATATGCTCTCATGTATCAATAAAGCAACAACAATCTGTGTGCAGCGCCGCAGAATATGCTGGTGCTTTACAAATTTACTACACTTTTAACACTTTGTTTTATAAAACTCTTCATTATTGTGCCTCTCTGTTGCGGAGATATTGGCTATCAAAGTATTTGACCCATAAGGTGTTAACCTAATTTTAAATCCAAGTTGGTGTAATTAGTCAGTTTTCACTGGGGGCGTGTACTTCTTTCCCCTGTATAACGCTGACCAATCATAAGCAGAAAGCAATATGCAAAAGGAAAAAAGAACACGCCCCCACCATAGCAGGTTTGTCAGTGTGATATGTATAATGTTAGACAGCCTGATTTTCCTGGTCTAACCACCCGTAGGAGTCAGTGTGAGGGAAGTAATTAAAAGAAAAAACAGATATTGCGCCACACTGCAACTGGAGGAACTTAATACACGGTTTTACTATGTTTGCACTAACCTTTACTGGTTGTGCAACACCCCGCACAACCAGACTGATGGCTTAATTTGGATCACTGTACTGACAAGGGCCAATATTCCCTCCTCCTCAGATACTCCGGGCCTGGTGGTCGGCTCCTTAGTTCCTCTGGAGATGGAGGTGGGCTCCTTCACTCCTCCACCCGAAGAGGCAGACTCGCTGCACTGGCTTCCGTCCCAGCTCCACACTGTGTATCAGTTGATCATTCAAGGGTGGGTCTTTATGATGTACTGCCAGGTACTGTGGATCTTAGAGCAGCTCACACACCGCACTCCCAACAAGGGAGAAGGAGATTAGCAAATAGAAAAACAAGCGGTGTCAGAGGTTTGGAGCGCTAAAGAAACCACGGGTTGGTGATTAAATTACGATAATTTATTGCACGAACAGCAGGGGTCCAGTATGCCACAACGCGTTTCGACGCACAGATGCGTCTTTCTCAAGTGGATGCATCCACTTGAGAAAGACGCATCTGTGCGTCGAAACGCGTTGTGCATACTGGACCCCTGCTGTTCGTGCAATAAATTATCGGTAATTTAATCACCAACCCGTGGTTTCTTTAGCGCTCCAAACCTCTGACACCGCTTGTTTTTCTATTTGCTAGTGTGAGGGGAAGGGCACTGCAGCTGAGTTTGGCTACAGAACGCTATGTAATGTGGCACAGCTAAACTCTACTGTGCTGCTCCTCCCCTCATATGTGAAAGATGTTAGTCATCTGTGCTTTCTAATAATGCAGGAGGATAGACCAGGAGATCAGGCACTTTGTCATGTATCTCACACATTTAGAATTCTGCAGCAGCATACGATGGCAGCATGTTCTTTTCTTTCTGCATTGCTGTACACTTATAATATGGGTCAACCTCATACAAGGGTATGAAGTACATGCCCCCACGTGAAAACTGTCTAATTGCACCCACTTGGATTTAAAATAAAGTTAACTCATTAGGTGTCAAATGATAATATCTCCGCAATGGAGAGGCAACAGAAAATAAAAGAGTTGTCATTCTGCTTGGCAGCAGCTTAGGCTTAGTCGAAGGTTTACAATGATACCCAGCAGAATTGAGAATACAGCTCTGAGATATGCTGCAGGAAAAAAATAAGTAAAACAATATACTTCTGAAGTTATTGTGCATTCGTGTTTTATAGATTAGAAATGAATTCAGAAATTGTGAGATTTTTTCAGGTTGACATATTGTTTAGGGTCATGTGTTACAGTTCGGAAAAAAATTTAGATTAGTATTTGGGCATGTATTGGCTAATATTTTAAAGATATATTTTAATATTTTGATAATTGCTTGTCAAGATGAATAACTACATACATTAAAGATCTATTTTCTAAAATTGTACATTCCAATAAATAAAAACAACTTCAACCCACTTGAGTTAATACAATCCCGCGTACAACAAACCATTTGCCTTTTAAATATCCCCAAGGATCCGTCTGTTTTTGGAATACAGTCATGCTCAATAAAGCTTTATACTGAGGCTCATTCAATTCCTGGGTAAAGTGACAGCCGTACAGAAAACCCAGTTCACGTCTATTGCTCAGGACAGTCAGAAGACTGCACGTTTTAAAGGGAATCTGTCAGTAGGATCATCCCTCCTAAGCCATCTATATGGGCATTAAGGTGATAGAAAATGGAATACAATGATACCTTGATATCTGCCATCCGATGTCTTATTCCAGAAAAAGCCACAATTTTCAGAATATGTAAACAGGCTGTTAAGCTTTACGGGCCGGACGCTGATCTCCCTGAGAATCTGCCTCCAGGGCTTATTATAAATGAAAGGAACGTTACCAGTGTGAGACATGCAGATCAGGAGAAAGTGCTCAGTCATGGAGACCTTTTTGCCCGGAAGGTCCAGGACACAGGTTTTATTTAACGCGTTTCGAGTCTGCCTCGCTTCTTCATTGGGCAAAATAACTATAATACAGTAATACAATGACATAGTATTGTATTGCTGTATCATGGTTATTTTTCCCAATGAAAGCAGCTTCGAAACGCGTTAAATAAAACTGCGTTGCACTCTTTGATGTGTCCTGATGAAAAGTCCTCCACAACAGCCCAGACTGAGCACTTTCTGTGCTTTCCTGGTGTCACTCTGTAGCTCATTGTGCATCTGCAGTAGCTATACATGATCAAGCACCATTAATGTTGTGTGTAACACAACCAGCTAAGTGCACCATTTGTAGTATCAATATAACTAATAACAGATAAGAACATACTGCGCCCTATTATTCTGCAGAACTTCTCCCATGTAGATCAGGAGAGCAGACTGTCAGTCATTACATGTCTCACACTGGTAAGGCTCCCTTTCGTTTATAATAATCTCTGGAGGCAGATTCTCATGGAGATCAATGTCCGGGCCACAGATCTTAACAGCTCATCTACATATTAAGCAAAATGTGGATTTCTCTGGAATAAGATATTGGATCACAGTTATCAAGGTATCCTTTTATTCAGCTCATATAGACAGTTTAGGAGGGTTGATCCTGCAGACAGATTCTCGTTTACTGATCCGAATGTCAAATCTGTATATGGGAAGCAATCTTCCCGTAACCCGGCATCAATATAACTGGATACGAGTTGGATTATGAAACATTTTAAAATTCCTTTAAATCAAATAAGGTGCAAACCGCATCAAATTGCTGCAAAAACACAATTATCAGATGATTGTTGAGGTGTGTGTTCACAGTCGGGGAATGCAGCGTTTTGGGCACAGCGTATTGTCACTGCATTACACAGTAGCAGCATAGTGGATGGGATTTCTAGAAATCCTATCCTCACTGTGCTTCTCCCCCACCACAGCATCTTTTCAGCTGCAGTGTGGGTTGCCATGCTCCCACAGCTCCACAGCATGTTAATTTCATGCTGCGGAGTCGGGAGTGATCTCCTGCGGGAGAGCAGGGAGAAGCTGCCTGCATCCACGTGGGCACAAGGCGGCTGCAGTCCCCCTGCGCTCACCTGCAGGCTCCCGCCTCACTTCAGGTCTAGAGGTGATGCGTCCAAGATGCACATCGCCTTATTAAGGATTTTGATGCAGAAAACAGGAGGAGAAAAAACGAACATAAGGAACACAGCATGTCCATTCCAGGTGAACACAGCCTTCATGTCTGCATAGCCAAGGATGGGTCATTGATCCTCGTCTCTTATTGAGCATGGGAGCTTCAGAATTGGACCATCAATGAGTGGAAGAATGTGCAAATTCACAAATCGGAAGGGGGGGGGGGGGGGGATATTTATAAATTCCTCATTCAGTCCGACAGTGGAGATGCCAGCACAGATTGACATGCTACCAATTTAAAACACGCAAGGTATGTCAATTATTGCATCTAGCATTTACCCAACATTGTGTGGATGAGACCAAGATAATCCATCCACTATGCAGCTACTGTAAAGGGGATGTCACACGCGTCGATATCGCTGTCAATGTCGCTCGTACGTCACGGATTTTCAGTCGCTCGAGCGACGTAAAAGTGACGCAGGAGCGACATTGAAGCGTGTGACCAAGCGATGCAACCAGCGACATGTCGCTGATCGCCGATCGCAGGTTTCACTGCCAGATGTAAAACCTGTCGCTCATCGCTCAGTAGACCTTGTGCATCGCTGCGTGTGACACTAAACTCAGCGACGTATTTTCTATTTTGACACCGTACAAGCGACTAAATAAAATCGCTCGCAAGATGGCGACATCACCGCATCGCTGGGTCATATTGACGCATGTGACATCTTACCTGCGATAATTCCACATCGCTCAGGCGCTTAATAATTTGTGACGCATGAGCGATATCGCGGGCGACATTGACACGTGTGACAGGCCCTTAACATGCAGCAGATTTTCTGCAAAAAAGTCTGTAGCATATTAACTGCTTTGTGTGTACTCTAGGGGTGTCTACCGGACACATGATGTTCAGATATTAGACCAGCTCAATATATTGGAAGTGTCAATGTGCCATCCCCAATGTCAGCTTATTAGCTCACATATGTGCATTTCAACTGCAAATGAACCAGCCATGAAATGGGACGCCTACTTCAAAATAGTCTAATATGTCCATACATCAGGTGATTGGTAAACATGGCCAAATTCCAGCACAGGAGAGGCGGTCATTTGAACAGTTAAAAAAGTATGTAAACCAGTTACTTCGATAATGTAAGTGACATATTTAATTGTAGTGGAGAATACTGCCCATTTAAAATATAGGGAATCTGTCAGTTGGCTTTTGCTCTGTAATCTGAGAGCAGCATCACGTAGGGGCAAATACCTTGATTCCAGAGGTCACTTACTGGTCTGGTTGTTGTCATGTTAGTAAAATGACTTATCTCAGCTGCAGATCTAACAGAGATCAAAATACTGAGCTGAGTGTAACCCGCCCCTACATCTGATAAGCAGCTTTCTGTCAGTGTACAGAGTACACAGAAAGCTGTCAATAAGTGGTGAGTGCGGGGCCACACAGATGACGTTAACCAGGAGGCACGAAACACCTAGTACAGTAGTGATAAGATAAGCGTTTTCTCAGCAGGAGATAAACAGCAACACAGTATAGAAAGTGGCACATCCCTGGAGTCAGGGTCTCAGCCCCTACATAATGCTGCTCTCAGATAGAAAATTCCCTTTAATGGCGTGGCTGATTAGTGTGTCTAAACCGCACATAATACATAGATTGGTATCAATAATAACCAATGGACATGTTACTATAATATATTATTAAGCAATCATTTGCAATTATTATTACTATTCATAAAAAACCAACCCTTTGTAGAAGCTTATATTTGAATTTCTGAAATCCTTTATATCTCCAAGTGCCATTATCTCTATTGTGAAAAAAATAACATCCTATATGGTGTTTTAATTCACAAAAGAAGCCACTTATCTTTACAAACAGATGTCCCAGGAACATTGGAAAAAGGGCAAAAATATCATAAAGGCAAAAAAATGTAAAAAAAAAAAAAAACTTATCAACCAAAATCTCATGTAATGACCACAGATGTAGAACGAACACCCCGAACAGTTTAACATCTTAATAACGCAGGATTTGACGTTTTGGAACGATGGTCCCTGTGAAGATACTGATTAGGAAAGTCGTGCTTATTGCTTCTTTACATAATTATATTCGGCGCTCGCAATATCACAATGACTTTGGTGCAGGAAGATTATGTTTTACACGCTGGATTTCAAAGTGAGAGCATTGTAAAGGGCTAAGTGGCAAACTTAATCAAACCTCACAGTACGACGGGTATGCGAAACACACAGCCGGCCGCCAAAGGAAATTACTTTATTAAAAAACATTCTTTTTTTGGAATAAAATTGTCCCAAATATCACAATGCTAAATGTTATCTAGCAAAGATTAAGCCACCAAAGCTGATTTATTAATATGAAGTCGCATCTATATTTATATTGGGAAGCAAAAAAAAAGCCTAAAACAATGTCTATTTACAAGTGCAGGAAAATTCTAATAGTGCGCCAGCTGAAAGTCCGAGAATGTATACCCAGATGATAAAACATGCAATAAAATAGTGTTATCTCATCCTGCAGGGGTAGATCACCCCCATCCTGCCCCACTGTGCTGTGAGTTAACAGCCGCGATCTTGAAATTCCAGAAACTCCATCCGGCTGAGAACCGCACCAGAGGGTATATTTGCCCTCCGATTCTGTTTGCAAATCCGGTCTGGGGCTATCCGATTCACGTCGGACAGACCCAGACCGGATCACACCGTGGTGTGAAGCCGGCCTAAGAGTTTAGTACAGCTCTTTAATATGTAGCTGCCTTTTTTTCAAGGAACCAAAAGCAAAAGTAATTAGACAATTATCTCAAAAGCTCTTTAATGGACTGCATGTTCTATTGCTCAGTCATTAATTAAGCAGGCAAAAGGTCTGGAGCTGATTCTAGGTGTGACATTTGCATTTGGAAGCTGTTGCTGTGAACTCACAATATGTGGTCAAAGAAGCCCTTAATAGAAGAGAAATAGACCACAAATAAGCTAAAAAAAGGAGAAATCGATAATAGATAACAGGAGTGATAGGAGAAGCCAAACCAACAACCGTTTGGTACATTCTGCAATAAAAAAAGAAGGGCACTGGCGAAGTTGTGAAGTCAGGTATTCTGTACATCCACAGAAGACAACAAGATCCGAGAATCCTTTCAATGATGAAGAAAAACCTCTTCACATCATCCACCCAAGTGAACAACACACTTCAGGAAGATGTTATAGTAAGTCAGCCATAAAGAGAAGACTTCATGAGACCAAATGCAGAGGCTTCACCACAAGGTGCAAAACATTACTCAGACTTTTTTCTTTTTTTTATAATCACCATTTTATCTGCTGCAGATCTTGCAGTTCTCTGAATGCAGAGCTTGATATAAAGGCGCCCACACACCCACGCTTGAGTTGATTCATAGAGTTTGGGATAAATTGAAGAAGGTGAGAGGAGTGAAAGGAATGACCATGCACACACCCATATGGAGGAATAGTAGTCTCCCAGAGATACAAAAAATAGGGTCCATAAGAGTGTGGATAGACAAAGGAATAACCTGTATGGCACACATATTGGAGAATGGTGACGTTAAGCCATTCCTGCAGTTTGCAGAATGAGTTTTTACTGCCGAGCACGGAATGGTTACACTATGAACAGGTTAGGCATGCGATTAAAACCCAGAGAGCTACGCGGCCTATGGTGGTGGAGACGGATCTGGTTCTCAGTTATGTCTGTCAAGAGGGGAATACCAGAGGAGTAATCTCGGGCATGTATAAAGATCTTATGCATACATTTCTGTTACAGTTCCCACTGAAGGCCAGGGGAAAATGGGAGGAAGACATAGGCCCCATACAGGATGAGGTATGGGAGACCATACTGGAATACATCCCGAAACTTTCCATGAGCGAACCTGCGAGATTATCACACATTTATGTGGTCCATAGGGTGTATAGATCGCCGCTAAGATTATATAAAATGGGACTGCGAGAGTCTTATGCGTGCCCGAGATGTGGAAATGATGAAGCGGGTATATTCCACATGATGTGGGAATGCTCCAGGCTATCATCATTCTGGTCAGGAGTAATAGGCATGATCGAAGGGGCGTATGGGTGTGAGGTCTCTGGGGATGCTATTACGTGCTTATTGGGATATGTGGAGGAAATCTCAACTACGTCCAGTGCCAAACTTGCCATAGCCAGACTTCTGTACTGTGCCAGGAAATTAATTGCGAGACATTGGACTGGGGTTGATCCTCCGACTACTGCTGAATATTCTAATAGGGTGGAGTATATCCTGCAATTGGAAAGAGGTATCTATGAGAAGAGAGGGTCGCAGGCCATGCATGAGATGATATGGGGGCCATGGATCCAATTTAACCCCTTCCAGACCCTTGGCCCACCCCTGGGCCATGGAATGATCGGGCTCCTGCAGGTCGAGTGAGGGTGTCACTGACCTGTCACTCGGCCTGCAGGTACATGGGGAGTTGTACAACACCCCAGGGGGGTCGATTTGCCCCCACCCCCACCCCCCCGGCTACAGGCGCGGTGATTGGCACTCAAAAGTGAAAGTGAAAATCACCGCGCCTGTAATGCTTCCCTGCCTGCCGCTGCTATCCCTACCCTCCAATCTTCTCCCCTGTCATCCTCTAACTGCCCCCCTGCCCCCCACCTCTTTCCTGCCCCCTCTTCATCTTTCTTACCCCCCGCTTCCTTTTCCTGCCGCCTGCTTCCTTTTCCTGCCGCCCGCTTCCTCTTCCTGCCGCCCGCCTCCTCCTGCCTGCCCCCACTTCCTCCTGCCTGCCCCCGCTTCCTCCTGCCTGCCCCCGCTTCCTCCTAAGTGCCCCCCTACTTCTCCTGTCACCCCCCCCCTCTTCCCCCTTCCTGCCCCCCCGATCACCGGAGTGGCGATCGCCTCTCCCACTCACCCCTCCGGCGGCCGCTCTGTCTCCACTGCGTCCCGCTCCTCCTCCTCCTCCTCTTCACCGCCTCCAGATCTGACAGCTCTGTGCTGGAGCTGCCAGATCACTTTCTACAGCTAGATCCTGAGGATCCCGATCTCCCTGCATGGGCATCGAGCTGCAGAAAGCTATCTGGCAGCCCAGGCGCAGTGATGCACATAGTGGGTCACTGCGCCCGGGGTGTCAGATCACTTTCTGCAGCTCGATCACCATGCTGGCGGGTTGGGCTCCAGAGTAGCGATCTGAAAGCAAAGGCGATCGAGCGGCGTGGGACCTTCGTTGTGGACTACGTCGGAGCGATCGGGCGTCGTGGGACCTTCGTTGTGGACTACGTCGGATCTTTTTATAATAAAGATGAGTACGAATTGTGTCTGTGTTTTTTTTTCAAATAAAAAGATTTTTCTCTGTGTGTATTTATTGACTATTTACAGTACTAGAGATTCCTAATGGCGGGTCTAACATTGGCCCTATATTATTAATCTCGGGCTTAGTGCCAGCTGCCAATAAAAATCTGGCATTAACCCCTTTATTACCCAGTTAGCCACCGGTACCAGGGCAACTGGAAGAGCGTGGGTACAGCGCCAGAAAATGGTGCTTCAATGAATGCACCATTTTCTGGGGCGGCTGCGGGCTGCAATTCGCAGCATGGGGGGCCCAGAACGCTTGGGCCTCTCTATGCTGAGGATTCCAGCCCCCAGTTGCCTAGTTGTACCTGGCTGTATTTTTGGTTCCAGCCAGGTATGACGAGGCAGCTGGTGGCTGGTGGCAGTCCATAGCTGCCAAATTGTACCTGGCTGGACCAAAAATATGGCGGAGCCCTATGTCATTTTTTTTCTAGAAATAATTCTAGAAATAAAAAAAAAATATGCTTCGCTGTATTTTTGGTTCCAGCCAGGTACAATGAGGCAGCTGGGGGCTGGTGGCAGTCCGTAGCTGCCAAGTTGTACCTGGCTGGACCAAAAATATGGCAGAGCCCCATGTCATTTTTTTTTTAAATTCTACAAATAAAATGACATGGAGCTTTGCCGTATTTTTGGTTGCCAGCCAGATACAACATGGCAGCTAGGGGGCTGGAATCCTCAGCATGGAGAGACCCAAATGTATTGGGTCCCCTATGCTGCGAATTTTAACTACTAGACTAGTATGTTTTTTCACAAAAAGTTTCTTTATTAATTTATACATCTCAATTTGTGAAGCACATGGGGGTTCAAAGTGCTCACTGTGCATCTAGATATGTTCCCTGGGGGGTCTAGTTTCCAAAATGGGGTCACTTGTGGGGGAGCTCAAATGTTTAGGCACACAGGGGCTCTCCATACGCGACCTGGTGTCCGCTAACCATTCCAATTGTTGGCAAACACCAGGTTGCGTGTGGAGAGCCCCTGTGTGCCTAAACTTTGGAGCTCCCCCACAAGTGACCCCATTTTGGAAACTAGACCCCCCAGGGAACTTATCTAGATGAGTGGTGAGCATATTGAACCCCCACATGCTTTACAAATTGATCTGTGAATATGGAAAAAGTACTTTTTTTTCACAAAAATGTTCTTTTAGCCTCAATTCTTTCATTTTCACATGGGTAACAGGATAAAATTCATTCTAAAATTTGTTGGGCAATTTCTCCTGAGTACACCGATACCTCATATGTGGTCATAAACCACTGTTTTGGCGCGCGGCAGGGCTCAGAAGTGAAGGAGCGCCATTTCACTTTTTGAATGGAAAATTAGCTCCAAAAGTCAAATTGCGCTCTTTCCCTTCTGAGCCCTGCCGTGCGCCCAAACCGTGGTTTATGATCACATATGTGGTATCGATATACTCAGGAGAAATTGCCCAACAAATTTTAGGATCCATTTTATCTTGTTGCCCATGTGAAAATGAAAAAATTGAGGATAAAAGAACATTTTTGTTAGAAAAATTAAAATATCCATTTTTTTGTTTCCAATTTGCTTAGTTCCTGTGAAGCACCTGAAGGGTTAATAATCTTCTTGAATGTAGTTTTGAGTAGCTTGAGGGGTGCAGTTTTTGGAATGGTGTCACTTTTGGGTGTTTTCTGTCATGTAAACCCCTCAAAGGGACTTCAAATGGGATGTGGTCACTAAAAAAAATGGTTTTGTAAATTTTGGTGGAAAAATGAAAAATTGCTCATGAACTTTGAACCCTTATAACTTCCTAACAAAATTTTTTTTTTTTTTCCAAAATTGTGCTGATGTAAAGTAGACATGTGGCAAATATTATTTCATAACTATTTTGTGTCACATAACTCTCTGGTTTACCAGAAGAAAAATACAAAATTTGAAAATTGCAAAATTTTCAAAATTTTTGCCATATTTTGGATTTTTTCACAAATAAACGCAAAAATTATCGACCTAAATTTAATACTAACATGAAGCCCAATATGTCACGAAAAAACAATCTCAGAATTGCTAGGATCCGTTGAAGCGTTCCCGAGTTATAACCTCATAAAGGGACACTGGTCAGAATTGCAAAAAATGGCAAGGTCATGAAGGGGTTAAAGGACTGTAAGATACTAGTTAACACTTGGGACACATGGCTTTGCCTGGTGGACTTCTGATGGGTGGGAGAAGAGGTGTAGAGGAGAGTAAACTGTGTCATTTTGCTGTGCAAGAATGCAAAGGACTGTACTGCTGTCAGGGAGGGTGGGGAGGGGGAGGGTAGGGGGGTGTTCAACATTGTTGTAGGTGCAGTGGGATGTACTGTGTTGTACTGCGTGATTTACATATGTTATATCTGTTATGAAGATTGATTACAATATATCAATAAAAATGTATTTGATTTAAAAAAAATAAAAGCGCCCACACCACTAATTGACAGTCTCCTGCTCATTTACAATGTAAACAGAGAGACGAAAATCAGTGGTGTGAGAGGGGTTATACAGAGCTCATGAATATGGAGGACAACCTGGCAACAGGATTACTAGTCCTGTATGTAATGATAATGTCCTGCTGATAAAACAGTGATTTTATCAAAACAAAACTAAGCAGTCCAATAACTGACACATCACTGTAATGAGGCTCTCTGTCTCTACATTATGCTGCTCTCAGATTAGGCAGCACAAACCCACTGACAAATTCCTTTTAATATGCATGATGATTTGTGAAGGTCATATCATGACTTGCTGTGCAGATCAATATCCATCTTCTAAAGGCCATGTCACACGCTTCAATTTCTTGAACGATATCACTTAAGCAATCTGCTTTTTTGATCGCTTAAGCGATATCGTTTGTGCGTCGCGGTGTGTAATCAAGCTATTTTGCAATGTAAAATCACTTGATTGTGTGATCGCACATTTGTGAGCACGAGCTCAAATCAAGCGATAATCGCTTGATCAATGTGCATCATCGTGGTGTGTGACACCACGATGAACGATCTCCCAGCGGCAGAGCCTATGCTGGGAGATGGTAACTATGGTACACGTCGGGTTACTAAGCGCCGCCCAGTAACCCGATGTGTACCATAGTTACCAGCGATCTCGCTGCTCCACATCGCTGGTGAGTCTGTCTGTGTGACATCTCACCAGTGATGTGAACGATATTGTTAGCGATCGCGCGTGCACATGATCACTAACAATATCGTTCCCTAAATTGAAGCGGGTGACATGGCCTTAAGGAAATGTTGAAGAGTCATAAAAAGACGATACCACATGATAAAAAGGGCTAGCTTAAAGAACTCATGGCCATATGGATGCAGAGTGACCAGAAAAATGCCCAAAAGGTTCATTGGTTAAAGGGAACCTTCACCCAAAATCACCTTCCTAACCTGTTAAATACCTGTCCCTGCAGCCTTACACTACTATCTAAGCCATCCCTATCTGACCTATTTTAGTAATCTAGGAGTAGAATAAAGTAGTTTGCAAACGTACAAAATCCATGACAGCAGGGCGTTCCTCGCGGCATTTGTGACGAGTAGGTGAATCCCCTGTGCCGCGCTACCCCCGCCTCGCCGCTCTATTACGCCCTAATTCCAGCCTGCAGAGTGCGGGCATGATTTAAATCTCGCGCCCGCAACGTCACCGTTGAGACGCGGTCACGTGATGCCAGTGTCGCGTCACTTCCAGTCGCCGCAGGTCTCACATAGGCCGACTAAGCGCATGTGCAGATTGCATGCTTTAGTCGGCCTGTGTGAGATCACTAAATTAGGTCAGATAGGGATGGCTTAGATAGTAGTGTAAAGGCCCAGTCTCACATAACGACGCATCAGCGATCCTGATAACGATGTGCAGAGATCGCTGGTGCGTCGTTTACACATCGCTGGTAAGATGTCAAACAGGTATCTCACCAGCGATGTGAAAAACGACGCACTAGCCATCCAGAAATATACCGAGGTCGTTGTGAATTTTCTCTCCATAGCGTAGCATTGCGATCGTTGCTCATTATCTCTGTCAAACACAACGATGTAGTGATCCCAGCGGGAGCGCAACGACGCAGGAATGACCCAGAGCAGTGTGTAACCATCAACAATCTCACAGCAGGGGCCAGATCGTTGGTGAGTGTCACACAGAACGACATCGCTGTTGCGTCACGAATTTCGTGACACAACAGCGATCCCAATAGCGATCTTGTTAGCGATCTCTTTATGTGTGACAGGGCCTTTAGGCTGCAGGGACAGGTATTAACAGGTTAGGAAGGTGATTTTGGCTGACAGGTTCCCTTTAAGTGGTAGGCTATGTGTCCACTGTGTGTACTTGTTTGTGCTGTGTTTTCCAGCTGATTAGAATGGCTGTCAATTGGAAAATGCAGCTCAAAAAAGAACAAGATAACTGGCAGGGACATAAAAGAAACGCATACGATTTCTGTAACAAAAACGCCCATGTGGGCACAGCTGGGAAATCACATTGACTTTCATTACACAGCTGGGAGTGCTGCATTTTTTTGGTGCAGAAACGCAGCAAAAACGCACGGTGGGCACATAGCCTCAAGGTTAGGTGTTAAGGTACCTTTACACGCCGCGACGGCAGGCTGGATACATCCCGCTACTTCACGTGCACGAGCACGCTCAAACGGTTACGAACGGTCAACGCATCACCTTTACACGCCGCGACAAGATGCGCTACGCCACGCTACATCTATAGCTAGCTACATCGCCGGGTGTCTCAAGTAGCCAGCTGTAGCTCATTTACACACCGCTACAACCAGCTACTATGGGCGGACCTGGTGCAGCAGGGACAGCACATAGGCGTGCTCCAATCGTGGATTACGAGACGTCCGTACGCTGATAGGACAAATCAATAATACCATGATTGGCCAGGCATCGCAGGAGGCTGATTAATATTTGACGCTCGAGCAATTGTGTAGTGTGACTCGTCAGCTCCTTAAATATGCCGCCCTGTGCGCCGACAACCAATCGGACCGCACCATCTTCCACCAATGATCGCACATGGGGCGCGGTAACACGGAGCCTAGGTGACGCCTTAGCTACATCGCAGCTACATCGCAGGCTGTCCCGAGTTCCCTTCCGTTGCTTCTTTACACGCCGATACAGCTCGCTACCATCGGCGTTGTAGCCATCAGTTTTCGAGCAGAGCTAGGAAACAGATGTATCTGTTGCCGGCTGTAGCGTCACGTCTTCAGACGCCGCTACGACGGGCTACATTGGCGCTACAAGCTACATTTGTAGCCTGTAGCGGGATGTATCCAGCCTGCCGTCGCGGCGTGTAAAGGGCCCTTTAGGGTTAGGGTTGCCTGTGAGCATTTTTCCTTGTGGGCATTTTTCAGGGTACTGGATGTAAAGATAGGAACTTAATGAATAGTTTTCAGGCAAAAAATTTACACAGGTCCGGCAATATACCATACTTCTCATCCAAACACCCTACTCCTGTACACGTTCGTGTACAATATATTACATATTATCAATATAGCTGGGTACACAACCACATTTAATAGGACAAATTATTAATATAGCTGGATACACAACAAAGTGTATATTGGCAAAAAGATCACCAACAGTGACAAATACTAGTTAGTGAACAAAATTAGGCCTAAAATATAACTACCGTATTAAAAGCCCCCGAGCTACAGGTTTGGGACCGCTGTTCTAGAGTACTGACAGAGGGAGAAAGGAGCCTCTTTTTCCCAATAGATAGGCATCCTGAAAATGACACTGGCAACGATCAGACACATATAACACATATACTTTTAAACAACAAATCTAAGTATTAGCCCAAAGTTTTTTGTGGCCCTTGGGAGAAGATCAATATGACAAGATGGCCATCAGATCAGAAACAGTTGTGCCCACCTACAATAAAATTTCCAATAATTATATGTCCATTTTGGTGGAGTTGGAGTAAGATTCAGGGAAATTGAGGAGTCGGATGTTTGGCTTACCAACTCCACAGCCCTGACCAACAGTGTAGGTTTTCAGTATCTCCATAGTATTGCACAGGTGATAATTACAACCCCTGTGCAATGCAAAGAAATCCTGAAAACCTGCACTGTTGTTGGCTCTTCGGGGCTGGAGTTGAGGAACACCATCCTACAGTATGAGAAGAGACTCTCCATATACCAATGTTTGGGAAAACTATCTAGACCTTGTGTGGCACTTTATAAAACTAGATACTCCATTAACTAAAGCTAAGAGCATCGCCTATGCTAATCCATTGGTTATCTGTGCTTGGACCCTCTTATCCTTTATTATTGCTATATTTCATAGCTATAGGAAAAACCACAATAGTATCTCAAATCAAAAATGTGCATTGCTGTATCCATGTGATGTCACTCTTCTGTCTACGCTAAAGCCCTTACTAAGGTGTCCTGGCTTTCTCACTGCACATTGATCTTGGACGGACTGCTTAAAATGCACATTTTTTTAAAGTTTCATTGACTTTGTTGATATCCTAAAAAAACAGCCTTTTCTTTAAGACTGACTGATTTGCTGCACGATTGGCTCACCGACATTTGAAATCCTATAAAATCAAGGTCTTTGGTTATCTGCAGGAGCTGAGGCTTTCCTATAATCCTACCTGCTCTCTTCGATCGGCAGGTGCGGATCAGATGACCGTCCTGCTCCGTGTCTTTCTGCATCATCTCGGCTGACATTTTAGCTTCGCTGCCTCTGTGTAGTCCTAACCTTCCGAGCGAAAGACATCTCCCACATTTCTCAAGAACAGGCTTAAAGATTCTATCCACAACCCAGCAATTCACCTTGATCATTGCAAACTGGATATGAAATACATCAAAATGTCAAAGACAGTGTCACCAACAGGAGATTTATCAGAATAGATTATGCCGAGACAAGGGGGAAAACCAACATCAAAGGGAAGAAGGTTCTGCTGGAAAAATGAACTGTAATTCAAAGATTCTCCTACAATAAAAAGGAGCATCAGTCGTAACTAACAAGGTAACATTTATTACACCTTTTACACTGTCATTTTACAAGCTTCAGTCTGCAAAGAAATATTTTCAAAATTACAGGAAAAAAAACAAACACAAGCTGCATATGGCATAAAAATACTGCTACATCCATTGTCCGTGACATTAGACGGGTGACGTGAAGTCAAATTCAGATACATTAGATCAGGGGTCTCAAACTCCAGACCTCCAGGCCACGTGAAGGTGTTCAGGATTTTCTTTGGATTTGATAGTTGATATGTTAATCTCCTGCACAGGTGATGATTCCAACTGTCAAATGCTAAGGAAATCCTGAAAACATGAACTGTGTGTGGCCCTCGAGACCTGAAGTTGGAGACCCCTTAGATAGAGTCCCTTCTCTAGACAGCTGGCGAGGCTCTGTCACTGTCAGACATTTAACTCGTATTCAAATACAGCGGTCCCAAACCTGTGTCTCAGGAGATACATGTGGCTCATGGCTCCATGATGTGTGGCTCGTGGCTGTCTTCCGGCTTGTTGCATTAGACCCTGGTCTAGCAAACAGCTATAAAGAGGAGGTCTCCAATTATGTAACCCCACATTGAAAAGCAGATCTGGATGCCATATGGTGGCCTCAGGGTTTAGAGATCATTTAAGTATGGTAAGCTGGAGACAGGATGATACTACCTGTCAGATGTGGTGCTAGAAGCTGGATGTGACAGTGTGGTAGGCAAATAACCTACAAACAGGGACAACCCTGCCCAAATTTTTTAAGGAGAAGAAGGCCACTGACAACCAATCCAGTGCTGAATATTGGTATCCTGCCTCGATTTCCGTCAAAAAGCCTCCAGTAATGGAGACACTGGGTGACACTTCTGACTCTCTCTCAGAGCTGGAAGTGGTTCAACTCTCCCTCTCAGAGCAGGCTGTGGCTCGTGAACCCCTCTCAGACCTGGATTTGCCTGCCACCCTCTCTCAGAGCTGGATTTGGCCCGCCACCCTCTCTCAGAGCTGAACGTGGCTCGCCACCCTCTCTCTGTGCTGGATGTGGCTCAAGACCCTCTTTCAGAGCTGGATGTGGCTCATGACCCTCTCCCACAGCTAGATATGGCTCGCAACCATATCTCACAGCTGGATGTGGCTCGCAACCATCTTTTACAGCTAGGATGTAGCTCATGACCTTCTCTCAGAGCTGGATGTGGCTCGCGATCATCTCTCAGAGCTGATGTGGCTCGCGATCATTCTCAGAGCTGGATGTGCTCGCGATCAAATCTTCAAGCTGGATGTGGGTGCGACAACTCTCAGAGTGGATGTGGCTCGCGATCATTCTTCAGAGCTGATGTGGTGCGACATCCTCAGAGTGGAAATTGGCTCGCGATCATCTCCAAGCTGGATTGCTCGCAATCATCTCTGAGGGTACCTTTACACAGCTACAATTTCTTGGGTGGTACAGGTAACTCTGGTTGCAGTGAAATCTGGAACATTATCATTGTACACAGCAACAAGATGAACTTGTCTCCAGATTTCACTGCAGCGTAAGTTACCTGTAACCACCTCAGAAATGTGCGCTGAAGGTATCCCTCAGAGCTGGATGTGGCTTTGGACCACTCTCAGAGCTGGATGTGACCCAAGACCCTCTCTTAAGCCCCCGTTACACGGGGCAACATTGCCGCTTATTACATAGGCGACGTAGGGGCGTGGCCTATCGGCGGCGTCATCGCCTCTACATCGCCTCATGTAAAGGGGTGATGTCGGACCGATCTGGGGTGATGTGCATACATCGCCCCATGTAACCGGCCGTCGGCGACCTGTCAGGCGATGGGAGCCATAGGCTCCCATTGTCCTGCATTGCCGCTGGGGTTTTCAGACACCCCGGTGGCGATGCCGCCTGACGGCTCGCCCGCTGGAGATGTTGCCCCGTGTAAATGGGGGATGGTGACGCTGGTGGGGCGCCAAAAATATGCGTGCTCCTGCCAGTCTCCACCGACATCCCCAGCCCTGTCGCCAAGTGTGACGGGGCCCTTAGAGCTGGATGTGGCTCACGACCCTTTCTCAGAGCTGGCTGTGGCTTGCAATCCTCTCTTAAGAGTTGGATAGCTGGATTTGGCCCGCAACTCTCTGAGTTGGATGTGGCTCACTACACTGTCTCCGAGCAGAATGTGGCTTTCAAAGTCACAAAGGTACGCCAGTGTTGTATGCATTTGGCATAATTGTCCAGAGAAGGGTCCACCCTTTTAAGGTGCACTTATCTGATAACAGCAAGAACCACATTGTCAGAATTGCTGGCTTATCAGATCCCAAACAAAAAACAATTCAATATCTGTAGGCACTCCAAATACACATAGGGGAAATAATCATAATCTATTATTATTATTTTTATTTGCCAACATGGACACCATTAAAAGGTTTGTCTGGGCTGAAATCAAAAGCCTGCAGTTAGTATATTTGACTGCAGACTGCCAAATCAGGAGAGTCTCATTAAGCTTGTGGGTGGGAAGTCAGATGACCCCATGTATACGACTTGTATAACTTCATGCTGAATAGTCTTATCCAGCTACTTTTAATACCGTAGTAGAAACTAGTTGGCAGATAATCGTAAGTATGCACATCACATATACAGCAGGTGAGATTAGTATTGAATATGTCACCAGTTTTGTAAGGAAATATATTTCTAAAGTTACTATGGACATGAATCTCTCACCAGATGTCAGTGACAACCCATCCAATCAACACTGGCAAGAAAATCAAACAATAGATGTTCATAAATCAAGGTATGTGTAGTAACGAGAAGTGACACTGTCACCAATTGGTAGGTTGTGCAGGAGGAAAGGAAATAGTTCATCTGTCGGTTAAACCTCTGTAAGGCGGCCGTCACACGCTGAGATATCGTGCAAGATATCGCTTGAACGCGGCAGATTAAACATCGCGTAAGCGATGTCTGTGCGTGTGACGGCGAGATACGACGAGCGACATCTGATCAAATCCCTAAATCGTGATCTGAGGTTCTGTTCTCAGATCTGACGATATCGCCTCATAAGATGTACTGAATCGGCGTGTCTAAACATCCGAGATCGTATGCACGTGTCGGAACTGCGCGATCCCTAAATCCATCACGTAGGCGTGGCAGTAGTTTGCTATTGCCTCGCCTCCTCAGTGGTGATTCGTGCACCGAAATGGTTTCGGATTGGCTGCTTCACCACTAGCTCGCATTGGTGGAGGATGATGCATTGCCATTGGCTGCCCTCACAGGGCGCCATTTTTAAAGAGCTGTCTTCAGCACCACACATAGGCGTCGGCTGCACAATTTCTCCGAACTGTAAATCCACAATTCGCGTCGACTTCATAATACATCCTGCGTGGTCCACGACCCTGCTATAGTGTCCACCTTGTCATACACCCAAACAGTGTTGCCAAGCGCGGCACACATACCGCGGCGTTACGCCACGCCCATGGGATATTGTTTCGTAGGTCACACATATACATTGCGATCAATATCACAGGACATTGTGGGGATGAGGCCGCCATGTTTCAAAGGACATCTGACCCAATGAGGACGCAGTACTGAGCACCAATGGTGTAGTGAGGGGCGCAGCTTGGAGCCCATGTACCACGCCTATCGGCTCCAATAACGCCCACATTTGCTCCCACATCGTTTAGGAGATTTCTGTGTGACTCTTTGCTGAACGATGTCCACTGCTGATAACTGCATCTCTCAGACGATCGCTGGATGGGTGGATCGGGGAATCGTCTGAGCGATGTCTGTGGGTGTAGCGTCGTGATGAGCGATTTTGCGCGTCGTTCGGACGATATGCTAATTTGACATCGTCTACGATATCTTTAGCGATATCTCAGCGTGTGACGGCGGCCTAAGAGTGATTTGTGATGACGGTCATCGTTATATATTTTTTTAATACATACCTCACTATTGGTGCTGGAACGGATTACGTCCAGCACATCAGTCTCCTGACTGTTACAGCCAATCACTGGCCTCAGCGGGCGCTCGCTGTTCATGCCAATATGACGGGTGAGGCCAGTGATTGGAGCGGGGCAGTTGACTGATGGGCAGGACGCCATTACTTCTGATGCCAGAGAGGAGGTACTACAGTGACAATGGATATTTAATTCCATATTTTGTAACTTTGCCTACCTCCTGGCCAATTTCGTAAAGCCTCTTCGGCACATTCACAGTTTAGTTCAATAGACAAAACCTAAATGAAAATGATCCAGATTTTTCATGATTATGCAGTGACCTTCACATGGCCTGTAAGAAGGTTATATGCATACTATTAACCCCAAGGCTCCAGAGCGTTCTCATCATATGATACCACCCGAAAGAGAAAGCTTTCATTGTTGGATTTGCTGCAGTCTAGTCATCAGTGATGGAACATGCATCCTTAACTACAAATTGCTAATATGCTGACCTTTAAGAAGAAAGGATGCTTAGAGTGCTCGAATATTACAGAAGAATGGGAGTAAAAACGAGGTCGTAGTAACGTCAATAAACAGACAAGAGAGGACGATGAACCAAAAACAGAGGAAAACACAAAGCAAGATACCAACAATATATAGAAAACAACCATCAGTGTCACAATATAGATAATACGGACACCGCCACTTCCATCTATAATGAACAGCGAATAGGAGTGACGCCATATACACCTGTTATGGCGGGGGGATTTCTTCCCGTCTGATGGCAAGACGAGCCCTGTGCGCTGTGATGTTCTTTCCCTCTAAAGTGCAACCCTGATGGCAAGTCATAGTGTAGAGAGAAATTAAAGGGGTTGTCCATTTGTCATTTTTTACTTCATAGGCTTCTATTATTTAAACAATGTAAAAGATAGTTGTAGTTTCCCACTGCCGCTCCACCGCTCGGCTGCTGTCCCTGATCTTTGATGATATCATATAACAACATTACAGGACCACTACAGCCAGTCATGTGAAGCAGTGATATTATATCAAGCAGGACCAAGGGGGCTGGGTCACCGCAGCAGAGGATAAGTACAGCCGAGTGTTTATTTTTTAATTTGATTGTTGCCTTTATCTTAAAATGATCAACAACCCCTGTAAACATGTTTTCACTAGTGGTCTTTGAAAATCTTGTCATACATATTAATATAAAACAAGTAAACATATTGCAGAGGCCTACATTTAAGGCAGGTTAGTTACCTGAATTTTGGGATTTTTTTGAGAATTTGTCTGACGCAGACCATCTCTTTCCATACTAAGCGATACTGACGATCAGATGATTACTGTGGGAGCGGCATAGGAAACCCCCCACGATAACAGCTGAGGCTGCCATACATTTCCCACAGGAGATGATAGCGAGGAAATGTCGCTCTACACATCATGTATGTGATATTTATAGGGGCTGAGCCTGCCAGACAGAGAGGCCACTGATGAGCTCTATATACCAGTCCAAGCCATGCACAATACAAGTTTTTAATTTGTATATACTCAACCAATATGTTCACACATCTGTAGCACCTACTACTGTAGTGCATCTCAATGAATTAGAATATCATCAATTAATTTATTTCAATTATTCAATAAAAAAGTGAAACACATATATTATATAGTCATTACACACAGTGTGATCTATTTCAAGTGTTTAATTATGTTAATGTTGATGCTTATAGCTTACAGCCAATGAAAACCCAGAGATCATATCTTAGAAAATTAAAGTAGGGAGGATGAAGGGTTAAGAACTGAGCTGCCATATTCCAGGAGACATCAAAGGTTGAATATAATATTGATTTATTAGCCAATGCGTTTCAGTGCTCTCAGAAACCTCATGAAAGATGGTAACATTACATTGATTTTTGAGGATATTCTAATTCACTTGTATATTGTTAATAAGTAAAATCCAGACACTGAAACATTCTGTTTATCTTCCCAAGTATTTTATTACTTGATGCTATACATATTTTACATTATTTTCTGTGCATGATTATGGTGGCTATCGTATCTGTGATGCTGTTACAGGGAATTTGTCACCAGGAATTTGCACCTAATCTGAGAACAGCATAATCTAGAGATGGAGACCCTGATTCCAGCGATGTGTCACTTACTGGGTTGCTTTCTGTAGTTTTGCTATTATCAATGTTTTATCGATAGGAGATTTTTCAGAGAGCTAGTAAACCTGCTGCCTTATGCATAAGGACGGAGTCAATCTCGCATTAGTCTCGCATGCACCACAGATGTGGCCACCCGAACTCCGGACAGGAGACTGCAGCTGCATGTATTCCTAAATGTGTGACTCAGCCTAAGCCTGATAGTTAGCTTTGTGTGAACACAGTACATGAGAAGAAAGCTGTTCAATCAGTGGTGTGGGTACAGTTATACAGAGATCAGAATGCAGAGAACTGCTAGATCTGCAACAGATAAAACAACAATTTTGATCAAAAGTGCAGCAAGTGGCCAAGTAAGTGACATAACTGGAATCGGAGTCTCTGCCTCTACATTATGCTGCTCTCAGATATGGTTGGAGAACATGGTGAAATATATCCCTTTAACAGCATTAGGAGATATGCTTTACAGAAGCCACATAGACCATAGTTAAAAGGGAATCCACTAGTAGGTGTAACATGGGAGCAGCATGTTGTATGGACAAAGACCTGATTCCAGCGCTGTTTTATTTAGTTTACTGTTGTGATAGAATCAGTGTTCTCTCTGTTGCAGATTCAGTAGAGGTCAGTCGGAATACTGAGCTTTGTATATTCCTACCCACACCACTGATTATACATGCTACACAAAAAGTTGCTAATCGACAGAAAGCTGGTAATTAGTGGTGGACTAGCAAGTGATAGCTAGTCCTGTAGTAATACTTTCTGGATGATAAAACACTAATTGTATTAAAACAGCAAAACAAAGCCCAGTAAGTGACACATCACTGGAGTACAGTTTTCTTGATACTCTTACCTTACATAGCAAAAACCTGGGGTCAAATTCCATTTAAAGGGACTCTGTCAGGTAATTTTTCAATATGATACTACATACTAAAATTACCCTTGAATAGTGCCTGGGCTTTCAGAATATGTAAAAATTATTACTGTACCCTTTGTAGTTCTCTTGCTATAAGCACCTTCACACCGAGCAGGCAGCTGCTTCACTAGTCCAGTCCATTACTTTCACTGCTGAATAGTCCACAGTATGTAAATGTTCATTTATTACTTACACAACACAGGGGGGAGGGAGGAATGTCAGCCTGGAAGGAGTGTCTCATACTTGTTTTCATTATCACTTTGGCTGTGTGTTTACAGAGGAGGCAGTGCAGTGATGTCACTACATGAATATTCACTCCCTGGGGAGTGAGCAGCAGAGAAATAAGTGATCACTCACTGCGATTGACAGATTAAATGAATCTCTTTATTTGCAGTTTACAGAGGATAGAAGGTAAGTATAAATAAAATCAATGCATGAACACAAAGAGCTTCACCGAGGAATTAGAAAATAATATCAGCTACATAGGGATTTTTGACCTGACAGATTCCCTTTAAGAGACTGAAGATATTGATTGACTTCTATAGAAGTGTTTAGTAGGGATGTTCTGGGGCAGAGAGGAGAGCTGTGGTTATCATCTTTTGTGAATGTTATGTTATGTGTTAAATAGTCGCTAAAAATTGCCTTTGTGTCACATTATGCAGTTTCTAAATTTAACTATAAAAATCATTGCTGGCCGCCCAGATCACTTCTGTAATCATTGCTTTCATAAAACTGCAGAACAGCAAAAGATTTTCGGAGCTGAAGGACACCTCACGTGCTACTGATTACATCCATGGGGAAAACATTGTCACTGCGTTATCATGCATGCAAGGGTCCAGTGTGTAGAAATGGATATTAATTACAATTTAGCGGATAACCCCCATGGAATTCTAGCCATGATCTGGAAAGAGGGCTCTCAATTAGAATCAGGGCTGTATTTAGCGCTGTACTTATTGTTCATGTCCTCTGACAATACTACACAAGTAAGAAAAATACCAGTCAGACATTACAGGGGTTCTCCATCTACATAAAATTGATGGTCTGTCCTTGGCCTAGGAGACACACTAAACAACATTTTTATGTAAAAATGATCTACAACACGAACAATAAAATATAATTTATTGGACATCTATTATTACAGATTAATATAAGTACAGGGCCGTTCACATACTTGCCCCACAGGGCTGGGATTTTGGAACCAAATCTGACCAGAACCAGTTATTGAGTGTGTATTTGACGCAACGAAACGAAATTGCCCATCTAGGTATATGGGCAAATGAGATGATTTAAAGGGAATCTGTCAGCAGGTTTTTGCTATATAAACTGAGGACAGCATGCAGCAGGGTTAAACAAACAAAACCCAACTGTGCCTCTCTTATGGTTTATTACCCTGTGATTAGCATTACAGGCCTACAATGTCACATGCACGGCAGTCCAATATGTCTCCTGCTGTGATTGACAACTCACAGTCACGAGGGGCTTGTATAGAAGAATGACTGCAATCACGGATGCGGCCACAGAGGGTGGGTGGGTGAAGCAGCAGGGGCGGAACTACACTGGTGCAGCTGCACCAGGGCCCCGACCGGCTAGGGGCCCCCTTCAAGCCTGGAGGGGGGCCCCCAGCCGACCCCCGCAAGCCGCCGTCAGAGGAGAGGAGGGTCAGGCAAGGGAAGCAGAGAGCTTCCTGCTTCCCTTGTCTGATCCCGCCCCTCCTCTCTTCTGCCCCTCCGGCCCGTAGGACAGCAGCAAACAGCCGGTGCGGCTCACCAGGTAGGAGACCACTGCACCGGCGACCCCCAGCAGCGTCTACCCCCCCTCCATCGGGCCGCGCCGACGGGCAGCAGCTATTTCTTCCTTCCCCCCAACACCAGGGCCCCCAGTGGTAACGGTCCGCCCCTGGGAAGCAGTGAATATGGCTTAAGAGGTTGTTTCCTGGCACAATCATTATCTTCCAGGGAAACACAGTATGTATAATTCTCCTGCTTTAATTCCCATATTGCTTCCTTTTGCAGCCCCTTAGCCCATACTACCATTTCACAGCAGTTAAAGGGAACCAACCACCTCAGATGACGTGTATAAGCTGTTAATACATGTCCCTGGACCCTATGTACACCATTGCAGCTATGTTTTTGCTAAGAATATTGATAACAGCAAACCGAAATAAACAGTTTATAAACTTACATGATTTAGTACTTGAGGGCGTCTCCCTCGGGCTTTAGTACGAGAGGGCTGTGTCTCCAGCAGCTTGAGTGGCTTCCCTACCCCTCCCTCTCTGTTTGCAGGACGTCACTGAGAAGACGTGCACGGACGGGAGCTGGCTTGCGTGCCCGCCCACACCAAGATAATATCACGCCCTTCAGTGACGTCCTGCAAACAGAGAGGGAGGGGGAGGAAAGCCACTCAGGCTGCATAACACACAGCCCTCTCGTACTAAAGCCCGAGGGAGACGCCCTCAAGTACTAAATCATGTAAGTTTATAAACTGTTTATTTCGGTTTGCTGTTATCAATATTCTTAGCAAAAACATAGCTGCAATGGTGTACATAGGGTCCAGGGACATGTATTAACAGCTTATACACGTCATCTGAGGTGGTTGGTTCCCTTTAAGTTTGAGTCCCCATTGACTTATATTGGGTTTGGCGTCAAGTCCTGAACCAGACTTTTTTTTATATAGTGTGGTCAAACCCAAACATCCACGGGTCCAGTCATCTCTAGTGTAACAATATCTTA
This sequence comes from Allobates femoralis, assembly GCA_033576535.1. Taxonomy (NCBI): domain Eukaryota; kingdom Metazoa; phylum Chordata; class Amphibia; order Anura; family Aromobatidae; genus Allobates; species Allobates femoralis. Next base: position 513,419,514 of record JARQOC010000005.1, read on the forward strand.
TTTAATGTATTTGCAGAAAAAACGGGCACCTTCCGTATGGCTTGGGTGGCTTGCACAATCATTAACTGCAGCATTAATTGACAGCCATTGGTGTCAGGTGTTGCACGCCCTATTACAGTCGACTCGAAACCACAGTCAATGCAATAGAATAAAGAGGGTGGCACTCACCAGTTTGCAGTGATCCTTTTATTCGTTATTTATCATCATAGATGTGTTCAGCAGGGAGAGGGAGTGGGGATGGCGGATGACGGCTGCCGTTTTGCGGGACTATGCCGCTTCAACGGGTCCAGTTGACCTGCTTAGTTACCTGGTGTTTACCCTGGTTACCAGCATCCTCCTGCTTAGCCCAGCCTGTAAGCGGAAGGACGCTAGTAACCAGGTTAAAGTCTCTCTGCAGTCACTAGTGAGCTGTCAAACAGGCAGACTCACCAGCGACCAGTCAGCAGCAACATTGCTGGTAACCAAAGTAAACACTGGGTAACTAAGTAGCGCGCTGCTTAGTTACCCAGTGTTTACATTGGTTACCAGCGATGTTGATGGTGAGTCTGCCTGTTTGACAGCTCACCAGTGACTGCAGAGAGACTTTCCAGCAATCCCGGCCAGGTCGGATCGCTGGTGGGATCGCTGGAAAGTCTCAGTGCGTAAAGGGGCCCTAAGTGACCACTGTGATTTTTGCTTTGATTATACAAACTGATAATGCAGTTATTGTAACAAAATGCTGTGTGCAAATAGTATATGATGTGGATTTTTTTTTTAGATATCATCCATGAGAAATACACAAATTATTGTCTGATGTATGTTTGTTTACAACTGGTTCATTTAATCCCAGGAGCTGGCCACTTTAGGGTCATAGATGAATCATATTTGTAAAACCCAAACCAGGCTTATGCTTCTAGACCTTTATGGTCGCAGGACCATGAAAATGAGAGAAGTAATCCAGTGCAGACTTCTCAGGAGTTCTGAGACAACTACTAGACAGAAGGTGTTCAGAAAACTCCTTGATGAAGAAGTCATTTTGTGATCCTGAATCCATTAGACGTCCAGATTCAGTGTGGAGATTTCCCAGGGATCTCTCGTTCTTGTCATGGCTTCTCTGATATTCCAGACAGATGATATCTTCATAACTCCGTAGTGATGTGATGTAAGTAAATATATAACCTTTGTATGTTGATTATACAGTGTATGCAATATCATCCTATTTCTTTAATCATCTATTCTATATTTGCCTTTTTAATAAAATTACTTGATTACCTTTTTAAAGTCCTATCTGAGCCTATTTGTCAAAAAAAATTGGCATAACACACTTCAGATGTCTATGTAGACAAATGGAATGACTACAGACATTTTGCATTCCATCGTAGCGCGCACCTCTAGCTTCACAGCCATCACGCTCAAATCCTGCCAGATTGAGAAGTAAAGATCTCAGCGCATTTCACCATTTACTGTGGAGGAAGATCGGCCTGGATCTTGTGGGTAAATAAAGCCTCTCCTGACGTAGCAGCGGATGTGGCTGAATGATAGAGATGGCATATTTAATAGCTTTACTTTCTCCCGATAACGATTCAAGGAAATGGTTACTGTTAAGTGCATCACAAAACCGGGCTTCCCAGAATTAGCCATGATGAGATTAATATATGTCGTAGTAATAGAACGGTCCCGCTTATCATTGCTCTAACGTCACGTGACTGGAATATCCATTATGGTTGATGCCCATAGCCACAATATTTCTATACACCTGTGTACAAGCAACAAAGCCACCGAAGAAACACCCAACTAAAACGTCAGCCCGGGCTTGCCGACCATGAAGGGGTTGTCGGGGGGAAAACAAACAATCACCCATTGGTAACTTATTGAACACGGGTCTGACACTAGGACCCGCACTGATCGGTAGAACTGGGCACTTTTATTCCAGTTACGGCTCGCCCACACGGGCGACGGTTCTCTCAAGAGAATGAATCAGGTCATTAATCAAATGACACTTGGATGAAACTCTGCTCCGAGCCTGAGGGTCATTCACTATGCTTCAATTCTCTCACATGCATGAGTTTGATCACACATCAAGAGAAGATGGAGAACTTAACTTTCTCCATCTTCCCCATTGTCTGTGTCAGCGTACATCACTTGGATGACATCCGAGCGCAGTCCGATGTTTTGCATGATTTGTGTGGGTGCACGCCGTCCTATATACACTACCAATCGCAACATAAAGCATTTTTTTGCCGTAAGCACTGGATGGCGCAGCCCCAAAGTATAACATTCGTCGGAAGGTTATAAGATAAAACATCGGATAGCAGTCAGTCGTGTTACACACCAGTGTGAGCGAACCCTTAAAATAATGCAGCATTGCGCATCTTTGACTTCTGCCCCATTCATTCTCTATGGGGCTGTTGAATACTGCACTTGACTTTTTCAAACAGCCCCATAGAAAAAGAATTGAGTGGAAGTCAAGCATGCTCATTGCCTCTATATCCTTATCGTGATATATGTTCTCCGATCTACCGTTCAGAACAGGATCCATCAATCAGCAAGTTATAACCTAACCTATAGATAGATGATAACTTATTTAACCAGATAACCTCATGAGTTATTAGTGTGAAACATGAAGTGTACCAGTGAACAATTTTCCCCAAATTATGGTGCAATTATACAAGTCATACTTCTCTGTGCCCCTTCCATGCCACCCTCATGCCTAGTATCCTGACCTCTGACTGTGTAATTAGATGCCAAGGCCCCATATGATATTGGAGAATCCAGTCATTATCATGTACAACAAATCTTATAGGAGGAGCTGATTTTCGGGAGGTTCTGGTGATGCCTATGAGATCTTCCTAACTCTTTGAGTAGTCTTATTTGTTTTTGCAGAAGCATCCCGGACGTTCCCGATGCAGTTGTCAATTATGAAATAGTTTTAAATGGAATCTTTCACCAAGTTTTGCCACCTAATCTGTGAGCAGCATAATGTAGGAACAGTGACCCTGATTCCAGCAATGTGTCTTAGCATATTCTGTTGTCAGACTCCATCCCCTCTTTTGATTCACGCCTCACTGTCTATGGAAATGTACATACAGAGCCTGCTGTGGGCGGGGGCAGCTCTCAGCTCTGCTGCATGGCTAAATCTAAAACCATTGATCATGTCAGAACCATTGCACCCAGTACTCTAATGGTACCTTTACACGCCGCGACGGCAGGCTGGATACATCCCGCTACAGGCTACAAAGGTAGCTTGTAGCGCCAATGTAGCCCGTCGTAGCGGCGTCTGAAGACGTGACGCTGCAGCCGGCAACAGATACATCTGTTTCCTAGGTCTGCTCGAAAACTGATGGCTACAACGCCGATGGTAGCGAGCTGTATCGGCGTGTAAAGAGGCAACGGAAGGGAACTCTGGACACCCGGGGCTGTAGCTGCAATGTAGCTAAGGCGTGACCCAGGCTCCGGGATACCGCGCCCCATCACCGATCATTGGAGGAAGCTCCTGCATGACGATTGGTAGTCGCTGCACAGGGCGGCATATTTAAGGAGCTGACGAGTCACACTACACAATCGCTCGAGCGTGCTGGATGTCTCAGCCTCCTGCGATGCCTGCCCTATCATGATGATATTGCGCTGTCCTATCATCGTACGGACGGCTCGTAATCCAAGATTGTGGCACGCCTATGTGCTGTCCCTGCTGTACCAGGTCCGCCCATAGTAGCTTATTGTAGCGCTGTGTAAACGTGGTACGCTAAGCTACAGCTGGCTACTTGACACACCCGGCGATGTAGCTAGCTATAGATGTAGCATGGCGTAGCGCACCTTGTGGCGGCGTGTAAAGGAGATGCGTTGACCGTTTGTAGCCGTTTGAGCGTGCTCGTGCACGTGAAGTAGCGGGATGTATCCAGCCTGCCGTCGCGGCGTGTAAAGGTACCTTAAGTGATACATTGTGGGATTCTGAGTCTCTTTAATTACAGCATGCTGCTCTCAGATGAGGTAGGAAAACCAGCTGGCCGATTCCCTTTAATGAAAAGACTTCTGGTGTGAACAAGCCTTACAATGAATTTATCTACCTGTTTTCTGTCCAAGCACCAAAGAAAAAAAGCAAATCGACACCATCTATGAGAAGATCGGGGCAATCATTTACATATTTTTAAAGTAAATTATACTAACTTTGTCAGGCTATGCCCTATTAGGGGGAGGGCCAAGCTATGAGTCAGCCCCCTCCTCTGTCATGACTGATGCAAAGAATGAAGGGGGCTGGCCAAGCTAATGACTGAGCCTTACAGCCATTACAGGAACATACACAAAAAGTGCTTTCCTCCACATTGTTTTTTTTGCACAAAGTGACTGACTAATGAGCATGCGGAGAACTGTCAATCATTGGCTAATCCCGCCCACCAGACTCCATACAGACACAAGGGATTTCAATGAATAAAATGCAATTTATAATCTTTTCCAACAAAGCCATATAATATCCTGCTAGGCTTCCTCTCTATACCACGCGGCCCACAGACCGGACTGCAGGAACAACATGGCAGGGTCTCTTTATCGTTTTTACATTTATTGCCATCACATACAAAATGATGTTGATCGCTTAAATGTAATGTCTTACCAAGATGACAATCAAGAACACTGACGGCCATGGATGTGTATGTAAGAAACAAAAAACAATCAACACACAGAAAGTGAAGTAAAATATCCAGCGCAATATTTCAATCAATCTAATGTGACCATCAAGGTGGAAATCTAATTAGTGGTAAAGTGCTATTAGTATAAGATGTTCAATTAGCATGGGCACGGATTAGCACTATGTACAATGACAGATTAACAATCAAGGATGGATTAAATGATGTCTATAATCCTCCAACACAAAAGAGGTCTGTCCATATTTATTGGCAGGTGATGTATGCAGTACTATATGAAGCCAGTGTGTGGCGCTGTCTTGTTACTCAATGTTGGTCCCTTCCTCTCATAGGGGTACTCTCAAGTCTAGACTCTGCTCCATATCAGACGATGCACCTGTATATGAACTGCTGCTAGTAGGATTATTTATAACCCACCATTGGTCCATGGTATAGGCAACCTCAAAAAATACAAGATAATATCCACAGGCTATAATACACAAAAATATACCATCTGGTCTATTACTTTAGCAATTCATCTTTGAAACAGCTATTTTACTCCTTTAAAGCAAATCTGTCACCATGCTTTTGTTTCCCCACCTGCGAGCAGCATAATGCAGGGGAACAGACCCCAATTCTAGCAATGTTTCACTTACTGGGCTGCTTGCTGCAGTTTTGATTTAATGCTGTTTTATCTACTGCAGCTCTATCAGTTCTCTGAATGCTGAGCTCTGTATAACCCCGCCCACACCACTGATTGGCTGCTTTCTGTGTGCACTGGACTTAGGCACAAAGCCTGTGATGGAGATAGGATAGACCTCATGAAGGGCTACATGACTGGAGGTTTGCTAGTCTTCTAGTGATAAAATATCTGTTTTATCAGGAGAAATTATCAAAACTACAGCAAGCAGCCGAGTAATTGACACATCACTGGAATCAGACTCTCTGACACCACATTATAGTCATCTGAGATCAGATGGCAAAAACCTGGTGACAAATTTGCTGTAAAGACAATCGCTAAAGCTGGCTTCACACCACGGTTTTTCGAGTGCGGGGCTGTCCGATGTGAACCAGACAGCCCCGAATTCGATTTTGCCCCTATTGCATCCCTATGGTGCCGGATGGGGCTGGGTGGCAGTTATTTGCCATCCGGTTTGGTGTCTGTCCGGCAGGATCCGGCTGTTTTTGTTTTTTGCCCCAGATACAAAATCTGAGCTTGCAGCATTTTTTGTGTCCGGGGCGAAAATCGAACAAAACTGGACCCTCCTGGAACCGGAGCGATCCGGCGCCCATAACATGGGAGTCTATGGGTGCCGGACAACGCCGGATCCGGCAGAAAATCGCGCAGGTTTTTGGATGCCGGGTGCTGAAATTGCAGTGGTTGTTAAAAGCAGCCACCGCTGAATTTCAGCACCTGGAGAGCTCCATGGCTGAAATATCAGCACCGCAGCCAGCTCCCCTGATATTTCAGCACTAGACAGCAGCACAGACGATTCTGACACAAAACAGGATCGGAGGGCAGATTTGCCCTTCAGTTCTGTTTGCCTGGGGCTGTCAGGTTATGTCTGGTGCTTCCTGTAAAATACAGGACAGAACCTGGCAGCCGAAAACCGTGGTGGAAGCTGGCCTAATAAATCAGAGGTAGCACAGGATAGGGAAAGGTGAAACACCTCTAACAATAAACGTTTCATCTGCCTCAATACGACGTCGCACAGAAATTTGTCTTTTATTCATTTGAAAATGACAAGCTCTGTAAGGATACTGGGGGTGAATCTGTGGGCTTGCAGTCCTCGGCTCTTCTTCACTTTTCCCCAGCGGCATGGCCCCCCGCTTTATGACTGACGTGCAGACAAAGGTTCTGCTGCACAACATCACCTCTGCTCTCCACGGTCAATCAAGAAGTGCGGCCAGAACTGCCAGGGACCAGTGATTAGCATCTGAGGACTGATAGTAGACCGATACACCCAGCCACATACTTACCAATCTAGTCTGCATGTGAATAATGATGAATATAGGTGTAACGCAGCACTGGAGGGCGATAAAATGGTTATTGTTGGAGATCTTTCACCCTACCCTATCCTACACCTCCTCTGGCTTATTACTGAAAGTCTTACCTGTCACCAGAGATGCTGTCACTAGATTTTTGCTTTGTAAACTTGGAACACCATGATGTAGGGGAAGAGTCTCTGATTCCAGCAATGTATCACTTACTAGGCAGTATTTAGCTATTTTAAAGGGAACCTGTCAGGTCCACTATGTTCCCAGAACCACCAGCAGTTCTGGATGCATATCTCAAGACCCTTTCAGGTAGTTACAGCATCTAAAATCTACATAAACAGATCTATAGATCAAGTGTTTCTAAAGATCGCTAATGATATGCTAATGTGGCATTAGTTCCCCAGACTAGCCAGCCCACACAGCATGTTATTCCACCCCTGTGGGTGTGATAACATGTTATGCATAGACTCATCATAACTTGCGCGCGGCTGTGTAACACTTACCATTGAGCGCCTGTCTCCAGGTGTATGCACCCACGGCATAAGAGAGGCTCACCGTGCATGATTGAAAGTCCTACATACTTCCCGTCATATGTATTATGCCTATCGGAAGGCGGTGTACATACACCCGCCTGTATAGTGCACAAAGACTTTCGATCATGCGCGGTGAGCCTCTCTAAAGCTGGAGATGCATAAACTCAGCGACATTTTAAGTATTTATTCTACATTATTATTTAAAGATCGACATTATCTATCAAATCAGACCTGAAAGTATATTTCTAAATGGTCTTGAGGACTTAAAAATGTCCTAAAAATAGGAATGATAGAAGTTAGGCTCCAAGGCTGCCGAAAATGTGCACAATGCACCAGAAAAAAGCATGAAGGCTTTCACTGCGGTGCAGCCGCTCATCCGTGTAATGAACAGGGAAGGGAGTGGAGCCTATTAGTGGTGAAAATATTCTAGGTGTGAAATATACATACAGGTCAATTACTTTTTACATAAAAAAAATAAAATATAAAATTGAAATTTATGAACATCCATTACAACCCTGATAAAACTCATACCTACCACTATAACATTTTTAATGCACAAAAAAAAGTTGACAATAGCTGTCATGTGCCTGATGTTGAATGACATATTACTACATATTCTGTCCTTGATTACAGATTATTCTGTAGTTGATGTTCACAGTCATGTTGGAGATTGCGGCTCTCAGCACTGGGACATATACAACTGTGGCGCCCCGCAACGAGTGCGTCACAAGGGAGTATTGCAGCCGCAATATTCTCTGACAAAGCAGTGCAATAGTTAACTCTGAGATCCAACCCAACATACAACACCTAGAACAGAGGACCAATCCTAGGTCCTGGTGGGTGGAGTGTTAGGGTAGTGTAGGAGAACACACAGTAGTCTAGAGTCAGTATAGTCAGAATCTAGAACCTGAAGAGAGCAGACTAGAACTTGGAGAGGAGCGGGGGCTCCGCACCCCGTGCGGGCCCCTGGGCCGTCACCGGTCGGGTGTCCGCACCTGAGGCCTTAACTACCGGGATTGGGCATTTCTACACGGGTTCCCAAAAGACTCCCGTGCCCACACTCACAGCCGGTTCACTGGTACCGAAGCTGGCAGCAGTTCACCTCTGCCACGCGAACCAGCCCCGTGGAGGAGCAGCTTTATAGGAGCACCCCACCACCAGCCAGTTTCCAGTCGTCTAACCAGCGGTGTACCCACTGAGGGATCCAAGGCTCCCCAAAGCATCCAGAACGTACATCATGGATAGGGCATTGAAGCAGCCTCCCCGTACCCGACCTGGTATTCCTGGGCGACGCTGGCAAAACAAACTAAGGAGGTAGAATGGAGGTACACTGCGGATCTCTGAGGAGCACTATCACTGCTGAGTCCACCCGGTCTTCTACTCAACCACTGTAAGCCATGTACTGCCTGCTGGTTACAGTAAAGACCCGTTGCAGAGACTATCTGTGTCCGTGTTTCCTTATGAACTGTCCGTCATTAACTAAAGGTAACCGCAGCTGCCGCACAACATCTTGAGCAGCTCCAGCCTCCGGGGATCACCGCTCAGCCTGTGGGGAGCGTAACATCTTGCTGCTGTCCATCACCCCGGAGGTTCCGCAGCGTCGGTAGCCCTTACCGAATTACTCATAGGTGGCGTCACGAAGAAAACAAATTAAACCCCCCTTTAATCTGTTCCCACTATGACGTCTTCAATTTTGATCTGCACTACACCGGGCCCCACTACCGGCAGGCGCGGTCCACCCGTGACAAGGAAGGAGAAGAATCGCCTGTATCAACCGGAGTCCGCCGGCCACGGTGAGTCACAACCATTATACTCATCATCACAATATGGAAGGGTTACAAAACAAAGTGACACATGAGAGGTCACACCGCACAGTCTAGAGAGGAACCATGCACATCAACATGCTGTAAGGCCAAGTTCACACGTTGCCTTTTTACAGCACTAGCAAAAGCTATTAGATTTAGCTCATGCACATTGCTTTTTTTTCCGGACTGAATAGGAAAACTGCTGCTGTGTCAATTCTTCTGGTATTTTTGCACCATTTTTTCACCATAGAAAGCAACGAGGAAGTGCAAACATGCTGCAAAAACCGCAATCATGCATTTTTTCTGCATAATACTAATTTTATTAAAGCACCACTACAGTGTTTTTTTTTTTTTTGTTGCACCGCTGTAATGGTGCTTTAAATGGAAGACCTGAGCCCTGTCTGATACCTTCCGTTTTCATCCTTTTCCAGCAGCGTTCTGGTCGGTCTGCGCGATAAGTGATTAGCCGGTAGCCCCAGTGTTTCTTGGAGCGCACTTGAGGTCACTTTTCAATACATCTCTATGGAGCCTCGTTTTGGCAGCTCTCACAGAGATGCATTGAGAGCCTGTGACGTAACTTCTGACATCTGGCCAGTCAAAAGCAATGGGCACAAGATGGCGCTGTGGGATTGGAACAGGGTCAGTGTCGAAAGAGGACATGGGGCTTACATTTAAAGTGCCACTTCAGTGGTGAAAAAAAAACACTAAACAAGGTAGCGGTGCTTTTAACATGTACTGTAGACAAATGACACATACAATACGCATCAAGAAAACAAGTGCCCTCCAAAAAAGTATCAAAGTCTGCTTTTTGTATGCGGCTTCTTTACTGCCAAGCGAGCAGGATTTACCTGGAGAAAAATAAAGCACAAAAAGCAACATGTGGATATAGTCTAAAGGCCCCGTCACACCTGGCGACGGGGCTGGGGATGTCGGTTGGTACTGGCGGGTGCGCGCATGTTTTTGGCGACATGGGGCGACACCCACAGCCCCGCGCCGGCGAGCTGACAGGCGGCATCGCCACCGAGGTGTCTGAAAACCCCAGCGGCGATGCAAGACTGACAGGTCGCCAACGGCCGGTTACATGTGCACACATCGCCCCAGATCACTGCTCTGAAACCAGTCGACCTCCTGGCGGCGCCGACATCGCCCCTTTACATGAGGCGACGTCGCCGCCGATAGGCCACGCCCCTATGTCGCCGATGTAACTGGCGGCGATGTCGCCCCTTGTGACGGGGCCTTAAGTTATTATAGTACCATCTGCTGTCAGGTCAGCGCAGTCCCTAAAGCATAAGCTTTTTTCTGAACAATGACGGCCTATCATCAATAGAGGCCATCAATATAAGAATGGTTGGGGTCCAAGTCTCACCTCCTACACTGTACAGCCGTTTGAAGGAACCACAGCAGTACATTGGGCAGAGTATTGAAGAGCAGTCCTGTTCACTTTGACGGCTGCAGAGTGACTGAAATCGGAGGTCATGAGCGGCGTCACACATCTGATGACATCCTGTTTCAGTCACAGCCATCACAGGCCTTGGCGGTGGGGTACTGGATGAGACTACTCAAATGTCCAGCGCTAAAACCATGGGGATTAGAGTAGCGGAGTATGCAATTTTTAACCATGTCTTCTAGAGTTGGCAAGAATCTAGAACGCACAACCCAGTCCATTGTCCTTGGCCATCGGACGGGACAGTCTAGCCTGGCAACATCCGAGGCTCTTCTTGTGCTCAGCCGGCTTGGCGCAACATCACTTGTGTGTAAAAACCGCAATGATAATTTTGTGCCAGGTCAAAAGAAGAACAGCGGATGTCATCTGGTAGAAGGCAATTCTCACAGCCCCCACAGATTGCGGTTGTGTCCGATGGACCGCCTCATGCGGATCAGTTTGCACCAATTGTGTTTTCCTTATGACTTTTTTTGCACTCTATGCAACTGAAACAGAAATCTACCAGAAATTATTATTTTTTCTTTAAAGGGATCCTGTCACCCCCAAAACACCTTTAAAGCTATTAAAACCTGTCCCTACAGCATATTAACACTTTCCCTACACTATTTTTAGCTCCTAAATGCAGTAAATGATATTGCATAAAAACGTTTTATAAGTACCTGATTAGTGATGATAATGAGTGACTATGCTATTCATAGTCACTCATCAAGACTGCCCCTCTGCTTCATAGCACGCCTGAATAGGCGTGATCTACATCCAGGATTCAAAATCGCGCGTCCCTTCTGTGCCCTGTGTTCGTAGGAGGCTGCAGTGTGGCTTGTGACGCGATCCGCGTCATTCCCGGCGCCCTGTGACGTATTTACAGCGGCGCCGCGCTGTTAGCTTCAAAATGTGCACTGCGCATGCCCAATGCGCATGCGCAGTGCACATTTTGAAGCTAACAGCGCGGCGCCGCTGTAAATACGTCACAGGGCGCCGGGAATGACGCGGATCGCGTCACAAGCCACACTGCAGCCTCCTACGAACACAGGGCACAGAAGGGACGCGCGATTTTGAATCCTGGATGTAGATCACGCCTATTCAGGCGTGCTATGAAGCAGAGGGGCAGTCTTGATGAGTGACTATGAATAGCATAGTCACTCATTATCATCACTAATCAGGTACTTATAAAACGTTTTTATGCAATATCATTTACTGCATTTAGGAGCTAAAAATAGTGTAGGGAAAGTGTTAATATGCTGTAGGGACAGGTTTTAATAGCTTTAAAGGTGTTTTGGGGGTGACAGGATCCCTTTAAGTAAAAAGGTAAAATAAATGAATGTTAATGAATTACAATCCATGTGTGGGCTGGAATGAAGCATCCTTGGGAGATGCAGCCGTTCTTCTGGCTGGCAGACAGGCAGTGAGTAAACCTGAGGAGCGCTCTGCTCATCCTCACACTGTGCATTAATTATACCTTTTAGTCATCTCCTCGCCTCTTATGGTTCAGTAAGATGTCTGCTAATAGCACGGTTTTACTTCAACAAAATGGCAGATCTGCAATTGCATTTGTCAACATCTATGTAACCGAGAAGGATTATATTAATTTCACCACTAACAAAGAAAAAGAAAAGAAAGAAGAGGTGGGGATGGGGGGGAATAACTAGTTACATTGATCACAGACGACACAACGTGCAGTTTCCCAGCAACAATATTACACTTTCCATTATTCCAGTGAACGCTGATTTGTTTATTAGATCCAATATGACTTTTTATGCTCTGGGGGGAAAAAGGATCCACGAGTCTCCTTCTCACGCAGGCTGTACATAGCGTGATGGAGGAGCCGCTGTAATAACACCATTATTTACTTCATATGTTCCTAGCACCTTGGAAGGAGGGACGGGGAATAAACCTATTCTGATGGCTCTGGAATTTGTGTTGTAGCGTAGAAGTAAAAGCAGAAGATAATGGAGTTAGCAGCGGGTTATAATATATGTCTCTTTTGGGAGATGTCGTGTGGAGATTGCATCAACGGAAACCAAAGTGTTTGGAGCGGGAGGGAAGCTTCCATCACTCCTCAGGTCTGAGCTCACAATGATGACAACATTAAAAGAAACCCAAGTGGAGTTGAGTGCAGAAAAGTAAGACAGAGTTGTTCCTGAATAGGGTACATGACCCAAAGGCCTTACCTGGTGCAGGTAACCGTAAATTATTATGTTGAGAAGTAAGCTGGTATATCTGGAATAGGCTAGCGGAGCTCCTGAGACCCCAATCCCACATTCCGATTTCTGACTATTCTGGGTGACATACAGGTGAGTAAGCATGATTGTTACTCTATCACCTGTATCTTACAGGAGTAATGGAGACAACCAAGTCAACACTCCCTGAGGACTAATTCATACGACTGGATTTTATTCCAGTTGCAATTCCTGGCCTGACCACAAGTCTTATGACCCACTCTACCGGCATCTGGAAAGTACCGTATATGATGCTGTACGTTTGGTCCAGATACCCTAAGTCAGAAAGAGAAGGGTGGCTGAAATACAGACAAGATAATACATCTGCCATAAGGCCTTCAAGAAGAAGACATTATTGATGAAAGGCCATAAGGTGATGGATGTTATTTAAAGTAGGCAGGAAATCCATCAAAGTTTTGACAACTGACTTATGGCCAGGACCAGGAGCCAAATAATTGTTTCCCTGATCTAGTCTATTTTAACAATCCCAGAGTAATCTAGGCCTAAGTGAAAAGCCTAAAGGTGGTTGAGATCCGTGACGTGCCCTCGCTATAGTTTGACCCGTCTAGCACTAAAATATACTTTTAGTCCCCAGTATCCCAAACACAACTAGGCCCAATACACTTTAGAGAGTAAAATCATCCAAATCTCACATGTATCAGGACTCTTGACTCACCCTTGTCAGATAAGAATGGTGCTCCAACATCTTGATTTATCAGGGATCCATCATCAGGTTTTGCTAGAACATCTGAGAGCTGCATGATGTACGCAGTGGTCGCCAACCTGTAGATCGGGAGCCACATGTGGCTGGTCGGCTCTATGATGTGGCTCACAGATTGTCTTCCAGCTTGTGTGGTCATTAGAACCAGGTCTAGCAAACAGCTATAGAGAGCGAGTCCTAGATTGTGACTTGGTGGTAGTACTGGGGTATAGCCACACTGTGTGCTGTCTGTGGAAACTGCATTATGACCAGGGTGAACAGGTTTGCCGGCACCCGGGCAGAACATTGATTTGGCGCCCCCCCCCTCAAAGTAGGTGAGGAGCCTGTGGGGGGGTTGGGTGTGCTGTCAGCTTTCAGACCCGCCCGCTCATATTGCACACCAGGGGGGTGGGTGGCTACGGCGTGTGTCAGCAGTCAGTGAGCAGTAGTAGTGTTTGCAGCAGTCAGTGTGTGGCAGCAGACAGTGTGCGGCAGGCATGTGAGGCAGGCTGATCAGGTTGGCGGCAGCTGTTTGCAGCAGAGTGCCGGCAGTAGTGTGCTGAACAGTGTGTTGCAGCAAGTGTGTGCTCAGCTGTGGTGAGTCGAGCACGGTGTGGCAGGGCAGTGTCGGCAGGCATGTGTGCAAGAGACTGTGTGTGCAGCAGGATGTTTGTGCAGGCATGTGTTGCGACAGTTGTGCAGCACGCTAGTGTCGGCAGGCATTTGCGGTCAGGCATTGTGTGCAAGAGACAGTGGTGCAAGAGACTTGTTGCAGCTGCTCCTAGAGGGAGCACAAGGACTATAGTGTGGCAGCTGCTGTGACTTATATAGTTAAAGGAAGGTGTGAGGACCCAGACATGAATGTGACTGATAGAGGGCAGATGTGACACCCACCTGTCTCCAGGTGTAGCATGCCTCTTGGCTGTTGGGTGTCAATGCACTCAGCTCCGGGGATCTCTCCACATGTCAGAGCAAGTGAGCAGGGCAAGAGCAGTGCGCCCGGTCCGCCACCCAAATGGCGAGGAGGAGGCCTTTACGAGTCACACTTGTCGACAGACAATGCGAGTCTGTCGAGGAGACTCCGCAAGGAGCACAGCTTGACCCGGAAAGTCTCTTTCTTCAGGACGGTGAGTGTAAGCATGAGTACAAACACACAATCAGCTATGCCCCGTCCTTACAGAAAGAGGCGTTAGGTCACAGCTTGCTTGTCCTTGAGGTCTCCTCCGACACGTTCATGTCTGATCGGACAAGTGTGTCCCCGTCACACTGAGCACTGTCGGCATTCCAGCCTCGACTCGGACCGCTCTATATTGCGCGCGGCCGGGTTGAGGGAGGGGGTGCCGCCGGCGCCCTCCACTGACTTGCGCCCGGAGCAAAAGGTCCGGCTGCACCCCCCTAGATACGCCCCTGCATTAGACAGGTCATGGGGGCTCTGGATGTCACTACGGTGAGGGGGGTGAGAGAGGGATATGGGTCACGCCCTTCTTTCAGAGCTGAATGAGCCTCTCAAGGTGAGAAAGGTTGGAGATGTTTGATGTAGAGGCAGAGACCATTGTTTCAACAATGTCGCAGTTCCTGGACTGCTTGCTGCAGTTGTATCTGCTGCAGATCTACTAGTTCTCTGAATGTGGAGCTTTGTATAACCCCACCCACACCACACTATGCACAGACACAAAGCTGCCAATCAGTGATGGAAGGAGGGTTATACAGAGCTCATGAATATGGAGAACTACATGGCAGCAGGATTACTAATCCTCTAGTGATAGTCTCCTGCTGCTAAAACGGTTTATTAAAACTAAAGCAAGCAGCCCAGTAAATGACACATTGCTGTACATCAGAGTGTCTGTCTCTACATTATGCTGCTTTCAGATAAGTTGGAAAAAACCTGGTGATAGATTCCTTTTAAACAACCCATCCTCTTCTTTTCAATAGAGATAAACTGCTTATTATTACACAAAATGTGCATGCTCAGCTGGGATGAGTGTGCATGTGTATGGGGAATAGAAGAGACGAAGTCGGGCAAACATTCAACCAGTCTAAACGATGTTTATATACAGTGTAACGGAGCGGCTCGCTGGCGACGTCAGGAAGCACGAGGAGGCAGCTTTGCATAGGTGAGACCAGAAGGGTTTATTTGCTCATAAACCATTCCACAGGGAAAAACACACACAGCAAACACAGAATCCTAATCACCTTCCCCCTGTGCCTAAGTCCAACCTCCCTTACATAGCCGGACACCACGCCCCTGGAGGGTATGTGAGTCCTGGACCCGCCCATCACTCTCAGGACTCATAAGCCGGCCCCTTGGTTACTAACAACTCCCTCAGTGTTGCTCTCCACTAAGAGATGCTAATGCCGGCTTACATCACAGACCTCAGGTAGGCATGTGACACATACCTGCCATCCACTATGCGTCCCCTTGCCCTCTTACAACAGATTAAGTGATCTATTCCTTTATATCCCTTATATATCTCCTTATTGCTCTAAATTAGATTGTATATTCCCTACAATACACCACTATACAAGATTTATACCTTCACATTACTTGAGGCACTGTATGGCTCTATTGTTGGGAGTGCATCACATATGATAAATCACTTATACAACACTAAGAGAACTGGGTTACTGTGTCTTTAATAGAGTGGTCCTCACAGTGCTGGAGATATATGTAGAGAATTCAGTGAGCTTCTTGAGACTTGACTATGATCTCCATACATTCTCATTCTTCCA
Organism: Allobates femoralis; assembly: GCA_033576535.1. Lineage (NCBI taxonomy): Eukaryota > Metazoa > Chordata > Amphibia > Anura > Aromobatidae > Allobates > Allobates femoralis. Next base: position 513,435,535 of record JARQOC010000005.1, read on the forward strand.
GCAGCTAACATATTCCTGTGAGTGTAGGATGGATTAGTCACACAAGGGCTTACTGTAATTACCACAGTGGATTCTGGGCAACGAGCCACCGGAACAGGTGCACACAAGTGACGCTATAAGGAACACAAGAGGTCCTAGCTTTTACTGTGTGCACACCCCGAAATGCACGGCACCCGGAAAACATTTCAGCTTCTTTCTTGACATCGGTGTCTATTAAATTATTAAAAACGTCTCTCATATAGTCACAGTATATGTAAATCATAAAGCATGGGCAAAGAAAAAGTCAATTGGACTTCAAAATATGTAATATTTTGTCCACTCAAGAGTTATTAGGATTTTTCCAAACAACATTATTGTCAATTTCCTTTAATGCCCTAAATTAAGGGTAAGTCAACAAGTTTTTGCTATGTAAGATGAGGACAGCATTAGGCACGTGTTAAAAAACAAAAAGCAACTGAGGCTGGTTTACATGTGTCGACATCGCCAACGATGTCGCTGCAACTTGTGACATGCAGCGACCTCATAGCGAAGTCGCTGCGTGTGACATCCCGAAAGATCGTGCTGACGAATGGCCAGAGCCGTTTTTTTGGTCTGTCCCGCTGTCACGCATGCATCGGCATGTGTGACGGGGCAACGACCAGTGATCCCCAGTCTGCGCCCGCATCCTAAACGATCATAACGACCAGTGGGTGAGGCGAGACTGGCTGATTTCTGGTGAGTCTGACTGTGTGACAGCTCACCAGCGATCACATAGCGATGTCCCAGCATCCCATCATTGGTCTGGGTACTGGGACATCACAGTGTGTAAACCAGCCTTAACTCCCTTTTCAGGCTCTGTGCAATTGTGTTAACATTAACATGGACTAGAAACTCAAGGCTTTCAGACAACGCCCCCTGCTGTGATTGACACAAAAGTAAATGCACAATCTCTATGAGAGACTGGTGTGCGCAGGGGCAGTTCTCCCAGCTCTCCTACATGTATAAGGGCCCTTTACACATGAGACTTTCCAGCGATCCCACCAGCGATCCGACCTGGCCGGGATCGCTGGAAAGTCTCTCTGTGGTCGCTGGTGAGCTGTCAAACAGGCAGGCTCACCAGCAACAGCCAGCAACAACATCACTGGTAACCAAGGTAAACACCGGGTAACTAAGCAGCGCACTGATGATACAAGACAACCTAATATGGTTTCTTCAAATTCGACACAAATTTCAACTTTAACTGATTACTGCAGTCTTTGAACTATTCAACTCTTATCAAGTCTGCAGAAGATCACATCAGCCAGAGTCTCTACTTAACTCTGATGAAGAGGTTGATAATTCTCAGACGATCGTTATTAAAAGTGGCGTTTTGTCCTGAATTTCGAGAAACCACTTGTTGATCATTTGTAGATATTTAAATTGTTCTTGTTTTGTTGGTTTATTGCAAATAGCATAAAGTTTCTAGATTTTGCTAATAAACCTAATTTGTGAAAGAATTTTATTGAATTGTATATTGTACATAGCTGTATAGTAGGTAGAAGCGGTGGTCATCCAGACAGAAGTTGTTGCCAGGTAACCTTAACTCCCCCGCAAAAGGTATGGCAATACTAATTATACAATCCGCTTGTCATTACTATGGTGAACATAGACCTCAACATGACACCAAGAGAGCGATACAGACCATAGGTCCCTCTCATACACACAATGGTCAAATAATAAAATCATGGAGTAAGACAATGTGAGTATTCATCAGATGCCATTCATAGCTGTGTTGCATATTTCAAAGGATGAAAATACAAAAAAAGATGACGGCACTTGAGATCAGGCAAAACAAAGTCACATGACAAATAGTTGACACAACATTTAGTGGTCCAACTCATTAGACAATTGTAAGTAATACCCTGCCCGCTAATCTTCTCGCTGCGTTGTACAGGATCATGTTTGAATCCTTGCCTGTGTCAGCCATAATTATAATCATCACTGAAAACTCAAACTAATATAGTTAAAAGGCCATTGTTATAATACAAGCGATGCAAGGAGTGCCATAAAGGGGGTGTCCATTACTCAAACAGCCCCTTCTCATGACTATATTCTCCAAAATAAAAAACATCCTTTGAGAACTCCAGTGTTGGCACCAGATGTCCTTGGAGCTCGCGGGATGTTGTTAGGTCATGTGAGCCCTGAAGCCAATCAGCTGCTGACAATGGCCTGATTCACTCCCGCTTAATCATGGACATCCGGAGAAAGTGAGAGCAGCAGCAGGTCTGACTTCCTCTGCATGTCAGTTTCATCAAAAGAAAGTGAGAGTGAAGTTGCCCATTAATGGCCACTAATTGGCTGCAGGCTCATGAGACACTGTTACGCAAGACCTAGGTATCAACATGACTGGTCCAGCATCGGCACCGGTGGGGAGTAAAGGCTCTTTTTATTTTCTAAGGGGGTTTATCGTAATTGAAGACCTGTCGGAATAATGGGCAAGCCCTTTAAGGCCCCCTAATCGTCAGGTTTGGCCAACAGTCTAAGGTATATCGGAGAGATAGAGGAGATAACAAATGATTGGTCAAAGCATTCACTGTGCAAGAACTTTTTATATATGTTTTTTTAAACAGCTTTCATCTCAATGTTGAGCCATGACAACTTGATGAACGCTCTGTAGGAGGATAGATCGTGTGTAAATCCTGATAGATCCACCAGGGTCTTCACCGATATCTTCATACAATCAAACCTATATAGCAGTAATGCGGCTCAAAATCCATATATTCATTCAGTGTTCATATATACTGAGGGCGTTCTATTTCTTTCTCTAAATTAACCATTATGCAGTAACTATAATCAAATCTCTAATAAGACGGCCCACTAGACTAATAAACAGAGAATGAGCAGGAAGTAAAATGAAAAACAAAAATTTAATAAAAATGATATTAAATATTTTCCCACAACCCTATAATTCACATTACTCACATAGGACTGCAAAGTCAACATGACAGGTTCCCTTTGAGGTAACACTGTGACTTTCACTCCTAATATTCAGCTAGTCTAGCCAGAACAGGCATACCAAAGCACATATGTGGCCCACAATGTTGTCATACATGTGATATATGTTCCCTCAGTCTATCAACACCAATTACTCTACCATAAAGAATATGGGAAAATCCTACCGACTTCACATTTCATACTTAATAATAACATTGTACGATCTTCAACCATCTCTGTACAACATCCAAAGGAGCGACACCATCCTCGTTCTGACGTCTCAGTTGAACGTACTGTATATGTTATTCAGCAACGGAAAAATTGCCAAAACGATCTGCCATCCCAACAATACGGGATACGTCAACATTGAAAAAACACCATTAAAAAAAGACTTGTGATGTCCCAGTTTTTATGATTTTGGCTTAGTGGAGACGTTTTACTGAACTCTTTTCTGCATGAAGAATCTAAAAATAAAGTCTGCAGAAGTAAATCACTCCTGAAAGCTGAAAATAGCCGGAATTAGTGTCAAAACGGCAAACTAACCGCAGGCGAAGGAGCTCGAAATAACACAAATAATGTAACATTCAGAACATTCAGATGGATTACCACAATATTCATATAGTGTAATGTAGCAATATCTAAACACAAATTGGTTGTAACAGAATAGGCGTCTCACCAGTACCAAAGAGTAGGATCAGCGGCCAATCTACAGCGGTAAATATCCATACAAAAATTGATCTGTTGTGTGAATGTCATCCATTGACGGTAACAGGAAAGTGGAAATCCCAATCACAGACTTCCAGCAGTGACATGACATAAGGACTTACTAATGTGGCTAGTGCTACAATACAGCTCCAGTCATTGAACCTGGATAAACAATGGAGGGTCCATCACCTTCTGAACCCAAGGGGTTAATCCAGGCCGATCACGCACTGATCCTATCCCAAACATGAGCCATCAAGCAATGATCAGCATTATCCAGGCTCTGATTTTAGCATCAAAACAAAAGGAAATGAAATTATATATTCTTCGCAATAATAAATATTCAATAAGAAAAAAAAAATATATTGCTTTTAAGTTTTATTTGCTGGACAGTTTGCACATTCATGTAAAACATTTTAAATAAGGATTTAGATATTGATTGTTATCTCCCTGTATAACCGTCCAGAAAACAGAATTTAGAATGTGACTAGTCCAGCTTCTATACTGTTACATCTGCAGTTTGTAGTCATTTTTTTTTTTTTTTTTTCCAGAAATAGAAATAAGAAACACCATGTCATGACTCCGCTTAGTTAAAGTGTTATCAGTGACGTTACTTGAAGCACAAGGGCCCCGATGCGAAAGCTCCAACAAGGTCCCCGATTATTACAAATCTTTAACAGCAATAGTCTTTTTCTATAGGCCAAAGGGACTTTTGAAGCCCCCTAGGCTCCGGGGCCTGGGTGCGATCGCAACCCCTGCACCTGTTCCTGTTGTAGTCTGACCCTGGTTGTTAGCCAGCATCATAAAAAGTTTTTGTATGTTCTAAAAACTTACAAACAGGCAATGAGTTTTATCTGTAAGTGTCCGCACATGACAAGTGATGTGTATGAGGGGGCTGGCTGGCTTACCTGGTTCGTTAGCTAAGCCATCCCATTCTTCAGGTGGATACAAAGAAGGGGCCTGGCTTGGCAGCTGAAATGAACCAGACAGCCATCCCTCTTGGAGCAATGCCTCTAATGCAAGGAGGGTGATTGGTTGTTGATATAGTAGACGCACAGCTGTACAGACTCACAAACCAGACTTCTCCGAAAAAGTCTCATCAGTGTTCCTAGACCGTGTTCCCCAACTCCAACCCTCAATGCCCTCCAACATTGCATGTTTTTAAGATTCCTTATTGCACAGGTGATAACTGAATTGATGATTCCAACACCTGTGTAATACTAAGGAAATCCTGAAAACATAACCTGCTGGTGGCCCTTGAGGACTGGAGTTGGAGAACACTGTCCTAGAGAACATTCTTGTCAGCTTTTTGCAAACTCCAACCAATATCAACACTTAATTAACTTGGTGACACCAAATGGACAAATACCAAAGAGCGTCAGAGCTCGCCTTCACACCCCACACTAAACATGAGGTTTTCAGAGAACTGAATGAGCAGGTTACATCACCCCTGGACGGCAGTTCTGGACCCAATAACCTAACAATATTTCAGCATCATACAGACAAACAAAACAAAAAAAAAACAAATGAAGAGAAATCAATGAATAAAAATAATAAAACAGGTAACAGTGCCAGGCCAACAACGTAAAGTAAAATATTTCACAGGCAGAGATCACGCATTAAAGCCTTATTCACACGTCAGTGATCTTTCATGTACACAGAAAATGGTCAGAATGTTATCAGTGATTTTCATCCTAGTGTCATCAGTGATTTGGTCAGTTTTTACCATGAGAGTTCAGGCAGTAATTGTCACTGCTGAAAAAATGAATAAGTTACAAAGCTTCTTCCATTCATTGCAATGATAATCACAAACAACACACGAATTGAGCATGACGCCATTCGTGTGCTGCCTGTGATTGTTCACGGATCCACAGACTTGTCATGAGTCATGGATCAAACTTATCAATACAACTGACATGTCTCTGTGATTGTTAAGCAAATCACTTGGTTCGCAAGAAAACACAGATGTGAGAAGGATCTCAGACTTCAGTGGGTACAGGTTCTATCCCTAAAAACAATGGATAAAATATGATGTGAAAAACTGATGTCTGAATGAAGCCTAAAGGTGGGGTTACACGTCCCGATATCGCGGCGATATCGGAGCCAATGACGCGGGAGCGCGCATTTAGTGCACGTTTCTCCCTGCATCGTATCGGCAGTTTACACGCCGCGATATCGGGATACAACGTCCCGTCGATGTGTACGCCCACCAATCCAGGAACGACCATTTAACATGGGAGTGAATGGGTGACGTCAGCGTACACATCGGAGTTGGGCTGTTACACGCTACGATGCTGCTACAACGGCCATGCGATATCGGGGAGTTGAATAGCTCGGCTATTCAACCCCGATATCGTTTTGGCATCGTTCCAGCATCGCGTTGTACGCTCAAACCATACAACGCGCGAACGATATCGGGTCCAACTCGCGACCCACATGACTTTTTGTCGGAGTTGGACGCCGATATCGCGGCGTGTAAACCCGCCATAAGAGTATGTGCCCACAGGGCGTTTTTGCTGCGGTTTCCACTTGTAGAAAACCATTGGTTTTATGGTAATGTATGCTAATCTGTTCCTGCGGTTGGGCTTCCCAGCAAAACCAATGTGGTTTTACAAAAACGCTGTGCACACACATTAGTTTTGCAAGTGTCAAGAACTGTCAAATACCTGCGTTTTTGGTGCGGATAGCAAAGAATGGACATGTCAATTCTTTTTGCGTTTTTGGTGCAGTCAGTGGGAAAAACGCTGGAGAAATGCAACATCAAAAACGCAGTAAAAACGCACAAAAAACGCAGTAAAAACGCAGTAAAAATGCGCAAAAAACGTGCAAAAAACGCAGACAAGATCATAGCATTTCTCCTGTCAAGAACTCTAGGATCCTCAGGTTTTCCTGCGTTCAGGACTGCTCAAAAAACGTCCTGTGGGCACATACCCTAATATGGCCTGATGAATTAAGAGTAAAGTCTGTAAGTAACCAATATAAACTGATATAACTGAACTTTGTCAAGATGGATCTAAAGAGAATCCAGCAAGCCACACTTATAAAGACACCCCCTGAGCCCTAGACAAAAGGGGGACATGATGGTGGCGAGGGGTGGACCTAGACCTCCTGTAGCCTTGTTGTATGGCTGTGTCTGTAGATGTTATCATGAGATGTTGCTTTAAGAGGAAGGGGCACAGTATGAGAATGTTGAGCCAATAATCACCTAGAGTGGGGGATGCATGGGCTCGAGGCCCCCCAATTGAGTTGTCAGTTAACATATTGAGGTATCTGTTTCTTTCTAATATGTGTTAGTTATTATAGGTTTGCATTAAAGAGGACCTGTCATCCCCCTGCTGCATGGCAATCTAAATGCAGCATTTAATGCAGCATGTCTGCTGCATTCAAGGAAGGGGTCCCCAATGTGTCTGTGTGCTGTGTACCCCAAGATATAGGCTTAGAAAAACTTAGTTAGAAGCCATGGAGGCAGTCCCTGTGGCTGGAGCTCGATTGACTGGAACCATTTCCTCCCCCTCTACCTGTCTGTGCCGCCTCCTGCTGTGCTGTTTATGCTTTGTTCAGACACCAGGGCAGGAATCTGGAGCTGATGTCAGGACAAATGATTTGCTTCCGCTCTAAGTGACAGAGAGGAGGAGAGGAGGAGGGTAAAGCCTGCACAGCAGAAGCAGCACACAGAGGCAGGGGGAGGGAATGGCCCTCCAGTCAATCGAGCTAACTCCAGCCACAGGGACTACCTCCATGGCTTCTAACTAAGTTTTTCTTATAGTGAGTCTGGAGGGCATTCCTGGTTATGGAGTCAGCGCTGTCACAGGGCTTCTCCCCGCCTCCGGCTGCTCTGTGCCTCCTCCTGCTGCTCTGTTCCTCCTCCTCTCTGCTCCCTCCCTCGCCTACGTATAAGTGTCTGATCTCACACAGACGCACAGCGAGGCTGTGACATCAGCCGCTGGCTCCTGCTCCTCACTGTGCGCCTGTGTGAGATCAGACACTTACATGCTGCCGCAGGCGAGGAGGGGCAGAGAGGAGGAGGAACAGAGCAGCAGGAGGAGGCACAGAGCAGCCGGAGGCGGGAGAAGCCCTGTGACAGCGCTGACTCCATAACCAGGAATGACCTCCATACTCACTATATGTAAGCTTTCTAAAGTCTATTTCTCAGGGTACAGGGGAGCTAGAAACATGGGGGAGCCTTTTCTCTGAATGCATGATGCATTAATTGGTGCATTTAGTTTGCCATACACCAGGGGGGTGACAGGTCCTCTTTAACTAAAGTGGAGTGGGGGATCCATCCCCAAGTCCAAAAATCATTTTGTAGTTTTCATGGCAAGAAAAGTGAAGGACACTGTAAGAGATGCGAGAACACAGTCTTCGGCTTGGTTCAGGTAAAATCTAACACTATGTTCAGAGCCTCTGTCGTAGCTCACATCCGAACCCTCGGGGGAAAGAAAACAGTAACATTTCAAAAACTAAATCACAATGAAAATCAATTAAAACAAAGCAAAAAAACCCCACCATGTTGTATTTTCTGTCCTTAAAAAAAACTGTGCACATACAGTAAGGATAGCTTTTACAGGTGGGTACCAGGAGGAATCCACCTGAAAGAGACACATTTAGGGTAAAAGGTGCTCGATAAACGGTACAAATAATAAGCATATTTACAAAAAATACTTGTGCACATTAAGGCTGGTTTCACACCACGGTTTTTCCCTGATCAGGTTCGATCAGGTTTGTGCGTCAAAACCAGGAGTGTCTCCAAAACTCAGAACAGGTATCAATCTTTCAATTATAGTTTGTCTCTGCAAGTTCCTCTCCTGGTTCCTCTCCTGGCTCCTCTCCTGGTTTTGGCACACAAACTGGATGGACACTGATCAGTGAAAAACCGCAGTGTGAAACCAGCCTGTCTTTTATAACTTTTAATCCACTTCAGGCTTAGGCCGGTTTCACACCACAGTTGTGGTGTATCAGGTTCTGTCCGGTGTTTTGCAGGAAACACCGGACAGAACCTGATAGCCCCGGATAGAACAAAACCGGAGGGCAAATATGTTTTCTGCCAGAATCGGCAGATCGCAGGGTTCAGGAGCGGTCCCTGATGAAATGTCAGGATCGCAGCTTGTGGGATCTTTCCGCGTTCTTGAAATCTCAGGAGGACAGTTCCAAGTGCTGAAGTTCAGTGCGGCCGGTGCTGAGCTTCAGCACCCGTCGTCCGGGAACTTGACAGATTCTGTCAGATCCGGCCCTGTAGACTCCCATGTTAGGGGGCGCTGGATCGCGCCATATCTGGGAGAACCCGTCAGGATCTGGTTTGGTTTAATTTTTTGTCCCGGACACAAAAATGATGCAAGCTCCGATTTTGTGTCCGAAGCAAAAATGAATGCAGCCTGATGCTGTCAGACAGGGACAAAACCGGATGGCAAATCCCTGCCATGCGGCTCTATCCATAGGCACCATAGGGCTACATTAGGGTTAGGGTCAAAATCGGGGTCGGGGCTGTCAAGTTCGCATTGAACAGCCCCGGACCTGATCAAACCGTGGTGTGAAGCCGGCCTTAGAAAGCTGAAATGTTACTCCAACAGCCCAAGCCTCCCAATGTAGCTAGGATTACAGGGGCGCACCACAGCACCCAGTATACACCACTGATAAGATATACCAATATCATTAAGAGGCATTCACTTCTAAATGGATCTGGAGCATGTAATTCCTGCACTCCAATCATTAAGAGTGGCCTATGTACAACCGAGTGGCCTAAGTGTGAACACACCCTTAGTTCACACTATACTCCGAACCATTCCCCCCACCACCACTTCCCACAAACATTGAGAAACCACAAAATTTCGAGCGTAAAGTGCTACTTCATTTTGTGAACTTTTCCTGAAGTTGTTTTGAAGTTTTCATTTTTTTTTTAAGTCTTCTTTGGACGTGCTTAGTTTGGAGCATTTTCTGTCTAGCGCTACTTGAAAAAAAGGATCATCCGCTTTCTTTTCTCCCACCAGGTTTTGAAAGCCTTGAAGCATGTAAAAATAGCAAGTAGTTTTTCCAAAGATTCATAAAAATGAGTAAAGATTCTTTTGCTGTTCATTTCCTTTATCCACTCAAAAACCAAAGATGCAAAATAAAACAACTCCACAAGCAATGGCCGATATTGTAATAGGTATGGAAATCCATCGAATAGTAATAGCTTTAATAATCTGTGACCTTCTTTACAGTGTAATACAGAGAAATAGAGAGACGTAAGTGCAGGGAGCGCTCCTGATGACATATCACCAACAAAATGTGCGACCGTAATTACACACAACACATACAAACGATATCATAACAGATAATGAAACCTGTTTATAGAGGTGAGGTGAAAAATTGCTAAATAGCTGCACCGATATTTAATAAGACACCAGGCGACTACAAGGAACCTCTTTTCCAGCACTGCGTGAACTATTAAGTGGTCGAATACACACACATTATAATATATATATATATATATATATATATATATATATATATATATATATATATACACACACACACACCACACACACATTATATGTACCGTATATACTCGTGTATAAGCCGACCCGTGTATAAGCCGACCCCCCTACTTTTGCCCCCAAAATCTGGGAAAACCTATTGACTCGCGTATAAGCCGAGGGTGGACCTCGGCACAGGTATACAGCCCCCAGCAGTGTGGTATACATCAGCCTCCCCAGTGGTATATACAGCCCCAGTGGTAGTATCCAGCAGCCCCAGAGGTATATACAGCCCCAGTGGTAGTATACAGTAGCCCCAGAGGTATATACAGCCCCAGTGGTAGTATCCAGCAGCCCCAGAGGTATATACAGCCCCAGTGGTAGTATACAGTAGCCCCAGAGGTATATACAGCCCCAGTGGTAGTATCCAGCAGCCCCAGAGGTATATACAGCCCCAGTGGTAGTATACAGTAGCCCCAGTGGTATATACAGCCCCAGTGGTAGTATCCAGCAGCCCCAGAGGTATATACAGCCCCAGTGGTAGTATCCAGCAGCCCCATAAGTATATACAGCCCCAGTGGTAGTATACAGCAGCCCCAGAGGTATATACAGCAGCCCCAGTGGTATGGCTTATATTGGCAGCCAGCCTACTTACATACACATACCCATACATACACACATATACACACACGTACACATATATACACATACACACACACACACACACAACATAACACATATATACACATACACACACATACACACAGCTTCCTACCTTGTCCTCCCGTTCTGCAGTGCCTTCCGGTGTCCTCCGTGCTCCGTTCCCGGTCTGCTGTGCCTTGTGGTTCCTCCTGCTTCGGTTCCATCATCGGTGCTGGGGGCTGCCATCTTCCTTCTTCCCTCCGCCCCCGGCCAGTGATGTCAGAGCAGGCCGCGCTGTGATTGGCTACCACCCGTGACATGTGATCACGGGTGCTAGCCAATCACAGCGCGGCCTGCTCTGACATCACTGGCCGGGGGCGGAGGGAAGGAAGATGGCAGCCCCCAGCACCGATGATGGAACCGAAGCAGGAGGAACCACAAGGCACAGCAGACCGGGAACGGAGCACGGAGGACACCGGAAGGCACTGCAGAACGGGGGACAAGGTAAGAAATACTGCGCAGCGCCCCCCCACCCCCCGCACCCCCTCCCACCATAGGATTACCGTATTGACCCATGTATAAGCCGAGGGGGGACTTTTCAGCCCAATTTTTGGGCTGAAAAACTCGGCTTATACACGAGTATATACGGTATATGCATATACATCTAAACACATATACATAGACACACACACATATAAAGTGTTGGCACCATTGAAATAGTTTCAGAGAATGAAGTATTTCCCAGAAAATTATTACAATGGCTCATGTTTGGTCATACATATTTATTCCCTTTGTGTATATTGCAACAACACTAAAAAGAGAAAAAAAAAAAACAGAGAAGAAAAGGCAAATTGAGCATAATTTCCCACAAAATCCCAAAATTGGGCTGGATAAAAATCATTGGAACATTTCCAAAATTGTGAGTAAACCTCTTTGTTTCACGTATTTGATGCTCATTCAAACTCACATGTGGCAAGTTACAGGTTTGGGCAATAAGAAAATCACAACTGAAACCAGGAAACAAAAGGGAGAAACTGACTCAATCTTTGCACTGTGTGTCTGTCTGTGCTACACTAATCATGGAGAACAGAAAGAGGAGTAAAGCCCCCATCACACATAGCGAGATCTCTAGCGTGATCGCTATTTTGTCACAGATTTTGTGACGTAACAGCGACCTCACCAGCGTTCTCGCTATGTTTCACACGCAGCAGCGACCGAGCTCCTGCTGTGACATCGCCGATCATGTCGAAATAGCCTGGACCATTTTTTGATTGCCTGGCTCCCACTGGGCAGCATGCACGGTGTGTTTGACGCCCAACAACGACCTCATTGGCGACTTAGAACTCAGCCACGTTGACTAGCTGCTGTGTGACAGGGTCCCAACAACCGCTGAGGTCGTTATATGGGTCGCCATATCGTTGCTGCGTCGTTGAGTAGATCTGACTGTTTGACATCTCAACAGCGACCACGATACGACCTTACCAGGTCGTGTCGTTGCCGACATCGCTGGAGCGTTGCCAAGTTTGACAGGACCCCAAGTGTGTAAGTAAGCTAAAATCCTTCCGGGAAAGTGTCTTGTGGACAGATGAGACCAAGATAGAGCTTTTCTGTAAAGGCCTGCAAAAAAAGAACACAGTACCTACAGTCAAATACGGTGGAAGCTTGGGGTTGTTTTGTTGCCTTGACTGTGTGCAAGGCATCATGAAATCTGAAGATTACCAAAGGATTTTGGGTTGCAATGTATTGCCCAGTGTAGGACTGCTGGATTTGTGTCCTAGATCATGGGTCTTCCAGCAGGACAAGGACCCCAAACATACTTCAAGAAGCCCCAGAAATGGATTGAAATAGAGAGCTGGAGAATTCTGAAGTGACAGCAATGAGTCAGGACCTAAATCCCATTGATCACCTCTGGGGAGATCTTATAACTGCTGTTGGGAGAAGACACCTTCAAATAGGAGATACCTGGAAGAGTTTACAATAGAAGAGTCCAAATTTCCAGGTGAGAGGTGTAAGAAGCTTGATGATGGTTATAGGAAGCGATTGATTGCAATTATAATTCTGAAGGGTGTTCAACTAGCTATTAAGCTGACAGTGCCAACAATTCTGTCCGGACCATTTTTGGAGTTTTATGTGAAATTATGTCCAATTTGCCTTTCTCTTTTTTCTTGCTTTGCTCCTGTACACACAAAGGAAATAAACATGTGTATAACAAAATATGTGTAATTGCAATAATTATCTGAGAAAAATACTTTATTTTCTGGAACATTTCGAAGGGTGGCAACACTTTTAGCCATGATTATATATATTATATTACATTATAAATATATATTATACACATAAACTGATCTAAAACGATTTTCGTTGCTGTGGTGACAATCAACAAATGAAATTATTGCATGCGTGGAGAGCTGTTTCTATGGAAACCAACATGTTTCCCCGGCTTCATTCAGTGGCAAGATATTTTCAGAAAGGCAAAATTAAGAAAATCAATTCTACAGGTAAGTGGGTGTAACTACATGTCGACAGCAGGGAAATAAGAAGTACAGAATGTTAGGAAGAATAATGGAATAAAGCAGTGACAAAAAAAGTGGCTCAGTGGTTGGCTCTGTACAGTGGCTCAGTGGTTAGCACTGTACAGTGGCTCAGTGGTTGGCTCTGTACAGTAGCTCAGTGGTTGGCTCTGTACAGTGGCTCAGTGGTTGGCTCTGTACAGTGGCTCAGTGGTTGGCTCTGTACAGTGGCTCAGTGGTTAGCACTGTACAGTGGCTCAGTGGTTAGCACTGTACAGTGGCTCAGTGGTTAGCACTGTGCAGTGGCTCAGTGGTTAGCACTGTACAGTGGCTCAGTGTACAGTGGCTCAATGGTTAGCACTGTACAGTGGCTCAGTAGCTGGCTCTGTACAGTGGCTCAGTAGCTGGCTCTGTACAGTGGCTCAGTGGTTAGCACAGTATATGGTGGCTCAGTGGTTAGCACTGTGCAGTGGCTCAGTGGATAGCACTGAACAGTGGCTCAGTGGTTAGCACTGTGCAGTGGCTCAGTGGTTAGCACTGTGCAGTGGTCAGTGGTTAGCACTGTACAGTGGCTCAGTGGTTAGCACTGTACAGTGGCTCAGTGGTTAGCACTGTACAGTGGCTCAGTGGTTAGCACTGTACAGTGGCTCAGTGGTTAGCACTGTACAGTGGCTCAGTGGTTAGCACTGTACAGTGGCTCAGTGGTTAGCACTGTACAGTGGCTCAGTGGTTAGCACTGTACAGTGGCTCAGTGGTTAGCACTGTACAGTGGCTCAGTGGTTAGCACTGTACGGTGGCTCAGTGGTTAGCACTGTACGGTGGCTCAGTGGTTAGCACTGTATGGTGGCTCAGTGGTTAGCACTGTACAGTGGCTCAGTGGTTAGCACTGTACGGTGGCTCAGTGGTTAGCACTGTACGGTGGCTCAGTGGTTAGCACTGTACAGTGGCTCAGTGGTTAGCACTGTACGGTGGCTCAGTGGTTAGCACTGTACGGTGGCTCAGTGGTTAGCACTGTACGGTGGCTCAGTGGTTAGCACTGTACGGTGGCTCAGTGGTTAGCACTGCAGTCTTGCAGCGCTGGAGTCCTGGCTTCAATTCCCATCAAGGACGACATCTGTAAGGAGTTTCTATGTGCTCCCCATGTTTGTTGTGCGGGAAGAAACTGGAGAACTGGCAGGAAACCCACAGAAAGTCATATTGATAGGGAATGTAGATTATAAATGCTATCCCCATTGGGGCTCACAATCTGTGCAAAGTGCTGTGGAATATGTTGGCGCTATATAAGCAATGCCTAATAATAATGTGATGTTAAAAACAATTATTCAGGTGTTTGGGTTTTTTGCTCTTACTTGATGTCTTGTAAAAACAAAATATGTTGATTCTCTACTTCTGCAACAAATTTATCATTTGGAAAATCTAAATAAATATAAAAAGACACTTGCTGCAACTTTTTCATACCCAACCTCCAACAAACTCCCAGTCCAAAAAAAACAAAAACAACTATACTATTTCCTATATTCAGAGATTTAAAGTGCACTGGGGCGTGTCTTTGCACTTGGAAGAAGCATAATAAAGGCACTGACATGCCCCCAGTGCACTTTCTGCCTAATTATAATACAACTTCTACCCTAGATTACTCTGTTTACACTCTACACAGCCATGTTATACCCGGCAGAAGTGGTCTGTTACCATTCTGTGATGGCAGTGAATGGTACTGAGCACAACAGGCAGTTAGGTGCCAACTACCTGCATTATAATGCTTGGGCACTTTTTTTTGTATAAAAATGCCAGATATACCCTTTAACATAATTCTCTCCTTGTTTCTATTGGTATTTTGTTATATTGAGAATAAAGTCACTTCTTGGTCACCAGAGAGGTGCAGTACATCTTCTGTCATGGTTTACACTGCAGCTTAGCTTTATAAGATTGACTTCTAAAGACTTGCCAATCAGGCTATGTGGAGGAACCCTGAGGAGCTGTCAGATAGGCTAGGTGGAGAGGGCTCTGCCCATCCAAGCAGTCTTACTGAGGGTGCTTTCACATCTGCGTTTTCGGGGTAGTGTCTGTGTCAGGCAAAATCCTGATGCCATCTGATCAGGCCTGGGGATGCAGGGATATCAGGTGGCATCAGGATGTCGCCTGATGCCGATCAGTGCGGCATTTTCATTGCACCACCGACCGCAGCATGTTGCGGTTTGGGGCCACTTGAAAAAGCCTGATGCATCCAGTGAATGCAGGCAGGACAAATTAGGGGTTCACTCTGAGCATGCTCAAAAGCAGTTTGAGCTTGCTCAGATCAGCTCCGGGGTGTGTTCTCTCTCCCCCCCTCAAGGGCCAACCATCCAGCAGACATAAAGACGCTGTGGCGCCTGCATTCAGTGTCCTGCACCCGTTGCAGATCATATGCGTCTAGGCCTAATGTGGCCAAGACACATATGTGAAACTAGCCTTACAGCTGCAGCTTGTACTGAGCAGGGCAAGACCTCAGCAGCAACAGGGAGGAGGAACACTGAGTAGTTGACAATGGAATTAAACCTGCATAAAGGACTATACAGCCATTCTGACATACAGTTAGGGCCAGAAATATTTGGACAGTGACACAAGTTTTGTTATTTTAGCTGTTTACAAAAACATGTTCAGAAATACAATTATATATATAATATGGGCTGAAAGTACACACTCCCAGCTGCAATATGAGAGTTTCCACATCCAAATCGGAGAAAGGGTTTAGGAATCATAGCTCTGTAATGCATAGCCTCCTCTTTTTCAAGGGACCAAAAGTAATTGGACAATGGACTCTAAGGGCTGCAATTAACTCTGAAGGCGTCTCCCTCGTTAACCTGTAATCAATGAAGTAGTTAAAAGGTCAGGGGTGGATTCCAGGTGTGTGGTTTTGCATTTGGAAGCTGTTGCTGTGACCAGACAACATGCGGTCAAAGGAACTCTCAATTGAGGTGAAGCAGAACATCCTGAGGCTGAAAAAAAAGAAAAAATCCATCAGAGAGATAGCAGACATGCTTGGAGTAGCAAAATCAACAGTTGGGTACATTCTGAGAAAAAAGGAATTGACTGGTGAGCTTGGGAACTCTAAAAGGCCTGGGCGTCCACGGATGACAACAATGGTGGATGATCGCCGCATACTTTATTTGGTGAAGAAGAACCCGTTCACAACATCAACTGAAGTCCAGAACACTCTCAGTGAAGTAGGTGTATCTGTCTCTAAGTCAACAGTAAAGAGAAGACTCCATGACAGTAAATACAAAGGGTTCACATCTAGATGCAAACCATTCATCAATTCCAAAAATAGACAGGCCAGAGTTAAATTTGCTGAAAAACACCTCAAGAAGCCAGCTCAGTTCTGGAAAAGTATTCTATGGACAGATGAGACAAAGATCAACCTGTACCAGAATGATGGGAAGAAAAAAGTTTGGAGAAGAAAGGGAACGGCACATGATCCAAGGCACACCACATCCTCTGTAAAACATGGTGGAGGCAACGTGATGGCATGGGCATGCATGACTTTCAATGGCACTGGGTCACTTGTGTTTATTGATGACATAACAGCAGACAAGAGTAGCCGGATGAATTCTGAAGTGTACCGGGATATACTTTCAGCCCAGATTCAGCCAAATGCTGCAAAGTTGATTGGACGGCGCTTCATAGTACAGATGAACAATGACCCCAAGCATACAGCCAAAGCTACCCAGGAGTTCATGAGTCCAAAAAAGTGGAACATTCTGCAATGGCCAAGTCAATCACCAGATCTTAACCCAATTGAGCATGCATTTCACTTGCTGAAATCCAGACTTAAGACGGAAAGACCCACAAACAAGCAAGACCTGAAGGCTGCGGCTGTAAAGGCCTGGCAAAGCATTAAGAAGGAGGAAACCCAGCGTTTGGTGATGTCCATGGGTTCCAGACTTAAGGCAGTGATTGCCTCCAAAGGATTCGCAACAAAATATTGAAAATAAAAATATTTTGTTTGGGTTATGTTTATTTGTCCAATTACTTTTGACCTCCTAAAATGTGGAGTGTTTGTAAAGAAATGTGTACAATTCCTACATTTTCTATCAGATATTTTTGTTCAACCCTTCAAATTAAACGTTACAATCTGCAATTGAATTCTGTTGTAGAGGTTTCATTTCAAATGCAATGTGGTGGCATGCAGAGCCCAACTCGCGAAAATTGTGTCACTGTCCAAATATTTCTGGCCCTAACTGTAAGTTTTCAAAGTAGGTAAAACCGCCTTATGTCGATGAAATCTATTTAGTAAAATCTACCGTTTGTAGAGTGATATTTTGAGACAGATCTGCTTGAAACATAAAAGACAGGAATCAGGATACACACCATTGGACATGATTTGCCTGGAAGTGATCCCTCTAAAGGCCGGTTTACACGCTGCGACGTCCCAGCGACCCGATCAACGATCAGGATCGCTGGGACATCATTATCTGATCGCTGGTGAGCTGTCACATAGGCAGACTCACCAGCGATCAGCGACCAGCGAGTACGCTGGTAACCAGGGTAGACACTGGGAAACTAAGCATAGCGCTGCACTTAGTTACCCCATATTTACTCTGGTTACCATGTCCCAGCGTGTACTGTGCAGCGCTGGGCATTGGCCGGGAGGTCGTTGATCGCTGGTCTCCCGCTGTCACACACACCGATGCTGGCCGCCGAGCGGGAGACCAACGATCGATAAACGGCCCTGGCCATTCCGCAACAATCAGCAAGCTGATCTCTTATCGTTGCAGGATGTCACACGTAGCTACGAGGTCGCTGCAACGTCACAAGTTGCAGCGACATCGTTAACGATGTTGACACGTGTAAACCGGCCTTAAGGTGAAGTATATCCCAACCTTGTGATGATGACTATGGCAAGCACAGATGTCTCCCAGCTAGATCCAGTCCTCAACGGTGAGCGATCCATACTTACTATATTAAAGCTATTTTAGGCTCTTATCATTCGACGTAGACTCTCTGAGCTTATAAAAATTCTTCCATGAATTATGCAGTGAGAAATTGTTGCATAAAACATTGATTGTACCTTACGAGGGAGATGTGCTGGCATACGCCGGGGTTTTAAGCAAAAACTGGATTAGCTCGACAGTCACCGCACTCCAAGTGTTACTATTAACATACAGATTTTCAAAATGATCTTTCCCCTCCCGGAATTTTTTTTTTTTTTGCAGCTCCTGTAACAGATGAGATAAAACCCTGGCACCCGAATGAAAACGTATTATGAAATCAAAGTCATAACAACCTGCTAATGAGGGAGGGTAATTAGACACGTCCGGGGACTCGCAGGTGACATCATCAGACGTACAAAGGAATATGGTGCTTGAAAAGCCTTCAAGCCTCTCCCTGGCAGCAGAAGACACTGTGTAACTATCCATTTTATAGCTGAAGGGGGTCCCTCCAGGACCACTACATACACCGATTTTACAAGCATGGCTGGAAAACAGTTTACCATGGCAACCGGGGCACAAAGCGGCAGACACCATTACCTCGTTAGGAGAGTAAAAGGAATAGCACAGCGTTTCCCAGCACAAACCAGCGATAAATGATGGAGACTTTGAAGCTTTTAGTCATTATCTGTACTCCAACTACCGTAAATATCTTCTGGTATCAATGCAGCCGATGCAGGCAAATACTGGACAAAGGCAGGGGTAGAAAGTTTAGGAACTGTTTAAACAATGTTCTTAATAATCTTTAATAAAAATGTTCTAAAATTTGGCTGTTGCAAAGTAATTGACAGAATTGTGACATTTCTGAAGAGCGCTCAGCTGCATAAAGGACTTCCAGAAATCCTGCTCCTGAGTCCTCTGTGCCCTCCATCTCCCTTTACTCAATGTTAGGGATCACAGGAGGGAAGGGGTTTGTACACAGATCTGTATTGGAGAGAAGGGAGGAAGTATCTCAGACTGTAGACAGGGAGGAAAACACATGAAGAGAAAAGTACAGCCTATATTACATGAAGAGACGCTCCCACAGAGGAAAAATTTTAAGTTTTGATCAGGCTGAAAAGTGGTATCAGGGGTCTAAAAATGAATGAATAGGGTTGTGCTATGAACAATTGCACACTTTAATCAATAGATCTTAGAATAAAAATAAAGGCCACTTCACACACAGAGATATCTGAGTCCAATATCTGAACAGATCTCTGGTTGCAGTGAAATCATAGATACATTGCTCCATTTTGTGGCTGTGTACAACATGGAGCAATGTATCCATGATTTCACTGCAACCAGAGATTTGTTCAGATATTGGACAGATATCTGTGTGTGTGAAGTGGCCTAAAATTCCACAATTGGATGTGTGGAAAAAAATGTTCTTGTCCCAAGATATTCTTATAAATGTGCCCCTGTCTAATGTATGTGTGCAGGAACAGGTTGGCTAAACCACAGCTCCTGGGCACGGAAGGAAGAGAGTATACAGACATTACAGTCGTGGATCACAGAATATAAGAGTATACAGACAATACAGCCAGGAATCACAGAATATAAGAGTATACAGACATTACAGCCGGGGATCACAGAATATAAGAGTATACAGACATTACAGCCGGGGATCACAGAATATAAGAGTATACAGACATTACAGCCGGGGATCACAGAATATAAGTGTCACGCTGGGAGCGGGAGAGGCACTCAGCGTAGGACCACGACCGGGGGGGGGGGGATAAGGAGTCCCTAAAGCTATGGGCACAAGAGGGAGAGGGTGACCCCTAGTCTTACTGGGGCTGACCCTGTCTGCCCTAACGTCCCTATACAGTTTCCTCAACTGTCGCCGACCACGAACCTCGTCCCTCTCTGATCCTAGCACTACCTTATCTAAGGATCAGATGAAGAGGTTCACTAGACCCCTCCACTAACAACTAAAGACAAACACAAGGAAAAAACAGACAATGGGGAAAGAAAACACTTATCTTGCAGCAGAGCACAGCAACCTCCACAACCTCAGCTTCTGCTGGAGCAAGGATAATGAGTGCACAAGGAAATATCACCTGCACCGAGGGAGGGCAATGAAACTCCTTATAAAGGTGGGAAGAACCTGCTGGGTCCTAGAGACCCAGAATACTGGTGTAGAAACCAGACCGAGCACAAGACCTTCCCAGCCGTCTCCCCATGATAGGGAGATCTTATCATACCTTCTCTTTATCTACACAGAAGGTAAATGCCCCTGAAAGACGGACCGTCCTCAAACCTTATGGCTGATTGGCCCAACGCTGGGACCGTCTGCGCGTGGCCTCTACCCTGTCATCCGTGCCACCCGTGACAATAAGAGTATACAGTCATTACAGCCAGGGATCACAGAATATAAGAGTATACAGATATTACAGCCAGGGATCACCGTATATAAGAGTATAAAGACATTACAACTGGGGATCACAGTGTATAAGAGTATACAGACATTACAGCACGGGATCACAGAATATAAGAGTATACAGACATTACAGCTGGGATCACAGAATATAAGAGTATACAGACATTATTATTATTATTTATATAGCACCATTATATTCCATGGCGCTTTACATGCTAAAAGGGGCAGACTAGGACAAGTAACATAGCAACAATACAAGTAACAATAAATGTGGACAGCCGGGATCACAGAATATAAGAGTATACAGATATTACAGCCAGGGATCACCGTATATAAGAGTCTACAGACATTACAGCCGGGGATCACAGAATATAAGAGTATTCAGACATTAAAGCCAGGGATCACAGGATATAAGAGTATACTGACATTACAGCTAGGGATCACCGTATATAAGAGTATACAGATATTACAGCCGGGGATCACAGTGTATAAGAATATACAGACATTACAGCCTGGGATCACAGAATATAAGAGTATATACACATTACAGCTAGGGATCACAGTGTATAAGAATATACAGACATTACAGCCTGGGATCACAGAATATAAGAGTATAAAGACATTACAGCAGGGGATCACAGAGAATATAAGAGTATACAGACATTACAGCCGGGGATCACAGAGAATAAAGAGTATACAGACAATACAGCCGGGGATCACAGAATATAAGAGTATACAGATATTACAGCCAGGGATCACAGAATATAACAGTACACAGACATTACAGCCGGGGATCACAGAATATAAGAGTATACAGACATTACAGCCGGGGATCACAGAATATAAGAGTATATAGACATTACAGCCGGGGATCACAGAATATAAGAGTATACAGACATTACAGCCGGGGATCACAGAATATAAGAGTATACAGACATTACAGCCGGGGATCACAGAATATAAGTATATACAGACATTACAGCCTAGGATCACAGCTGATTCTTTCTGTGAGGTAAAACAAGTTTTTAAACTCAGTGGAATATTTTTCATCACAGAAAATATCAGCTGTGATCCCCGGCTGTAATGTCTACATATTCTTTTACTTGATATATCTGACCTGTTCCTGCATGGTTGGAATCACAGATTACACAGGGGCACTTATATAAGAATATCTGAGGACAGGAACATTTTTTTTTAACACATTCACATGTGGAACTTGTTTTTATTCTAAGATCTAATAATGAAAAGTACAATTGTTCATGGCACAGCTCCTTTAAAGAAGGCAGATTGCAAACTAGAACTTAATAGTAATCTGTTGTTAATGTTTACCCGGTCTCTAAACCTACATATAATTGTATAGCCCCATTTAATATGTTAATGACCCTAAAACACTGCTCTAGCAATGAGAAATTGCTTCTTGAAGTTGTGAAGTCATGCAGAGGAAGGTGAGGCTGGGCGTGGAATAGAGCCTCGGAGGCAGAGACTTGGGAAGGGCTCTTACACCCCCAGAGCACTTAAGCCTAATTTGCATATGAATTACATCAGCGATTTTTCAGTCAAGGAGCGACAGATTGAATAAATAAAAGGTGTGGATGGCATATTTCAGAGCGCAACACCACCATATAAAAACGTTTTGGGGGAATGGTTTGTGCTGACAAATTCTCCTTAAGAGCCTAAGACAAATTGCCTAATGAAGTTCATTGCAATGTGTCATCATTTACAATCCTGGACAAGATAATAATGAGTTTTGTTACTCTTGAAAAATAAAAATTTAGGAGAACTAGATACAGATTTTTACAGAGAATAGACAGGCACTAAAGGTCCCTCTACCCATTAGAACAAAATCAGCAAAACCCAGTGAACACCTAATGTATATGGGATCCAACCAATTGGTATGTGGACCCGTGGAAGCATTCTGTACATGTGAAATGCCCGTCACCCTGGGCGTCTCCTGCTTTATACCATGTGGTCTTAAACGCTGCAATAAACTATATTCTTTAGATGGTAAGTGCCTCTTTTTCTGGACTTTTATACTACTTTTTACAAGTGTAGCACCACGTACATCCTTATGGTACCACTGCAGGATGGATACCAACGGCTACTTCACGTGCACGAGCACGCCCAAACGGTTACCAACGGGAAACGCACCCTCTTTACACGTCGCCACAAGGTGCGCTACGCTACAGCTAGCTACATCACCGGGTGTCTCAAGTAGTCATCTGTAGCCCATCGTACGTCATTTACACACCACTACAACCATCTAATATGGGCGTACCTGGTGCAGCAGGGACAGCACATAGGCGTGCTACAATTGTGGATTACGAGACGTCCGTACGCTGATAGGACAAAGCAATAATACCATGATTGGCCAGGCATCGCAGGAGGCTGATTAATACTTGACGCTCGAGCAATTGTGTAGTGTGACTCGTCAGCTCCTTAAATATGCCGCCCTGTGCGGCGACAACCAATCGCAACGCAGGAGCTTCCTCCAATGATCGCTGATGGGGCGCGGTAACCCGGAGCCTGTGTCACGCCCCAGCTACATAGCATGGTGTAGGAACAACCCTTCTGTTCCTTCTTTACACGCCGATACAGCTTGCTACAATCGGCGATGTAGCCATCTGTTTATGGGCAGTGCACGGATACAGATGTATCTGTAGCCGGCTGTGTCGTCCCGTCTTCAGACGCCGCTACTACGGGCGATATTGGCGCCACAAGCTACATTTGTAGCCTGTAGCGGGTTGTATGCATCCTGCAGTGGCGGCGTGTAAAGGTACCATTAGGTCTGAGTATGTACAATATTAATTTATGGTCTCTAGTTGTGCCAAAATATAGGGCTTTTCTATTTATTTTTCCAATCAATTCTTCCCTAATAGATTCTGTTAGGGGAGATTTAGGATCAGACATGCTGAATTACGACCAACAATCCTTTTATTTCCCACCCTCTAATAATTGAAAATCATTGCACACTCAGCCAAGTGTGAATGTGTGGAGAAGTCGAGAGAGACAACAGTTGGCCGACTACTATCTAAGGCAGTGTTCACCAACTCCAGTCATCAGAAGCCACCAACAGTGTAGTACCATGTAGTACACGTGGATCGGTGGATTCTGCAGCAGCCGTTGCATGTGATGTATACTGGTTGTGGGTCCCAGAACCTGGCCAGGTGAGTAGCAATATTGGGATTGTATATTTCTAGTGATGATAAGACCCTATTTGCACTTCTGTATCTTTTACAGTCTGTTCTGCAGTTGAATGTTTGGCTTACAGACTCCACAGTCCTGCTTTTACATTTAACCTATTTGATCTTTAATTTCAGCTTGACAATATTAGAGTCTCTACTGCTGGACTTCATAAAAAGTGACGGCAAGAATCTGTGTATTGAGAATTTTCAAGCCAATTATGTTGTGACTTCGGGGCTTTACATCAGTTTCTGATTAATAGCGGCTTTCCACTTGAGGAAAAAAATGACCATATTAAAAAATGAATTTTGCTGTAATAGAGATTGTCATCATCTCTGCATTTGAAGGACTGCTGCCACTTAAAAGTTAAGTCTTAAGTATTTCAATGATTATTACCTTTTTTATATCTGGTTTACTTCAGTAAGTAATGTGAATAGGTTTTCTGGTATGCAAAATCAATTTCTAAAAGCATAATACAGGTACAAATATAGGAAAATATCACTAATACAATTATCAGGAATCAATGTGCTTATCACATAGTGGATATGTGTGACGTATGTCTGAGGCTACAAGTAAAAAAGGCCATCTCTGACACACTGGGAACAAGCCACTGCGTTAGGCAGAATCCAGAGAAAGCAGACACTCCTTAACCCCTATAAAGGGATCTGGAATTACAACTGGATCCAGGAGATCGCTGCCTATGGAAAGGCAGAAGGCCAAAGACAGAAAAGTCACCAAGAAGGGTCAAAGCCGGGAGGTCAGGAAAAAGGACAGGATCAGGATCCTGTACCATAGTCAGGGAGATGGGTCAAATTTAAGATGGCAGCAAGGTACAAAATTATAAGGTAGAAAAAGCGTCAAAAAAAAGGTCAAAGTAACACAGGAAAAACAGCCATACAAAACATGAGACTAGCCAGGGGAACCAAAAGTTATTTCTGGTAGCTTCCAGCAAGAGGTTGAGGGCATTAGTAGGGTGTGGTGGTTTCCAATAGGCTCTAGCTAAGAGTAAATGACTTCAGCTGGACAGCACACCCAGAAACATCCATGCTGTCAGACGTGAAGCACTGCCGGTCCCAACCACTTCAACCTTAGTGGATGTGCGGAGCCTGCGCTCTCCAGAGATTCTAGTTCTGACTGTCACATGTAGGTGACAGAAGCAGATGTTGCAGTAGCAGGCTCTGGTGGGGATGTGACAATAAGTCAGTGGATTTTACCATACACACTGCATACATTAATAGATAGTTTAGACCTGATGAGCTTGCTGTACTTACTTTGAAAATCAGTGTCTGAATGGTTGTATAACCTAGATAGTAAAATGAGCTTTTAAGGCTATGTGCTCACAATACAGAGGCACGACGTCTTGGACGCAGAGCTTCCAGACCGGTGGGAACCCGCAGGTGAATGCAGGGAGGTCACAGCTGACCTGTACTTACCATCTGCGGTGGGTGCAGGGCGGCTACTCCCTGCATGCAGCCAATGGTGACCGCTTTAGAAATGAACATGTTTTGTAGATGTGGAAGTCCGGAAATCCGCACCGCAGCTGAAAACACGCTGTGGTCAGGCGAAGCATATGCTCCTACTGTACAACACAGCGTTTTGGACGTTGCATCCAAAACGCTGCTTTTACTGATAGTGAGCACACACCCTTAGGAGTCAGGCTACAGAGCGAGAGCCTGAGCCGACAACTGCGGCTTCTACCGAGCAGTCCAAGATCTTAACAGCACAAGGGAGGAGGGACACTGAGAAGCTGTCAATGAATCAGAAGAGGTCAGCGGAGGCTGAGTTTCAACAGTTCTGACATGGAATTTTCAATATAAATCCACCAGCCTCATCAGGTCCAAGAAATAAAAAGAAAATAATAGTGTTGCGCCACCTGTGGATCTCTCCTGCCTTAAAAGCGGTTGTATTAAGAATAAACTAACCTTAAAAGGTTGTGCCAGATCCGCACAACCAGATTGTGAGCGTAGTTTGTGGCTCAGACTGCCAGCCTTGGATCTGTAGTGCTCCTGTATCCTCAATCACCTCTGCTCCTGGCCTCGTGTAGTCCACGCTCTCACTCCAGGGTTGGGTTAGGAAATTCCGGGTTGATCCATTAACCCTATCCCGCCTGCAGCTCTGTCACCGCTTTCCCCAAGGGAATTTGTAGGATAGAACATGCGGTTCTATAGTAGAGCGTAGGGATAATACGGATACTTTAATCTTAATCTCCGTAACTTTATTCATAAAAATCTCCAGACCACAACGCGTTTCCACGTACAGACGTCTTCCTCAAGCGGATGAGGAGCTATTAATAACAGACAGGGAGGCTGCACTGATGGTTGATTGTTTGGAGGAAGTATATAATGGTCTGTTATTAATAGCTCCTCATCCGCTTGAGGAAGACGTCTGTACGTCGAAACGCGTTGTGGTCTGGAGATTTTTATGAATAAAGTTACGGAGATTAAGATTAAAGTATCCCGTATTATCCTGCGCTCTACTATAGAACCGCATGTTCTATCTGAATTCTATCATCAGGTCCAAGAGACCTATTTAATAAAGCATACACTCTGTAAAATCTGGTGACAGACAATGTCCACCCATGAATATCATTTAGTTATGTAAATGGTTTCCACATTATATGCCAATTAATGTACCGTATGTATTTGCTTCTTCTCCAGCTGACGTCAGTCCACTAGGAAAATAGAGTATAATTGTACTAAAAAAATCTGCACTTATGAAAAATCCAGCATTTAAATAGTGATTAACACCTGTCCTGGGGTATAGTGAAATTAATGCTACAAAAATCCAAAATATGCAAATAAAGTGGATTAATATTCTGCAGGGGAAAGCACCGGCTAAGTATAATGTAGAAGGGACTGGAGCAGACTAAGCCTTTTCATTTGTAATAAAATGACTTGCCAGCCGCCCACAAGTTTAACGTTCTCTCCACAGTCAGGACAGAAATTCACTTAAAAACCAAATTGCCGAGTACCTGGACAAATTCTCCGGAGAACTTGCAGTTTCATATCAATGCAATGAGCTTTTCTCTACTTGGATGATCACTACAGAAAAATGAAAAGCTTTAAGTCACCAATCTACGAATTTAGATCTTTAACTTTAGCAGTAACCGACCGGATCACTGTGAAATCATTTATACCAAGAGTTGACCTCAAAATAATTGCAATCTATAAGTGTAGACTGTATCTGGAATGGTTTCAGTATGTGGCACACAGGGAATTCTTCATAATGGCGGCAGACTTTACAGGGGAGCTGTCACTTCTCCTCCAGGACCTACTCCTGTAACGTTTGCTTTTGTCACCAGGGGCTGTGATATTTATTCTGCGGGCAGAGCTAGCGATGCCCACAACATGCCAGCCACCAAAAGCTTCTGGTGGCACAGCTCTGTCCAGCCAATGAAACTCAGATGGCTGGGACCTGTCTGTATGCCATCCCGTTGGCAGTATGGTATGTACTGTCAAGTTGGAGTAATCAGTTCCCTACTTTGCCCAATGGACAGCACCACATCCTACTACTACCCCCAGCTTACTGCTGAAGATGTCAATATATTGAAAGGGTTATCCAGGCTTATTTTTCACTATTGGGTAAATAACTTACAGACAGGTGTTGCTGGCTACCTGCCTTTTTGCTTGGCGCCGAACTATGTCGGCTCAGAGCAGTCATGGAACACTCCTACTGGCATCTCCACTGCTTCGTTTGACCTCAAATCAACAGAGCAGCTCTACCTCTCTGGTCTGCTCTGTGGATGGGGCATCACTATGGACGCCATGTTGATTGACAGACGGTTCCCTACAGTTAGGCAGCAAGTAGAAGGCTGTCAATCAGGATGACAACGACAGGAGCAGTCCATGACCTCTGAGTTAAAAGAGGTTGGCATTGGGTAGAACAAACAAGTAGTTAGTAACTACCTGCCTGTAAGATCTGGGCCCTTAGGGAAAAATAAGAAAAGTCCTGGAAAGCCCCTTTAATCTACGCTGATTCAGTCCCTGTGCTGTCTGCCCCTGTTTGTTATAATCCTGATGTCTGACTGTGGCCCATTTCCTGATCATTCTTTGGCAATCCGATTTTGAATCACACTGCCCTCCGGGTCCTGACCTGGTAACCTGACTACTGCCAGTCTGCACCATCAGAAAGCACCCAACTCCATGGCCCCAACGCAAAGGCTTCTGTGTAAGTTCAGATCCATGTACAATATGTTAAAAGGTGAAGGTCAGGGCAAACTCTCGAATCTGATAAACAGATTGGCGTGCAATAAGCCTGTCCGTGGTAGCCATTTTAGAGCTGCTAAGCGACCACTGATAGACCTATGGAACAGTCATTTAGTATATTACAGCAGTTACCAGATATTGCAAATATGTCATGGGGAATTATGGCAACTTCATAAAGTGATATGAAAAAAAATTACATTACACAGCCATATTGAACAAGCCACGCTCATTCGGATCCCTAACTCCAAAAACATGAAAGGTCTTTGAACTGATGTCTCCATCAAGTACCAACGTCCTACCCCAACAACCAGTGGTATGGGATGAAATTTACTACACCGGAGTATTACGCTCAAAGCCTCCAGTGACCCTAATTGTGGCCCTACAAGCAATGCCTTAAAATAGGGCAATCTATTGATTAATACCTATTACAGTATTTGACTTGTGTCCTGATGTCCCAAGTGGGTGGAATAATTACCCTGCAGTCTACAGACCAGACTCCGAGTATCAGGTATACTTGCTGTTTTGTGTTTATTTTCTATACCAATTTCTTCAGATTTGTAGTTCATTTGGATATGCTATGGATAATTTTATGGTCATGGACTTGAGGCCCTATATAATCCCATTTCCTATTGTTGTTTTTTAGAGTTTGCGGCTTTAAATAAGATCTAACTTCCGCAGTCACTGAAAAGATCTGTTACTACTGACCCTGACTGCCAGACAGCTGCGACTGATACGGTATATCACAGTATATCACAATGTACATTTTTTTTGCTCTGACACCTGCCATCGGGGAAGAGACAAGAGGCTCCTATTCACATAAAATCGTTGTCAGATTCTTCTAACGAAGGTTTGGTGAATCCTTTTTTTGTGTACAGGCAACATAGAGAGAACTGGTCACCAGGTCAAAAGTTCCAGTCCCCCCCCCCCCCCCCCCCATTTTATTCGGGCTAGTTCCAAGAATTCAATTTTATCTTGTCTTTAATATCCGCGAACCTATCTAGAGATACTTGGGCCTTTTAAATGTTTTATGGCCTTGATCTAAGGGGCCTTACGCACAGGGTAATGCTACAGATGGCCTAAAGGCACATCCCAGAGAACCTGTGATCCATGCCCCTTTAGAAAGAAACATTAATATTACCGCTAAAGAAAAGGGCACATATCTCTAGAACCGTATGCCGGATTTAACACAAAATCAACATCTGAATACTAAGGGGAGCAGTAGGATTAAAATAAGAGCAAAAACTGGTTACTTTTGACCTGGTGACAAGTCCTCTTAAAGAGCCATTGGCACTAATGCTGGCCCTATTCTGGACAATCTGTACTTTCTTAGGGTCATCATAGGGGTATTCTGTAAGAATTATCAATCTCTTTTTGCTACATAATGATAAATGTAAGATTTGTTTGGGTCTGACACTTGCGATTCACCACTCTCCAGACCCCCTGGATCCTCCTTTCCATCCAGGACACAAGACCAAATTCAGAGGAGTTAGAGGGTGTTAGAATGGAGAGGTGGTCGAGCATGCAACCCTGACGATCCATTTAAAGGACATGGAACTGATAGAAATAGCCAACTGCTATGGTTGCCAATTTCCATCAGTTTGGGAGTCTGAATGGGGTGCCAGTATATACTCAATCATCATTTGATGTACTTTGTGGGCCAATAGGGAGCATTGTTCCTACGATTAGTGGGGAACTCAACAGTCAGACGCCAACAATACTAACATTTAGCATCGATCCATTGGACAGGTGATAAGCTTTTGGACTGAATACTGCTTTAAAGGGGAACAGTCACCAAGTTTTCCCCATATAAAGTAAGGTCAGCATCTATTAGCCCTTTGTTGAAGAATTTTGGCATGCCACATATTTCTCCCCAAGCCAATCTGCATAACGCAAACAAATACCTTTTATTATGCTCACCTACGGGGCATTCCAGTCTGATGGGTGTCTCTCATATTCATCTTTCACCCGTCTCTCTTCTTGCAATCACCTTCCTCCTTCCCTACTCCATGTGGATGATGCGTCCTACGTCATCCACACAGTGTCCTCCATTGCGCCCCTGTGCAGGTGCATTTCTCTTGGCCCTTTCAAGGGCAGAACAAGGTACTGTAGCGCACATTCCTTGGAAAAGGCAAAAGAACGACCGCACATGCAGACTACAATACTTTACTCTGTCCTTGGCAAGCCAGAGATAAGTGAGCGTGAGCAGGAGTGCAATGGAGGACAGTATATGAGTGACATAGGATGTGTCATCCACACAAAGCAGGGAAGGCGGACGGTGATCACAAGAAGAGAGGAGGCACTGGACCAAGACATGCGGCACCCATTGGACCAGACCACCCAGTTGATGAGTATAACAAAAGGTAATGCAGAGTGGATTGGGGACAATATCATCTTTCTAGCATTAACGGCTTACTGTTGGTGGCCGCACTTTATATGGGGAAAATCTGGTGACAGGTTCACTTTACTGTACTGATGGTCATTAAACTGTATGTATGCACTGTATAACATATGCCGTAGGCTCAGTTTGCTGCAGAAAGGTAGCCAATTTTGGGCATAACTCCAATTTTTAATGAAGTTTTCAATGCAAGTTTGCAGCTTTTTCACTAGCATGTCTTTCAATATAAGGCTTCAATTATGGAAACGAAATAAAAAATGCATGCCATAGATCGAAAAATAGAATATTTTTATTCTAATTGTTTTCTTTTCTTTTTTATGTTAAATGAAAGCTTTAGTTGAAAATATTCCTTTACTCTAAACCCTCCTGCTGCTACAAATAAGGCATAAAAAAAAACATCTATTAGCGACACTGCAGATCTAGATTAGGAATAACATAAAAGTAAAGAAGAATGAAAGAGATAAAATGGCTTAAAAATAACCTGGGAATCCCACTGCCTGCCCTGCATCTGTGTCCATGACTCCTGTCGAGAAGTAAGCAGATATTGGACAAAGCCTTAATTGACTGCCCACATACATACGCAGCCACCAGCTGACACTCGCAGCTATAGAAATGGTGGCTGGTTGTTACTTTCCTCTGACGGAGAAGAATAATACAGTGTGATGAAGTGAGTGTTCAATCAGGACCAAATCTGTGATGTGGAGCGAGATCAGCCGGTATGGCTAAGAAGGTTTTTCTCTCACTGCTATAAAATAAAAAAATATAAGCCCTGCACGGTAGTCGCTTAACTACCCTTTTCTATATATAATTGAGAATGGCTTTTTTGCCCCCAGGCGTGGTCATGTGGATAACGCGCAAGCATTGGCCGCGAAGCGGCCATTGCGAGCAGTTCTAAGGCGACTCGCTATTGCCCGCGCAGCGGCATGGCGAGTTCGACTTAGCAGCGCGAAAGCATTGGCCGCGAAGCGGCCATTGCGGTCAGAGACTCGCCCTTCTAGAATCCCGATGCATGTGCATCGGGCTCCCAGCTAGTACATAATAAGTGTGAAAACAAGAT
The DNA here is from genome assembly GCA_033576535.1 of Allobates femoralis. Lineage (NCBI taxonomy): Eukaryota > Metazoa > Chordata > Amphibia > Anura > Aromobatidae > Allobates > Allobates femoralis. The sequence goes on from JARQOC010000005.1 coordinate 513,466,956, forward strand.
TTTAATATCTCTGTAACAAGAAGCAGAGTGTGGGTCAGGGGTTTTCTGAAACCAGACAACCACAGCAATCAGTGCTGTGGAATCGGTGTCCATTTTGGTGGAGTCAGAGACAGTTTGAACTCTGTTTTGACTCCAAAATTTGTGACGCGTGAGTGTAATCGTTACTATTCGCTACTTGCACGGATAGTATGGTATTCGTGATACTCGTTACTCAGCGAGCATCTTTTGTGCTGGTGAGTGATGCGTCGATCCTTACCAACCTGATACACATTGACAGCCCCTTCAGTAAACAATGGGAGCTGGCACCTCAGTGAGAGCCTCTTGAATGTTATGGCCACTTTACACGTCCCAACATCGTTCTGATAATGTATACAATGGCGCGGGAATGCGCACGTTTTTAGCAGAAATCCCAGATCGCATAGGAACTGTTACACAGGGTGATATCGGCAGGCAACACAACTGCGATGTATACGCCCCCTTTGTACGTGCGATGCAGGAATGACCATTTAACATGGGAGTGAATAGGGGAAGTTGGTCTACAAGTCGGGGTTGGGCTTTCAAACAGCACGATCCTGCCAGATCGTCCATCCAATATCGCCAGTTGGAGAGCCTGCTCATTTTTCCCCCCGATATCGTTTTGGCATTGCTCTTGCGTCGCATTGGTCATTTACACCATACAACGCACGAACGATATCGGGCCAACACACAAACCACGTGACTTTTTATCTGAGTTGGACGCAGATATCGAGACGTGTAAAGTGGCCATTAGGGTCTCTCCTGGGAGCACAGCAAGGTGTTTTATGAAGTAGAATCGCAGAAAAGCCCACCCTCCCGCTTTGCCCGGAAAACTCGTTTTATTGCCGGTTGTGTGTGGGCGGAGCCTATCACTAATT